>OX344818.1:22500-622500 GCA_947034925.1 Eudemis profundana | reverse complement strand
CTTAATGGCGGATGGTGTATACAATCTCATATGATGATGGTGAATACAGTCATAATTCGAAGAAACTATTTAGGGATGCAAATTTACTGACATTATCGATACATATTGTCTAAGAAAATTTTAGTGGGCCATGAAAATATTCAGTTTTTAATTAATTATGTGATGTAAATAAACCTTCATAAAAACTTGGTGAACAATTTTCAGAGCTTTGAACAGAGTTTTAAAGATTATAAGTTATTATTAGTATATTAGGAAGTAAAAACGAAAGCATTACATTCATAATTCAGGCATATTAATATCATAAAAGTTGGAAAATGAATCAAAATATTTATAGGTTATACAATAAAATGGTGGTTTGATGTAAATACCGATGTGAACCGTTTGTAGTCTAATATTCAGCAAAAGGCTGTTTAAAGATACCTTATGTGAACCACTACTAAGTCTAAGCCGTTAATTCTGTACACAAGTGAGTCCCTAAATAACTACGAGGCCTATAGTGAATGTTTAAACAGCTACTATGCAGATAGTATCAATAGCAGTATAAAAGCTGATTAACGGTAGATATGTTCAACAATAAGCTGTGTTATGCGCCACAAATGAACCATTATACGACTATTGGCTGCATAACAGCTCACATGTGCTCCCTTAATAAGTCAGCGAAATATAAGTTCACAAATACCTCCTTATACAGCACTAAGCGTAAAATTACCCACTAAACAGCTCTTATTACAGTTAAAGCATTGGAATATGTTAAAAGCTGAATAAAGACGTTAAAAATATACCTTTATAGCACTCTAAGCGTATTAATGGTGGTTTTGTGGGCCGTTATTCAGCTCTTATTCAGTCTAAGCCGTTTTAATATTGACTGATCGCTGTTATGCAGCTACAGGTTCACCGGTGAGTTCTTAAAACACTCTTAATAAGCATAAAGCTTTAAATAGGTCTAAAGGTGGGTAGTTATACAGCTATCTGTGCTACTTGGGACTTGCTCGGTGCTCCGGTGGTTGAGTGGTTGAGACGCTGGGCCGGAAATCCTGAGGTACCGGGTTCGATTCCCGATTTGGGCCATAGGTTAGTGGCATTTAATTTTTCTATGTACTTTGATTTCTTGTATCTATATATGTAACTTAAAATGTGGTCTTTTACCCGCATGAGAGACTAATAAAGAAACATCATGTTTGTAGGATTCTAGTGTTAACGCTCTAATTGGAAATATTTTGCTATCGTGTGACACCACGGAAATATGTATATGTAGGTACAAGAAAAAAGATTATGTACTTCGCGTGCTAAAAAGTGACGATGCGACGACTTTGCACGCCGTCAACTTCAGTTTCCGTTAATATTATTATCAGATTTGAAAATGTGATAATAATGGTGGAGTCTGTGCGGAAAGAGAATAAGGCTTGGCGAAAAACGGAACTAACCTAACCAGTATGGCCACAGAACAGAAAATACGGCTAGAGATGTGCCATTCTCGGAAACGTTCTCCGTTTTATATGGAGAGAGAACGTTCTCGAGAAGATTTCCCATACAAAACTGAGAACGTTTCCGAGAATTCTCGAGAACGGCACAACTCTAAATACGGCACATACGGTAGAAAAGCATTACAGCGCTCCCCAATCTAAATCCTATTGTCTTTCCGACAGACTCTATAATTAATTGTTGAAATACCACCAAATGAAATGGAAAATTGATGTTTTCTATCACTAAATTACACTTTCGGCGTCAAACGCAAAGCGAACGTTACACACTTGGTTCCCATACAGATTGACGAACCATTTCTTTCTATCTCGATTTTCTGTGTGTGACACAGTGACGTGCACTCTAGACAGATAGGCACTGTCTACCCTCTAAGTTCTATCCTATTACCCTTACCATATTCGCAGAAATAAACATGTTCTATTTTATTTCTTTAATATTATAAGTGGCAAAAAAGCAGAAGAGCTGCCTGATGGAAAGCAGTCAACGTCGCCCATAGATATCTGCAACACCAGAGGTGTTACGTATACCGTATACGTTGCCGATCTTTGAGAGCCCTGTTTACACGATTCTTGAAGTATCCCATGTCATAGCGCGCTGGCAATAGCTCTGGAGGGAGTTCATTCCACATCCTACCGGTTCTTGGCAAAAAAGAGCGTGATGCCCGCTTGTTCTTGGGATGCCATGCATCTAAAAAGTGTGGATAAACCTTATTCCGGAGGCGGGAGGTACGGTGATAGAAGTGTGACGGAGGCACGGGCCCAAAAAGTTACTCAGAACACTCCTCGTTGTACATACGGTAGAACAAACACAGAGAGCCGTCTCCCCTGAGACTAAGCGGTTCCAAACCGTATGTTATTCTATTCTATTGTTAATAGTGCACGCCACTGATGTAATAAATACTGCTTTTCACAATAATAACAGAAATATAATACTTACGTATTCCGCAAATATATATCATACAATATCTGTGTATAAACTGTCTGCGAAATCAGGATGATGATCAAAAATTTAAAAATAGATACTGATGTCCTTGAACAGAAAAGTAGCACTTTGATCGTGACTGCTTTTCTCTGTGCCTTAAAAAAGTATTCATTACCTCATCTATCGCATTACTTCTGTTATTGAAATATCCTCGTTTGTGATACATTGGCATCAATTGGCGCAGTCGGTAGGATCACCAAAAGCATCAACGCACACAATCCCCGAAAAACATCACGTATTCTTGTTTATTCGTGTAACAAACCAATAAAAATGCATCAGCATTAATCTCCTAAACCCTATTTATCTAGGTCGTGTACAGTCCGCAGCAAATACGATCCGAACGCATCGGGTTCCGGCCTCCGGAAATGGATTTTAAATCGCCTCGCGCGGGCGCCAACCGCCATGTTGGAAAAACGGGGTAAACAAGAAAAACGGGGCGTAAGCCTGGATTTGGTTAATTAATACATATATTGGATTGGCGGGCCATTTATTAAGTTGATCGCAAATTGGGTGTTCCACGGTTCAGTTACGTAGTTACGAGTGAAAAGGGTGGTTAGGTGGTTTTGTCGGAGGCTTTACTAAAAATATATGCGAAGGAAAATATTAGAAGACGTGTTTTCGTGTGATAAATAATTGTGACTTAATTTAGTTTATATTGTCTTCGGTTTTCGCGATTATCACTCATACCTTTTACGAATATAGAGTAGGTAGTCTTTATGATTTACTCAGTCTACTCTCGAAGTCTCGACCATGAACGCTGAAAAGGGTTACAAAACGTCGGGTCTGGCCTCCGAATACCAGCACCGGTCGTCTCAACCGTGAGCGAAACAAATAAATAATTCGTTGAAGCGGAGTACTTGTCCCGCTTCCTGAGCGCAGCCGCCTCGGCTGCAGCTCCTGCCGCCCTGATGGTGCGTCCAAGGTGAGAAGCTGCGAAAGTGCTAACGCATGTTGCGTCCCACAACAGACACCTACCCTTCTGCCACGGTACCAAGGTCCAAACCATCTGGCTTAGGCCCGAGGGCTCCACCTCGCTCCTAGAAATTATACAGGGTGACGTCTTTTACTTGATACAAGATAATTAAACCTCAATCTATCCATGATTTTGAACAACTTTTACTATGGGGTCAACTTTGTAAATGCAAAAAAAATCAACTGTTTCATAGAAAAGGCCATCAATAGGTAGACCAAAATGTATGAGAGAGTTGTCTTTTAGTTGCAATTTACAAAGTTGACCCCATAGTAAAAGTTGTTCAAAATCATGGATAGATTGAGGTTTAATTATCTTGTATCACGAAAAAGAAGTCACCCTGTATATTTTTAGCTAAAAACATGATATTTTTCTTTTAATGTATCGGTGAGAACTTGATAAAGTTTCCCGCAATATTCACGAACTCGCGATAGCTCTAAATAAAGGGTACAGAGTTATGTGCGTAATAAGAAAGTTGCGGGAAGTTCTTATATTCCGAAACTTGGTATATTTATGTGCGGGTAATGCCGCATATTTGAAATATGTTAGCGCTGTTGGAGGGCAGACAGGTTGTACAGTTTCTGGAAATAATCACACTAATGTTATAAATGTGAAAGTTTGTGAAGATATTTGGATGTTTGTTACTAAATAACGGGGTAACGACTGAATGGATTGAGCTGAAATTCAGCTCGCAAGTAGACCAAGTCCTGGATTGAAATATAGGATACTTTATATTCCGGTAAAGAGTTCCCTTAAGACAGTAACGGGAACAACGCGGGCGAAGCCGCAGGTCAATGCTAGTATATGATAAAACTTGCTAATAGTAGCGTGCACTCTATAAAGTCTCACTGCTGCCTGCCTGCCTACCCTCTAAGGGTTATTCTTCAGAAATATGTCTGTGACTTAATCCTCTGTCTCCATACGTTTAGTGTGAAAAAGGGCCAGAGGAATAAGGTGACCGCAGACATATTTCTAAAGAATAACCCACCCCTTTGAAACGCTATAATATTTATGCATCTATACATGTAATTAGAGTCTGTGCGGAAATAGAATAGGATTTAGATTGGGGGGCGCTGTAATGCTTTTCTACCGTATGTGCCGTATTCTCTGTTCTGTGGCCATACTGGTTAGGTTAGTTCCGTTTTTCGCCACGCCTATTCTCTTTCCACACAGACTCTATCACTATATCGTCTTCGGCTTCCGCAATTACAACGTATCTGTCAGTCAAGTTCTGTACCATATAATTAAAATCTGCTCCTAATATATAATTTTTTTTCCAAAAAAAAGTAACCGGGGAAAGCAGAAAACACGTGTAGATCGCGTCATCCAACTGCATTTTTATGTACATATGTAATAGTACTTTTTGATATAAGTGCCTATGCCTGAGCCTATACACCTTGGGTACGAGTAACCCGACAAACTTTAACTATAGATTCTAACAACTATTAGGAGTAAAAAAAGTTATGTGATGTATAGTCGAAAAACGCTTACTTTCAGAGATATTCATTATTTTTTAAATGAAAACTCCCAAGTGTGTAACAATCCCTAATAAATGTGACTAGGATAGTTTTACAAATTTTTTGATAACTTTTCCTCCATGTTTATAACGAGGGGCTGAATTTACTGATTTATTTAGTTCCATAAGACTATTAATGTAAAATGACAATATTCGACCCATGTTGATATAACATTATTTACTCGTCACACCACCAGGAATTCATGGGTAAAGTATGCCGGTATAGTCCCTCCCACCCTGTATAAGTCTATGTAGGGATGCCTAATTTAGCTCTAGACACCCGTCTAGAGCTAAATTAGGCATCCCGATGTGAATTACTCTGATAAGTGACATGTCTTTGAAATAATATAATTTCAACGTTCTTGTTTCTAAAGGTCTTCGCACATTACAACAACTCAACGGCGACTCGACTCATGCTTAATATTGAAATAGTGTACAACGCGTAGACCACTCGTCGACCATTTCAATATTAGGCATAGAGTCGAGTCGCCGTTGAGTTGTTGTAATGTGCGAAGACCTTAAGGCGAGGTGAGACCAGAATCGGGCACGGAAGCCTAGTTTCCAAATCATTTTTAGAGCACTTATTTGACTCTTAGGTCACTGTAAAACATATATAATAATATTCAGAACTGTATCTAGGGCTTCCTCTTTAGTCTTCTACTTAGAACACGATAGCGAACACTTCGCTCGATAGAAAAGTAGCGCGAAAACACTATAAAATAAAGTATTTTTTTCATTTTTTTTCATTTTGTTCATTACCAGTTACCTTTTCTGACAAAATTAATACCTGACAATCATGATTTCACAGTCATGCAGGGCATCCTCTCATGTTTGGGTTGATAACGTATACTTTTATGTTAGAAATCGAAGATAATCTGCAATAATCTGCATTCCGCCCGACCCTAGTTTGTATGTGAAATGCGAGCCAGGTCCTACCGCGCCTAAGGCAGGTTACGCCACACGGGAATGTTACTCTTGCCATTGTTCTTAACATAGCCATGTAATCATAATTCTTTAGACACGTTTAGCCTAGTGAGAGTGACACGGCCTACGAAGCTAGAGGTCCCGGGTTCAAATCCTGTACAACTGTGACACGCGACTCCTTGTCGCGCGACAAATGCTACCTATCTCTTTCCACTCAATATAATGTGCCAGTGACAGGTGGTGCTCTGTCGTGCGAGAAACGAAGTCGCGGCCAGTTATGCGAGACGGCCTGGTAAGGCCAAATATTTTTGTGATGAGCTATTTGTTCCTGAGTCTTTGGGTGTTGTCTATACGGGTGTATTTTAAATCGTGAATCGTAACCACGTTTACCGGTAAAGCTACTTAAGACTTAAAAAGAGGCACCAGTCCAGTAATGTTAAAATAATCTAAGTTACTGAATAAATCATTTTTCATTTTTCATTTTCATTTTCATTTTTTCATTTTCAAGACTAATACAGAGCACTAGTGTTAATTACAATTAAAGACCCGCTTAATTAATTATTAACAAAACGGTGGAGGCGTTTATTACCATTAATCGTAATAAAACTGAATTATTTTATGAGTAAATACGATTTTTAAATACCTACTTATGTTGACAATGTCGACGATGTTGACATTTATTGACAATACGTGCCAAAATTCTATCCAGCCAACTTCAATATTGGGAGGATGGATATCTAATGTTGAAATTTTCATGACAAGTACGAAACATGAATGTAGGGTGACAATTAAGGTTCTTTAAAAAAAAATATGTTTAAAAGCATTGTAAGTTATTGTTAACTATGTATACACTTCAAAAAAAATATAATGGTCCACGATTTAAAATTCACCCTCTAAGTAGTAAGTATATCCCATCAAAAACATTACATGTAAAAAGATGCAAGTCTCGCAATGCAGTTCTTCTACAACAAAAAAGTTTTGAGATGTAATGTCAAGTCAGTACTGGGGGGTGTCCACCCACAGTACTCGATTTCGACTGACTTGCCTATTATTTACCCGTGAAGGATTCTTTATTTGAGAACTATAAAATTTGTTCCTCCCCGGTCTGTCCTCATTTCTTTTTGTACTTAAGACCACTTGGTCTTCCTTTATTTATTTCATTCCAATCCATTCTCTTTCCAATTTGAACTATAAAACTAACTTTGTAATCGCATGTATTTTCATAGGATTACAAACTTATATGTGCAGTTGTGACTGAAATTGCAATATTTTTAGGTTTTTTAGGACTTGATAGGGTAAAAACTAACTATGTGTAAAATTTGGAGCTTGTGGGTCTGCTAGAAGTACCTTAGAATTATGATGATCATCAGTCAGTGAGTCAGTCAGTGAGATAATGGCAAAACTAAGGAACTTTGACGTGCAATTGTTTTTAAACTACACGTTTAAATTGCATGTTATTGAGAATATACTTAAGTCTTATTGTGCCCTATATATCCCTGAAATTGCAGGGTTCTCGCTTTAGCCAGCACAAAATTACAGGAGGTTGAAAATGGCCTGAATGGCTTTGAGAAAAGGATGGTACGGCCGTGCCTTTGTTTTGCTCGACTTGGCAGGGGCACTGCCGTGCCTCCAGATATTTACACTGATTGTACAGTCCCGATGTTTATGTTAATAAGTGTAGCTAACAAAAAACAAATGACAAATGATCTAATCGCGTAAAAATTGGTTTGTTTTTGTTAGTAATTTGTGTCGTAAGGTATATGAACACTGGAGGGATGAAAAGGGGAGACGTCCGAGACGTCAAGATAAACAAATCTTGTTTTACGCGATTAAATCGTGTTTTGTTAAAATAAAGACTTGACAAATGACAATGACAATTGTCCAGCAACAACTAAGAAAAGATCGTGATTTTTCAACGTCTTTTAGTCGTACTTTAAAAGCAAAGTTTTGGTATAAAGCTAAAGTGGCGTGTTAAATTGTCAGTCTGGCTGCGACAAGCGACATTGACAAGTGTACTCTCAAGCGGAAAAGTTGCTAGTGCTTGTCACTTGTTTGCTCCGGCTTTTACTACTGAATGCAGTTCTATTTATACTGAACTCTGAATTTAGAAGTTTTATCGACATTTCAGCGTGGAAGCACATTCACAAATTGAAATCAATTCAGGTTTTTTGTGAATCAAATTCCAGATCATTCGTATGTTGAGTAACGGTTAATCTGTCGGAAACATACTGACAAACAGAGAAAAGAAATTGAAATAATACAAGGCGAAATCTTTTACGTGATACAAGATAATTAAACCTCAATCTAACCATGATTTTGAACAAATTTTACTATGGGGTCAACTTTGTAAATGCAAAAAAAATAACTGTTTCATATAAAAGGTCATGAATATGTTAATCAAACTGTATGAAAGTTGTATTTTTTTTTTGCATCGTTAAAGATTTCACCTTGTTTTTTTTTTTCAACCCACTTGCTCATAAAGTGTCTTTCCTTAAGAGCTGTAATAAAGTGCTCAAATGCCTGATATGATATTAGGCAAGCCGGTAGGAATCGACTTCTTTGGACGCCAAGCTACTGCCGTATACCCGCACACTACAACGACACCACACGACGAGGTTAGATAACTCACTAAATAAATACAAAACAGAAGTTCTAAATGATAAGTATTATTTTTTATTCGCAAGTGTGTTGAAAAACGTCGTATGAGACTCGTGGGCATTGGTCATTACAGTATCGGCTATTACAACTCTCGCCTGATGGATCGGGCTGTGCAACCTCGACTGTAATGACCAACATAGCCCACTCGTATCATAATATTACGCTTTGTTACTTAATTTTAAAGTTATTTTTTTGGAAAAAATATTTAATATCTTGTCACTTACGATTTTATTACGTGTATAGAGTTTACTTTTCAGCAGTAGCCATGTAGATAACACAACCATGTTCAAACTGTTTTAAATACATTTGAAACAATTCAACTTACTTTATATTCCATTTCATTCAGTCTCCTTCAACTCTGCGGGTGGTGACCGAAGTAACCTATCTTTGACCTTACAAGCAACGAGTTTCAGAAGTACCTATTTAACCGACTTCACAAAAAGGATGTTCTTTAGTTGGTTATTATTTTATGTTTGTTACCTCACACCGTTGTTCACCCTGTAGACGTATGGGGCTACGCTTTGTCGCACGATAAATAATAAAGCATCCGTCAGACTTTGACAAATATGTGTATGAGAGTGACTAAGCTAAAGATTCCTATCACTCTTTTCACTCTAGTGACACATTTTGCGCATTTCGATTCTTCAGTGAAAGTAATTCTGCCCCGTCTGTTCATTGCCCTCGCCCTGTCTCTCCAGTTATTAACTTGCCACATTCGACCACACGGCTCAATGTCAATAACAAAGCCCTTAACGCACTCACAACTTAGCCAAACTTAGCCAACTTGGCTGAGTTGGCTAAGCGGTCTCCTCGCCTCCCAGACACGCTCTGCCTTTGATTACGTTAAGTTTTCACTTAATTAGGTTAAAAGGGTTCTTTTGCAGATTGAGCAGGTTTTTGTACACTTTTTTCTTGGGAATTAGTCCCGAGGGGTCCGGGCCGCGAAACGCTTTGTTTCGGTGTCTATTGTTCGAGGAAATTATCTATTTTATTTTGGTCGATTAAATAGGCTCGTTAGGTACCTTGATGAAATAGGTAGATGTATCTCTTGTTAGTATTATTAATCAAGTGCGTAGGGGAGACCGGGTATGGTTGTCTCACGGGTTGGTTGTCACAGCAGCCCTTAAATAATACGAAACGAAGCAATAATTGCATCGCTCGGTGTTAAAAGATCGCAAGAGCTTCACCTCCTTCCCTACTTCACCTCCTTCCCTACTTCACCAATCGATGCACTTATTCCTTCGTTTCGTATTATTTAATGGCTGCTGTGACAACCAACCCGTGAGACAACCATACCCGGTCTCCCCTATTTATGGAGGATAGAGGAGAAGGATCAGTTGAAAAAGTACCCAGGTAAAACCACTAAGTCATCATCATTTCAGCTATTGGACGTCCACTACTAGACACAGGCCTCCTCAATAGATTTCCACATGGGCCGGATAGAAGCGACCCGCATCCAGGGAGTCCCCGCAACCCTAACCAGGTCATCCAACCACCTTGCAGGTGGCCGTCCCACGCTGCGCTTGCCAGTACGTGGTCTCCACCTTTACCTTTTTGCTCCAACGGCCATCGGCTAATCGAGATATGTGCCCTGCCCATTGCCACTTCAGTTTGCTTACCCGATTTGCTATGTCGGTGACCTTGGTTCGTCTACGAATCTCCTCATTTCTGATTCGATCTCGCAAAGAGATCCCGAGCATAGCCCTTTCCATCGCTCGCTAAGTGACTCTGAGCTTCCTCAAGAGGCCCATAGTTAGAGACCAACGTCTCGGCTCCGTAGGTCATCACCGGTAAAGCACTAAGTAATAGTACAAAATCGCTGCAGAATGTCTGCTCGTTTGCCACCTATTACATAGAAAAACCATTGTCCCAATACTCAGCTAATTCTCTTCGACTGGACTTGATTGTCGAGCCTGCGAGTAGTTACATAATGACCCGTCGCGGATGAGAATAAATCTCAATTAGGACGGCCATTACTCACTATTACCGCTTCGATCCATAGACAAGGAACTGCAGGGGGCTGGCGTGACGACTTGTAAGACGTTTTTATAGTCAATGTGAGACTTTGGTCTTGCATTTACAAGTCACCAGCAGTATACAGAATGTCCCTAAAACAAAAGGGCTGATAGACCAGCTCATAAGGCACCAGATTAAGTAATTTGACCTCAGTGAAAAAAATCTCTTCGTTTTTGGAGATATTGACGTTTTTGCAAAATAACCAAGTCAGTACCGGGAGAGTGTCCACAGAACTTATTATTATTATATTATTATAAGCCTATTATGTCCCACTGCTGGGCAAAGGCCAGATTCGGAAAAGACCTTCTGGTGAGAAGAAGCGCCGTTTTACTAGTTAAAATAAAACTTATAAGTAAAGAAGCCATGACAGCCCGCAGCGCTACCACGGGCATAAATCACGCGCTATCGGCCACGACTCGATCGCATCAATCTCGCTGATGTATTGCCGGGTTATCGCCAGATCGCTAAATGCTCTTTTGATATCTGGCGCCTCAACCCTGGGCGGACAAATCTGTCCTCAACTCTTTAACTGTGTGGTTACACACCGATGTGTCAAATTAGTTTTCAACAGTTTACAAAGCCAGAGTTTTGTATGCTAGATTTTCTAAAACAGTTCACTTTTACGATTATCGTTCACTTGTAGAACATAATAAACTTGTAGAACATAATGAGAAACATACATATATAACATTGTACGAAAAACCTATAGGTACTATACAAATATTAACCTTACTACCTGAACTAAAATACGTATATGCCGCGTCCATTGAATCTTACATTAATGTATTACCGTAGTCGTTATCTATGCTGCCGCGCTGAACCAAACAGACGCATGGTAATATGGAACACGTTGTGACTTACGCCCTTTTGGCTCAGGGCGGCAGCTCCGGCCGACCGGCTAGTGCAATACAATAAGCATAGCAACTAAACTCAACTTGTACTTACCCACCTTTGTTAACTTAATTGAAATAATTTAAGTTTTATTGCAAATACATAGTAAATATTTATGTTTAACTTGAATACTGCACGCTTAACTAACAAATTAACTTATACTGTTAAATATTCTCATATAAGTGAATTTATTATTGTAATTCTTATGAGAATAAACATTCTTTAAACCGAATAAATGAAAAGCTAAAGGATAAATACTTTTCGCCGCACCTGGCCATAAAGTGGCTTTTACCGCACGCTACGCGTACGCCTCGCTTACAGCTCGGGCCGCAAACATCTGCGATCTCGGCCTTTCATTGTTTTACCACCCTAGTTGTGTAATTGTACTATTTCTAAATACCTACCATAATCTACTTACCTTTACCTACCTTTTCACTAATGTGAAAGATTGCGAAGATGTTTGGATGTTTAGATGTTTGGATATTTGGATGTTTGTTACTAAATAATGGGATAAAACTGGATGGATGGAGATGAAATGCGTACAAGCTAGTAGACCAAGTTCTGGATTGAAACACAGGGTACATTATATCCCAGTAAAGAGTTCCCTTGGGACATCAACGAGAATAACGCGGGCGAAGCGAATATTAAATACCACGTTATAAAAAAAAATTATATAACTATGACTATTATTCTGTGTAAAATCTATGCAGCCCCTTTTTCTTTTTATCATCACCTATATCACCTTTTCCTGTTTCTTTCGAGTCACTTTTAAAATAACTCCTCCCTTGTGCTCAAAAGATTCTTAAAATTGATCACGTACTGAACGGCATCATTCTATGTACCCGTGCGCGACCGTAAAGTGTCGCCCCTTGCGCGATACCGGCGCGTTTCACGCGCGGTTGACTTGCGGCAATGACGTGTGAAGCGCAGGACAGATCGGCGGTTTTTAAACGCCAACATCAATCGATATGCTGTGGCGTTTATGTCTTGAACGGAGTTGTCATTGCTCTGTACATTCTATTGTAGGCTTACAATTAGTTAGCTTTTTGTGTAATCGTAGGTATCTCTTTCTTACATATGTCAGGAATAGATTGAAAAAAAAAGATACTTTTAGTAGGTATTGCAAATGATTACAACACCTCAGTCATTATACGTTTGGAATAGTTTATACTGTTAGTATTATGTGCTAGTTATGCATAGGAACTGACAAAGTAAGAATTACTGCCAGTATGATAAACATGTATTTTATAACCAAACTCCAACCATTTTTTACTTAGGAAAATCTTCATCGTTTTTTATCGCGGAGTTTTATACATTTTATTATAATTCTTGCCAGTTATTATTTACTTGAGGTGTGTAATGATGGATATAACAACATTTGATATAATTTCTAAGGATATAATAACTCAAGAGGCATATTAAACGTACTAATCTATTAGTGAGCGAATAAAAGGCTCGATTATTGGCCCATTACGGCACGCTGCGCGTACGAGAAAAGCCGCTTCCTGGCCAAGTGTAGACATAAAATGATGTACACAGCACGGGAGGTAATAAAGAAAGCCCTCGATCGCATATTTACGTCCCTTGCTTGCAGCTCGGGCCGCAAACTTCTGCGATTTCGGCCTTTCTTAGTATTACCACCCTAATTGTGTAATGTACTATTCTATTTTTCTGCAAGTATATAATTCATTATGCCATAATAAAAGTCTGCTTAATAGTTATGCGTATTCCTATACATTTATGCACAAGAATTATTCACCTAAAACTGTTCTTGTGTTTTGCGTTTTATGCGAAGTGTAATTGGGAAAATGAATATTATGCCACATTTCTTTTATTCTTTAACTAACCTGCGATCGACCTCTGTAGCCATAGGTAACTCCTTAAATTCTCTTCATTACGTAGAAATAAACTTATTCAACTCTTTCTTTAACGTCTTTGGGGGAGCATTCAGCAGTAGTAGACATCTCAAAGTTGAAACGATGATGATTTCGTCATACAAGTTTCTCCTCGTGTCTTTTGCACCCCGACTCATTAAAAGTCCTTAAATAGGGATAACTTTAGCTATGTATCAACTTGTTCAAGAATAAGACGCCGTTAAAACCGAAGTTTCCAGAGCTGTCAATTAGCACTTTAATTACTTCGTGTCAAACGCTTCCGTCTTACATTTTTAAGTGTAAAATCCAATTAGAACAATCCTGAGCCCCATACAACCAGCACATTAATCCTCAGAACAACTTGTTCCATTAAATTCCTCAAAATGCTTAACGCGCCATAAATAATACACCCTGTACTCCGCCGCCTCTGACTGCGAGCAATTAGCAACCTTCACACAAAGAGACAGAGCTCAAAACAGATTAAAACAAACAGGGAATATGATGAAGCTGTTGCAATCTCCTCCATTCGAGTTTAAGTCTAAATGCCAAGATTTATGGTTCAAATTTGCACGCCCGCCGACTATGCAGGACATTATAATAACAATACCAAATAAGACATTTCTCGTACAATAAATTAAACTGAAACGTTCGCAAAGACCTCTCGTCAGTTGCCAAATAGCCTTGCACAAGCTGCGAGCACGATAATCCTATTCCTTTAGTTTTAAGGTTGATTATTGCGCGTTTTAGCTGTAATGGTCGGTGCATTCTCGTGCGTGTGAAATTCCGTTTCGGTATGAAATGTGGTGTGCTCCCGTTTCGTTAATTTGGCAATTCCCGAGCTTTTGTCTTTATGATGCAAGTAATTATGCTCTGTATGACACTGGTGTTTTGGTTTGTTGAAATATGAGACGTCTTTGTAGCTACAGCAATGAATGTGTTATGTTATTATGAAACAAACATGTTATGGTATGAAATGTGTAATTTATGTTGAGCTTTGTGCATTGTACACTATTACCCGGCAAGATGTACATAAAGGTCTTACAAAGTAAAGGCATCACATTTAACATTCCAGCACCTTCACATAGTAACAAAATGTAAGGTAGTTGCAGGTAATAAGGCCTGTCGGCTATTAAGGCCTAAACAACAAAAATCGTATTTAAAACGGTCGCGCGCGGTCAAGGCCACAGTCACGGGTCCCTAGCGGACGAATAAGTAACTACAAGTTTGCGCGAGCGCGATCCCCCCCGCTCCGCTGCTAGTCTAGCGTCACACGTGTCGACAGGCGGCCACGCAGCGCTAATAGCAAAAATACGGCTCAGATAATTGAAAGTATTCTTTTAAATATTATACATAGCGATCTCTATTAACGCTTAATTTCTTTCTTTGTTATTACTCCTAACGTTCTTAATATGCGAATGACGTGTTGTGATCCAAATATTTTTTATTTCATTTTGATTGTACAACGTGGTTGGTGGCCAATAAGGCCTACATAATTTACCTACAGGCCTTATTACCCTCTATAGGAAATTTTATCTATATAGGCCTTATTATACTCCAACTACAAATATCAATTTTATATAATTATTTTTTTGTACCTACCTGACGAAGCCTGCGTTGTGGATTTAAAGTCGTTTTGTCCCTTTTACTTTACTTTTACATTTTACATGAATAAAATTTCAAACTTTGGCTAGGTAAATAATACTTATCATCATCATCATCATCATCATTTCAGCCATAGGACGTCCACTGCTGGACATAGGCCTCCCTCATAGATTTCCATTTAATACCGACATAGCTAAACGGATAAGCTTGTTGAAGTGGCAATGGGCAGGGCATATAGCACGTAGAACAGATGGCCGTTGGGGCCGAAAGGTTCTCGAATGAAGACCACGAATCGGCAAGCGCAGCGTCGGACGTCCACCAACAAGATGGACGGATGATCTGGTTAAGGCTGCTGGCTCACGGTGGATGCAGGTTGCTTCCAACCGAATAATACTTATACTGCCATTCAATTAAATTTTGTTACCTTGGGTATTTGATTATTGATCTCAAGTAAAACCAAACCATATTATTAGTAAATTAGTTTATTTAGGCCTTACTATACTACACTGAGGAAAATAAGGCCTGTAGTACAATATGGCCTACTTTGAAATTGTGATAATTGTGCTTTTATTTTTGGCAATAATGCTATTTTATGTTTTGTTTTCATGTTAGTTGATCATTATGACTGATTATTGTTAAGTTAAATGTATATGTTGGTCAGAAGAAGCTACTGATGATTATGAATACACAATATCGGCTATCTCGGCCAAAAACCACATATATGAAAAAAAATTAAACGTAGATATTATTGTATAGTATTATCGTTCTCAAGAGCCAAATAAAAAAAGTATTTTTTGTTTATTTATGGATATACAGCCTTAGGCCTTGTTGCACTACCGTAGTAAAATAAGGCCTACTAGCAAGGTTTTTTAAAAACTTGTCTAGTGTCGTTATTTGTGGATGAAAGTACCACATTTTGAGTTTATTTTGTAGTTTACAAAACTGATGACTGATTTAAATTAAAACACGTTGATTCGACAAACTAAATTTAATTTTATTTAAATTTTCCCTTAGCTAGGCCTTAATACCCTCAATTACCTTACGTTTTATGTTTATGATAAGAGCTTTAGCTAATGCTTATGATAGTTATGATAATGATTTTTGACGGGCGATGTATTATTAATATTAAAACACTATACCTATTTTAAGATAACTTACAGAAGCAAGGGTTCTAAGCTTGTTAGATTTTTTTATCTGTTACTTGAAGGCTAGACCAATTTGGAAAATTATTTTTTGTTCAAAAGATTATACCTTCCAGGAAGGCCCGTAGTCACTAGATCAGGATGTGATGATGGAATCGTGGAGGAACCAAGAAAACACGTCCAGTATATCAATAGCAAAGCAAATGGCCCGAGTAAGGTGCAGGCTGAAAAACAGGGCTGTACGGCCCAACACACTCACAGCATACGCTGAGCCTGTTGCCACAGTACCTATCTATCAGTGGCGTGGCGTAAAAGACATCCTAGGGCAAGCCGGTGCAGATTTGGCGTACATGTTCCTTAAGAGCTCTATAGTAAGGTGGTTAAAAGCCTGATATTAGGCAAGCCTGTAGCAATCGAGTTGTTTGGACGCCACGCCACTGCTATCTTTAATAATGTAATTAAGTTTAAGCTAGCTTTAATATTATGTTATTGTGTTTTGTATTTGTTGTTTCTTGTGGCGATAAATCATTTTTTTTAAATACCACGACACATTTGTAGCGATTTGGGTATTTTTTTCAGTAACATCTTACAGTTTGTTAATTGAATAGAATTCGAAGTCGATATTTTTAGGGTTCCGTAGCCAAAATGGCAAAAACGGAACCCTTATAGTTTCGTCATGTCCGTCCGTCTGTCTGTCTGTCTGTCTGTCTGTCCGTATGTCACAGGCATTTTACTCAGAAACTACATGATGGATATTGATGAAATTTGGAATATAGGTGTGTTTTATGAGCCGCTACTTAGTTTGGTATATAAATAATTAAAATAAATATTTTTAGGGGGGGCACTCCATACATGTTAAAGACAGTAAAAAAAAATTTTTTCAGCAAATATCAACGTGTGGTACATAGTTCGACAGCTCTTTAAAAAACACTATAAGGTTCTTAAGTAATGTTTTTGATATAGTGAATTTATTTGGAAATAATCGCTCCGAAAGTTGTGTAAATTGTGTCCCCCCCCCCCCCTCTATTTTCTAAACCGTGCGTCCGAAAAATATGAAAAAAATCACGAAGGTAACGCTTATTTAATACTTTCAACGAAAATTATTTTCAACAAGATCGAATGTACCGTTTTTGAGTTATTGCCGATAAACTGCGCTTCTCAACAAAAGGAAGTAATTGCTATGAAGATACGCTCTTTTGTTGTTGTACTTTTTTTACATCGTATTTTTTACCTTATAGTTACGGCTATGGAACCCTACACTGAGCATGGTCCGACATGCTCTTGGCCAGTTATTTAAATTAATAGTCGTCTTGAGATTGAGATTTTTTTCATATTTTGATACATACCTACGAGTATATTGTTACGACGATGAATTATTGCGAGAATTTTTCACTATTATTTTATTTTTTCCGATATTCACTTATTTAAATTGTACTAGGTACACAAAGTAAAATTTATCGTATAAAAGACGAGCTTAATGACACAAGCCATTATTAAATATATTATCACCTTCACATAAAAATATAATGTAAAGTCAGTTTTAAAGACAGTGATTGATATCAATATCCACTTCGTATCAAGGGCTTCAATGGTCATCGGCTGATCATAATGATGATGACAATCATTTTCATTATCCCCGACAGCCTTCTCATTGTTAGTTCCATCATTACCAAACTTATTTGCGTCTTCGCGGAACCCTCCAATCACGCTGACGCATCAACTTGACATATACAAACAACAAGGGCCCAACTCCATCGAACGTTTCAACAAGGAATTAGGACTCTATAACAAAAGGCTTAAGATTCAAATCAGACTGACCCAAGCGCTTGCAAGAACCTTTCAAGAATAAGACCATAACTTGGCAGTACACACGTCATTATGCTGACGTCACAGTGACGCCTTCAATCTTGATTAATGACGTCATCTTCGCAACTAGTTATGAAATGTAAATTAAATTAGGCTATGTTCCATTAACGAAGACATTGTCATTCTCATGGAGATTGATTCGTTTTTGATCTAAGATATAATCGCCTTTCAATCGTAGGGGATTATTTTTTATCGATGTACATACCTACAGAATAATTTGAAAAAACAGAAACAACTTTAAACATAGAATCTACACACGACACTAGCAAATTTACCAGATACTATAAAAAAACTGAAATTGATATACAAGTGCCTATATAATTTTGAAGAGATCCCTCAACACCTCATGGATCATATCATCAAAATGGATATTGAAAGTTTGGAAGGCTTGGGTTGGCCCGAATAGCCGTAGGCGATGCAGGTTCGGATCGTGCCCGAGACATAATTTTTAATGTTTTCTCTTGTAATAAAATATTTATACAGCGTGGGAGGGACTATACCGACAAACTTTAACTATAGATTCTAACAACTATTAGGAGTAAAAAATGTTATGTGATGTATAGTCGAAAAACGCTTACTTTCCGAAATATCCATTATTTTGTAAATGAAAAATCCCAAGTGTGTAACAAGCCCTAATAAATGTGACTAAGATACCTTTACTATTTTTTTTTAATCCTTTAACTAAACAGGAATTAACCTTCGCAGTATTTGATGGTAAGCGACTACGAGGCCAAAAAATTGACCTTTCGTTTCCATTTTAGCTTTTTTTTTTCTTTTTGATAACTATTCAGCCAGTAAGGACATGTTTATAACGAGGGGCTTAATTTACTGATTTATTTTGTTCCATAAGACTATTAATGTAAAATGACAATATTCGACCCATGTTGATATAACATTTTTTACTCGTCACACCACCAGGAATTCATGGCTAAAGTATGTCGGTATAGTCCCTCCCACCCTGTATACAGTTTTTTTTTTCACCATTATTTGGCAGGCGACCGAAATACAATCCCTTTCCATTCAATATATTGGGAAAGCGGCTGATCATGTTTTCTCGCACGACAAGCAAAACCACGGTTGTGAAAATCAAATGATTCACACGACTAAAATCAAAATGAGCGCGATACGTGCAAAACGCTAATTACTTTAAAATCTTTGCCGAAAAATTATAGCATTGATAATAAAAATGTTTCTATTCAACAGGTAAAGCAATTCAGATGCACAGACGATATAATTACAAGAATCGCTGTGGTCAAAACGGCTTTGAACGCCAAAATCAACTATTAAGAGCTTAAATTTCGAACAAAGCTAAAATTTCGAAAAAAGCTAAAATTTTAAAAAAAGCTAAAATTTCGAAAAAAGCTAAAATTTTGAAAAAAGCTAAAATTTTGATCGAGATGTGGTGCTGGAGGAGGACGGAGCGTATAGATAGGTAAGCTGGACGGAACGAAAAACAAATGAAGAAGTGCTGCAAATTGTGGTAGAGAAGAGGAACATAATGACGACAATACAGAATAGATGTGGCAAAATGATAGGCCACCTGGTTCGACTCGATATGTACTTTAAGACAATCCTGGAAGGAAAAATTGTACGAAAGTCAAAGTCAAATAATTTATTTGCTAGAACACAGTATCATAGGTCTTATATAAAAAATACTACCGATGTGCTCAGCCTGCAAAGAGGCGTGCAAACATTTGGGCGCGATTCATTAATTATAATTTTAACTATTACAATATTATTCAATAATAAAAAATATTCATTCAAAAATAATTAACATTACGTGAAGACAATACAAGACAAAAAAAATAGAATTATAAATTGAGGATAATAAAATTGAGATGTCAGTTATAAAATTAAATTAAATTAGTTAAATTGTGGGAGAGAATAGAAACATAATTACGACAATAGGGAATAGACGTGGCAAAATAATAGGCCACCTGGTTCGACTCGATATGTTCTTCAAGACAATCCTGGAAGGAAAAATTGAAGGAAGGGAGGGAGAGGCAGACATCGGAGAAACTTTGTGTAACAGCTCAAAAAAAAGGTCAATGTCGTGGACCTAAAATGCATGGCTGAGGACCGCACAAAATGGCGTATGCTCCACCGACAAGAGCAAAGCTCTTAAATTGTGATGATAATGACGTACAACATGAGATTCTCCCTAGTTTAGACCAGCGGTCGGCAACCGCTTAGAAGCCAAGGGCCACATAAGGCTAAGGAAATTGGCGCGGGCCGCATTTTGTTAATAATTTGTGATTTTATGCTATTCGAAATATAGCGACCGCAATACAGATCGGAATATAGGGCCGCAAGTGAGCGGTTCCCCCACCGCATGCGGCCCGCGGGCCGCAGGTTGCCGACCGCTGGTTTAGACTATAGTTGAATGCATTGGATTATAGTAAACCTGAGGATACGGTACCCCAATTCAACGCGCTGGAATAAAATAATATACGTTCGTTACAAAAATCTTATTAGAGTGGAACTGCAGCCGGAGTTCCAGATTTATGTGCATAGTAAAATAGTATTCTTCGACTACACGCCAACTCAAATAAAACTGCATTTTAAATGCTTTTAGCCGCTGCGTGGTGGGAAGAAGACGAGGCTTAAAATGCGGCAGGACGTCCTTCTTTCTTTACTATTTCTTTACTTTACGTTTACTACTTCAATACGCTCAAAAATAAACAAATATGTATTTAGTACATTACATACCGAGGCCAGTAAAGTAAGAAATGTCTCAGATCACATGTAACTAACGACACACATGTGATCTGAGTCTTTCTTATTTACTGGCCAAGGTTTGTATACTATTTTTTCTGTTCGACGGAGCCAGAAAGCGGCATCTTCGTTTAGCGCAGCGGCCGGCAAGGTGACGTTTTCCGACCGAGGCCAGAAAATGCAGTTATTCAAAACTAAAACGTAACATACTAATTTCTCACCCTTGATTGGGTATAAATTAGACTGTAGACAGTGTCCTTTCGTCTTTAGGCTGCGTTTGCCCAAGAGATGTGCGAGGATGCATAGCGAGGGATGTGTTTGATGAACCAATAGAAACAGCTCAGCGGAGCGAGGATAGATAAATGAAGTGTTTCTATTGGTTCATGACAAACACATCCCTCGCTACACATCCTCGCGCATCCCTGGTGGACACGCAGCCTTATGGAATGTACGCCACCTGTCACGGTTAACGCTCCACAGTTACGATCGCTAGGTGGCGCTGCAGTCATCCATGTAGCCAAAAGTTAATAATAGGTTTTAGAGATAACTGTTTAAAAATAACCCTAGTTTTAAAACCAAATTATCTCCTAACATCACATAGGCATAATACTTACCTCATACAATTTCAGCCTGATGTTTTTTTTAGTTATGAATAAAAACTTTGTGCTCGGAATACGGACTCCTCGGAATACGGGCGTAATGCGACGAAGCACAACACCTAATTTACAATCGCGGCCAAGTTGGTAACTACGTTCGAAAGAGGAATGTGCCAAAACGCAGCCCGAGTTAACATTACGCCCCGCCATTTTGTTGGAACTCGTAAAGTTGCTACTTTATTTAGTGAACACTTAGCCCTTGTGTGTACATTTGTACAAGTTTCCAGCAAAATTGGGACTTCAATGGGTGAATCAACTTTTGGACTCACACTTTTGAAAGAACGAAAGAAACTACATTTCTTTTGTATAATACGTTGTTTAATAAATTATTCTTATTCTTATTTGTGACAGCAAAAAGTTACAAAACATGAGCTAAAACATAAAAAACAAGAAAACACAAAAAAAAAATATCGCTGCCACCAAAAGGCCCCACCTCAGCATAATGCCAACTCCAGCGCTGGTGCTGGTCTTCCGGTGGAACCAGACAGGGCGATGTCACTGCAAGTTTTTTTGGTTTTATCGGTTGACCCAACCCCTTTTTGACGTCTCTGGCGTTATCGGAAATGTCTCTGAAGTTACAGATTAATTCATTTATATCTAGACATATGTATAAGAGAACAAAAATATCTGAACCTGCTTTTATTCTCCTGACTCCTGTCCTGTGTTCAGATATTGTTGTTCCCGTAAGTGTGTAGATGTAAATGAGTTCGATTATATCGAAAATCGAACTTCTATAATTTCATGAAACGGGACATTCAACGTTCTAAAATACACCATAAATGTAAACAGACAAACCATTATAAAGGCGTAATTTTACAACGAAAATTAAAAGTTGCGGACAGCGTCGTGTGGGTAAAACTGTTCACCTATTTTGTTTATTAATTTATACTTTATGCATACTAATAAAAAATACGATACGTGGACTTATTGCCTTAATTCTCTTCCAGTCAACGATTGGGGAATACAGACATTTCGCTAACTTATTCTAAGTTTAAGATCCTCCTCGTCGCGTCGATTTCCTCATTACTGGGAGTCCTGATTCCACCTTTGCAGTGTAGTTATAGTTACGCGTCTAATAGTTAGCCTTAGGACTTTTGGTAGCATACCGTGGTTCTAAAATCCATGGAGCCATAATGTGAAAATTATTTTTGAAACTCAAAAGTATGATGTAATTAAATATAATGATTTATATTAAATATAAAATATAATGGCTTACATCATTACTGAATTCATTTTCGAACGTAATTAATGTTATCAAAAACTTTTATGATAACATTATTACCGTAGAATGGGGTGAGTAGGCTTCGCGGGGGGAGTTGGCTTGCAAATCCAGAATTTCATTTTTGAGTAGTTACTTTAATTTTTGGGCTTAGGTTGCTCTCAAAGTAATTTGATTATATTTTTAGACATATTTTTTCTTCTTTTCGCAACATTAAGCTGCCAAATCATACAATTTTGAAACACAAATACACTGTCAAAATTGATGCTCGAAATCGGCGGAATTTTAGTTGAATTTAACTTTGTTTTTAAGTGATGTTTACCAAAGTAAGTGTTCATCCACCTTTCGGATATCGTTTATATACACATGGCTTATTGGAAACAGAAAAACTTAAGTTATATTTTCTTTATTTATAATGGTTTTAACATAGAAAACGATCCTTCTACAAAGCCATAATAGTAGGCAAAGCCTTCTCACCCCAACTACGGGGTGAGCTGGCTTTGCCTACTATTATGAATTTTTCGTTGAAACTATGCAATGGAGCAACAAACTATCATTGACAAACTGAAATTCTTACCTCCGGAACACTTTTTTTGTATATAAATCAATGTGCCACATATAAAAATAAACTTTTATCCAGGTTTGAACTTCGATTTCCAGCCAACTCACCCCGTTTTACGGTACTCACTAAAAATGGGCATGAATCATATTGCAGCATCATATTGTGACCAGTAATTAATAATGTTATTATAAAAGTATTTGATAAAATTAAGGGGCCAAGACGCCAAAAAACGTGTTTTTTGGCGTCTTTTTGCCGACGGTGCTACGGACCCCTTCATGTGCGAATCCAACTGCGCTTGCCCGGTTTTTATTTTGTATCAAGAAGGTGATTTATCAAACACACAATGACAAGAACATAATAGTAGAAAATAAACTAAAACCTAATACAACTAAAAATAAAAAGTTAGATTTGATGCCGAACACTTCTCTGGAGTTTCTGCGACCCCTCAAAGGTCGTGACCCACTCGTTGAAAAACACTGCTAGAGAGTCTCTAGTAGAAACTGAAGTGCAACATATACAGTGAATTTCTCAGAAAGAGCAGCGAGCAACAGCACAGTGCGAAACACATTAATTATTAATTTAGCTCATATTGCCTGCAATCTCTGCAACGCCACAGTCTAAAACATACAGTTGTACAACCTACAGGCTGTTACATTGAACGTAATAAAACTCATGTTTTTAAACTCATCTCCCTGATGCTGAAACCCTCTGCTAGGTCTCGTGTTGTTAAAGTCATCTTAATTTATTAATATCACTGATTTAATTATTCATGTTATTTTGGTCTCATCGTGGTTACCCTATTTAAAGAGTTCAGATAAATAAGTTTGAATCTCATTTTGTAGTGAACACTTACATTTTACCTATCTAGGCCGATCATTTACGAATAAAATGCATTCTGATACATTATTGAAGTTATTTGTCAAAACAAACAAACCAGGTCAGGTAAGCGTGATGTCATGGTGACCACACTACGATATTTTAATTTCTTTATTTTGTTAGCAAGCCAGCAAAAGTTAATTATGACGTGTTTGAATAACTCAATTCATGCATTTTGTTCTCTGTCGTTAACAGACAACCTGACCAAGACACTTAGCAATAGGTGAGGTTGGAGTCAAGGGCGATTATTATGCGATTTTTTAGCGTTTTCTTGCTTCATTACCATCGCCACCATTATTAGCCGTTTTATAAAAGCAATCAAGATCATTATGATAAAAATAGCAGAAGCACGCGACTTCTACAAGATAACCGAAAACGACTCCATAGTTTACAGGGAGCTTATCCATAATGTGGCGATGGTAATTATGCGATTGGTGCGTTCAAACAGTCGCATAGAACTACTTTCAAATGCTTCCCTGACGTGAATATAAAAATCAAACTCTGAAAGTTATGTCCCAAGGACCACTTCTTTCAAATGAGAAAAATCGTGCGTTTTTTCATGCGAATACAATGTTGTACACGGCGCTGCGCCGCGACGCTTCACAGTGTGCGCGACAGCCGCCATGAACTCCTGAAGGACTCATGGAGAGATGGAACAGTGCCCTAACCAGGTACCTACTGGTCATCTCTTCATTTTAGTGTAGGTACAGTCGAGTTAATCATTATCTGAGTAAAGATTGGACCAAAAACAACTGAACAAGACCCTATTGTCAGAAGCATAATAACTTTGATCCGTTCTTTGCTCAGATCGGGGGACAATCTTACACAAATCGAGCTAGTCCCAAACTAAGCAATGCTACTATGGGTACTAGGCGACAATATACATAGTTATATACATAGATAAATACATACTTAAACAGATAGCAAACATCCATGATATGGATGCAATGTTCCGTAATAAACAATTTTTTTTATTTAATGTTGAAACAGGAAAATATGAAATTTGCCGTGCTATAATTAACACGCACGTAATGAAAGACAAGTTGTCTTTAACAATATCAAAGGGTATATGAAAAGCTCTCTGTGATGTTGGGAACGCGTGCCGACGTGGCTTCAAAGGTTGTATGGAGATTTGCTTTCTGGGACACCCTAATGTATACACATAGTATTCTGACCCCGTTGATCCAAGTGAATGTCTTTTTAAAAAATATATATAGAATATTAGTTTATACATAAAATATCAAAAATTGGTGGGTCTCCCTATCTAGGAACAATTAAAATAAAATTTAAAAAAAAATAAAGTAAAAGATTCACTATTTACAAATGCATTTGGGATCATTTTTTTTTATAAATTCATCAAAATTACTAGTATACTATATTTAATTTACAAAAAAAAAACGGGTCAGTAGTTTAGATAAAAATAAATAATAACCGATTTTTTTTTCTCGGAAACCTGTGGCACTTTAGGCTCAATATTTGGTGAAATAGCATTTTATGCTTGGGAAAATAAATCAGCTAAACGACAATCAATTTAGCGTCTGGGGCCAAACCCCCATACAAACCCTTTGAACTAAATGAGTTTAATTTTATAGTTTCTACGTCTAACAACAAACCTAAGCAAAACGTCAAGAGAAATCCCATAAAATCACAAAAACAACCAGGCCTAAATTGCTACCTACCAACCATCCTAATTTTACTATGCATTGTATCGGAATTGGCGATCAGCTAACATTGATGGTGTTCCGATTTGTTGAATTTATTTTGACCTTAAGGCTGATTATTACTGTCATTGTGCAAACATAATACAATACATACCAAAAGTTTATGACTGTTAATTTGTTGATACAACGGCCATTCTCACGAAGTATGACTGCGTCTAATTACCGCGTCTCCATACATTTAGTATGAAAACGGCGTCGCGGTAATTAGGTGACCGCAGACAACTGTCATGCTTCGTGAGAATGGCCGGCAAGTGGGATCGTAGAAAAGACACATAAGATGCTTTTTTTCTTATATCCCGAATACCGATACTGAAACCGGAATTCCGGTATTGAGATTGATCCGGTATCGCATGCCCTGTCTCAGACAAATCGTCATAATTTATTTTAGTCTACGTGTCTTAGAGATGTATAGTAATATTATTAGACTGTGGTGCTGCACTGCCCTCTACACGTGGCCGTGGGCTTAACAGGCTAGAATTTCGGCTACAATGCCTTCTGTAAGGCTGAGGGGTTTTAATAGTTCATGCAGACTTGGCCGTGTTTTACTAACTCGATTTAGTTTAGACAGCGAACGCGCAGCTTGGAGTTTGCGTACGTGTATTGTAATATATGAACCGTTGTGCATTTTAACCTATTTCACATAAAGGAGTTCCCAAAATATTTTATTAGAAGAGAAAAATTTAAAAATTATATACAGGGTGAAACATGGGTCGTAAACAGAAATTTCCGTTTGTATTGCAGTATTTTAAGGCAAATTCATTGTATTAACTCTTAAAACAAACAATAAAACTGTTTGATATTAATTTAACTATTACGGGTCAAATGCTTTAGCCTTGTGACGGACGGACAGACAGCGGAGGCTTAGTAATAGGCTTCAGTTAATACTCCATTAAGGATGATAACCTGAGCGGCGACCTAATTAAGTGTAAACGCAATGTCTTTGTTTGGACGCTCATTAAGGATCTTGTAATTGTGCGAGACACGTGGTAATTTTTTTAGATAAAAGCCAATGAGATACACAACTATTATTGGTAAAAATAACATGAGGTAATATGGGCATAATTTTGAGTAAATCGAGTAAATACTAAAAATTCGAGAAAAGAATACAAAATTCATAGGAAAAGTGATAAGTTTTTGGATTTACGTCATTTTTTCGCATTTTTTTTCATTTTTATTGACACAAATAACCATTTGTGATTATAATTCCGTTTGTTTCAAATCAATAGAGCCCACAGGAGCCAAGATTATCTTAATTTGTTCCGATGAGATCCTCTGCGTACAATGACTTTAAAAAAAAAAAAATATGGTGGTATATTTTTTGTCGATAAAGTGGTGTCTAGTTTCATCCCTATTCGTTTGTGCAGTTTATCCAGGGACACACTGTATAATAGGTGCCCTTTAGGTACCCTAAAAAGGGAATAACACAGGCAAAGCCACATAAATGCTAGTTTTGAATAAGTCATTAATGCTAAAGCGACGTAAATGACGTAATGAACAGCAAATGCACATGTTATGATTGGAGCTCATTCGTGCGCCACAGAAGCACGCGCCACAACTTGCCCGCCATGACGCAAACTAGGTTTACGAGTAGTTTCGGCGAACTTTGATGTCGTGTGTATTTCACGTGAATATTCTAGTAAATGGATTTCTTATGGTGCTCCCACATTGGCTGTTATAAATGATATATAACGTTATAAAACATAATAACAATCTCATCTAGTATAATCTCATAGATGGCGTTTAGGTTAATATCCTATTAAACCAGAATGATACAAAAGTCAATGTAGATGGCAAAATTGAGGGCACTTGCTGGGTGCTCCCGTGGACGAGTGGTTGAGTCGCTGGGCCGGAAATCCAGAAGTACCGGGTTCGATTCCCGGTCAGAACTGTTGGAATAAAACCTCTATGTAGTAGTTAGCAGTTTATGAAATAAACGGATTGATGTCACTCGCTAAATAACGTGTCAGGTTATGGGCTAGCCGTCCCTTAAAATAAAGAAAATAAAATGTTTTTAATGTCTTAAAAGCATAAAAAGTGGTTTCTGTAGAAACATAAAATAAAGTGAATTGCCGGAAGCAATTATAAAAATAAGAACCGTAAAAAAAGAGAATAATATGTCAGACCAAAATTTGTTTATTGACATCCTACAAGACACCGACAGCTACCAAACATGGAAATTTCAAATAGACATTCTTTTTGACTCAAAGGGATTAGGAGAAATTATAACTGGAAAATGTACAAAAACTGAAGAAAACAAATTCAAAGAAAAAGATGCTCAAGCGAAAACATACATATTAAAAACTATTAACCGGAAATATGTTACACATCTGTTTGATTGCAAAACTGCTCATAAAATGTATCAAAAAATTTGCAGCATATTCGAAGGCTCGGAAGAAAGAAAGAAAATGAGCTTACTCCAAGACTTCTATAATACCCAAATAAAACCCGATTTGTCCATGGAAGATAATTTGGCAAAATTCGAAAATTTGACATATCGACTAAAACAATTGAAAGTCAATCTAGATGATGCGATGGTCAAGTTTTATTTCAGGGAAATAATGTTGAGATCAGCAGTGGAGGAAAGACCATAATAGGAACACAAGAATCATCTGGATTATTTACACTAGAGCTACCTAAAGCCGTGAGCTGTAATGAAGAAGCCCTGTTCAGTAAGAAGATTGAGAATGATTCTGCCTTAACGTGGCATAAAAAGCTAGGCCATCCTGGTCAAGGTGCGTTACGAAACTTACCGAAAGCAGCAGATGGTATAAAAATAGATAAAGTGACGGCCGAAGAAAAAAAAATGCTAGATAGTTGTGAGGTGTGCATAAAAGCGAAGCAGACGAGATTTCCATTTAATACGGAAAGAAAAAGAGCACAGAAACCTCTAGAGATAATTGATACGGACGTGTGCGGTCCTGTAGAAGTGGAAACGTGGGACAGAAAAAGATGTTTTTTGACTGTAATTGACGACTTTAGCAGTTACACAAAAGTCTATCCCTTAAATTCCTTAAAAAATAAGAGTGAAGTACTTTTTCACATAAAACAATATATAGAAGAAGCTGAGCGAGAAAAGAACGAAGAAGTATCTACAATAAGTTGTGATAACGAGATATTAAGAGAAAAAGTAGAAGAAGAGTTCTTGTCAGTAGAACCGACAGAAGAAATAGTTGAAAACCAGAATATAGAAGTAGAAGAACAAGAAGAGATACAAATAATTGAAAATGCTGCTGAACGCCAGCGTGAAGAAATAGTAGATTCAGAACAAGAAAGCAATTACGAGAGTCCATTGGCTGACTCTGAAGATAGTCAAGTAGGAGAAAATCAACTAGAGAGAGCAACAAGAAGTGGTAGATCCGTAAAAATGCCCGTAAGGTACAATGATTATGCCCTACTTACGTTTAATGAAGTTATGAAGACTCCAGAGAAGGAAAAATGGGAAAAAGCGATTCAAGATGAGCTAAATTCACTGGAAAGGAACGGAGTTTGGAAATTAGTAGATAAAGAAAAGGCTTCTGGAAAGAATATACTTACTAATAGATGGGTATTCAAAGTCAAAGAAAATGGAACTTATAAAGCCAGATTAGTAGTGAGAGGCAATGAGCAAAAAGATACTGAGTTTGATGAAATATTTAGTCCCGTGGCCTCTCAATCAGCAATAAAATCTCTGTTTGCTATAGCAGCAGCTAGAAATCACAGTTTCATGACATTTGACGTTAAAACAGCGTTCCTTAATGGCGAACTAAGAGAAGACGAAGACATTTATATGAAAATACCTCTCGGTGTTACCAACGAAAAAGGCAAAATTTGTCAACTAGTAAAGTCTCTGTATGGACTTCGCCAGTCTCCGAGAAGATGGAATGAAAAGTTCCTTAAAACTATGTCAGACATTGGCTTTACACAAGCAAGAAACGAGCCGTGTATTCTAAAGAATAAAGACTTGTCAATGATTATCGGAATCTACGTCGATGACGGAATAATAATAGGACCTAATAAAGAGAAAATACGGCAGACTTTGAAGAAAATAAATTCGAAATTAGAAATAAAAATTTACGAAAAACCAACATCTTACTTGGGAATGGAAATAACAGATAACAGCGAAGGTTTAAAGTTAACCCAAACATTATATGCAAAACAAATTCTGAAGAAATACAACATGGAGAACTGTAAATACGTGGACACACCATATAAACAAGACGATGATGTTAAAAGTTGTACTGAAGAGAAGGAAGTCCAAAAGTTCCCATACCGAGAAGCTGTTGGAAGTTTATTATACTTATCCACTAAAACCCGCCCCGATCTCGCTTACGCGGTTGGCATGGCAAGCAGAAATATGGAAAACCCAGATAGCAAAGATATAGTTGCCGTAAAGAGAATATTAAGGTACCTGGCAGGCACCTTAGGAGAGGGTGTGTGCTATAAGAAGAACAAAGATTTAGAGTTTTCTGTCTTCTGCGATTCAGATTACGCCGGAGATATTAAAACAAGACGTAGCACTACAGGCTACATTATTATGTTGGATGGAGGACCAGTAGCGTGGTGTTCACGTAGACAGCCTATCGTCGCGTTGTCTTCAACCGAAGCTGAATTTATTGCAGCGGCCGAATGTTGTAAGGAGACAATGTTCCTAAAATCCTTGCTGGTTGATCTCAACATTAAAGTACCTGTCACATTCAAAATTGATAATCAGAGCGCAATTCAGCTCATAAAAACTGGGATCTTTAACAAACGGTCTAAGCACATTGATGTGCGTTATCATTATATCCATGAGGTGTATGCCAACAATGGATTTAAAATAGATTATTGTTCAACCGAAAATCAAACAGCACATATTTTAACCAAGGCTCTAGATAAAGTAAAGTTCTTGAAACATAAAAATAGTATAATGTTAACTTGTTAAGAACTTTTAGGATGATCGTTTTTGGTGAGTTAATTCGCCCTGGTTAAAAGAACTTAACTGCGTTACGCCTCTGCTCAGTTGGACTATGTTTTTATTCAATCTGTTGATGTTATTTTTATAATTTTATATTAATAACTTGTATTTTATAAACATAAAATTAGGAGAGGGTGTTGGAATAAAACCTCTATGTAGTAGTTAGCAGTTTATGAAATAAACGGATTGATGTCACTCGCTAAATAACGTGTCAAGAACACAGGTGAGTGCCATTTAATTTTTCTGTGTACTTTGATTTCTTGTATCTATATATGTAACATAAAATGTGGTGATTTACCCGCATTAAAAACCAATGAAGAGACAAAAAAAATGTTTCTTTCATGTAAAGTACAATAACATTCACTAACATTTCATAAATCTCATAGTAATTAGGTATACATGTTTTATAACGTTTAACATTTATAATAGCCAGTGTGGGAGCACCTTTAGTGCCTCAATACGCCGTGTAATACAGTTCCTTATTGTACGAAAAGTCGGATTCGCAAACGAAGAGTTCCGTACTACCGTCGAGTAAAAAACCCAAAAAAACACGTTTCCTCTTACCTTTATTATTATTATTTGTTAATATAGGGACAATAGAAATAAAAATGTGATAGACGGACAGACGGACAGCGGATGCTTAGTAACAGGGTTCCGTTAGCCCTTTAGGTCCGTAACCCTAAAACTGTTATTAGGTATTCCAAAAATGTTATAATCCAAAGTGTGCTTACTACAATTAGTGGGACAATAGTTAACAAAGGCACGCAGACGCATATTACAAGACTACGGCGGGGCGATTCCATTATAACGGGTGCAAGATTTTGCCTCATTCAAGGCCTCCTTCTAATAAAACGAAAAACATTTTTTATAAAAATATTATTTTAAGGATTACTTTTTAACCTCTTTTCTATAGATTTGTGTATAAGAATTTAAAATAAATATCTAAATAGCCACAAGAGAGGGTTAAAGTGCTATTATGTAGATCATAGTATAAAAACAGAAATTTCTTTTAATTGTCAAAGGACGTCACAAGGAACCGAAGAGCTGGCAGCTTCCTCGCTCAACGCATAAGTAAAGCGATACGGCGAGGAAACGCTGCCAGTATCTTCGGAACCATGCCAAGGGGGCCGAATTTTCTAGATATACTTTAGTTTTAGCTAGGTATTTTTAAATTTTTACTTTAGGCTTTTATTTTTGGTGTATACTTTTTCTATTGTCAAATATTTAAAATGTTTTGCCTATTTATAATTATTATTTGACAACCGCTTTAGCTAAGTTGGTAGTGACCCTGCCTACGAAGCACGAGGTCCTGGGTTCGAATCCCGGTAAGGGCATTTATTTGTGTGATGAGCACGAATATTTGTTCCTGAGTCATTGATGTTTTCTATGTATTTAAGTATTTGTATCTATTAAATATATCGTCGTCTAGTATCCATAACATAAGCCTTATTGAGCTTACTATGGGGCTAGTTCGATTTGTGTAAGATTGTCCCCTAATATTTATTTAATATTTATTTATTTATTTAAATACAATAAACAATCAACTATAGAAACATAAAAAAAGTATTAAAAACAAAATCTATCAATAAATTATTCACTGTTTAAACGATCGCGGATTCAACATCGTATGATTCGCAGTTGGTCCTAAATCTTAGAATGCTAAGGTTTTCAAGCGCGTTAACATCCTTAATAAGTTAAGTCCATAACAATTAATTTAAGACCTCACCCTACACGATGGTATCAAAAAAAGTAACAAATATTGGGACTTACAAAGTTGTCAAGGTTCGTCTCCAGCGGAAACGCCCAGCGGTTTACTGGCGGGCTACATGTGAAGGCATTAATAATTATTATGATTCAAGCTCACTCGCATGAACATGAAGCTACTGCAGGGAAAATGTAAGTATTGCAACCGAAGAGACAGCGGTTTAAACGCTGTTTTGATTACCAGAGAGTGTTTCCCTTTTATCTTTCCAGTCAGATAAATAAAACTTTTATTGATTATTTTGTACAATTTAGATTCAATTGAGAATATTTTAGCCTAATTATCCAAACAAATTAACAAAACATCAACCAATAATAAATAATCATCAAACACATCGGTAACAAAATAAGAATCAATTGAGGATCTGTTAATTTTGCATAAACTCTTTTAGAAACGCACTTTTAAAAACTTCTATTTATAATACCTTATCTCACCTGCTCAACATACCCGAAACACTCCAAACGAGAGCTTTGGAGTGAATTCAACATTTCAGCTAAAATAATTGAAACCACTTCACACTACAAAGGCTCCTGATAATTAACACATACATACACATATACACACGGTAGAAGCTTTGGATTAATTTACACATGCAATCGTCACATACATAAGTTGGGTCTAAAATGTGTAAAGGATTTCGAGTCTTATACTTATGGCATAAGGTCCGGAATATGTTTCTAGACGTGATTGTATATCTACTATAGCTATGTGCTGAATGATGGATTAAGCTAGTCACAGACATGACAATGGATAGATAATCGGGACGCACAATAGTAGTAATTTTTATAATTATAATTTAATTATACATCCTGTAAATCTAATACGGGCGAATATTGATACGGTGGTCCGCATAGGACCTAAGAAGCATATTTAGATAACTATTGCTTAAAACCACAATGAAAATATTTACCATACAAAATAATTCGGGCCGCAATGTAACGCAACACATTCAAGTTGACAAACACGCTAGTTGACAGTTACTTTAAAAAAGCTCGTATCTCGCAATGTCATAACAGGCATGTATGCGGTACATTGCTGCTCGGTAAATTTTCAAAAATTAATTACGAGGTCACTATTAAGTGTAATTTATAAAATCATATTAATTAATGATAACACTACTAAACGCTATATCTGGTTTAATTGTTCGCCCGTATTAGACTTACACGCTGTATAATTTAAAATTATCAGCGTAATGGGGACTATGCCGCAGGCAGACTGGCTGGACGGGGTATTCTTTTTATAATTGTTTTTTTTTTATGTTTATTTAGTTTTAGGTTTTGTTTATACTTGATTACATTTCTTTCTATGTTTCTTTCTTGACTATTACTTTCTATATTTTATACATTTCCTATTTGTGTACCTAACTCTTATATTATGAAATAAATTTTTTTTAACTAACAAGATATACATTATTTTATCGTAAATAAAAAATATAAGATTAAAAAAAAACACATTATTTACAACTTAATAGCTACCTTAACCTAACTTAAGGCGAGGTGAGACCAGAATCGGGCACAGAAGCCTAGTTTCCAAATCATTTTTAGAGCACTTATTTGACTCTTAGGTCACTGTAAAACATATATAATAATATTCAGAACTGTATCTAGGGTTTCCTCTCACTTAGAACACGATAGCGAACACTTCGCTCGATAGAAAAGTAGCGCGAAAACACTATAAAATAAAGTATTTTTTTCATTTTTTTTCATTTTGTTCATCACCAGTTACCTTTTCTGACAAAATTAATACCTGACAATCATGATTTCACAGTCATGCAGGGCATCCTCTCATGTTTGGGTTGATAACGTAGACTTTTATGTTAGAAATCGAAGATAATCTGCAATAATCTGCATTCCGCCCGACCCTAGTTTGTATGTGAAATGCGAGCCAGGTCCTACCGCGCCTTAACCTATTGGGACCTAGATTATATGTACAAATGTCCCCTATGTCGCCTCCTGTGGGTAGGGTGCCCATTAGGCTGGCTGCGTTGCCTCGCTGGATAATTAATTGATTAATTAATTAATAAATAAATTGATTTATGCCACACCTGGCCATAAAGTGGCCTTTTCCGTACGCTGCGCGTACGGGAAAGGCCGCTTTCTGGCCAAGTGTAGACATAAAATTATGTAGGTACACAACACGGGAGGTAATAAAGAAAGCCCTCGATCGCATATTTACGTCCCTTGCTTGCAGCTCGGGCCGCAAACTGCTGCGATCTCGGCCTTTCTTTGTATTACCACCCTAGTTGTGTAATGTACTATTACATATTTTAATTTAAAATTGTAAAATAGAATTTAGGTATGAAACGCATTTTATTTATTATTATACTCGTACTAGTGTATAGGTAGAGCCACTATGCTACACCGACTTTTCCATTATGAAAAAAAAAATCATTAACTGAATCGACAAAAAAGTTTATATCGTCAATACCTTGGAAAAAAACTCGTATTTAATAATATCGTAGGGAAAAACGTCAAATGTTACATACGAACGTCGAATACACTTACTGTGTTTTTATCTAAAGTCAGTGTCAGATACTTGGTTTTTTTTTAAGTAATAACGATATAACTATTGCACCTGCTTACGAAAATTCACGAGAAAATTCCGGAGAAACATAAGAACATTTTATGATTATTACTAATATTGCATTACTCACTTTACTAATAGACTTGAATGTTTTATGTGAAATTTGTAATTTAAGAAGGAATAAACTAAACTAAACTATGCCCATGCTAAAATGGAGACGCTTCTCGCTCACTCGGTCAAACATTGTAACATCAACTGGGTAATTCCACGTAAATGTAACGCGAGTCACGATTTTATTGCGTGTTTTTTTCATTAAATATACAAATTTTAGCCGCCCCCCGCCGGTTTAGCTTAGTTGGTAGTAACCCTGCCTACGAAGCAAGAGGTCCTGGGTTCGAATCCCGGTGAGGGCATTTATTTGTGTGATGAGCACGAATATTTGTTCCTGAGTCATGGATGTTTTCTATGTATTTAAGTATTTGTATCTATTAACTATATCGTCGTCTAGTATCCATAACACAAGCCTTATTGAGCTTACTATGGGGCTAGTTCGATTTGTGTAAGATTGTTCCCTAATATTTATTTATTTTTATTTTATTTTTTAGTCTTAATATATCTAAGGATGATAATTAACACTTCTTTACAGATATATTAATTTCCATCCTGATTATTTAAAACTTAATGAAAATTGTGACTCACGTTACGTCTTACCGTGGGATGACCTAACTTTCTTCTATAACTCACCAGTTCATAAATCTAAATCTCAGCATTAACTCAGCAATGACGTCACAACCTCACACTCGAACCACATATCACGAAGGAAAACATTTCCATAAAATAATCCACAGAATCTTGTTAGCGTTCGTTACTCCCGGCGACATTCCCGACACTCGCGACACTCGGTTGCCACTAGAGCCGACACCAGGACCATCCGGGACACTCGACACTCACCCAATTTGGGGTGGTCGGAGATTTTTAAGGATGCGAGCTGAGAAAAGTGAAGGTGTCTTCTTAGTGATGTAACGATATCTTCTTCTTCTTATTTCTTCTTTCATTTTGAAGGAAGTCTTTTAAATATTGCGATGTATCAGTACAAGAATAAGTACAACATTTATTGGTAAAAAGAAAATATTTTACAAGTCAAGAGTTTGCAAGTGACACATAGTATTTTATATATTTATGCCACACTTGGCCAGAAAGCGGCTATTTCCGTACGCGTAGCGTGCGGAAATGGGCACATTATGGCCAGGTGTGGCGTAATAGTACATTACACAACCAGGGAGGTAATACAAAAAAAGGCCGAGATCGCAGAAGTTTGCGACCCGAGATATACCCTATACAAACCTAGATTTTATTATTTTAATAAACACAATTTCACAGAAAACTTTCAATATTTTCAGTCTCACCCCAACCCTTCCTCTTAATACCGACATTCGTAGCGTACCACATTACAATTGCCAAGCAGCACAAACAGCCAGTGTCGCCGACAGTGTCGCCATCTCTCGCCACTTCTCGCTCGCATTTCGTTATTTTAAAATTCCAACCGACTCTTGGCAGCCGAGCTGCCTTTTTAAATCTTTTGTTCAAAGCGTATCAACTTGAGAATTCTGGTTCTTAGCTTATTAGCATTAAGACTTGTAGTCTGAGATACCGCCCGATATTGACCTTCCATCATCCTTTTTTTTAATTCTCTCTTTCTCTCTCTCCGTGGTCGCTCCCTCATGACTGAGGATCGTAGTCATCGGTGGATGTGGATGGCCTACACATAGTTTCTATGATCTGCTTCCACCGGTGCCTGTTCATCGCGTCTCTGACGACCGAGCAAAACTTGGTTGAGAATGGACGTTTCGCTTGAACGCTCCGTCTGGTCTGATTTTCTTAACTAAACCACTGTAATATACAACCGTCCATGTGAATTTTCGGGTTTTATTATTTCATCCCTCATTTCAATCCTTCAGACCTTAATCCACCTCAACATTTCCCAAAAATCATGTGTATTAAGTTTTATTTCACTGTGTGGTTAGGCTGCACACAAAACAAATGTCAACAGACTACTGACTTTATCTCAGTTATGGATTTTTTTATGAGAATGTATACACACATATCCTACGCTGTATAGGACTATTATAATAAATCTTAGATATGTGATTGATAGCCTTAGTTCCTGTTATTGTTTTTTTCATCCTATTCTCCTAATAAAAAGTAAGCCGTTAAAAAATTAATCTAGCGCGGGCTCTGAAACTAATTTTTAGGGCTTGCTTACGAGCGTTGGCTTAGAAAGAGAGAAAGATATTTGTGTCTCACATAAATAAAATAAAACTTAGGCTTACAATTTAAATCGAGAATTTTTTTTTAGGGCAATTAAATCATTAAAATAATGTTACTTTTTCTATGAAGGGCTGATTCCAAATTATACACGCAGACAGAGTAGCACTGATTTTAATGACTTTTTATATTTTTAAAACTAATTAACAAACAGGAGCGACGTGCATGGCTCAGACGCCATGATGAGAGAGAGACGGCAATAGCTTCCGTCCTATTCGGAACATTCTCCCGGGCTTTGTTAGTAGAAACTTACCTTCTAAAGTTAGTTACAGACAGACTTAGGAAGAGAGCTTTAAATCCAAAGTACTAAGTCATATCCTACATAGAGCTTTAAATCTAAAGTACTAAGTCATATCTTACACAATCGTACATCGTACATTAGCATTTCAAATGCATTAAGCCAGAATCAATAAGAAACTCAAATGCGAGGTTACTCCTATAAAATGAGCATTTAACTAGCATGAAAATCCTTGACAAGATATAGCACTTATAAATAGTCTAATCTAAACTGATCCAATGCTAGGTAACAAAATAAGTTTGTGAATAGGCCTCGTGTACTCACCCTTGGCCGTCTTTATTAGCACAGATCTTACTAAACCATCCTTAGAATTTGTATTTACAGCTATTACTTTTCCTAATGGCCAACAAGAGGGGGGAGTAGCCTCATCTTTAACAATTATCATATCACCCACTTTTAAGTTAGATCTAGCTTGTAACCACTTATTTCTAGGTAGCAATTCCGATAAATAGGTACTGTAGAATTGTTTCCAAATTCTTTGTCTCATTTGCATTACCTTCTGATACATGTTTAACCTTCTATCATTCATTTCTAACATGTTTGGTTCAGGTAAATCCGTAATTGCGGATCCTATCGCAAAATGTGAAGGTGTGAGGCATTCCAAATCATTTGGTGAATCTGAAATCGCAGAAAGTGGCCTCGAGTTAAGGATTCCTTCCACCTGCACAAGTAGCGTGTACATAAGTTCGTAGGTTAATTTAGCATTGCAAAGCTGTCGTTTTAACAAAGCCTTAACTGATTTAATGCCAGCTTCGTAGAGTCCACCCATGTGGCTTGCTAAGGGAATAGTAAATTTCCATTGAATGTTATTCATAGCACAATAGTTACAATTTCAGAATAGCTCTTATCATTCTTAAACATTTTATTAAGCTCAGCCAATTCATTATTAACACCCTTAAAATTAGAAGCATTATCTGAGTACAAGTATTTGCAACCTCCTCTTCTAGCAATAAGCCGTTTAAGCGCACAAATGAAAGCTTGTGAGGTTAAATCGCTTACAAGTTCAAGGTGTAAAAGTTTTGTAGCTAAACACACAAACAGACATATGTATGCCTTCTGATACCTGCAGTTGCGAGACATCGAGCTACGTAAGTAAATAGCTCCACTAAAATCGAGACCTGTATGTACAAAGGGACGATCCAAGGTTACCCTAGGGGCTGGTAGATCAGCCATTTGCTGTCCACAAGCTTGCGCTCGGAATCTAATACAACGGATGCATCGGAGAATAACCTTATTTACCTCACTTCGTCCGTTGATAGGCCAATACTTGAATCGGATAGTAGATAGTGTAGTCGAGGTACCAGTGTGTAAAAGCATGTGATGATAATACCTGATTATCAGCGTAGTAATGTGTTCTCTTGCTGGTAGAATGATTGGGTGAGCGTGATTGTAAGAAATGTTTGATTGAGTTATACGACCACCAGCACGGATGAGTCTGTCGTTATCCAGAAATACATTAAGTTTTCTCAATGGACTGGACTTTGTAACTAAATGAGTCTTTGAGCTAGCGTTGCTTTTATTTTGTGATTTTAATTCGGCTACGTCTTTAGGAAATGCTTGTTCTTGAACCACTCTAACAATAAACTTACTCGCAGAGTCCAACTCTACTACTGTCAAGTGTGAGGATAAAGTGTCTTGCCTGTTTTTTAAATTATGTATGAATCTGAGCACAAAGGCAATAATTCTCACTACCTTGCCGAAACTTGAATATTTCTCAAACACATCATAAAAGTAACTATGCTTATCCTTGTTCACAACATGAAGGCAACTTTTAGATGTCGTGTCTATTGATTCAATATTAGACGGGATAGCGGGGTCCGTTAAAGGCCATGTGGAGCGGTCCTCAAGCAACCAAGCTGGGCCATTCCACCAAAGTTTTAGTTCTGGTAATTTGTCAGGATAAACGCCTCTAGTAAGCAAATCGGCGGGGTTCTCTTTAGTGTTGACATAATGCCATTTTTCACTGTTAGTAGTTTCAACGATTTCCATGAGCCTATTCGAAACAAACGGGTTCAATTTACGGCTGAATGGTGTCCTTATCCAGTTCAGGACTACTAACGAATCTGTAAACAATGTTGTATCATTAATATGCAATTTGTTAGCTGTCGCTTTTTGAAATTTAACCGTGAGCCGCGCAAGTAAAAGTGCGCTGCAGAGTTCAAGACGGGGCACGGATTGCGATTTAATAGGCGCCACGCGTGTCTTAGCTGTGATCAGGGTACAGGTCGGTTCCCTGTTATTGTATAAAGCATGTAAATACAAACATCCTCCAAATGATTTCACCGAACTGTCACAGAAACCTACCAATATGATAGTTAACGGAAGATCCGTGAAATAGCATCGGGGTATCTGTATAGATCTTAAATCATCTAACCTATTACGAAACTCAAACCAAGTGTTTTGAATATGTAAATGTAAAGGTAGCTCGTCGTCCCACGCTAGCTTGAGCTTCCAAATATCCTGCATTAGTATTTTAGCTATAGTGGTAGACGGTGCTAAGATGCCTAAGGGATCGAAAATTTGGGATATCTGTGACAACACATTTCTTTTTGTGGGTCTCAGTTTTTTGAAGTCAGGTATATGAATCTGAAAATAGTCGCTCGATGGTATCCATCTTAAGCCTAACGTTTTGACTATATGATCAGGTGTAAAATCGTACGTATTGCTGTCTGAATTTGCATCTAACAAACATGCTTGAATGTGAACATGTTCGAGTATACTACTGTGATTTGCCGACCATTTATGCAATTCAAAATTAGCAGTTTTTAGCAAATCAATGAGTTGCGTGCACACTTCTTTGGTGTGTTGTAATGACTGTCCGCCAGACAGGAAGTCGTCCATGTAACAATCTGACTGAATGCATTCCGCGGCGAGTGGGTATGTATCTTTATGTTTTTCAGCCAAATCGCGTAAGACGCGACAAGCAAGGTAAGGTGCACTTTTTGTACCGTAAGCGACAGTTGTTAGTTGTATACATTGTAATGCGTCCGACTTTGAGTCTCTCCACAACAGCCGTTGTAGGGGCCGTTGGTCAGGGTTGATAAAAATATTCCTGAACATTTTCACGATGTCAGTAATAAAAACATATTTATGTAATCTAAACCTTAATATTATATCTAGCAGATCATTGTAAATGTTTGGACCTTCTAACAGTATATCATTGAGTGACACACCGGTGTCCGTCTTAGAGCTGCCATTGACCACTGTCCGAAGCTTCGTTGTATGGCTGTCAGGCTTTAAAACAGCCAAATGTGGAAGATAGAATGACTTGTTGTGACTTGTGATCTGATTAAAATCTGTAACATATTCTGCATGTCCTAAATCAATAAACTCATGAATGAACTTTTTATATTCTGTATGCAACTTTGGATTCTTTTGAAATCTGGATTCAAGATGCAACAAGCAGCGGTAAGCAGTATTAAATGAATTACCTAACTCCGCTACCTTATTTTCTATTAGTGGTAAATTTACCATGTAATGACCTGATTCTGTTCGGGATGTAGTATTTTGAAATAACTGCTCACAATATTTTTGTTCTGGGGACAGGAATTTCCTAGGTGCGGTGACCTCCTCTTGTTCCCAAAATCTACACAAAAGGTCATCAGTCCGCTGGGATGAAACAAATAAACTCACTTGTGATGTGTTTATAGCCCTTTTGTCTGTTATATAAGTGCCCGACACTATCCATCCAAACCTAGTTTCGATCATATGTGGCATATTAGCTCCTAGCCTAACATGGCCCGACTGCAAAATGTCATAGAATATTTCGGCTCCTAAAAGCAAATCTACGGTCTGCCAGCTTGAGAGCTTGAGAAGTTGGAATATTCCATTGCTGTGTGTTGATAAATTTATGAGGCAAAGGAACTGTTATGTTGTCCATCACTACAAAATTAAGTCGACGTTTATAGTCATCTGTCCTAGAGGATATATCAGCTGTTACACTCACTTGTGTATGTTTGTGTGTTTTTCCAATTCCCTGTATATGGCATGCGCTATAATAAACCTTGTGCTGTAGCAATGTAGCAATCCGATGTGACATAATGTTGACCTCACTGCCGGAATCGAGTAGAATGCGTGCTTTGTGCCAGCAGCCCGCCGCATCTCGGATGTTTATAACAGCTGTCGAGAGTAAAATTTGTGGTACATTAGTGCTTGCTAACATGACCGTAGACGTTGAAGCAGTTTTTATATCGATATTAGGCATAAGCGAATGATTTTGTGATTGTGCATGAGTGCTATGTGCTTGTTGGCAAGCTTGGCTTGCATGTGCTGGGTGCAGCATGCATGAAGAAGTGCTTATAGGTATGTCTGTTGACTGTTGATTGAATGATTGTATGCAAGGTAGGTTTGTCTGTTGACTGAATGTCTGTACGCTAGGTGTGCTAGTCTGTTGACTGAACAGCTGAGTGTTAGGTATGCTAGGTGTCTGTTGACTGTAAGTAGGTAAGTTAGGCATGTCCTGAGTATGTGTCTGCATCTGTTGGTAGCAATTGTCTGCAACTGCGGCATAGTTTACCTTCCGCAGAGGGTTGTCCATGTGAATGCTTGTGTGGTGCTTTCCATGACAAGTAAAGTAACTAGTTTTAGAACAATTATGTTTAGGTTGATATATCTGTAAACAGTTAAAACACAAAGATTTAGATTTTATAAATTCAATTCTTTTAGGTATAGGTAGCTCGAGATAATTGGGGCATTTATGTAGCCGATGTGACCCGTTGCACATTAAACATATATAGTCAGTATTTGAAACTGATGTGAGATGTGACATTCTAGTTTGGGAAGTGGGTTTCTCAAATTGTTTGTCAGTTAACATTTCAAAGGCAGTAACTCTTAAATTAAGAAATTCTAGTAGGTCCTCGAATTTGGGAATTGTTGTCTCCTTACGACTCATTTCCCACGCAGCTCTCAGGGAATTATCAAGCTTTTGAGTGATTAAAAACACTAACAATACATCCCAGGAATCTACCGGCAAATCCAAAGACCGCAAGGAGTCTAAGCTCTGCTGTAACGCTACTAGAAATTCTTTTAAGTTATATCTAGTCACAGTTGAATAATTTACAAATGTTTTTATATGATGGTTTACAATTATTGTCTTATTTTCATACCTCTTAATTAGTATGTCCCATGCTTTATGATAGTTAGCTTCTGAAATTATAAGAGAGCTGACTAGACCAGCAGCTTCACCCTTTAGCGATGACTTCAAGTATTGAAACTTCTGCAGAACTGGAACATTAGCACTGTCAACCGCCGACTTGAAAATATTCTTGAACACCGGCCATTCCTTTATGGCGCCGTCGAATGAAGGCAGCTGCAGCTGAGGCAGTCTGACATGCGCCTGTACAATTTGCGAATGTTGAGAGTCATTCATCGAACTGTTATGTGTCGAGGGATTAAGTATACGCTCCATGGCCGCTTTTGTTTCGTAAAACTTCTGCTCGTTTGCGTCCCTCTCGTGTTCGTGGACAGCGTTTCTCTCCGGTTTGTTGTCCAAAGCTTCAATCTGATCTTGTATGTTCTCGATTTTGTCGAAAGTAGTAGCTAAATCATCGTAACGCACCTTTAAATCTGATATCTCGTCCGTTAATGTGTTAAATGTTAGCACGTAGTTATAAATTCGCGTTAATTTTCCTTTAAGACTTCCTCTTTGGGTAATTAAAGCTGGTAATTCCATTGTACGAACTGAACTTGAGGTTATTTTCTGATTGAATTCTTCTTTCATATATTATCGATAATGTATTATTTGCTGAAATAAAGACTGTAGCCCGTAATTTACTACGAACTAATTGTAATCCGTTGTATAACTTGTTTATTTTCGTATAATATTGTGTATTGCACGTGAATGATAAAGATTTTCTTTGTTCGATCGAATATGACAGTCGAAAAATGTTAGAAAAACCAATACGTCTATGTCTGTATTTAGTGTTGCCAGTCAGTCGATCCTGTGTTAAGCTTGCTATGCACGATCGGACCGGCAGGCTCTCTCTCCTGCAACGTTATTGTTATGTTGGCAAGATTGTTGTTATGAAGTCCGCTGTTGCGGTAGCTCGATGCTTGTCTGTGGAAGTTCCGATGTGTTGTGCTTTGTACTCACGTTCACGAACTGTCAACGCGTCTATGTAAAATGGCGATCCCAATATCTTCTTGATACGAATTTCACGAAGTTTCTTCTCGCCACCGAACGAAGGACCACAAAAATGTTACTTTTTCTATGAAGGGCTGATTCCAAATTATACACGCAGACAGAGTAGCACTGATTTTAATGACTTTTTATATTTTTAAAACTAATTAACAAACAGGAGCGACGTGCATGGCTCAGACGCCATGATGAGAGAGAGACGGCAATAGCTTCCGTCCTATTCGGAACAAATAATAGTAGGTAATAATAAAGATTCGGAGTTAAATACATTAATAATAATAAGTCAAAAAATCATGTCATTGTGTCAAATAAATATTCTCTTACTGAGTAATAACACTTTTAATTAGGCGCTGTACACTTGGGTCCCAAAAATCAAACACTTGCGTACTATCGATAAATGTAATCAGCACATACACCAGTACATCACTATTGCAAGCTACAAATAAAACATAAGTCTCCGAACCTTATATGCGAACCAAGAAAAATCTCACCCGCGCGTTGTAGGATTTCAAGGCGCTCGGTACAGAGACATCTAGCGTCGTTTCGGTAAATTATATAATTTTAAACAAGTCTATTAATTTGGAAATTGAGAAGTGTTTGACAATACAAATATTTTTTAAATACTATATTAACCAACTGTACCGTCATTCGAAGCCTAAATAAATGAGAGTGGCAACACTGTTTATCATAACTATGACGGTTTAAAGTGCCATTTTTCAGTACTGGTCACCCCAAGATACCCGCGGTTTTAGTTCCCGCCAAAACCCCACCAGCAGCAAAAGCCGTAGAGGTAGCGGGCGGCAATTCCGGCCTCATTGGCTTTTCTGTTTTCAAACTGTACGGTTGTGACCAGAGTGCGTATCTCCGATAGCAGCAATCTGGTAACTTTAGTGCCTAAAAGTATTTTACTTCATACAGTTTAAAAACGGTGTAACCGTTCGTATATATTAGTTATTTTATAATTTTTAATTTTTTCAGTACAATATCATTATGGACGAGGATAGTAAGGATTCCTCATCATCTTCGGACAGTGAGAGCACTGATACGGCTGCTCCCGTGACGCCAGGAGCTGAGGGACCGTCTCGGAAAAGAAAAAGCCGGACAACCGCCAGCAGTGCAAAGCGCAAGAGGTACTCCGAGGACACATTTCTTAATCTCGCCAAGGAAGTAAGTGAAGTTAAACGCTTTCTTTCATCCATGATGTACCCTCAGGCCCCTCAGCCTATGCCTATGCCCGTGCCCGTGCCCCCGTCCACACTTTGTGATAACTCTGACGATAATGTTAGTCTTAATGTAAGTGGCGAATTATTTCCTGGCGACGACTCGAACAATGCACAGCCTAAAGAATCGGTCGATTTAAGTATCAATTTGCCTTTTAACACTACTGTAAAGGAACCAACAATCCCAAAATCCTCACAAACCCATATAGATTTTTTGGAAAAGATTCAACATTTTGGCTGCTCAGACTGGGCTGACGTTAGATACTCAGAAGTTCAGAAAAATTATTGCTCTACCCCAGGCTTCGTTGATACTGAATGTAACGATGAACTAAAGCCTTACGATAAGGTTACCTCTCTCAGTGTAACCGAAAAAGGATTTGCGGCCATTACGCAGGCCCTGATTAAACAAAAAGAATCATTGCAGTCTGGGCTAGAGACTTTGCTTGCTTGGGTTTCATCTTGTGAGGACATAACTGTAAATGCTTTGAAAGCTAAGCTTAATGAAATATTTGTTGACGGTTCCTACAACAAAATCTCTGTTGATATTCTTCAAATGGCATGTGGGCATAGGGCCGATTTAATTCAGCAAAGACGTGATAGTATATTGAGATATGTTAAGGATAAATTTATTCGCGCTGCTGTTCGTAAAATCCCGCCAACTTGCGAATTACTTTTTAGTAAAGACTTGTTGTCAGCCGAATTAGAAAAGAATGGTGGGGTTGCGAAAACCCTTTGGCCGTTACGTAGTGCAACTTCTACAAAGCCTAATTGGGCGGCTGCGCAAGCCGGTCCCTCTCAGACAAAGCAGCCCGCGCAGGGCATGCACGATTTCCAAAACCGAGGGTATTTTGGAAAACCTTTACCAAATATACCACCACATGGTGTCCCCTTCTACCCATATCCTGCGCAAGGATACTTTATGAATCAGCCTTTACAGGCAGTACCACCTGCCTATATGCCGAAAAGATTTACGCAAAATCGAGATGGCAAGCATAGTAGCAAAAACAATTCCAATAAAACACGTCATAAATCCAAATATGACGATCCGGGCAGGAATAATAATAAAAATAGCCACGATAGTAAGAATTTTCGTGGCAAGCGAAAATTCTGACTCGGAGCCACAGGCTTTCAAAGCCGGTTGCCTCCTCGACTTCATACATGTTTGGGAACAAATGGAGGCTCCGCAAGCCATTTTAAAAATGATAAGCGGGTATCGACTACCCCTCAGACAAAAAGTTCCGCTTTGTTGGCCGAAAGGCAATCACAAACACCAGACAAAATTCTCACCTCAAATGAAGGTAGCGATAAATTCATTAATAGAAATTGGCGTACTAGAATCGGTGTTGCCATCCCAAAGTTACATTTCCCCCATGTTTTTAGTCCCGAAGTCAGATGGAACAATGCGTCCGATTTTCAATCTGCGCAATTTGAACAAATACCTGATTGTATCCAAGTTCAGGCTGATAAACATGCAAAAAATACCAGACTTTCTGCAGCCGTACGACTGGTTGGCGAAAATCGACCTATCGAACGCGTACTTTCATCTTCGCGTTGCAGAACCTCACAGAAGGTACTTACGGGTCATGTTCGACGACAAGTTGTACCAAATGACGTGTCTGCCCTTTGGTCTGGCAACGGCGCCAAAGGTATTTGCCAGTTTATCAAACTGGGCTACCCAAAAACTAAGAGAGAAAGGCTTCAGGGTAGTAGTCTACCTAGACGATTTTCTCTTGGCTCACCAGGACAGACATACTAATATAAAGTGGTATTAAAGATATATAGAATTAGGATTTTATTATTGACTGTTGCAATGACAACCACATAAGTTTTTACATTGAAATAGAAAATATCAAATCTTTTGTGTGGCCAGTGATCTCGTGTTATAAAAACGCCACCTCTTTACAACACTCCGCCTCACGAGATTAGGCAATATTAATAATGCTCCTCAGTTTGATGAACTTTGGAGACGGTAGAGCCTTTGTCAAAAGGTCTGCTTCCATATCATCCGTGGAACGGTATTTCACATCTATGTGTCCATTTCTCATAGCATCTCTTACAAAATGCTCCCTGATGCTGATATGTTTTGACTTCGTGCTGATGATTGGATTTTTAACCAATTTTTGAGCGGCTTGGTTATCATTGTATATATCAATCACGCCTGTCTTTACATTCAGTTCATTTAGTAAGTTTTTCTGGTATATGGCTTCTTTAGACGCTTCTGTCAAAGCCATGTACTCCGCCTCAGCTGTACTCAGCGCAACTGTTCTTTGTTTTTTAGCTTCCCAGCTTATAGGTGTTCCACCAAAGGTAAATATATATCCAGTGACAGATCGCCGGTCAATGGCACATGAAGCCCAGTCTGCGTCAGCTGTTCCTTCCAATTTCGTATTACCTTTTACATAGGTCAGCCCCAAGTTCTTGGTCCCTTGTAAGTATCTTAAAACACGTTTTGCTGCTTTAAAATGTTCTGATGTGTAGCAGTTATTGAATTGGCTTAAGTGGCTCACAGCGAACATTATGTCTGGACGTGTGGCAACTGCTAGGTACATCAGCGAACCTATAAGGTTTTGATAAGGTAAATCCTTCTCTTTTGCAGGACTTGTTCCTTTCTCCAATTTTAGTCCGATTTCCATTGGAGTAGACGCAGGTTTGCAATCTTTGCATCCAAATTTGTTTAGTATTGTCTCGATATAATTAACTTGTTTTAGGACTATTTGATTTTCATTTCGTTCAAACGTTATTCCGAGACAATAAGTTAATTCACCCAAATCACGCATCTCAAACTTTTTTAGAATTAATTTTTTGATGTCATTTATTTTTTCTTGTGATTTGCAAGCAATGATGATATCATCAACATATATGCTAACAATAATGTCATCTCCGCCTTTCGCATATATGTACATACATGGATCGATTTTTGTAGGAGTGAAGCCTATGGATTTCAATTCAGCATCTAATTTTTTATACCATTGTCTTCCTGCTTGTTTCAATCCATATACTGCTTTATTAAGTTTGCATACTGTATTTTCTTTATCTTGGATTAAATCATGTAGCATTTTAACAGCTTTTTGTTTAATGACCGAATCTTTTGTGGATTTAATAATCTTTTCAAGATACATTTCCAGATTTTTTGGTCTTTTCATAAAGATTTCTTCTTCTATATCTCCATTTAAGAATGCAGTACAAATATCTATTTGGTTCAAATGCATGTTTTTCTGGACAGCCAAAGATACTAACAGTCTTATTGAACTTAATCGAGTTACTGGTGCGAACACTTCTTGGTAATCAACACCAGGTATTTGTGAAAATCCTCGGGCTACTAGTCGAGCCTTTTTGCGTTCAACATTACCATCTGGTCCTAATTTTTCTGTGAGAATCATCTTGCTGTCAATGACATTGCGACAAGGTGGTTTCTTTACAATTGACCAGGTTTCATTTTTTAAATGTGCTGTTATCTCAGAAAGTATTGCATCATTCCATTCTGAATCGTTTTCTTCAGTCATGCATACTGTGCATGTATAGTCTTTTGTCCAGACTGGTGGTTGTCTAGATCTTTGAGGTCTTTGATTTATTATTGAATCATCGTTTTGATTTGATTCTGTATCTGTTACTGGAATATCATCAGTACTGTTTTCTTCATATCCTATTACCTCATTTTCTGATATTCGACTATTATCAAGATTATCATCACTTTGTTGTGGTTCATTTTCTTCTTGATCATTGATAATGTCTGGGAATATTTCATTATCTTCTGCCTGTTGATACACTTCATTGTCTTTTTCTTTTGTATCATTGTAAACAATTTCTATTAACTTTTTTTCAGTTTTGTTTTCTTGTTTGTTATTTTTTCCTCTGTTTTCATAGTATAGTGTTTTCATTATTTTCACATCTCTGCTTATAATAACATTGTCCGTTTCTGGCACTAATATTCTGTAAGCTTTGCTGTTCTCTGCATATCCCAGAAATATGCCTTCAGTTGTTTTTGATGTGAATTTTCTCTTTTGTTTTTTATTTTTGTTTAGTACAAATGCTTTGGATCCGAAAACTTGTAGGTGCTGTACCGATGGTTTTCGTCCAACCCAAATTTCGAATGGAGTTTTGTTCTGAATTACTTTTGATGGAGTTCGGTTAAGTAGGTAGTTTGCGGTGGACACAGCTTCTGCCCAATATTTTTCCGGCATGTTTCCGTCGAGTAAGAGGCATCTAGCTCTTTCTTGTAGGCTTCTATTTTTTCTTTCTGCTGTACCGTTCTGCTGCGGCGTGTATGCACAGCTAAGTCTTCTACTTATACCACACTGTTTTAAATATCCATCAAATTCTTTGTTAATGTATTCTGTTCCATTGTCAGTTTGTAAGAACTTTATTTTATTTTCAGTGAATTTCTCCATTTCTTCTTTGTACTGTTTAAATTTTTCCAACACTTGATTTTTTCTTTGGAGTATGTATACTCTTGAGTATCTAGAGTACTCGTCAATGAACGTGACAAAATATCTTGCTCCGCTAACGGATTCTTCATTCATTGGTCCGCAAACGTCTGAGTGTACTATTTCAAGACGTCTGTCGTTCGCAAATTGTCTTTATTCTTAGGAAAGGGTAGACGACTCATCTTTCCCTTGATGCATACTTCGCATTCGTTTAATTTTTGATTCATATCAAACTTGAGTCCATTCATTGTTTCATCTTTACAAGCTTGTTTTATACATGTTTCGTTCAAGTGGCCAAGTTTTCTATGCCATTGATCGATTTCCGCATTAAATGTAGCTTCTTCTTTATAGTTGCAGTCATGTTTATCCTTTTTGTCCATTAAATAGTACAAACCATTAATATTTTTTGCTTTGAGTTCAATCTTCTTTGTTTTAGAATCTTTTATTGTAGCAATATTTTCTTTGAAAAGTACAGTCTTTCCTTTTTTGGTTATTTTTGATACGGACAAAAGGTTTGTTGCTAAATCTGGTACATATAATGTATCTTCAAGTTTAACATTCTTATTTTCAACTTTTATTTGAACATTTCCTCTTCCTTCAATCTTGGCAGTGCTATCATCAGCTGCTAATTTGAGTAAACCATCATATTTGTTTATTGAGGAGAAGTCATTCAAGTTGTGACACATATGCGATGTGCATCCACTGTCAATACACCATTGTTTTGTATTTTTATACGGTTCCGTGGCTAAGCAAATGTTTTGTGCTGAGTTAGATCGTTCTTCTTTGTTGCGATCATTTCGGAATCGACAATTTTGTGTTTTATGTCCATGTTTTTTACAAATTTGACAGTAGGTTGGTTTCTTCTTTGAGGGAAAATTGTTTTTTCTTGTATACATTGCATTGCTTTCAATTTCGTTTGTTTCCGAATGTTTACGGGCTTCGGTTTCTTCGAGAATTTTTATTTTTAGCTCTTCTGGTGAAGGTAGGCTATCTCGAGATTCGATTGCTATGCGAAAATTTTCGTAGCTTGATGAAAGAGAGTATAACATTATGACAGAGAGAAGTTCTTTGTTTATTTCGATATCCATGTTGGCAAGTTTATCGACAATATCCGTCAAATTGTCTAAATGTTCTCTTAAATCATCCCCTTCTTTAAATTTGGAAACAATTAATTGTTTAAGTAGCGAAGCTTTTTTAGTGGGTCGCTTACTTTCGTATATATTTTCCAGTTTTTCCCATATTTCTTTTGCCGTCGTACAATTTTTGACGTTTTTCAGTTCCTGTGATGAAATTATTAAAAACAGCTCTGACCTGGCTAGAAGTTCGCCTTCGGCGTATGCTGCGTTAGCCGTAGCATCATTTTCAGTCGTAGGCGGTTTTGGACTAGATATATATTTCCACAAACCAGCTTTGATCATAACAGCTTGTGCTTGAATCTTCCAGGTATCATAATTGTTGCGGTTTAATTGCTCAACACGGTACGACGTGCCAGCCATTTTTTTTTTACTACACACTTTTTCCACTTTACTTTTCCATATTTTATATGGTTTTATATACCCATAACCTAATATAAAGTGGTATTAAAGATATATAGAATTAGGATTTTATTATTGACTGTTGCAATGACAACCACATAAGTTTTTACATTGAAATAGAAAATATCAAATCTTTTGTGTGGCCAGTGATCTCGTGTTATAAAAACGCCACCTCTTTACAACACATACACTGTCAATCCAAGTAGCCGAAGCTGTCAAGCTATTAGAGAGCCTTGGTTGGCAAATAAATTACAAAAAATCTGTCCTGGCTCCACAAAAGAGTCTAGAATACCTGGGAATTGCTTGGGAGCCTTGGCTTGGTATAAAAAGTCTCCCACACATGAAATGCACGACGCTGAGAAACAAGTTACTTCAGGTACTTACTCGGAGGTCGGCACGGTTAAAAGAAATACAGAGCTTGATAGGTCTCATAAACTTCGCAAGTTTTATAGTACCAAGAGGCCGTTTAAATCACCGCGATCTGATAAAGTTTTCTTTGAGCCTGCCAGACAACGATTTCTCTCAACGTTACTCGATCCCAGAGTCGAGCATAAAAGAATTAAGGTGGTGGCTGAAAAATTACAATCGCCCCTCTGTTTTGCACAAACCACCTGTCCAACACTTTTTAGTGACGGATGCATCCGATCTGGCTTGGGGTGCCTGTCTAGACAAATTAAAGTTATCAGGCAGTTGGACACCAGCCGAGAAATTTCTCCACTCGAATCAAAAAGAAATGCTCGCTGTACTGCACGTATTGGAAGAGCAAGGTCCTTATCTAAAGAACTCTTCAGTCATGTTGCAGTGCGACAACAAGACGACGATAGCGTATTTGAGAAAGGAAGGCGGCTCAAAATCTGCCAGCCTCATGAGTATCACCAGGAAAGTGTTCAAAATATTGGACCGACAGAATATTCATTTGACGTCTCACCACATACCAGGGAAGTTCAACGAGGAGGCGGACCATTTATCACGTCTCCGGACCAATCCGGAATGGCATTTACTTCCCGAGGTGACGGAGACTCTTTTCCGAAAATGGGGAGTACCACATGTCGATCTGATGGCATCGAGCACGGCTCATGTAGTACCTCGATATGTCAGTCTGGACTCATTAGATCAGAGAGCTCTCTTTCACGATGCCTTCAGCCGAAAGTGGGACTTCCCACTAGCATGGATATTCCCTCCACCTTTCCTGATTCCAAAAGTACTTTCTCACCTGAATTCTGCGAAAGGGATTTACCTCATTGTAGTCCCAAAGTGGGAGAAAGTGTTTTGGAAACCGGACATAAGGAACCGAGCATTATGCGCACCATTCACAATACGTCGCCTACACCGGGTCCTAGTGGATACATCCACAGGTCTGCCACCAAAGAAGGTCCACGAGATGACCCTTCAAGTCTGGAAATGTCGGGGTGGGCAAGTAAATTGACGGGTTGGACCTCAGAGCAAAGGAAACTTTTGCAATCTGGTTGGCGTCAATCCACTCTAAAGACGTATAAAAATCCATGGAATAGGTGGCTAAAATGGTGCCTATTGAATAATGTAGCATCACCCCATAATCCATGCGGCTCTGAGCTGGCTAGATTTTTAGCAGACTTGTTTCAGAAAGATGGCTTGTCGTATCGAACAATATTAGTGTACAAATCTGCCATCGCTACCTTATGTAATCCGGACATCTCAGCCAGTCTAAGCTCTAATGCATTAGTTAAGAAAATATTAAAATCCATTGCTAATCAAAACCCGCGCGTTTCAAGTAAACCGCCCATTTGGGACACTGATGTATTGTCTAATTATCTTATAAACAGTCCATGTGATGAAAATAATTTATATGAATGTTCCAAAAGGACGGCAACACTTTTGTTATTGTGTTCAGGACGTCGCGTCCACGATTTGACGTTATTGTCTACTAACGAAAATATGTGTGTGTTAGAAAGTGATTTTGTTGTGTTCTGGCCCAAGTTTGGCTCAAAAACGGATAATGAAACCTCTAGACAGTCAGGGTGGCGCCTCTTACGTAATAAAGATCATATTTCCATTGATCCCGTACATTGGATCAAAAGAGTTATCGTGCTTTCAGCGGAAAGACGGCAGAAGTGCAAAAGTGACAATCTTTTTATAACAGCTTGTGGCCCACCTAAGGCGGCATCACGTACTGTAATTGCAGGCTGGGTTAAGAGAACTTTAGTAGAAGCTGGTATCAAAGCGAGCCCAGGAAGTGTTCGTCCCGCTGTGGCGTCTAAAAATTGGTTTTTACAATTACCGCTTGATGATATATTAGCACGGGGCAACTGGCGATGTCAGGAGACATTTACCAGGTATTATTGTCGCGAAATACAATCTCAGTCTAATATTGACCCCCAAACATCTCGGGTAACGTCATTTCATCCAATATGACATGAGTAATTAACATGTCAAGTTATACTACTACGTCTAACACGTAATTGTTATGTGAACAGTTGATTATCATCACTTTTCCCACAGGGGTTAATTTATAATAAGAATAATTATTATACTGTATATTTTATTCTTACTTTACTCTTAAGTGAAACCTAGGGGTTTACTATAACCCATATAAGTAATCAATTTGATAAGATAATGCTAATTTCCCTTTACAGTGTTTACTTGTTTGTACTATTGTTTTCTATATACCTAGGTTGGTGGTCTAACCTAGAAAAATTAATATTTATATGCAGGCTACATTTCTTGATTGATCTGCATTATTGCGCTGTTTAATTATCATATTCTTAACAATATGTTTACAACTAATTAGATGATCTCCGCTATTATTTTCTAGTTTTTGTTTATATAATTGTACAGCTATAAGTGCTTGAACCTGTCTTTGTATAGGTATGCTATATTCAGGTTTACCTATGCTGTAATTAGTCGAAACATTGATTCAATTACCTTTTGTATTAAAATGCTTATGTACTAGGAAGCTATTAGTTCAAAAGTATGAGCTTGATTTCTAGCTTGAATTAGGAAATACCTATTTTTGCATTGGTGAAAGTAGAGCAATGTTAAATTATGGTTATAATAAATACAATGATTTGTTTCATGATTCTTTTATTTCTTATGTTCATCCAATACAGGCTTAATTTTTACTATTTTTAGTGGTCTGAGCTAACCTTCTCCACAGAGGTAAAATAAAGTATTGGACATATTGACTTTACTTTCTAATCTTGATCTTGTAGAGATTATTGGCTCAGGCTTCATCTTTTAGATACTTGTAGTAATGTTATGACTAATAAAATAACATTACTTTGTTTACATTGACATTCTTGACAGTAAATAAATAACTTATTGCACATAATTATTAAATATTTTTTACATTAAAACTTGTATGCTTCATGAGAATGTCAATGTAATAGTTTATCACATTGGCTTAAATAAGTAGTCATACAGTAGAAACCCCACCAGGCGATAACAGACACGTCTCATTTATTTAGGCTTCGAATGACGGTACAGTTGGTTAATACCAGCGTTTTACCTACCAATAAAACGCTTATTAAACAACTTACCTCATTCGAAGCCTATTTCTATTTCTGCCTGGTGTAAATGAGCCGCAATGAGGCCGGAATTGCCGCCCGCTACCTCTACGGCTTTTGCTGCTGGTGGGGTTTTGGCGGGAACTAAAACCGCGGGTATCTTGGGGTGACCAGTACTGAAAAATGGCACTTTAAACCGTCATAGTTATGATAAACAGTGTTGCCACTCTCATTTATTTAGGCTTCGAATGAGGTAAGTTGTTTAATAAGCGTTTTATTGGTAGGTAAAACGCTGGTATTAATTTAATATCAAATATTATTTTGAGCCTAAACTATAATATCAACATCAGAAAGCACTACTACTAGCGCCATCTGTTGTCGAGCAGACGAACTATTAATTACCAATTTTATGAATATCTGATTTTGCAACTATAAATATCAATAAAGAACGTTACTAAATAACGTTTAGCAACTGTTACATGTTTACAACTGAACATACCGCCCGCCAAGGACGCGGTGAGAAACAAGTTCCTTCATGCACTAATCTAAGACAAACATAACAATATAAACTTAGTGATAAAGTAAAAGGTACATAAATTATAGTTGAATTTCCAGGCTATACTATTACGTACAGAAACCACGATCGTACATTGCGAGGAAACTCAGCATACAGGAACAAATTTAAAACTAAACAAAAATTACTTAACTAATGAGAGAATGCCTCAATCAAGATTACAAACAATTTTATGTGATATAAAATTTACTCAATAGGCAAACAACATAATTTACTTACGGGTCTCTTAATTATGTTACCCTTACATTTCAAGCTGACAACTCGAGTCACGCCGTCTAGACCAGAGTGTTTGTCGACAATAAGGCCGTATAACCACTTAGCAGGTGGTAAGTCATCCTCTTTCACTAACACCACGGTACCAACGGAAGGTTCGGGAGTTTGATGAGACCACTTATAGCGATGGTAGAATTGAGTTAGGTATTCGCGCGACCAGCGATGCCAAAACTGTTGTACCATTCTTTGAGTTAATTGCCATCTCTTCAAACTACTTACATTACTGGAAAGATAATCGTCTTCAGGTATTAAAACCAATGGTTCTCCTACCAGAAAATGTCCTGGCGTTAAAGGCGTTGGATCATCTTTATTACCCGTGATTTGAGATAATGGTCTAGAGTTTAGACAAGCTTCAATTTGAGTAAGCATTGTTGTCATCTCCTCAAATGTCAATGTTGTGTCACCTATTACTCGTTTCAGATGATGCTTTGTAGATTTTATTCCAGCCTCCCAAAGTCCACCAAAATTGGGAGAGTGGGGAGGAATAAAATGCCAACAAGTATTATTGGTTGCAAGTTGTTCTGCTATTTCCTTTGTCATTCTTGAATTCTCTTGAGCGAATAACTGTTTCAGCTCACGAGCGGCACCCACGAAATTAGTGCCGTTGTCGCTCCACAAGTCTACGCAGTGACCTCGTCTAGATTCAAAGCGTTTAAAAGCCGCTAGAAATCCCTGCGACGTTAAATCGCTAACTGCTTCCAAGTGTATGGCTCTAGTAGCCATGCAGATGAAAAGGCAAATATAGCCCTTGTAGGCGTGATGCCCTCTACCCTTCGACGTTCGCATGCTGATGGGACCAGCGTAGTCAACTCCACTTCGAAGAAATGCTCTCTGCGCAGTGGCTCTAGCAGATGGTAACTGTCCCATAAATGGTTGGATGGTGGGGGCTGCATATCTTAAGCATCTTACACACTTTTGTACATAGAATCTAACTAAGTTTTTTGCACCAACCACCCAATATTTAGATCGTAAATAGTTGAGCATTAGTTGAGGTGCTCCATGTAATGTTTTTTCATGGGCATCAGCTATAACCAAATTGGTGAAATGCGACTGGTAAGGCAGGATAATCGGATGTTTCATGTTTTCACTGATTCCGGCTTGCTGGAGTCGACCACCAACCTTCAAGATCCCGAAATCATCTACAATGGGGCTTAAACTGGCTAGTTTGCTCTTTTTATTTATTAAATTATTTTCTTTTAGATTATTTAGTTCTTCTGTAAAATATATTTTTTGGGTAATTTGTATGCATATACGTTGGCTTTCAACTAATTCTTGTCTCGTAAGCCATTCTGTAACGCGTTCTTTGTTACAGCACTGTATAAATCTTCGGCAATAAGCTACAACACGTATAAGTCTTCTCAGGGTAGAAAATTTACTCAAAACCTCTTTTTCAAAATCAGTATCATTTTCACAAGTGTTTATTAGACATATCTTGTTCGATCTTTCCTCTAAGTGTGTATTTTTGGTGTGAATTTTTGTGTAATTAACCATTTTTTGTTTCAGCCACGACGGTCCTTCTTTCCACAACTGTTCATCGGTAAACTGATGGATGCCTCTTGAAGCTATGTCTGCTGGGTTATCTTTGGAAGAGACATGTGCCCACTGACTCGGCTCTAGGGAAGTAATAATTTCGGTCACCCGGTTTGCCACAAATGTCTTCCAACGGCTCGGGTGACTATTTAGCCATGCCAAAACAATAGCTGAGTCGGTCCAAGCGTGGATGTTAGTCTTGCTCACATTCAAAACCTTTGTTACCTCTGAAAGTAACTTGGTGAGCAGTACAGCTCCACACAACTCGAGTAGCGGTATTGAGACTCTTTTAATCGGCGCAACCTTTGTTTTAGATGCTATCAATGATACCTGTACATTTCCTTGGCCGTCTACAACACGAGCGTATACCACAGCGGCGTACGCATCATTGGATGCATCGCAAAACCCTTGTAATTCAAAAACCTCGTCATCTCTTTTGGTATAGATCCATCGAGACAGTTTAAATTTAGCAAGATGGGTTAGAGTTTCGCGATAACCAAGCCACTCTTTTAGCAATGGAGGGGGTACTTCGTCATCCCATTCGATGCCGGACAGCCACAACCTTTGAATGAATATCTTAGCCGTTATAATGACTGGGGCCAACCAACCCAGAGGATCGAACAACCTGGAAATGTCCGATATTACCTTTCTCTTCGTTACAGGAAATTTCAACTCTGGTAGCTGCACGGAATATTCAAATTCGTCAGTGCTTCGATTCCAAGTAAGTCCTAAGACTCTCATTACTGTGTCTATCCTGAGCTTTACGTTTTCTTCATCTTCCCATTTTCCATCTGTTATTATTTCCATTAATTGCTCTTGATTGCTACACCACTTTTGAAGTTCAAATCCACCTCTCGCCAAGAGTTCATTTATTTCTCTATAGATTTGCTCCCCTTCTTCCACCGTCTCACACCCGGTCAAAAGATCGTCCATGTAGAAGTGCTTTAAAATTCTTTCAGATGCCCTTGGCAGATCTTGACCTTCATCATGCGCGACTTGCTGTAAAGTACGTACAGCGAGGTAAGGCGCGGAGGCAGTTCCAAAGGTGACTCTTAATAATTTATAATGTTTCAAGGGTTCATTCTGATTTGCCCGCCACAGTATTCTCTGGTGATCAATATCTTCCTTGTGGACTAACACTTGCCGATACATTTTTACGATATCGGCTACTAGGCAAATAGGATACTGACGCCACGTCATTATAAGATGACGCAGATCGGGTTACAGTGTGGGTCCTATCATAAGGGCATCGTTCAACGATACATTGTTACTATTTTTGCATGACGCGTCAAATACAACGCGCACCTTTGAAGTGCTTTTGTCCTCCCTGATAACTGCGTGGTGAGGTAAGTAACATGTTTGGTTACGGTTTTCATTGGGATCGGTTACTTCTACCATGTGTTCCATATCAACGTATTCTTGAATTACTTCTTTATATCTTTCTTTTAAGTTCGGGTCTTTTTCCAGCTTTCTTTCTAGAAATAAGAATCGTTTGTGTGCAATATTTTCAGTGTTTCCATTCGTACATTCTGGTTTTGGTTCTCGAAATGGGAGTCTGACAATGTATCGACCAGAACTATCTCTGGTGGTAGTTGCTGCGTAGATTTCCTCACACCTTTTTTCTTCTTCACTGTAATGCTCCTTAGGATCTACAACAGGATTATCATTTTCGAGTTCCCAAAATTGTTTGAGCATATCCTTTTCGTTGACCTGAGCGTGGTTAACACTGATGCTTTGCGACGATGAATTGTTCACGGTAACAGGACCAGATAAAATCCATCCGAGAGCGGTTCTTTGTGCTATCAGCGTACCTAATGGACCTTTGATTATCCCATCCAATAAGACTTGACCATAAACATCTGCTCCCAGCAGCATGTCGATTTTGTTTGGGACGTTAAAGTTTGGATCCGCTAAGTTGAGGTCGGCAAACTCTGAATAAAGCTCGACTACAACTTCTCTTTCAGGGAGAATTGATGTGAGTTTGCTGAGTACAAAAGCGTTTACATCTACAACAAAGTTCGGGTCATGAAGTGATTGAATCTCAACTTGAACTCTTGACTTAGAAGCTATAGAAGCTTTTTGGTCACCTCCTAAACCCGATATGGAGCTTTTGTGTGGTACTTTTTTTAATCCGAGTAACTGAACAGCGGACTCCGTTATGAACGAAGCTTGAGACCCCTGATCGAGCAAACACCTAACAGTTACGACTGTGCCTGTTTTCGATTGAGCCTTAACTAAAGCCGTAGCCAATAAAATTTGACTATGACTGGTCGAAAAACAGGTTGTAATATTAGTGGTCTCATCGTGTGAATCTAGTGATGTATGTGCGTCAGTTGTCGCATGTGCAACAACCTTACCTTCAACTGAGTGATTAGGCCCGACATTAGACTTAGTTGAATCGATATTGTTTTTGGGATGTAGTAAAGAGTGATGCTTTTTCTTGCATATACGGCACCTCGTGGTCTGACGGCATGAAAATACAGAGTGACCTACATTCAAACAGTTAAAACATAAATTGTTTGATTGCACGAAGCTACGACGTGACTCAACATCTGTCTTGGAGAAAGCTTTACAAAATATTATTTTATGGGCTTCAGAACAAAAAATACACAACGGCGCAGATGGCGCAGGCACATGATGAACCTTCGGGTTTGTGTGTAAAACATGCTGGTGAGTATTCCTTTGAGGATTACTATTTCTTACAAATTTAGGTTCTATATTTTCTAACGCTCTAAACCTGGTTTCCAAAAAATCTTGAAACTGTTTTAAAGTGGAAAAATTACCAGAGGTCTCACTCACCTTAAATTCCCACTGTTTCCGCGTTTCATTGTCCAATTTAAGACAAAGTATGTGTATCACTAAAATGTCCCAATTTGTTATATCTACTCCTATGTTCCGTAAAGAGTATAGACAATCATTGGTAGTGTCCAACAATTCTTTTAGCGCGCTTGCTGACTCGACGTTGATATTTCTTTGACTTAAAAATCTCTTTAGTATACAACTTGATAAATATTTCTTATTGTTGAATCTCTTTGTTAACAATTCCCAACAGCTGTCATAATTGTCCGCAGTAATGGGAATGTGTCGCAACAGTTGCTCTGCCTCTCCTGTGAGATGTCCTTTTAAATAGTGCAGTTTTTGTACCTTATCCAACGATTTGTTATTGTGTACAAGGGATGTAAATAAATCTCGAAAACTGATCCATTGAGTGTATGTTCCAGAAAACGGAGGTATAGATATCTTTGGCAATCTTATTTGTTCACTCGAAGTGTCTTTATTCTGTGTTGGAGTACTTGGAGTTTTCTGACCGCTGGAACTTGGTGGCTCTAATTTGGTCCGCATTTTCTTCAAATCTGATTTGTACATAAAGTACAACTCTTCTGCTACTCCATAAACGTTTTCCTTCACATAATTACTGGAAGCTAATGCACTTTGATCAGAATCTTGTACCATCTTAGTGTGTGTTAAACGAAATTGAGCCCATGACTCATCAAGTGCTTCCAGTCTAGTTTCGACATATTCTAAAGAAAACCGCTCTTTAGGAGTTTTCTTCCAATTTGCTTGAGCTCTCTGTATGTTTTGATACAAATCGTACTGCACCTTTATTAGAGCCTCCATAGTTAATGTTCAGTTTGAGAAGAAGTTGAAAAAAATTACAAGTCCAACTTTGATGCAAAATATTCTAAGTGTCTGGAATTTCACTCGTGAATTTTCTAAGTCTTTGAAGCAATTGGGACTTAGCCAAAATCGGGCATAGGTTCCCCGTAGATCCACTTTTAGCGAAATTATTCTAAGTCCTGACTAACACTTCAAATTTTTACAAGTCCAAGACAACTTAAATTTTTCTAAGTCCAAGTTTTAAAGTTCCTTTAAATTTAACTTTTGCAACAACGTTTCTTTAAATTTAATGATCACTTTTGCACTAAAGAGATAATGTTAATGTACTCACAGTTTGCACGTCACTATGTTCCCAACACTTGCTTACGTCACTTTGTTCCACGAAGTCCTCGGTGATGACGTCACAGCCGCCCGCCTTACACCATCAGTGGCAAACCGCCACCGCGTCGGTGTACTCGAAGACCCGCAGCCCGTCGTATCCCACAGGAACCGTATCCGGTTCGAAGGACCAATGTACACTTGGGTCCCAAAAATCAAACACTTGCGTACTATCGATAAATGTAATCAGCACATACACCAGTACATCACTATTGCAAGCTACAAATAAAACATAAGGCACTTCGCTCACGGAGCTACTCAAAAAGAACTAGTTACAAACGTAAATTACTAACGAGTTGCTTGAGCGTCACCGCCCATACATTCTCATTGAGGTTCGCACACGACGCGACTAGTCACAAACCGGTTAGTAACGCGTCAGCATGTGCGAACCTCAATGAGAATGTATGGGCGGTGACGCTCAAGCAACTCGTTAGTAATTTACGTTTGTAACTAGTTCTTTTTGAGTAGCTCCGTGAGCGAAGTGCCTAAGTCTCCGAACCTTATATGCGAACCAAGAAAAATCTCACCCGCGCGTTGTAGGATTTCAAGGCGCTCGGTACAGAGACATCTAGCGTCGTTTCGGTAAATTATATAATTTTAAACAAGTCTATTAATTTGGAAATTGAGAAGTGTTTGACAATACAAATATTTTTTAAATACTATATTAATTTAATATCAAATATTATTTTGAGCCTAAACTATAATATCAACATCAGAAAGCACTACTACTAGCGCCATCTGTTGTCGAGCAGACGAACTATTAATTACCAATTTTATGAATATCTGATTTTGTAACTATAAATATCAATAAAGAACGTTACTAAATAACGTTTAGCAACTGTTACATGTTTACAACTGAACAGGCGCTTATAAATAAGTAAATGCTTTTTACCTCATTTTGAACTGAATATGCGTTTTACTTTGTACCATATCCTACTTCGTACCAAATGTTGTACACCTGCGGGTAAAGTATAGTGAGACATACCATGTATCCTTCCATTCCTGTAACCAACGTTTAACAAAATGCATTTATGCCACACCTAGCCATTAAAAGGCTTTTTCCGCTTGCTACGCGTACGGAAAAAGTCGCTTTCTGGCCAAGTGTAGACAAAAAATGATGTACACAACACGGGAGGTAATAAAGTTACTAAAACTTTGTTTTACCACCCTAGTTGTGTAATGTATATTTAGCTTTAATAAGGAGGATGAGGGAAGGTCGCTGTTAGGCTATCTCTTGTACTATTATCAGCATGCTCATCCTGGGTTTACACTGCGCAAGCTACTTCCGACATTGGTTGTTATTTTTAATTAATAGTGAAGTAGTACAGACTTTGCAGGATTTAATGCTTAAGTTTCTTGGAATTAGTATCGAGTCGTAGTTACGTGTTTTAAAAAAAACCCGAGGCTTTCAGAGAATAATGAATTAAACTCAGAATCTTTAATACCTACTTTCGAACCTTATACGTGATAAAATGTCCTAATTTTAGTATTCCATTACGCGACCTCGACCTTTCATAGGTACTTGGTGGTTTTTTTACCATACAAAACTTTCCCCATATTTTTTAGATTCAATAATATACACTTACATACATACACATTGCATATCATAAATATAACTAAATAAGTGTTTATATATGGAGAAAAATACGCAGCCGCAAAATACTTTAAGCCTGTTTCTCGGGATTATAATGTTACTGCCAACTTATTACTTCTCATGCGATGTTCTTATTTTCATTGACTTAAAGTCTAAAATTGCTCGTTATACGACAAAAGTAGCTTGGCGTTGAAACATTCGTACTTTCCCACGCACAGGTAAACAGAAAATGCACTGAAATACAATTAAGTCCATTAAATTTGCTGTCCGATTTTAAACCTTATGCCTTAGGTATGAGATAGCATTTGTAATGTAGTTTTTTGATTGAAATAAAATTGTGATTTGCAAAGGATTCCTTCGGAATGAGAGCAATATTTGCTTTGACATAGTTGCAACAGCGGGATTTGGGTTGAGATAACTGAGTTAAGTTTACTGCAGGAGCTGGTAATATCAATGTAGCTAAGTATTCATGTACGATTTTCTATGTAACTAAGTTAAAAGCAGATTTTTACATTGTAGAAGTCAAAGTGACATAACAAATAAATGAAATATAGAACATAATTAAAGAATCAGAATAAAGACACCATTATATTATTAATTTTACTAAACTAAAAATATTCATGTCACATTGGAAAAAATCTTTCACACTATAAAAACATTAGCCTACTAGCCACTCTTTTAATTATTCGTTTAAATACATTTAAATTCTTATGCTTAAAATACTCTGGCAAAAAACCGGCTAAGTGAGAGTCGGATGTCAGGATTTTCGGCCTTCTGTCAGGATTGCGGCCGGACTTGGAAAGTGTCAAATTTTTCAGAAAGATAGATTTATTAAAATAATAACCACATTTTTTACTAAAAAAACCCGACCGCGGTGCACTTTGAAAGTGCATAAAATCCGCCATTTTGTTTATTTTAACGAACTTCATACCCAGTGACACTCGCACCATCAAGACGAATCTAATGATGTATCATTTATCAAAATCGGATGTGCCGTTGAGTAGTTACGAGCGGACACAGGAACGGACATACATACATACATACTTACATACATACATACATACATACATACAGGTCAAACACATAACCCTCCTTTGGGCTTCGCCGCAGTCGGGTAAAAACTATACACCGTGGCTACGAGTAACCCGACAAACTTTAACTATAGATTCTAACCACTATTAGAAGTAAAAAAAGTTATGTGATGTATAGTCGAAAAACGCTTACTTTCAGAGCTATTAATTATTTTTTAAATGAAAACTCCCAAGTGTGTAACAAGCCCTAATAAAAGTGACTAAGATAGTTTTACATTTTTTTTTAAATCCTTTAACTAAACAGCAATTAACCTTCGCTGTATTTGATAGTAAGCGACTACTAGGCCAAAAATTACCTTTCGTTTCCATTTTAGCTTTTTTTTTCTTTTTGATAACTTTCCAACGAGGGGCTGAAATTACTGTAAGAACCTATGTTGATATAACGTACTCGTTACTTGTAATACCATCAGGAATACGTGGTTAAAGTTTGTCGGTTAACTCGTACCCACGGTGTATATGGGTGTCCCTTATCAGGCATAATTTAAAACTCCTATTATGAAAACGCATACAAATTAATCCTATTTCCATATAACTCAGATTTCCTTCTAATACCGAGTTTAATAATCAATTTGAACTGCAAGACTTAGCTAAGTACGGCCCTGGGGAGCCCAAGTTGCCGGTGTTATTACGACGAACTTTAAGTTTTATGATCCTAGCTGCTTCCGCAAATATACAATCTTAGTATAGTCCACAGCAATAATATAACTTATGCCACACCTGGCCATAAAGTGGCTTTTACCGCTCCCTACGCGTACGGAAAAAGCAGCTTTCTGGCCAAGTGTCGACATAAAATGTATGTACACAATACGGGAGGTAATAAAGAAAGCCCTCGATCGTATATTTACGTCCCTCGCTTGCAGCTCGGGCCGCAAACATCTGCAATCTCGGTCTTTCTTTGTTTTAACCACCCTAGTTATGTTATGTACTAAAGAAGACAAACAAAAGACGATTCCGCTACAAAATTTTCTATTTCGGCATTCTTTCTTCGCCTCCAGATACCGTTCTCTGGGATTGGCCCCAAAATCTAATTCCTAATTCACCTATAACTGGGGACATGGGAGTGCCCCCGCTAAGTCGAGCAAATGGCACGGCCGTACCATCCTTTTCTCGAAGCCATTCAGGCCATTTTCAACTTCCTGTAATTTTGTGCTGACTAAAGCTAGAACGGTGAATTTCCAAGGATTTCCTATTTACCTAACCTCTTTTGTTATTCATCCGAATTCCCAAATCGTCCTAAATAAAATGAAACAAAGCAAAAATAAAGCGAATCTATACGAGAACAGCGACATTGTCCATTTCAACGCTAGTAAACATTTAAAATTTTACTGAGCAAATAACGGCCACAGGCATTTCCATAAGGCTGACTAACGGCACTTCAAAAATATGGAAGCTAGTAAAAACCGACGGTTAAAATCGTTTCAAAAATGGAACCCCATAGGGAATGCAGTCGAAATGTCCCTGTTATGACAAACGCTTAATTTGAAACGGTGCCAATTGGAGAGGCTGGCACGCACAGCGTGGGTTGAGCAAAATAGTTACTCGAATAATAGTTAGACACTTCATATGATTTGTTGTCAATTTAGTTGGCTTCTTATGACAACAGCCGAGCTAGCACATATTGGAGGTCGTATATGTATATGACAGCGCACTGGCGATTTGTACTGTAATTCTATTACATTCATGTCAAATGGTTTTGTAACAGATTTGAATATAGCAACTATCAGACCACTGCTACTCAATTTTTTCCTTAGTCTTAAAAGTCGCCTGATAGTGCAAGTGTAGGTGATGGTTTGTGTTAAATATTACGTGATTATAAAACTTGCAAAATTATTCGAAAAATGCCAAAAATCCGTGGCTAAAGGATTAATTGTGACACGGGTAAAGATACCTTATGGATATTGTCGCTTGTGTCGTATCCGACTCCGCTACTATATGACATCAAGATAGAAGGATGCAAGTGACAATATCCATAAGGTAACTTTACATGCGGAATGACACAATTCGGATGTTGACTAATGTTGAATTTTACAACGTAATATAGTCACATGGATTGGAAAATACTAAATTGTCATAACACAAAAGATATGAACAAAAATGTATAAAATATATAAAGTTATGAGACCACAAAGTTAAAAAAAAACGATATTTTTTTTATCGTCTTATAGAAAAATTAAAGTTAATTTCGGAATGCTTAAATAACACTGAAAAAATAAATGTATGTGCTTAAACGCACTTTTTCGTGCTCAAAATGGCAAAATGCTATTTTTTTCATACAGACTTAGCACAGCGACGGAACGGTTGACGTCATAAGTTCTTACCGTTTTGTATAGAGCGTTTTCAATGCTCAGTGCCATCTGCTACTTTTGATTACAATTTGTGGCTGTTATACTTATACAAATGTATTAGGTGTCATATAGATATTTGTTCCTCACAAATAGTAGAATCGATTTACGACAGAAAAAAATCGAGTCAACAGGCGAATTTAACAAAATGTCAATCTTGTTAATTTGCGTAACGAAAGTTGCCATACAATTTATATAGTTAACTCTCGTTACAGAAAGGCACAAGATTAACATTTTGTTAAATTAAGCTCTAACTACGGATATTTTTTTAAGGTTCCATGCCTCAAAAGGAAAAAAACGGAACCCTTATAAGATCACTTGGTTGTCCGTCTGTCCGTCCGTCTGTCCGTCCCTCTGTCCGTCTGTCAAGACCCTTTATCTCGGGATTGTGTGGAGGTATCGAGACAAAATTTAAACCATATATTCAGTCTTGTATCTACAGTGTGTAAGTCTAATACGGGCGAATCTCTTAACGGTGGTTAGTATAGGACAAAGTGAAGGTAATTAGATAACATTTACTTAAAGTTACAACAATAATTTTGTCCATACAAAATAATTCAGCCCGCAATGTAATGCAAACACACTCACGTTAAACGCTCGTTGACAGTTACGTTGACATTTCGGTACCGCCGTACCGCAACCATGTTTACAGTACATTGCTGCTGAGAAATTAAAAAAAAAATTAATTATGGGGTCGTAATGAACTGCAACTTAAAAAAACCTTTTACTTCATGAATACTATGTCCTATTTAATTTATCGCCCGTATTCGACTTACACGCTGTATATATGTAACATAAACTCAGGTCTACGGTCCCTTAAAACTGTCAAATTTCTAGGTTAACGTAAAAAAATATATTGCCGTTTATGCCGCAAAAAACTTATATTTTGACACGGCCAGTGTAATGGGTACCTTTGCGCCAGGGACGACTCGAGGGGGGCTATTTGACTAGAGTTAAGGGTAGTCTTAAGTTAAGTGTTTTTGTGCTGACTTTTGTTATTTATGAAATAAATGCTTTCAAGGGAACCAAAATTTATAGGGTACCGTTGACCTCTAACTCTCTAACCGTTTTATACTATAAGTATAGGGAATAATCAGAAAACGATACATTTTTAATTACATCATAAAAAATAGACTTTACTAAGGTACTCAAAATTTATAGGATACATAAATATATGTACCTACAAATTTGTACGGAACCCTCGGCGGGCGAGTCCGACTCGCACTTGTCCGGCTTTTTAATACCTTTTTCTACTCCTGTACTGTTATCTGTCTTTTACTTGGTCACGAACACTAATATAAGAACATACATAATATGAGTTCAGAGAAGTCTATACTCTATTCCCCATAACAGCACTAGTGTCGTTATAGCCACTTTACGTTATTGCTAGCAACCACAGACTTCTAAATCTAGGTTAAACTTAGGTCAAGGATTAAGCGCTCAATTTTAACTTTACGGTAAAAATGCACAACTACCAACTTAACAAACAATTAAAATCCTACGGCTTTTAAGAAAAACGAAACTTTCTGAACTAAATTCATTGATGCCAACATAAAAACAAAAGTATTTTTAATATATTCACTGCGTGTCAACTTAATTTAAAAAATAAAAAGTTTACCATAGACACATACTGACAGTCATACGTCATATTTGCCTTCTTTGCAGGTTATGCCTTGTTTGTATTTTATATGTATTTTAAAACCTGTCGTAGAAAAAGTATTGTATGCAACGTTGTATAATTAAGTCAAAAAACGCTCATTGCGTCTCTATTTGCGATACTCGCCGCATTCGCGGCTCGTATCGCAACTCACGCAATTCGCATTTTTTGAACCTTCTTATACAACTGTTGCATAAAATACTATTATCCGTCTTTATGATATATTAGACTATAATTAAATTAATGACATTTCTATACTATCCCCAACTTCCAGCATCCAAAATACACCCTACTTTGCCAATTAGGGTCTGGGAATCCCTAGAGACGCCTAAAGTCAGTTTATTGGCGATATAAACTAATTTGCAACTTAATTGACAAACGACATCCAAGACGAAGCAAATATCAATTCTTGGACCAAATTGATCAAAATAATTTGTTTCCTCCGAAATTGGTTTTTCCGAGTTCAACTGTGGGGGTGGGAGGGGGACGTACCAGGAGAGGAGGACTTCAAAGAGGGAACAGCAAAGACTGCCTTTAATTACATCATGTTACGATGTTAACATTTTCAAGGCCCTCGGGGTTTTTCCTACGATTTATTTCAGTCTTGTCGACTCTTGTGTTCATGTAATTGATAGTTTTTAGTATATTTAATTTTAAATGTGTATTCTTGTAGTTTAGTTTGCAATTTTAAGTAATGTATACTTCTCTGAATAATTGATAGTTTATAATTGGTTTACTCAGAAATTTGTCTAAAAAGACGGTTTTAATCAAGATAAACTTTTCAATAATGTTCTTCCAAGACTTTTACTAAGGCAATTCTAAAAGATTTCGTAATCATAATAGAGAATGTTAGCGTAAAAAAAAAATAGCTAGATTGAGTACCTACCTAAGTCAAGCAGTCAAGTTTGAAACACAGTTGCCCTATTTTGCATACATTTTATGTAGTGTCGGCATAAATCATTAATATTTGTATTTCGTTGTCTAAAGCCAACACTAGAACTAGAACAGTTACAATGTATTTAATGCCTCCGCTGATTACCAGAATACCAGATTTTTAAAATACCAGATTCTCACTATATCAGATTCTCCGTATACTAGATTCCCAAAATAACACATCCCGCAAAATCATCTACATCCTTGAGTAACCTGTTATAATTATTTAGGCGTAACGGGAATGTGGTAAGACAGGAATCTGATAAATCGAGAATATGGTGTTTTAGAAATGCGGTATTTTGGGCATGGGCTAAAGCCTCAAGCTCATGAGCACCTGGGCCAACATTACACAAAATTTTCCCTCGATATCCATGAAGCCGAAAAAAAATGTCATGATTCGGGAATTATAACATTTGTGGCGACACCTTTTTAGTAATGTAAATATGTAGGTTAGCTAGGTGAAGGTATTTTGTCTATTTAGAACTGTCGCTGGCTAATGTGTGTGTCAGTGTTATTACTTTGGGTTTTCTTGAGAAAAATATATTAATATTATTATGTGGAAAAGGGAGGAATTATTTGGAATATATCTCTGCATTTCGTACCCACACATTCAAATAGGCACGATTTATGAGAGTGCAACGTTTAATGTGTCTTGGTACAATTTTAAAAGAGGGCTTTTATTTAAACGCCTAACAAAAACTATAAGGCAATGACATATCGAGGCTGCTACTAGGCGTATGAACTTTTAATTTAAACAAAGAGTATTTTACGATCTATTCTCGTGAACGCAATTGCGGTGTAGTAAATAGGAAATGTTAAAACAAAACTAAACAAGAGTGGTAAGTGAAACGTGCACGGCGCTCGTCCCAAGGGACGGGTCGTAATGAACTGCCAACTGTCGCTGCACTCGCCCGGCGAGGCGAGCTGTACACGGGTACAACTGAAATGTATCGTAGAAATTCTACACTAGAAAATAAAATTGACCAAATCGGAGAAGCAAAGCATATTAAAGTGATTTTCTTGGATCTTATTGGCAAATAAGATCCAAGAAAATCACTTTAATATGCTTTATTCCGGCCTTTCAGAAAAAATCGTGTGCCTTTTAAAGACGCCTGGATAAGATAAATTAGATAAAGTCACAAAATCTAAAGATGATATCCCGTGGTTAATCAATAACGAATAAATGTGTGAGGTGGAGGCGACTAGGAAAAGGGTTTCTGGCTCCATAGGAAGAAAACTCTTGTATGATAATCAGCTTACTCTCCATATTCGTGGTACTACATAAACAACTGATCCTTTAGGATATAACCGGTAGACAGTGTCTGAATATTTCCGTTACACTCTAAAAAATCTAAGCTAACTAAGAGAGATTTTCTCTTTGTTGGCGTTAACTTAAATAAAACAAACAAGTTATTAAACACATCAACGAAAGCTGATTAATTATAACAGCGAGTTCATTAGTGATTAAAGCAACAATCTAGAATCTTGATAATTTTAACAAATATATTCCTTGTATCATTATTTTCTTCTTTGTATGATTCGATCATGTTTAATTAGTTACCTTATACATCACTGTTTGTTGAATCAAATCAGAACATGGTTAATTGAACTATGATAAACAATCAATTATCATCTTATTTGGTGCATCTAACGTCTTGTTAAGCTCGTATGGAATCAAGATGCTTGATTATAACTATCACAATCTTGTTAGGAGCAACCAATTTTTTTTAGAGTGTATTTTCTCTTCTTTTCTTTTCTCTTCAAGGCAATGCCACACCGCCGATTAGTAAGCGAGTATTTGTCGAGTACCAAATAATTGACAACATTTCATATTTTCAAAAGATCTTAATTCGAAAACCATTTGGGTAAAACTGTATTTTATGCTCAAAAAAAATATTTTTGGATTTTTTTCCCATTCATTTTGGAAAAAATCGTCAATTAGTGTGAACCGGAAGTGTGACGTCATTTTCCCTGCATTATCGAGAGAGACCTTAGTGCTGAAACGATTAAAAAGTGTATGGTATCCGGTTGTCATTTTCTGACATACTTGCCGTCTGACGTTTATTTGTTTTGAAAATTGTTACAACTGCTTAGCGGCTTTAAAAGTTTAATTTTCTTACCGTTGGTTCATTTGCACGTTTTCGAAGACCTTAAAAGACTTGGCACTTTCCCACTGGACTCCGATAACGCATTCAAACATTATTAACTTGGCATTCTTTTACCGGACACCGATTTTTTTCATATAATGAAGACATCAGAAGGTTTTTCTCAGACTGATAGCACGAATCTGCCGCGTGTTGAAATTATGATGATGGAGTACACATCGGCAAGTGATAAATATAATCCAGCCCAAATAAGAGGAGCAAAAGCATCGTTGTCTTCCCGAACTTCCTATGTTGACAACGCTGTAACGCCTGACAGTTATTTTTTTAATCGTAATTGTTGCTCTGGATTCTAGTTTTTTTAAATCGTAATTGTCGCTCTGGATTCTAGTTGGGAAAGTGACGTCATTTTCTACATACGCCCTTTTAGAATGAGCTACTTTTCAAACTGCTATTTTTAATTGAAAAATTGAGTTAAAACGAAAAAGAAAAAATACGGGTAGCTTAAAATTCCACCTATTTTCTATCCAGCTCATAAAATGAAGGAGTAGATAATTTGAAATATTGTCAATTGCGGGCTGTCGACGTACAATGTGATCGATCGAACTTTCCAAATCCGCAATGTAATGCTACTCGCCCAATATTACTCGCTTCGTCGGGCAACGAAAGCCAAAGACAAAAACAGCTAGGATGAAATCTATTGAAAATGAAGTTAAAACATCCATGCTGGTCAGACAGCAAAAGAAAATGAGAAAAACGTCGTTATTCCACGTAAACTAACGCAGTCGGACGCTATAATAAAACGCTTGTAACTAATGATGCGCCGTTCCCCGGGAACGGAACATTCCCAGTTCCCACATCGCCGTCAGTGATGCCGGCGAGCGGGAATGCCTGTCGCTTGCCAACTGCATGTAGTTTTTATTTCGAACTGTTCAAACGACGCAGTTATTCGTTAAATAAACAGTTAAGTGTATTTGTTACATTTCCCGGAATATGGAAATGCTTAGATTGAAATCAAGAGCTTGAATTTTTTTTTTTTATTGAATCGTCGCCTGCAGTGTTTCCGGACCGATTCGACCTTCAAACCTTCAAGAAAAGAGCGTACTCCCACCTGAAAGGCCGGCAACGCACCTGTGACTCTTTTGGTGTTGCAGGTGTCTATGGGCGACGGTGATTGCTCACCACAATGATATTTTATAAGAAGATACGTTATACGCATACTCGCCAGCTGAGAAATATGCTTCCAAGAAAGCAGCAGCACACATTGGTACCTCACTGTACGGTGTACATACTCACACATATTAACAGATTGCATAAAAGAGATGGCATAGTTACAATAATGCAAAAAAAGAGACAGCTAGCTTTTTGTTACTTGCGCGATTAATTTTTAAACGTAACCGAGTGAACCCTTCGGCTAGTTTCGGATTGACTCGGAGCCTGCTCGGCGCTCGCAGATTAAGCACGCAGAAGGTTGGTTATCCTTGTCACTCTCATTGTCAAAGACGTAAGTTTGTCTCTTTCATTCAAATGACCTCTATGGTAGTAAGATGGCGTCGTATTTGAAAATAAAATAATAAAAATGATAAAATTAAATTATTTCAGCGTACTTACAGGTGATATGTGATCCCTTGCGCTTTGTTGCACTTTTTGCTATGATTGGTGCACTTTCTGATCACACACGACGGCATTTTTTTTGTGAATCTTGTAAATATTCACCCTTGACATCGTCGTGCGTTTCGTTGACCGACCCGCGAGTGACTACCCACTACAAAAAGGGCACCAATACAATTATCGTGGTTTCAGTGCTTCACTTTTGGAGTGCTTGTAACCTATCTACTTATAAAATATCATTGGCTCACCATCAGGCGACCCGTCTGCTCGTTTGCCCCTATTTCATAAAAAAAAATGCCAACTATAAATAAAAAGTTAAAAACCCGGTCAAGTGCGAGTCGGATTCACACACGTTGAGCAAAAAGACGCCAAAAAACACATTTATTGTATTGGGATTATTATTTGTTATTATAGCGGCAATAAAAGTACACTCTCTGTGAACATATCAAGTATTTACCTATTACCATTAATAAAATCAGCAAAAAGACGCCAAAAAACACGTTTCTCGTACGGGGACCCCCTTTTATTTTTATTTTTTTTATTATTTATTGCTATAACGGCAATAGAAATACATATTATGTGAAAAATTCTACCTACTACGGTTTGAACGATAGAGCCCTGACAGACGGAGAGACGGACACCGGAGGCTTAATAATAGGGTTCTGTTGGAACCCTTTGGGTACGGAACCCTGAAAATGGGACCAATCTGAAGGTGTATATCAATAAAAAATAAGTTTCTGTTAAAAATGTATTTCTAACACAAGCATTTACTTCCTACTGTGGATTTATCGTATTTAAATTTAGATGATCCTATGACCACCTCCCGACCTCATCATCAGATCAGCTTTATGTCATAGTAATATTGCATTGTCATCTGATTTACATATCCTTGCAAAACTTCAGCTCAATCGGACTCCGAGGAGTGGGGCAAATTTAAATTGCAAGATTACAGACCTCCATCCCTCTTGTCTCATCACTCGACTGCTCAAAGGTTAACTGGAAGAGATCCCTTAAAGGGATAAGTTCGCCTATGTACATATACCTTTATTGTGTGACCTGTACTTAGTCTTGTTTTGTGCAAAAAAGTATTTACATACATACCAGTGGCGTGGCGTCAGATATATTCTTAGTAAAGCCGGAGCACATTTGGATTGCTTTTTCTTCAGGAGATACTCCGGTCATATTATTGAATAACTAAATATTTTTACTAAAAAAAACCCGACCGCGGTGCACTTTAAAAGTGCATAAAATCCGCCATTTTGTTTATTTTAAAACTTCATACCCAGTGACACTCGCGTCATCAAGACGAATCCAATTATGTATCATTTATCGAAATCGGTTGTGCCGTTGAGTAGTTACGAGCGGAGACAGGAACGGACATACATACATACAGGTCAAACACATTACCCTCCTTCGGGCTTCGCCGCAGTCGGGTAAAAATAGACAAGCCGGTGGGAATCGGGTTCTATGCACGCCACGCCACTGATACATACTGACCCGGGACATGTGAAACTAAATAAAAGCTTGTAAAAATACAAACCGTTTCATAGACCAAATTCCGAGGTACAAACATTAAAAATACAACCGACGAGGCAGCCTCCGCAGGCAGACGTTCGTGTTGGCGGTAAATTGTGTAAGTAGTTACTGCACATAACAAAAAGCACACATGTGAGGGTCACCAACGAAGTTGCCAAGCTATACTTAGTTACCTCTGTTTTGTGAAGTCTGTTAAAAAGAAAAATATCTGCTTATTTCCCGGCACAGGAATTCACATCACTACCCCCACAATGCTGTCTCCAAACTCCACCACGTCCATTGTCCGCATTGTCTCAGTATCGACTGTCGCTTGTCGAGTTGTCGCTTGTCGCCGCCGCTTTGTTGCTTACGCATTGTTCGCGGCGATTTCGATTGTTTTAGTGCATGCGATGCAGTGCTTGTTCGGTTTGAAAATCTGATGCGTTTGTTTTGACACTTGTGATGTTATAATAACTACTATACTCGCGAAAATGTCGGGTCAGTCGAATACCACCATATTTCCTAAAATACTCCAGGGTTGTGAAATTATTGAATCCCGTTTTGATTTTTCACGCGGCGAAATCGCGGAGTGAGCCATATTTATGAAATAAAATAAAATAAAATAATTTATTTCTGCAAGTAGGCCCTCAAGGGCTCTTTTATGCGAACGGCTCTTTTATGAAACGATTTATTCGAACCATGTTTTTGACTACACTTGACTAGACCGTCACGCGACTTATCATTCATCATATTCAACTATTTTTATCTGATTGATATAAATAAGCCCGTGGACCTTAAAAAAGCCGGACGGAGCCTCGCCAACAGAAAACTGAATCCATTCTCCGTCCGGCTATTTATTTTAATGTCCTAAACGAGCCATTAGCTTCGTAAGTCCTGAAGCACTTTGTGTGTGTTTTAAACCTGTAACTTCGGTCAATAAACGTTCAAAATTCATTTTTACTGCATAATTATACTTATAACATAAAAGTCTTTACGCATTCCCGATTGTTACTCATTATAATAAAATGCCCATAATATTGGATATTTTCAGGCAAATAAGTCCCGTTTTCTTATTAAAGCGTCCATATTTCCTTCAGACCTTCTTGGAAAACATTAAGGAATAAATACACATACAAAATCATCCCCGTATGAAATAACAACGAAATCAAGCGAGAAATTCTCTAGCATGGAGGTTAATGATGCGTGGGTCAGAAGTGAGAAATTTTCTATCTTTCAGGCTAGTGGGTTCTTAGAATAGATCAAGCTCCTCTTATATTAAATTTATTCTGAAAACGTAACTTTTTTGATAATTTAGCGATATTATTAAGTGATAATTGAAATAAACTTAGTAACAAAACCAAATAAAAAATATATACTTATATCTGATAATATCCTTTATTGTAAACTTTATAGTAATTTATAGTTCATGTTTTTATAATAGGTCTTATGTATTTTGAAAATGAGCTTTAATTTTTAGTTGTGCCAAAGTTATTTCAAATGTTCGCTCGATTATTTCCCATTTCAGTGCGTTTGACTTGTATGATTCTTATCAAATGAATACAAGAGTGCAATATGATCAGTCAACAAAGTTTCATATACAATTGTAGGTATAAGCGTACGACATTATTGAAACCCGAAATGTATGTGAGTTGCCTAGTGTGTTGTGAGGTATCTACGACAAAGCTGGACCAGTCACCCCCTTCCGCAACTCATGTACACATAGTATTGTGAATAACGTTATAAAATACCTGAACAATGCCCAACAAGACCAAAATTCTGGTGTGCAATAGTAAAGTCGTTTCACGAGCCATTTTAGGAGTCCCAACTGGCCTCCAACCTGCCGTTACAGCCCCCGTCACCTAAACAAACCCAATTAGATTCACACGACAGCATTAACCAGCCGCGACGCCTCTTTGACCTCTTTAACGGCCTGCTAATTGCTCCCTTTTTATTGAAACCCTCTTAAACGCCCCTTAATTCGACAAGGTTGTACAATAAAACCGGCCCGGGGCGTTTGGTAACTTTGTCCCAATTAACTGATATTATTTTAGGTAGTATTGTACGAACGGGTTAATTAGGCCCCGGTCGAATTGAGGAATAAAAGGAGTTGTGATACAAGTGTGCGATTAGGGGGTAGTTGGCCTGATTAGTTATTTACGGGCGTTGGGGGTCCGGACCGCGCACAATGAGGCTGCCTTTTTCAGAGGCTTTTCTGCTCTAAATGGGTCGGCTTTTCAGCGAGCTGAAGTTAGGGTTATGAATTATGGTTTCAGTCTGTTGCAAAGCTACATGAAACGTTAACAAAGTATAGAAGTCATCAATACATACAGGCAGAATTCTATCTTACCATAAGCTATGCTACTAATGTAATAAATGCGAAAGTTTTTCAGGTTGTTTTGAATGAAATTTCGAGGTTGAGATGAAATGACACGATAACAAATGTATGGATTGAGATGAAATTTTGCATACAAGTAGATCAAGTCCTGGATTGAAACAAAGAATATTTAAAATCTCGATAGGAAGTTCCCTTGGGATAGTTAGGCTAACGCAGATGAAGCCGCGAGTGGAGCCAGTTGAAGTGTATTTAGATTTTAAAATAGTAACATAGTATACAAAGAGCGTAATTCCATAGTAATATAACCAGAACTCCTATACAACCTGCTTCATCTTGCGCCGACACATATCAAAAGCCCCAAGCGTTACACAATATAATTTAAATTGAGGTTCCATCAGCCTGTCTGAAGTCATCGTCTTTATGTCAACCAGGTTGCTACATCTAAATTCAAAATTCAAGCCTTGTATCCTTCCGTCTCGCTTACTGTCTTGTAAAACGAAGTTTGCCAGAGCGGGACGGCACGTTACACTTCGAATTTTGAACTCTGGAGGACTTGATCACGTTCCACCAACAATAACACGTGAAATTTCCTGGGAGCTGTATTTTCGGCTTGGCCTTTGTTTGGCTTCACGGTTTCATCAGAGGACCGCTGGGCGCAGGTTATTTTTAACTTTTCTGGAAAGTTTCTTAATAAAATGGTCGAGGATTTTTTATGGCGTTTTCAGAAGCACACCTAAAGCTTTCTGACGAAATGAAAGGTTTTCCGTTAACTTTTCTGCGTCAATGGATGTTTTTGGTTTTGAAATCATCCAATACATTGTATTATACCTTCCCTAGACTAATTACAAATTCTGTTTCCGAGGACGTACCATAAATATGAAGGAATTCCTTGTACACTCGAAACCATTTATTTTCAACTTGTTGTTTACACAGAAAACTTGTTAAATTAATGTATTTTTTGGCTGAAACGTTTAATTTATAATCTTATTTTGTTTCAGGTAATTACAATCCACTGACGTGAAGACCAATAACAACACCGGAAAAGGTTTGATAGGTTACGATAGTGCCCTGTAGGCCTATGACCATCGAGTTTATCTATGAAAAAAAAGTTCACTTTTGTTAATAAACTTAAAAGATAACTTACATTGCTATAAATGTTCTACCTATCTTAACCATCTTAATAACAATAGGAAATTGGGACGTTTTCAAAAAAGATGGCCATTTATCAAACCTAGTGTTAACTTTTTCCTCTGCGTAACGAAAGTTAACTATATAAATTGTATAATAACTTTCGTTACACAAAGGAACAAGATTAACTTTTTGTTTAATTAAGGCCTAACTACGGACATCCTTTTTTAAAACGACTCTATTACTATGTTACAAATATTAAACAATTTTGAATACCCAAAGATCATTAGCAAGTTATTAGATTGTTATGTTGAAGAATAAAACGTGACCCACTGAAGTCTAGGTCGGATTCAAACCAGCGTCTCTACGTTGCCGAGATAACGTGCCATTTCGCCATCTTACCAGCTTCGTTGAAATTTTCAATATATTCGTACCAATTTAACTTCAGATACTGGCAATCAAACCTTTCTGCAAATGAAACCCTAACTTTTTTGAAAACGACTCTTAATATATTGGTTCAAACACAGAGTATCCTTGCTTTCATTCTTTGTAGTACGGTTTCGATGCGAAGGTAGCAAACAGCAGGGGTCGCTAATGCGGCGCCGACACAGCAGCCGTTTAGTTCCACTCACCGCCCCCTCCCAACCCCCCATCTATCATCCGTCCAGCAAATTGAACCCTAGGACTACACCTTTCAGTTATTTCCCTGGGGATAATACCTTCATCTTTGCTTCCTTATGTCTAAGCTAGTTTTTAAAAGGTTTCGGGTAATTTATCCTTCATATAAAGGTGTTTCAAATAAATGTTTCGTTGAACGCTTTTTTCAAGGTACCAGCACGGACTTATTGTTAAACCATTTAGGGTTCAGTCTAATTTTGTCGTGTAATACACAATTTATAACTCGACTATTGTATGGTGAGCCCTAAATAGCTCAACAATTAAAGTCCGTGAGTGCACAAAAGGGCTATATTTTGGGTATTTATTCTACTGTCAACGAATTACCCGTTTCGCTTGTGAAGCGAAATCACTAAGAATTCGCCAAATGTGTTGATAGCGGAATCAGGTTCTCGAAAAATTTGCCAAAAGTAAGACTGTACTAATTTGACATTGTTAATTCACATTAAACGTAAATCCACGTTTAAATCTTAATTGAATTCAGTCTGAGTATAGAACTCCGAAAAGCAAAAATAATATTCACTGAGAAGTAACTGTTTATATCCTACACAAAGCCCCATGGGACGTTTCCAAGCCGTACCAAAGTTTCATAGTTCATGATCGTTTTACTGCCAGTTTTCCTTTCATTCCCTCGCAGTTACTAGAAAAGTAATAGAGCACCGGCAAGCCCCGCGTAGGGCCCAGTTATGCTGAGACAATGTCTCTAATGTCGAGCTAATAAACGCTTAATGAGTAACAACTTTGTTTTCCACGCGTGGCTACTTTCCTGACACATCCACTACCTTATTATTAAGCTACTAGAGTTGAGAACACATTGTTGCAGCAACAAATACGCTATACGCTTCGTTTAATCAATATTGATCCTTAATACTTCGTGATAGGATCGTCGTGAGTTGCTTACATTGTTGTATTCGTAACAACGCGGTTTGTTGATTCAATATACAGCCCTATTGTCTGAGCATAAGAGTCCTCGTCAGCTGCAAGCTTGGTAGCCGCAGCGGTATTGTTCTTCTGTCCATTTGTGGCATTATGGACCTTATTGTGAAGGCATTAGGGTGGAGTGGGACGCATTGTGCTTGGTGGTAATAAAGCGCTGGCGACGCTGAGACAGACGCCGGCAATTATCGCGGGTCGTGACTGGGACACGCCTTAGTTGCAGCGAAATTTTATTCGCTTGTAAGCAAAGCTTTGATTGTTGTAAGCGGGTCGTCGGGTGTTGTAAGCGCAGTTTCGGGCGTTATGTTGCTTAGTCAGTTATTTGCTTGTTGCATTTTGTTAATGAAATTTCATGTAATCATATCGCGACTCGCACTTGTCCGGTTTTTTATTGACAGCGGCGATTAGTCTGCCAACAAACTGTTATACAGTTTGGCAGATGATATATATTTGTAAATGTAAACTTATATCTGGTAATAAATAAATTAAAAAAAAAAAAAAAAAAAAGTAACTTTTACCTAGTAATGACACGAATAGCGGCGCCATACTCTATCTATTGTATATTTCTCCATCATTGCACCAGTTTAGAAAATATTTTCGTGGTGACGTTTTTAGGTATTTTTGTACTTACAGTCACCAACAATAATATTTGCTGAATCAGTCAAATACGCGTGGTCCACATTATATATAATTATTGTCAGTGTACGTTAATTTAATTCTGAGATACGAGTAATTTAACGGCAAAATCCAACCTGCTAATTATTTTAGAAACTAGTGTATAAAGTATGATAAATGACTATCAGTATTTCGGACTACAGTCACAAAATAAGAATTAGTAATACTACGTACAAAATTTCGTTTCGTTCGCGTCGGATAAGCAGACGGAGTTGACCCGCAACCGACCGTCTCTCTCTATCGCATAACGCGTGCTCTTTTTTCCGCTTGCAAGCTGCAAGATTTGCCGCGCAACTGAATCGCGAAGTGAGTCAGTCCTGCTACAGTTGACTAAAATTATTTTTGTAAAAGTAGCTTAAAAAACAATTTAATTTAATGTACTAACATAATATTATACTGTAACGTAGGGTACTAATAATGTATGGAATGTTCAATGTTCTGAAATAAAGATATTTTTTTTTGTTTTATTTATTTTATGTTCACCACTAAAGATAAAAAGTGAAAAATCATTTAGGCCGTGGTCTGCAAAGAGGCGTCGTACGCTGCGTCGAGGGTCTACATACCTTGGTCTCAGGTTCACACCGTATGTAGCGTCCAGAAATGTAGACCCTTGACGCAGCGTACGACGCCTCTTTGCAGACCACGGCTATATATAGTCAGAAAAACGAGCTACATATAAAATAGAAGTTTAATGTACAATTGTTCTAATCCGCTTCCTGCGGGCGACATCCTTAGAAGAGAACTGTTCTCAGCTTTCTTAAAGAACTTGCAAACGAAACAATACAGCGAACTTGCGAACCCCCTTTGCCCCCTTCGCAAAATATATGGGGGCATAGTTCTCCGAATTCTGCCCGAGACAGTGAGACAGTTTCAGGGAATTTTAACGTCTAGTAAACATTGCTATGGGTAGTATTTATGTCTGCTCCCTACGGCACTCTAGGTTTCACAAATAAACTCTAGTTCAGTTTAGTCTAGTCCGCCCACATTTACTCATTATGCGGGTCACTGAATGTCTTTGTCTTTTTATGTATACGTGTAGCGTATTTTTAGTGAACTGTAGGGCGATAATACTGGTTTTGTGAGGGTAGGGGTCCAAACTTTATCCAAGTTTGGATACCTAAACCACCAAAAAAAGAACGTAAAAAATAATCGTAATTAGTTAATAACTAAATATTTTTACTAAAAAAAAACCCGACCGCGGTGCACTTTAAAAGTGCATATAATCCGCCATTTTGTTTATTTTAACGAACTTCATACCCAGTGACACTCGCGCTATCAAGACGAATCTAATGATGTATCATTTATCAAAATCGGTTGTGCCGTTGAGTAGTTACGAGCGGACATAGGAACGGACATACATACATACATACAGGTCAAACACATAACCCTCCTTTGGGCTTCGCCGCAGTTGGGTAAAAAATGAGCAAAAAAACATTAAAAAAGTATACAAGAACTATATGGCGGGGTGTGACATACCTCACGGACGTTTGAGCGCGTTTACTTCAAATGCTGACCAGCGCAAAACTGAGATCACATCCTTATTCCCTCCTGCAACCCCTTAACTCCAGCTACACGAAGCCCCGAAATTTTAGTATTAACGTACAAAAAAATAAGTAACTATTGTTGGTGTATGCTATACCCCAACACACTCCCGCCAGGATAAAAATCAATATACGATATTACGCCAAAACTAGGACATTTTAACAGTATAAGTATATCTAGATAGTGATCTACCAATTTGTTTTCTTCGACCCGACGAGCGACTTGGTGCCACTGATTCAATTACGTAATTGCTTACTGAGCTGGACTAGAAGTTAGCTCGATTGACTGATCATTGACTCTTCATTTTGAATAATTAGATATTAGTCACAAATTGACTTCATAGCTAATGTCAGTGGCTTTGTTAGGGTTCCGTACTTCAAAAGGAACGGAGTCCTTATAAGATCACCTTGTTGTCCGTCTATCCGTTCGTCCGTCTGTACGTTTCTTCCTGTCAAGACCCTTTATCTCGGGAAAGCGTGGAGTGTGGAGGTATAAATCTAGATCTGCGATAGAGTTTATGATATACTAGTATGTACCATTGTTGGGGTATTCCACGAAAACGTCTACTTTGTCTGGCACGTGACGGCTATGGTAGCTATGCTAGCTATGGTCCTAAATGACATTATCAATTCAGAAACCAAGTTATAAAAATATTGACATACCAAAAATATAATTCCTAACTTTGTTAAAAGTATAAAAAAAATGGCGTCACGTGACCGACATTTGGAATGCCCCTGTTTCAATCCAGGACTTGATCTGCTAGTGTGCCAAATTTTATTTAAATCAAATTTCATTCAATTGTTACAGCGTTATTTGATCGTTAGATGTGCAGAAACCGACTAATGCTGAAAAACTGTAGGCTAAACTTTCTGCTTAACTGATAAAAGTAAATATATCGAGTTAGGAGGAAAAAATGTATGTACCTCGCGTGCTAAAAAGAAGTGGCGGCGACCTAGTTTGCACGCCGTCAACTTCAGTTGCCGTCAATATTATTTCCAGATTTTAAAATCTGATAATAACGGTATAATTAATGGTTAAAACACCACCAAATGAAAGGGAAAAATTGTTTTCCATCACTTAATTACACTTTTGACGTCAAACGCCAAGCGAAAAACGTTACACGCATGGTTGCCATACAAATCGACGACGAAACATTAAATTAATGTAATAGAAATATGTGTTTATATGTATAAATATTTCAGTGATAAAAGTTAAAAAGTAAATTGGCATTTCCTTTGAACACGACAAGTAAGAGTAAAACAAAACCATCGTTTCAAATTTAAAAAGAAAACCTTTACGCCCTAGGGCGTAATAGGTCATTTACGGCCCGCAGAACCTACGTGTAATGACACCATTTTCGAGCAAGTGTAATGAAAAAATTATTACATGCACGAAAATGCAGATTGCGCTTAAAGGATTGGTTTTCATCGAATTTTGCGGAGTTCCATATAAATTGCCAATATTTAAATCCAGAACTGTCGCTCAAGATCGCTCAATTTTCCCATCCCAATCCATTCATCCATCCATTTAACATCGCAAAGCCAATCTGGAGTGAGCCCAACAACCGCTGAATACATCTGCAGCGACCAAAGCCCGCCTGATTGTTTCCATTGCGGTACGCCGCTTGTGATTAGGAGAACCCAATTAGACCTAGATATCTAGACCCTAGGTAATATAGATTAATTAATCACGGTGTGGCTGGCAGGCATCAATCTAGATCAGCGATAGAGTTTATGATATACTAGCACAGATTATATAACAGTTCTTCGAACAGATACGACACTCTCCCGCAATACAATAGAAAAGAACATTCTGGAATCATAACGTCCGAAGTGCGGTCGTCGACCCCGCGCGGCGTAAAATCAGTGCTCGGGCTGTCAACCGATACACAAATAAATTATTTCACAAATAGATTGAATTGAAAAACAGTGTTTTCTTATAATTTTTTTTGGGTAGTGTAAAAAACGATAAATGTTTGTTTAACTGGATATTGTTGCAGCCGTCTACACTGCAACGCGCACGCGCACGCCCCATCATCAACAAAATAATAATATTAAATTATAAATGCGCGATCCAAGTGCGGTGCGACGCGGTCCATGCGAGCGCTTTTGTTTTTTTTTTGTTCGTGAACAGGCTCAAGGAGCTGTCAAAACTATCGGACTTAGTTCGTAGCGGTAGGCTGTACGCATGCGAGCGCGTGGCAACCAACTGAGTTTTGTACCGCCGGCGGTAAGTGACGTCACTCAAGGTCGCGCTCGGCGAAAAACGAGTGTCGGCCCCCTGATACTAGCATGTACCATTGTTTGAATCCAGGACTTGATCTGCTATACTCCGTTTTTTTTTTAAATGTAGAAGTTATGTAAACAAAAGAAGCAATGGTCGTCAACACTTTCATTTATCAATTAACAATTTAAAAGTACATGATATTCCTTTGTCCGATAATAATATATTATAATTATAAGCCTAAAGTGCTCACTTATTTGGCCAAGCCAATGCATAATAATATAATGTAGGTACATATTTATACTTTAAAATATTTTCATAATTTTCTTGTTCATAAAGTGGCTCTAATTTCATTGATCTTACACGTGAAACGCAGCTTATTATACACGCGAGCTTTTTACTTTGATAAATCACAAAAAAACTTCTATTTTACGCACATAATATTCAAGCGCGCGATGTACCTTTTGTAAGAAGAAAAACCACTGTATTATTATGTTCGTGGGGTAGGTAACGTGATAGGAACTACTCACTAAATAACCACTAATTCAAAACGCAAACTTTATTACAAAATTACTAATGAACAAAACTTACTTACTTAATAAAATACTCAACTAAATCACTTTACTTAAAAGCAATAATTCACTTTTCACTATTCGCTTCGAGATCCGCACCGTATCGTAGTCTAATGTAATGATTTAAAGATTTTTATTGAACAAAAATAACAAAACATACATAAGTATAACAAATAAGATCGTAAGCAGCTGCATTATATAAACTGTGTCGCAGCTGTTTACGCCCACCTCGGAACATAGGATGAAATTATGTTTACATTTTCAGGTGAGTATCCGTAATTTATATACTTATAAGCTATAATATAATAATAATAAATAAATAAATCTTTTATTTGGCAGGCAAGAAACCCATATCAAAAGTACACGTACAAAAAGACATACAAGATTTTAGGTATAAAATAAAATAAAACACAATTACAATTTAAATAAGACGGAAAATGTAAAATGTATGTATAAACAATAAAATTATTAATTGTCATAAAATAACTTATAAACCTAATTATCCTAAAGTCACAATTTTTAACGAGATTGTTTGTTCTCAGACCGGTGAAGGAAACTCCAGTGCGCTTTATATATGTCACTGAAATCTTCAGATATCAGTAACAATATCTCGTTATCTGTAGACTGTAATCTTTCCCAAAAAGCAGCTGACCTAGCTCTCATTATGGCAAAGAAGTCGGGGACTCTCGCGTCCGCAAACATGCCCTTCGCACTACAGAAACGGGGATGTTTCAGTAAAATGCGAAACGCATTATTATACTGCACTCGCAGCGCGTTCCAAGACTGTTTCGTGTATTTGACCCACAACTGACAAGTATAAAAACATTGACAGTAGGCTTTAAATAAGCTGATCTTTACGTCACTGGAACAGCGCGCGAAGCGACGAGCGAGCATATTGCATCTTACCGCGAGAGCCCTTCGTTCTCGTTCCATGTCAGCGTCGTCTTTTAGGTACTCGTTGAGGATGTGTCCCAGATATTTAAAACTTTTGACAACCCGAATTGACGAACCATTTAAAAACACTGGAGGCACGACCTCCGGACCCTTGCCATACCTGAACACCAACATCTCTGTCTTAAGGACGTTATATTTTAAGCCGTGATTTTTGGCATACCTTTCGCAGATGTTTAGGAGAGTTTTGAGACCGTTGACCGTGGGGCTGAGAAGCACAATATCGTCTGCGTAACTCAAGTTGTTCATACAGATGTTACCAATGTGACAACCGACTCTGGCGCGTCTCAGCTCCACGATAAGGTCGTTGACATACAGGCTGAAAAGGTCCGGAGACGTGAGTCCACCTTGACGTACTCCACACTCTAACCTATAATCGTCAGATAGTGAGTCGCCCCATCTTACATAGTTGGTTTGATTTTCGTACCAGAATCTCAACAGATTTGTGACCTGGTGAGGCGTGCCAGACTGAGACAGTTTCCTCCAAAGCATCTTATAATTCACCAGATCGAAAGCCCTACTCAAGTCCAAGAAGCAAGCGTATATTAGAATACAGTTTTAAGATTTTATTTTTTTGCAGTCTGTATTAGCGTGTTATTCTTAGTACAGGTAGGTAAGTATCACATTTAAAAGTAATATATCTGACAAATAGTACGAATCTCACAAATAAGTGTAACAATAACAAGAATTAAATATCCACTAACGTAATTAAAACTGATCTCCAATCGGCGTCCTATTCGGCTTTTCATGTTTCAGGCGCCTGAATACAACGGCAACTTGGGTAAATTTTCGATCTTCTAGTATGTAAAAGAGCCTGCTGCACGAAAAACCACGTTCGAAGTTTTGACCTATACCACCGGCGCAGTGCCCAGAGAACAGTTTTCGGAACTATAATAAGAAAAAGCTTAGCTCTTATTCCTTCGCTGCCACCGAGCATCGAAGGCGCATCCACCCTTGCAATTGGCACTTTATCAATCTCTGATCTGAATATCAATAGTGTGGTCAGCTAGCCTCGACATTTCATATATTTTTACCTGATTTTTGGCTGCTGAAAATTCAAAATCCTACTAATAATATTATAAATCTAAAAGCTTGTGAAGATATTTGGATATTCATTCTAAATAACGCGATAACAATTCAACGAAATGTAAGAATTTGGCATGCAAGTAAATCAAGTTACTTATATCCATCTTATGATGTCAAAATTACTTGCTTTTACCACAATTTCTCTGAAAATCTCGACCACAAACATTGACTCAAATTGACATTAATAGATCTAACGTATTTCAGGTATAATAAAACCTTGTACTAAATTACACCCACGAACGTCACGTTTTCCTTACGCGTGCCGAATGTGTTTGATATCTTGATATGTTTGATAATTTCCACATAACGGAAAGGAAAGATACAGAGCAGTTTTCGTGAGTGATGGTTTTCTGCAGAATGCGATGTGATAATATAATTAGTATTTACATTACCTACATACAAGCAAGCTTACATACAAGCTTACAGTGCTACGTACACCAAAACGCTTACATGCACATATTACAATAAATAAAGATTTAAAAATAACAATACCTATTGAATTAAAAACATATTAAGTAAAGTGAACACTTAAGAAATAGTCATCGTTGAAAAAATTAAATCACATAGAATAGGATTGTAAACGTTGAGAAAAGGTAAATTGTATAATATAGGTAATTGGAATCTAAATATACGTACTAAAATAGTAACTATTAATTTAACTTCACAAAATTGATCTACCAGGTTTTTCGTTCGATAGAATAGTTTTATTCATAATTACGACAAATAGATTTCCATTCACTCAAGCGTCGAGCCACGGTAAACTTCGAAACCTAAACTTCGGTTTTCGAGATGCTTTGAAAACATTATGGCAGGAGTTTGTAAAGATCTCAGTTAATGTGATCTTTCAGTAGTTGTAGTAGATGTGCATTCAGGTGAAATAGAGATGAATGTTTGATATTAGCAGCTTCGAAAAAAGAATAAGCAATATTTTTTCAGAACCTGTCATCAAGATGCAACTCGCAACGTTGAATTATTTTTATTCAGAATATTCATGAATATTCTGACCACAAGAATTATTAGCTCGTTAAAAATTCGATTTTGTTTTGTTTGAAGATCACATAATTACATACCTACTAATAAAATAAATTATAGCTAAAAAAGTTGTTTTAGTCTGTGAGATAGGTTATATAGGTGTACGTGAACTTGCTTCCCGCGACTCGAAGTCGGATATGCGCCTATTTTGCATCTGTCAGATAATATGCTTGTGATCCGTGTACACATTACGTAGACATTAAGGCTGTCAGCGGATATTAATCGCGTAGAGCTGATTGGCACAAATAATGAGCCGTCGGCATAATGGCGCCGCACGCTGCTGGACCAGCTAATACATACATTAAGATTAGCTGGACACTAATCTAACTAGCGATGTATCACTAGTGAATATACTCGTAGATACTAGCTTAGTTACATCTTGTAAGGTTTGACCATTCAATTCATTTTATGACACACCTGGCCATAAAGTGGCTTTTTCCGCACGCTGCGCGTACGGAAAAAGCCGCTTTCTGACCAAGTGTAGACATAAAATTATGTACACAACACGGGAGGTAATAAAGAAAGCCCTCGATCGCATATTTACGTCCCTCGCTTGCAGCTCGGGGCGCAAACTTCTGCGATCTCGGCCTTTCTTTGTATTACCACCCTAGTTGTGTAATGTACTATTGTGCCATAACATACTTGCGATTTGCGGACCAGTTAGAAGCGAAGTTCTATACAAATATCGCTCGCGGCAAACTCGCTCGCTGCGACTGGTTTTGTATGGAAACTCTCCTGCAGCTCGCCCGCAAATCGCAAGTCTGATAATGCCCTTATACAGGGTGGGAGGGACTATATCGACATACTTTTGCCATGAATTCCTGGTGGTGTGACGAGTAAAAAAAGTTATGTGATGTATAGTCGAAATACGCTTACTTTCAGAGATATTCATTATTTTTTAAATGAATACTCCCAAGTGAACAAGCCCTAATAAATGTGACTAAGATAGTTTAACTATTTTTTTTAAATCCTTTAACTAAACAGCAATTAACCTTTTAAAATATTTGATGGTAAGCGACTACGAGGCCAAAAAATTGACCTTTCGTTTTCATTTTAGCTTTTTTTTTTCTTTTTGATAACTTTTCCTCCAGTAAGGACATGTTTATAACAAGGAGCTGAATTTACTGATTTATTTTGTTCAATAAGACTATTAATGTAAAATGACAATATTCGGCCCATGTTGATTTAACATTATTTACTCGTCACACCACCAGGAATTCATGGCTCAAGTATGTCGGTATAGTCCCTCCCATCCTGTATAGCAGCGGTCGGCAACCTTTCAGTAGCCAAGGGCCACATAGTAGGTAACGAAATTGACGCGGGCCGCACTTTGATAATAATTTGTGATTTTGTACCATTCAGAATATAGCGACCTTTACATATAATATACCCAGGGAGGCTCGCGGGCCGCAAGTGAGCGGTTCACGGGCCGCGGGTTGCCGACCGCTGCTGTATAGCTAAAACGCATTATAAAAAGAAGACATGAAAAGTTTGAAAGCCTTATGCAAAAAGCATAGATGTGAATTAGTAAAGCCCTTTCGGTGTACATAAGAAACGAGTGTACGTTAATCGAAAAAAACTCACGGTGCATTGTAACCTTTAAGTGAAACGGGGTTCTTCAAAAAGAAAGTAATTAGATTCCTTAACTGTTCTTTGTTCTACCTGTTCAATTATGGAAGTATTTACAAAGTATATGTATAAAGTTATTACATAGCGAACCATTACCGCTTCCTTTTAGGTTCTATGTGAACACGTATGTTACTTATTTAAAAATAACATCCTGGGTATGATTTTTGGTTACTAACTACAATTAGTAGCTCACCCCGAACAGGGACCTCCGGTTCTTAATAATTTGACTACCTTTTTTTCTCCTACTCTAATTAGGTTTAGGCGGGTTGATAATCTTTGAACTTAATCATTTTATTTTGGGGCCTACCTTTCAGGAAGTATACAGGATAAGTAATAGAAGAGTTATTGTCGGACAGCTAAAATAGGTAAGTACAAACATAGAAGGCAGATACGCGTCCTTTGTCGTACTATATTATATTAAGGGTAGTATTTAAAGGCACATCAAAAAAAATAACCGTAACCTAACTGAAATACTGTAGCTTTGATGTACATATGGATTTTTTTTATGTGCAGGTCAGTATTTTTTGTGGGCGATTTATTATTTCTTTTATTTTAAGAAGCTAAACCTCCGTAAGATAATTCTTCCTTGGAAGCCTAATTGGCAACCATTAAAGAAAATCCACAAGAAAACTTAACGTATACATGTGTGTGTATTTTCATTATCTAAAGGCACTGGATTGAAAATAGATAGTAAAAAAAGTTTCTCAGCAGATTTCTTGGCGCCGCAAAAAGGCGAGGAACATTTGAAATTCCGGGCGAGGCGAGACGGCCGGTCTAATAACGTTATCGGAGCAGGCACAGCACTAGTATTTTAGCCGTTTTTTGACTACATACAAATGTCCCGGTCAGCGTTTTCTAAACATTTTTACCCGACTGCGGCGAAGCCCAAAGGAGGGTTATGTGTTTGACCTGTATGTATGTAAGTATGTTTGTATGTATGTCCATTCCTATGTCCGCTCGTAACTACTCAACGGCACATCCGATTTTGATAAATGATACATCATTACATTTGTCTTGATAGTGCGAGTGTCACTGGGTATGAAGTTCGTTAAAATAAACAAAATAGCGGATTTTATGCAGTTTCAAAGTGCAGCGCGGTCGGGTTTTTTTTAAATAAAAATGTGGTTAATAGTGATAAAATTGGTGAAGGGTCGTTCGTTTAAAAGTGGCTATCATTTGGTCCTTTAGCATTGGTTTAGGTGTCAACCCTATTAAGACAAAACCCACCCTCTAATTTCTTCCCTACTATGGGTAGCAGGGTTAAAATTAGTAGGGTAGTTGGAATCTTAACACACTACGTACCCTACTAATTTATTTACTATTGCCCTTAACAGGGTAGCCATTAGAGGCTAAGCAGTGTTTGTTTGTCTTTATGCAGTGCATGCCACTGTCATTTACTATATTTAAACCACTATTAAATTTTCATAAAAACTTGAATTGTCCTTATATCTAACCATTTTGTAATTTTATAGTGATGGCTGATGGAACTAATTACTCACAATTATAATATTGATCTGTATTATGAACTTGGCTGCAGTAATAAAACAAAGTATTTGTGTCACTTCACGTTGTATCAAATTGTAGTTATCAGGTTTTATTTATAATTAATGGATATTAAAGCCATCGATAGCCCTTCTCCCTTTCTTTACTTTTAATAAATAATACAACTCACTGAAATTTCATGTAGGTTTAGTAAAATACACGTTTTTATGAAGTAATTATACTGACTACGATACGTGTTCCGTAGCTGAACGAGCTTGGAAACCGAATCCCTTCAACCACAAACACACCACGGATATTCATAGCAAGTTTACTCAACAAATAGTTAACAGAATGTTATTAGGATATTGGCAAGCCATTACAGTCAAAGTCACAGTCCTTTATTCTTCAATTTAGGCACAGTAAAATGCACCTATTAATGTCAATATTTACCAGGGTCGTTTTCGGCGACTAAACAGTAGCACCAATCACATCATTACCATCGCGTCTTTATGGATGAGCTCCCTATAAACTATGGAGTCGTTTTCGGTTATCTTGTAGAAGTCGCGTGCTTCTGCTATTTTAATCATAATGATCCTGATTGCTTTTATAAAACAGCCAATAATAGTGGCGATGGTAATGAAGCAAGCAAAACGGTAAAAATTCGCAGAGAACTACCCACCGGTTCCAATGAGAAACCTATGCCCCGAGAAGAACCGGTTTACGAAACGCGGCAAGGCATATTTTTTCAAGGTTTTCATATAGAACTTGAATGAAGTAAGTAAATTGCAAAAGTAAGTAGGACCTTACCTACTAACATACAGTTTTATAAATGAAAAGGAAACTGTATTAACATTTTATATCGAAATACCTTTAGTGTTTCTAGTTTTAATCATAATTTTATTTTAAAACACGGGTGTAGACGTCACAAAAACAAACTCCGTCAGTTTTCAGTAACTAGTTTTTCCAACATAACGTTTACCGTTCGCTTTTAGCGAAGTCTTAAAAAGAGTAGTCGTTTTAAAAGCCAATCTAGTGAGTAATTTGAGCGTTTGCGTTGCAGTCCACTCGCGTCGCCCGTATTGGTCCTGTGTGGAGTGCATTAACTGTCCGGTCCACAGGTGAACGTAGATGGTGACCCGAGATATGCGCTGATAGCGGATATTGTTATGACGATCCTTATTGGGAGGGATTTGATTGTTATTTTCTAATTCTGATTTTTTTATATTTTGAAATTGTGACATTTTTACTTTTATGAGAATAATAAAAGTAAAAATGTCACAATTTCAAAATATTTTGTATTTTGACGATCATGACGTGAATGCTTATAACTTTGTACTACAAATTTATACTGCTATTTTCTCATGAAATAAAGATGATCTATCTATCAGCGAGCGGTAGACTGTATTAGTGAGGAGGACGATGGAAAATTCTTTGACAAAACAATTTAATTAGAAAACTAACGGTATTTGCAATCATATCACACAAAGGCAACTGTTGACAAACACGAATTGTCTTGTTCTTTTGTTACTAAGTGTGGCATGTGCCAGTCATTATCGTAAAAATATAAAAATGTAGAAAGGTATAAAAAGGGCTGCATCGCAACCAGTCGCTACCACTGTTTATTTTCCTATATCTTGTACCACACATGCTTTCTTCACATCGTTATAACTTATATCTCGCACGTTTTCAGTGATTTCTTCATTAGTTTCAATTTTCCCGTGACTTGCACCGCACGCTCGCTCCACTTCGCAAGTTACGACTTATATTTCACACGTTGTATTTCCACCTTGTTATCGCTTGTCGCGCGAATTCTCCGGGGTTTTTACACCCGCGGTCGCTTCGTTACCGGACCACTTGCGAATAGCACATTTTACACCGACAACTTGGTCACCCTATTACGTGCACATTACGTGCCGCGCGCGTATACGCGAAGTAGGATGCCCATGTTCACTGGATTTTAATGGACTTATTAAATATCTGAAAGCTTCGCAACTTGGTAATTGGACTTTTATTACAAGTTAATGGATTTCGTCGTGAAATATTTTCGGGCTTAACGTGATTTTGTAATTAGTTTTGGAAAAATATGATAATGTCGAAGTTGTGCAAACTTGAAACAGGAGGTTTGTACCAAGCAATTTCGGGGTCGAATGCTATCTTTAAAGTAGGAATGAGACAAGCTTACGAATTCGAATATGCTTTTGTTGTCCTACATCACTCATCCGAGCGTTTTCCTGGTTGCGTCCTCAGCTACTGCTTCGGAGCCCGGGGTCCGCTTTCCGGCTTTTTCTCCTCCACTTCGCACGGTCTTTGGCATCCTTTATTGTGAGACCGTTGGCAGACATGTCAATTTTTTATCGTAACTACATGTGCCCAAAAAATTAAAAGCCAAAACTTAAGTAATTTTTTTAATTTTTCTAATGTTGTTGTAGACGTCGTTTAATGTAATTTAGTTTTAGATACACTGTCGTATTAGGTTAAGCCTGTAAATATAGTAGTATGTTCTTTTTAAATAAATAAATAATAAATAAATTATTTTTTTAGTATTAATCAAATAAAAAATCGGTTGTCTGTAAAGTCGGTTTACTGACGATAGTCGAACGTGATAACGTTGACCCTGACTTTGACTTTGACTGAAATTGACATTGACATTGACTTTGACTGACTTTGACTTTGACTTTGACTTTGACTGTGACTTTGACTTTGACTTTGACTTTGACTGTGACTTTGACTTTGACTTTGACTTTGACTTTGACTTTGACTTTGACGTTGACTTTGACTTTGACTTGGACTTGGACTTGGACTTCGACTTTTTTCCCAATAAGCTGCTACAATGACATTGACACGCTAAAATGATGGCTAAGTGGCCAGTGTAAATATCTGCCGTTCCACGAATATAATGTCAAAGATTTGTTTTAATAATTTTTAAAGGGTATCATTTAATCGATCAGCAAAATATTCATATTTTGGTCAGCAGAAATATGTATTTGGTCAGCCAAAATAGCTAGTTGGTAAGCAACTTATGGTAAGCAAACATTTATAAATCAGGCTGCAATTAATGATATACTGATCTGCTCTAAATTATTTTGGTCAGCAAATTAAATATTTGAGCTGCATTAAGCGATCTACGGTAAATCAAATTTTGGTAAGCAATCAGTAGGTAAGCAAAATATTTCATTTTGTTCATCAAAAAAAAGGGGGCAATAAAACCTAACTGGGCGCAACTATTCTGCCGCCAATCGTGTGCGCATTTTGTCATTCGGTAATTGTCAGCTGTCAAGTAGCAGGTGTCACTGTGATATATACAGGGTGTCACTGTGTTATATAAAGGGTGTAACTGTGATAGATACAGGATGTAACTGTGATATATACAGGGTGTCACTGTGATAGATACAGAGTGATACTGTGATATATACAGAGTGTCACTGTGTTATATACAGGGTGTAACTGTGATAGATACAGAATGTAACTGTGATATATACAGGGTGTCACTGTGATAGATACAGAGTGATACTGTGATATATACAGGGTGTCACTGTGATAGATACAGAGTGATACTGTGATATATACAGGGTGTCACTGTGATAGATACAGAGTGATACTGTGATATATACAGGATGTCACTGTGATAGATACAGGACAGGATGTCACTGTGATATATACAGGGTGTCACTGTGATATATACATAGTGTCACTGTGTTATATACAGGGTGTCACTGTAATGTATACAGGGTGTCACTGTGATGGGCTCATATAAAATTGGTATTTCGATTTTTTATACATCTCATAATGTTTAGAAGTTATATTATTTATTCACAACGTGTATCGTTTCGTTTTCAGGGTCAGCAAAAAAAATAACCCTAACCTACCTATTTTTGAGAGCCGTTTCGTTTTTAGGGTCATCAAAAAGAAAATAACCCTAACCTACCTATTTTTGGGAGCCGTTTCGTTTTTAGGGTCATCAAAAAAATAACCCTAACCTACCTATTTTTGGGAGCCGTTTCGTTTTAGGGTCATCAAAAAAAAAATAACCCTAACCTACCTATTTTTGGGAGCTGTTTCGTTTTAGAGTGACACCCTGTATACATTACAGTGACACCCTGTATATAACACAGTGACACCCTGTATATATCACAGTGACATCCTGTATCTATCACAGGGACACCCTGTATATAACATAGTGACACCCTGTATATATCACAGTGACACCCAGTATATATCACAGTGACACCCTGTATATTTCAATTACACTGCTTACAGACATGTTTTCTCTGCTGACAGTGACATCCTGTATCTATCACAGTGACACCCTGTATATAACACAATGGCACCCTGTATATATCACAATGACATTCTGTATATATCACAGCAACATCCTGTATACATTACAGTGACACCCTGTATACATATAACACAGTAACACCCTGTATATATCACAGTGACATCCTGTATCTATCACAGTGACACCCTGTATACATTACAGTGACACCCTGTATATAACACAGTGACACCCTGTATATATCCCAGTGACATCCTGTATCTATCACAGCGACACCCTGTATATAACACAGTGACACCCTGTATATATCACAGTGACACCCAGTATATATCACAGTGACACCCTGTATATCTCAATTAAACTCTCTGCTGACCAATTGTAAAATCTTGCTACCCAAGTAATTATTTTGCAGCTCGACTGTTTATTAGGCAGCCAAATGATAAAAAAAGCAGATTAATATTGGTTAAAATGCTAACCGTTTTTAAACTGTTTGCTGAACAAGAGTTGCCGCCCAATTTTATTTATTGCCAGCCAAATCTTTGTATGCTGCCCAAATTATTTAACTGCTTATTTTTTTTTGCGGATCAATTTTAATAACGGCTGACCAAAAATTTACTTTCCATTTTTAAACTACGATTAAAGCAGGCGTAAAACGGAACTGCCAAAGCAGCATCCACTATTTAAATTTAAAGATTTTTGCCAAACTCAGCAGTGTCTCTTGTCATTCAATAGAGATTTTGGCAGCCGTATCTTAGGGCATAAGGGCTAATTTACTAACAATTTGTAAGAAACTATCGTCTTAACGACTTTAGTGCTGGAATAATATAAAGTACCTATTTGACAGGCAACGGCCCCGCAAGGTAACGGCAAATGACGTCACACTTTTTCGTGCGTGCAGCCGGCTTCATCGATTTATAAGACGTTATCACGTCAAAAAATACTAAACGGTCGACACCAGGGCTTCTAATCACTGGATTTTTTGTACAGCTGATGGAATCTCGGTCTTTGGCATACAAACAGTCACGGGATTGGAATCCCTAGTTAACACTTGAATAATTAATACGCTGTAGGTACACATATGATATAAATGCTAACAGACGTATACACTTTACACACACAATAACAAGATACAGTGGTCGGCACTACCGGTGCAAAACTACAACAAAACTTGCCAAGCGGACATAATACAGTGCTTACAGCCATGAAAATATTAATCTCTTTATACTTTAATATTGGAAATAAGAGATATCAATATGGAGTGTTTAACACTGATCTGCCAAAAATATTCTAATTTCCTTGGATGTAGGTTCTTATTTATGTCAGCTTTACAAGTTTTGTTAAAGTTTTGCACCAATAGGTCATTGTACATAAACATAACACACATGCATAGAACGCCTCTGTGCAGTTAACTGCTAGCATTCCATTTAATGTAAACCGCTCAGCATCCGCTCTTGTCGCCTGTCCCCTGACAATGCCAAATACCATTTAGCTACCTATCTTCAGAGCGTAAATTAAATAAACTGTTATGCCTCTCAGTTTCGCCTCATAGCTCTGGTGGATATGAATATGGGTTATGCTTCAGAAATATGTCTGCAACTTATTACTCTTTCTCCATACATTTACTATGAAAAAGGGCCAGAGGAATAAAGTGACCGCAGACATATTTCTGAAGAATAATAACCCATATGAAAGAGAGTAAGAGGTGTGGTAGAGTGATTCATATTTTCTTCTCTTCTTTTCGATTTTGAGTTTTAGTAACATATTACTAACTTATGCCCGCAACTTCGTCTGCGGTGTAAATTATAATTAGGCAGTTACTTCTGATATTTGGTCATAATAACTTGGTTGTAATTTAACAAAACCCTCACATATAGGGTCCAAAACTGCACATTTACCGCGAAAATCAATTTTTTAGTCCACTTAAGTATTATTTCCAAAAAAATAAATTCACTTCATAAACCACCGGTTACTTACACAAAAAAATCTACTAATTGCTATATGCTAAACATGGAGTTTCGAACCTTTTACTTTGTGAATTGTACGGTCCCTAAGCAAACTTTCAACCCCTACCTAGACCTACTCAACCCGTTTTGGAGATAAATTTTAATGAATGGTGAAATCATTTGAGTTCTTTTCAGTTCAATCAGTTTTCTACTTTAAAAATCGTTTGGTCCCTTTACAAAAAGTGTCAACCCCCGTTTGACCCCTTTTTAGGGATGAATTTCGAAACACGGTAAAACCACATTTCTTTGTTTTAATTAAAGAGTCTATAGACGATGTCTCAGAATTCCAACTTCAAAAATCGTTTGGACCCTATATAAAGTTTCAACCCCCCAATTATACCCCTTTGGGGATGAGTTCCATAAAATAGCAATCACTTTTCTTTACTCTTATGGATGAGTCTATGTACGAAGTTCAAGATCTACTACAAATACCGTTTGGTCCCCATACAAAATTTCAACCTCCGTTTGACGCCTTTTAGGGATGAAATTCAAAAAGCGGTGAAATCACTTATTTTCTCTTATTGAGGAGTCTATATACGATGTCTCAGATCTCCAACTTGAAAAATCGTTTCGTCCCTATACAAAGTTTCAACCTTCATTTAAACCCCTTTGGGGATTAATTCCAAAATACAGCAATCACTTTTCTTTACACTTATGGATGAGTCTATGTACGAAGTTCAAGATCTACTACAAATACCTTTTGGTCCCTATACAAAATTTCAACCCCCATTTGAACCCTTTTTAAGGATCAATTTCGAATAACGGAAAAACCACTTTTCTTTACTCTTATTGAGGAGTCTATGTACGATGTCTCAGAACTCCAACTTCATAAATCGTTTGGTCCCTATACAAAGATTCAACCCCGAACGATTTTTGAAAAACGATGAAATCACTTTTCTTTACTCATATTGAAGGGTCTATGTGCGAAGTCTCAGATCTCCTACTTTAAAAATCGTGTGGTGCCCATATAAACTTTCAACCCCAATTTAACCCCCTTTGGGGATGAATTTCGAAAAATCCCTTCTTATCTCTCGTCATATAATCATTCTACTGTGAAAATTTCAAGTTCTTCGCTTCAGTAGTTTCGGCTGTGCGTTGATGAGTCAGTCAGGACTTTGCCTTTTATATACATATACAGATGTATCTTATTTACGAAATTTTGAAAAAAAAAACACATTTTTAAGCGTTTTTTTCCGAAACTATCTTTAAGCGACCCCTATAACTTAATGAAAAATCTAAAAAAGCAGGTATGTTTATTCATTCCCTTGAATGATATGAAGGGTTGGGGCGCAAGAAATAAGCTGGGCCGCTAAGCATATTGATGGGTACATTTTATATTGAAACAAAAACGTTATCAAACGAGTCATCCACTCGACATGTTTCGGGAGCATTCGGCATTCCCCCCGAAATATGTCGAGTGGATGTCGTCTTCCGTGAGTGTTCAATCCGTTTTTATTTTTTCAATATGTTTGAGTCTCACGGTGGTTTTCTAAGTGAGGTACATTTTATATTGTACAAGTTGATCGTTTGCTTACATCGTCACTGTTTTAGAGCACAATATTGGGAGTTTTTTATACCCGACTGCGGCGAAGCCCAGAGGAGGCTTATGTGTTTGACCTGTATGTATGTACTTATGTATGTATGTACGTATCAGTGGCGTGGCGTCCAAACAACTCGATTCCTACCGACTTGCCTAATATCAGGCTTTTGACCACCTTATTCTAGAGCTCTTAAGGAAAATGTACGCCAAATCTGCACCGGCTTGCCCTAGGATATCTTTTACGCCACGCCACTGGTACGTATGTATGTATGTAAGTCCGTTCCTATGTCCGCTCGTAACTACTCAACGGCACAACCGATTTTGATAAATGATACATTATTGGATTCATCTTGATTTCGCGTGTGCCACTGGGTATAAAATTCGTTAAAATAAACAAAATGGCGGATTTTATGCACTTTTAAAGTGCACCGCGGTCGGGTTTTTTTTGTAAAAATATTTAGTTATTAATCATTTAAGAGTGTAAATAAGTACCTAAGTAAGTAAGTACTTTTTGTGATACACAGGTTGAATACAGAATAGATGACATTGAAATGTAGGTAAGTACTCTATGATCTACCGTGAAGGTATACAAATATTGCGCCTTAAAAAACTAGCTTAAAACGCAGGGGTTCGATCTAGGGGACTTCACTTAGTTTTAGTTTAGGTTAGGTCAATTGTATAGTTTATTTCCACTTCCATTGTAACTATGTAAGGGCCGATACAGACGGACTGCAACCCAACTGAATCACAACTGCGCAGTCGGCGTGCAGTTGTGATGCAGTCCCCATACAAATCGTAGGGAGTTGCATTTGGGTTGCAGTCCGTCTGTATCGGCCCTAAGATATACTCGTATTTTATGTATGTACTTTGATAATGGCATTAGGTGATATATATCATACTTAAAATTTCAACCATAATAAATTAATAAAGAAGCAAATAAACATTGAGAAAACTGTTGCACACAGAATAAATAGAAATTCATAAGTTGGCATATAAAAATATTAAGCTAAAATTTGCATTTAGTAAATAAGAATAAGAATAACAAACATGCCTCACTGAACACAGAACAGTTACAGAACTTACACAGTACAGAATAACAGAAGTGAAGTGAAAATCCCAAATTTATTTCCCATGTAATAAATATGCCATCAAATCAATATTTCATAGAAGAAAATGCCGCACCCCATCGATAGATGTTTTCAAATTAATTTAACGTGCAATAGCGGGTATATTAAAATTCCTCCTCGCCCGGAGCTCTAAACTCCGAATAGTTGGACTTTTCGGGAGCCGAGCGCATTCGTCAGCCAGCGGTGAAATAAACCTAACTCTTCCGATGTTACACACAAATATGAACCCTTAACTTTTAAAAACTGAGCTCATTTTTGCTTAAACTAGTTTAGGTCGTTAGGTTAGATTGGCTGGATTTATTACGCGCTGTATGTATGAATGGAATCAGAAGTATGCGCTGTTTGTATGCGAGTTGGGAGTGTTTGTCTGTTCCAGTTTCCAGGCATCTTTTTATTTATTTTAAAACCGCATGGATTATGTTTATGGGCTCCTAATTACTAGTCGCATGACAGGAAAAAGGAGTAGGGGCCGCATGCCTATGCGATGGACGGACATAATTACATCTGCAACTGGAGCCACATTACAGGCTAGCATTCATCAAGCCCAAAATCGTGCGGCTTGGAGAGCGTTGGTGAAGAGTTCCCGCAGCCGTCACGTCCCTCAGCCATGAGGACACGACGAAAAAGAAGAAGTATTATGTTTGTATGCCTTGAAATTATGAGTGTACCTGTAACTAAACACGAGATAACTAGTTTGATACATTTACACGCCTTTGGGCATACTAAATTTATTTTCTGACACCGACTATCAACCAGCATGTAATTTTGCTGTTTTTCCAAAAGTTTATGCAAATATTTGTAAAGCTAACTTCTTCGTCGATTTGTATGGGAATCAAGCGTGTAATGTTTTTCGCGTGGCGTTCGCACGCGAGGTACATAAACTTTTACCTTCTACCTGGATATCTTTTTGTGTTCTATTAGCTACTAAGTACTAGGGAATATGCATGATATTTTTTTTTTACTTTAATAACAGCTCATTCATATTAGAAACCGCAAGAAAAAAATATTTTTCGAATAACTCTAAAAATAACCAAGATATAAGAAAACAAAGATTTATTTCTATCTCTTTCTAGCAAAACAGAATATAGTATGGAGATTGTATGGTGGCCGTGTACTATGACGACATAGTCCATATCGGATCTCTCTGTCTAATCGCTGTCTTATTAGTACTTTAAAATGTTTATATCTTCCGTATTTCTCGGTCCATTTTAATTTTATTTTAACTTTATGTCATCTTTTTTACGGTATTTTCGAATTTTGTTAAGAAATGTGTTAAAAAAAAATTCATGCATATTCCCTATTGGGGTTTACAAAATCAGTATTATCTCTATCGATGGGTAATACTAGTATCTCAGTATAAGTACCTGCACGCTATCACACGAGAATAACTGGACTGAGTTATAGAATGTCGAATAGGGAATATGCATGTATTTTTTTTACGTTTTTATTCGATAGCTTACGTCGATATGAAATGGTGGAAAAAATTTCAACGCCGAAAAATATATTTTAAGTATTTAAAACAGTATATTAAACTAGCCTACTAAAACGGGCGTTTGAAACGCCCGCCATTTTGGCGCGCTTTTAGTGACGTCATCGTACACAACGCAAAGATCGTTTACTGAGACTATAACCCGACCGAGTTAACTCCGCACCTCGCTAGTATGCGGTAATGGGAGCGGCAGGTACAGAGTTAACTCGATCGGGTTATACGTAGGTGACAACTGAGAACGTCAAACGAGTAGAGGTTATGTTGAAGAATTATTGTGATCACAAATATATGAAATATACTACAATTTTTAATTACAGCATTTTCTGTTTTCGACATTCATCATGGAAAAAAAATCTCCTATGGAACAATCCAGAAAACCGACATACCGGTACTGCGTTGTGCCTATGTGTAAAAATACAATAAGAAATACACCAGATAAAGTGTTTTTTCTTGTCCCGAGAGGTGCGGACATAAGGAAAAAGTGGTGTAAAATTATGAATAGAGGCATGGTATCTCCATCAGCTTGTTTATATTGTTGTGAAGATCACTTTGATGTAAGTTTAATCATATTTTATACCTCCAGAGTTCTAGATTCAAAGACACAATATTTTTAGTAGGTACATAAAATCGGATTTTTAATTAGACGGAGTGAGTTCTCATTACATACTTTATATTTAATGAAAATACAGATTAGAGGTAAGTTTTATTCATAAAAACTAGTTTATTTAGTGTTTAGTGGCGGATTTACAGATTTGCCGCTAGAAGGCTATTCAAATTTTGCCGCCGTCGTGCTCTCATTGGTCAATTTGTGGCATCGAAATATAATAACTATGGAAGCGTAACTGAAGTTCAAAATCGGGCCCGCGGAATAAGTACGAACGGGGTGAAGCTAGGTAGTACTTATTACTCAAGAAAAACCTGTGTGCATGCTGCTCGCAATAGCAAAAAACCAGTTGATGTATGCGTGCGGCTCGTAAGTCCAAGCAGCCGGCGTATTAGAAATGGCCTCAGTTCTCTGTTGGCGAGACTCCGTCCGGCTATTTATTTTAAGGTCCTTGGCAATAGTACATTACACAACTAGGGTGGTAAAATAAAGAAAGGCCGAGATCGCCGATGTTTGCGGCCCGAGCTGCAAGCGAGGGACGTAAATATGCGATCGAGGGCATTCTTTATTACCTCGCGTCTTGTGTACATCATTTTATGTCTACACTTAGCCAGACTTCGGCTTTTTCCGTACGCGTAGCGTGCGGTAAAGTAAAAGCCACTTTATGGCCAGGTGTGGCATAAAAACATAAAATTGTAAATTTTCGATGGGCCATAATTTAGTGCGTAGCGTGTAAAGCAGCGCTTGGACTTAATTGATTTAAATTTAATTTACTACAGAAAACTACTGAATTTTATTGTAGAAAACCCTTAGTCCATGGGCTTAGAGCAAAAAGTATCAAAATTTCGTAGTTTTTCGCGTGGTGTACAGTGAACACAAGTTTTTCGAAGTTACAAATTTGGATTCACACTACACTACGCTAATTGGTCTATACAACATACCAATAAATCAGAACTATCTATATCATGCTTTGCATTTTAGAGTCGATTTCTAATTTTCTACCTACTAGGCTAGTACTAGATTAGCCTAGAAGGTATATTTATATAAATTGACCTATTTCATTTTTCTAAGAAAATAAATTGGCCCCAAATTTGCCAGCCCTAAAACTCTGCCGCCATAGACTCCAGCCTACTTAGCCTGCTGGTAAATCCGCCACTGGCCCATAAACTTCAGTAGGTATACTTCATCTTTTTAACAAAAATAATTTAAAAATCCGACTTTAGGTACCTGTGTCAAGATATTGTGACACTGCTTTTAATAAGAATGCTTCATATTCATTTAAAATTTTAATTTATTGTTTGTATTTTCAGATAGAAGAAGATACAGATAATTATATGAGGTATAAAATTATGAATTTGCAAGAAAAACAAAAAACTATATTAAGACTAAAGAAAGGTATCCTTCCTCACAAATTTGAATGTCAAAAGGATATACCATTACCGTTGCAGCCATCCAGCCAGCCAGAGACGAAAGGTTCCTTAAAGAGAAAATGTTTAGTAATAACAAAAGATACTCTATCTGGGGCTCCTGTTGAGCAAAGTGTCAGTGCTACTGCTACTAGCTCGTCATCACAAAATTATTTAGAAGCAGGTACCAGTTCTTCATCTCTTGCATACATAGAAGACAGTGAAAATCAAAGCACTTGTGAAGCTGGTTGCAGCACCATATCAAATGTCAATAGTGAGAAGAAAATGCATTTTGACAAAGCTGTTCAAGTAGATAGTAAAATATGTTGTAGGATATCTAATTTATATCATGCGAACAAACTGCAAGTTGACAAGTCAGTTCAAGTTAATGTACATAATATGCCCAAAATGCATGACAAGGCCATTCAAGTCAATCGTAAAGTAAATTACAGGAGTAAAGGTGTCAATGTTAATCTGTGTGTAAAGACAAAAACTACAGCGGTATCTCCAATTCCTATTTCAACTAAAACAACAGCAACATCTCCTTTAAGAATAACTCCGGTACATACTACTAAAAGGAAGTTATTTGAAAGTAATACTGATGTAGCATCAGTATTCTCCACCCAACCTTCACAGATATCATCATCTTTTGAACCAGATACTAGTTCTCTTGATTCAAGCTGGGTTATAGAGGATGGTTCAGAAAAAGAGACTCAATTTAAAAATAATATGCGTAGTTGCATGTTAATGGCTATTGATAAAGAGCCTAAAATGATGTTAGGTTTACCAAAAAAATCATTCCATTTAATAAAACTTCTAAGCGAAAACATTCCACTCCCTACAATAGATATTTTAATTACATTAAAGAAAATAAAACTAAATGAGTCTTTCAGTATATTAGCCTTACAATTTGGGTATGCACAGAGTACAGTTAGCAGAATTTTTTCAAAAAGTATACCTTTATTGGCAGAGAAAATGAAAAGTTTAATTGTATGGCCAACACCTGAAGAAATTTTCAATAATTTACCTATAGCGTTCCGAGCCAGGTATTCAAATGTAGTTTCCATTATCGATTGCCTGGAAATACAAATTGAAAAACCATCTGATGCAGTCCACCAGTCAGTGACATGGTCACAATATAAAAAATGCAATACATTAAAATATTTAATTTCTTGCACACCTGATGGTTTGATTAATTTTATATCTGTTGGCTATGGTGGTAGAGCAACAGACCTTATGATCGTAGAAGATTGTGGTTTTCTTGATTGTTTACCACCTAAAACAGCAGTAATGGCAGACAGAGGATTCAAAGATTTGTCTCGCTTCTTATCGAAAAAGGATTGTACTCTTATAAGACCACCCTCTGTCTATAAGTCTACGTCTTGTTCAAGAGAAGATGTAAAACAATCAAAGAGAATAGCAGCTTTAAGAATTTTGGTGGAGCGTGCTATAAATAGATTAAGAGAATTTCACATGTTACTACCTCATGCGTGTATTGACCACAACTCAATACCTGTGATAGATGATGTCATAGTAGTAGCTTGTGGTTTAATTAATATGCAGGATGTTTTAATAAAAAAATAGATTTCATTGAAATGATATTTTATTTGCTTTCATCGTATTTACAACTTTCAACACCTCTATAGGTGTTCGTACCGGATAACAATAAACTCCATTAGAGGGACACAGAAGCAGGGATTCCAAACATTTTCTGTAAAGTTGTAATAATATTTATTTGATGTAAAATTGTAAGACAATAAGTGAAAGTTTATTCTATGGTTTGACAAACTTGTCAAACCATAGAATAAACTTTCACTTCTTCGCGATGGTCGAGTGACAACGCACGCTAGAGCAAACTCCACCCTCCACTACCCCACAGAATCACTCATATTGAATGGTATAAATAACTATTCACCAAGGAATAACAAACTATAACAGAAACAGTATATAACTAAAACAACATAAAAATTCGCTGTAACTATTTGATAGTACAATATAATAATGACAGCTCTGAGCTGTCTCATATATTGAGTGTTGCTTATCTCTGGCTCTTTGGGTATTTTATAAGGACACTTTCTTACTTTCAGCCAACCAAAAAGAATACATCATCAATATTTTATTTTTGAGCATCTACTTTAGAAATGTCATTTATTGAATGTCAAGCTAAAACCGGCACTATAAAGAACCTTTTTTTCTTCTGTGTATTCCTATACGGAACAAACCGAGCGCTTTGGGCGCGGCGCTTCGACCGCGCTCCGGACGCGATCCGCCGTAGGGTTTCAACATTTCTGTGCGACGTCAATTTAAGCACAATAATTTGTACAAGATTTTCAAATGTCTACATGGAAACTGATTCAAAATTATATTTGCAACCACATTGCGAGACATGTTGTGAAAAGAACTGATAATAACTAATAAACACAGAGCGCTGCCAAGTGCGACGCATTTGCCGCGAATCGGCACCTTTGTGTTTATCAGTATCGTTTTTTTCACATCGATGTGGTTAATAAAACCACCGTGAAACATATTGAAATAAAAACGGATCATTCACGTTATACAAAAGACGAGACATCCACTCGACATGTTTCGGGAGCATTCGGCCTTCCCTTAATCATGAGTAATCCGCGTACGCTGCCCGGAGACTACTTGCAGCTGTCAGTCTTCAAACTAAAAGGCCGCTAGTTTGTATGAAGTTTCATACAAACTAGCGGCCTTTTAGTTTGAGGACGGCAGCGCAGGCGACGATCTAGCCACTGTACCCACATTGTTATTGTCTACGGCACACAACACTGATGGTAGTTAGTGGTAACGCGCCCTTAGAATGTGACGTTATCAACGATGTGGATGGATTAAGGTTTTCAAATAAAAGTGGGAAAATGGCATCACACCAAAATAAAGTATACGTATACACCACACCAAAAGACCTTTGCAATGTACCGAAGAAACCAAAACTTGTGTCAACACAAACTTCAAAGAAAGTTTTTTGACTGTTGTTAAAAAACACTATATGGAAGTCGGTGATACTGCAAACCAACTGATGAAGTACTTCCACAAACCAAGTGATATTGAAAAATTATCTATCCATCGGTTGGTCACCAGCATATCAAAGAAGCCTGAAGATGCACAAGATTTCATTCGAGTTTTGGAAGCTCTCAATGAACATCGAACCATGTGAAGATGCTGCACTTGCAACAGTTGAACAAAGCAAGTTGAAGTGAGCAGTGCAGTGGAAAAAATAAATAAATAAAGATCAACAAATGTGGGATAATATTAAACCCATGATTCTGAGGAAACAAGAAATTTATATTAACATAGTTGAAGTAGACTATGACAAGGAATATTGCGAAAATCTCATAGAAAAATGTACTTTATTTTGGTGTGAGGCCATTTTCCCACTTTTATTTAGAAAGGAATAATCGCGTTTCGGACGCGGCGATCAGGACGCAGCGGATCCACGTCGCCTAGGCCGAGAAGGTCCGCGGCGAGTATGGCGCATCCGCCGCGGATCGGCGCCTTTGTGTTTATCAGTTTTTTCATGCAGACACTTTAAAATCTTTAAAATTAATGTGGTTACTTACGTTACACGGAGATATTGAAATCAAATCATCAAGGCGGACGAGGCGACGCGGATCCGCTGCGTCCTGGGCGCCGCGTACGAAAGGCGATTAATCCTTTTTAAATAAAAGTGGGAAAATGGCCTCACACCAAAATAAAGTACATTTTTCTATGAGATTTTCGCAATATTCCTTGTCATAGTCTACTTCAACTATGTTAATATTTCTTGTTTCCTCAAAATCACTGTGAGCTACACAGAAAAGTGCCTTCATTTTCTTGGAGAAATGCATCTGTAACTGCACTTGCGCCATGCATTTTGCAGATATCGCTTTGTTCTTTCCTATATATTGACTCATAGATTTTTCTGAGGATGGGCATTTTATTTCAATACTATATAAATCACTTTCCCCATCCGGAGAGGCTCCCATAATGGGGTATAATGGATTTAATATTATCCCACATTTGTTAATCTTTATTTTTTTAATTTTTTCCACTGCACTGATCACTTCGCTCTCCAACAATCTTCCTCTTTTCATCGCATCATTATCCTTTAATTTTGAGGCTCCCATGATGGCTTCCGTCAAAGATCCCTCCAAAGTTTTGCAATGCGCAGCCTCATATGCTTTAGAAGCTGTTATTCTTGCATATCTGAGCTCATGCCATAAAGGACAATTGCTTTGTTCAACTGTTGCAAGTGCAGCATTTTCACAAGGTTTGATGTTCATTGAAAGCTTGCAAAACTCAATGAAATCTTGTGGATCTTCAGGCTTCTTTGATATGCTGGTGACCAAACGATGAATAGATAATTTTTCAAAATCACTTGGTTTGTTGAAGTACTTCATCAGTTGGTTTTCCATATCACCGACTTCCATGCAGTGTTTTTTTACAACAGTCAGAAAACTTTCTTGTGAGATTTGTGTTGACACAAGTTTTGGTTTCTTCGGTGCATTGCAAAGGTCTTTTGCTTTCATGAATTTGATACTAGTGCCCACTGAAGATAACTTAGATTTTTTCCAGTAGCAATCGACACTAGTAGATGGGGGATCTTCACTGCGCCTATGCAACCAGGCCAAGAAGGCAATTGCATGCTTACAGCCCCCTGAAAAATAAAATAAAGGTTGTATAAAATGAAGATTGATGCACATAGGTAGATCTTACAGCGTTTCAACCATTCTCACTTCCTGGTTACATTATTGACCATATCTCTTTAGGTTGGACTAACATTTTCGGTTACTTTTTAGAATTCCAGACATTATCCAAGGTAACTGAAAATAGTAATCTAAACCTGGAAGGAAATTATTCATAAATCAACCAGGGAAGAGCATAATAATGAAATGCTGTAAGAAATACTCATACACAAAATAAAAACCTGATGGTATCACATCACAAGTTAATATGTTACATGTTCGACAAGAGGTCTAATTTTGTCAATTAATATTAATAGGCTTATGGAACAAAATAAATCACTAAACTTATTCACATAAGCTTTCACTAAGGTAAAGAATATTGTATTGTATTGTATTGTAAGGTAAAAGTCTGAGTCCCCGACTGGTAACAGAAAATATTTATTTGTTTCGCAATATTACATTCATTTATACATCTAAGCAAAACAGTTTGGGAAATGTGACCTTTATTTTTGATAAATGGAGTCTGTTTTATACCGAAATTACTCAAAAATAATAAAAATGCTGGTCAATCTGATTGTACAAGTAAACATCAGGTGCTCTTTGCTGGCAGTCCCAATAAAATGTCATCTCAGTATATTATGTTTTACATTTTCTGAATAAAACCGCTGTGACTTAAGGACAGACAGAAGGATAAACATACAGACAGATATGACAAAATTATAAGCTGTCCACTTTAGTCATTTTGATTATGGGATCCTAAAAGGATGACAAGCATTGGGACTCTGAAATAAACTGATAGTCCCAATAGATGTCAGCTCTGTCAAATATCTTCTTTATTGTAAAATTGACGAGTAAAATATCAAAGCCACTGATACATCTTATTGCTAAAACGTCTACAAATGTAATTTTAAATTTATCTTATTTATCCTAATCAAAATATGAGTGACGAATATTAGTACAGCGACGATCACTCGGACATTTACCTTAATGACTTATTTATAAAAAATACTTTTGCATAGCAGTATCTTACCTTTATGAGCTGCACAATCTTCACATTGAACGGACAAGACAGTTTCTTCTGCCTCATCACAAGTAAGTGTCACAGCATAACACTTCTGACGGACATTGTGTTCAGGAGTTATCCGAGCTTTCACTGTACATATATCCCCCTCTCGTTTAACTTGTACATATCCAACCGCTGAATCACCATATGATTCTCTCTCTGATCTATAAATATAAAACAACTATAAATAAATAAAACTAATAAGGATCTCATTTTATTGTGCTCCAGGTTTTATCAGATAATTCTAAAATGTGTTAAATTATCGTAGTGGTATAACAACATTTTATAAAGCAATGTAGTTTTCGGTATTTTCCGATGCTTAGTATGTTCTCTATTTTGTTTTAGGTTATGTTGCTTAGGCATTTAATTTTTCTAGAAAAGGTGTCCAAGGCAAAATAGAATTTGTATATAATATGTAATTACCTTATAGCTTTCACTCCTTTGATTTCAACAGACGTAAAATCGGGATTTGTTGAAAAAAATGTGGTCATCATGAACACATCTATCTTCGGCAAATTATCTGATTGCGCCTTCACATAACCGCTTTCAGTCATTTTCAAGACACTTGTGTTGTCTTTCAAAACAAATTTAAGTACTCAAATTACGGTAAAACTCACTGTATCGTAAACGGATTCGAAAACTTCACGACAAACAACAAGCAACCAAATCAAGTCATGTCATGAAGTCAAGACTCAACGGACAACACAGTGTTGCCAAATGGTGAAATACAAAAAAAAACTGAAGTTGCCCTGGTGCTCTCCGAAAATGCGGATGTTAAAATGAAAATGCGAAATACGTTAATTGTTAACAATTATATTTATTTATAATTTTCAAATGAAAACATATCTTCCAAATTATTCTTTGTGCACATAAATATATGACAAGCAGTGTACGCGCATACAATGGGCCTCCCAAATATACAATTTTTGTATTCTATAAACGATCTGGCAACCCTAATGACATTCACAGTTTGTCTGTCTGGTTCCCAATACGTAATAGTTTAAGGTTCTCTATGTAGTTCTAATATTTCGACTGAAGGGCATGCACCCATGGTCACGCAATAAATTAAAAAAATAATTATTATAGACTGTGACGTCACATTTTCGTTCTGACCAATGGCGTGGCGTTTCAAATATTTGAATTTCCCGCACATTTTTTGCACTTTTAAAAAAATGATTTCTAGCTCAAACAAATATTGTGAGCAAAAATAATAATGCAGGCATAATTCTTAAGTAATAAAGTCTATTAAAAAAAATATTTGCCTCACATTGGAATCACATGCATATTCCCTATTAAGCGCTATGCTCTTTAAATACTGAAATAATATAGTAAATTGCACAAATAGGGTGGTAATACAAAGAAAGGCCGAGATCGCAGATGTTTACGGCCCGAGCTGCAAGCGAGGGACGTAAATATGCGATTGAGGGCTTTCTTTATTACCTCCCGTGTTGTGTACATCATCTTATGTCTACACTTGGCCAGAAAGCGGCTTTTTCCGTACGCGCAGCGTGCGGAAAAAACACTTTATGGCCAGGTGTGGCATAAATATTATTGTGTGTCTCGTGTATTGTTCTAACTAACTATAGGCTACAAAATTACTACTAACAATTAATATTAATTTATAATGTTTAATTTTTGAATTTCGAATCTTTCAGTGTCTATGATCTCAGTTGGTCGAAATAAAAACTCTTTTTTATCGAAATCCATAGCGCTTAATTCGATATTCCATAACTCCGTCCAATTCTGAAAACGCTGCCAACATTGAAAAAAATATCAATAGGTATTGAATCAAAGATAAACCGTAAATTGCCTTTCAAACATTTAAAGCCTCAGTGTAGTATAGCACGCATTTATCAAACCAAACATCATACAAGTTTAACGCTTACCGAATGGACGGCCTGCTTGTAAACTTGTCGGGATTTCTCTGAATAATAGATCTGATCCATGTAGCCGCGGCGTGATAAGTCTCTGGAGAGTGAGTTATGAGGACCACCCGACAAGATGGACGCGGGAAGGCACAGTTATTTAATGATGGCTCGCTGACCCAAAAAACAGGACAAGTGGGAGTCGGACTCACCCTCCGAGGGTTCCGTACAAGGTGCAGTCGAGTTCATTTACAATTTACATCTGCACACTTACGGGAACAGAAATATCTGAACACGACCCCATTGTCAGGAGCATAAAAGCGTGTTCAGATATTTTTGTACTCTTATATGTGATGTAAATGAACTCGACTGCACATACAGTAAAGTGCCCTATACATTTTGATGTTTCTGTATACTTGTAGTATAAGCCGGTATTACTTGCCAAACATAGTTCTAAGTCAACGGAAAGTACCCTTTGAATTTTAGTTTCCTTGAGAGTGCCGAAATTTACGCTTTATGTACGGCACAAAAATATTTTCTAATTTCTAATAAACTGCCGTCTGTTTTCACGTTAACTTAGAAGTTTGATTTTCTCACAGCCTCATGGGACCGTAAACCTGAGTATATGGTTTTAATTTCAACTTGATGCTTCCACGTGTTTCCGAGATAAAGGGTCTGGACAGATGGACAGACAGACAGACAGATTGTTACGTATTGCATCTCATAATAGGGGGTGTGGCGTGGCTTGGCTATAAATGCCGGCGAACAAGGCGCCAACCTCAAGGTGGCCCTGGCCAAACGACCTGGTTCGACTCCAGGCGTTCAGGCCCCCACCCACCCAGTCCGATTCACTCGGGGTGGTCCGGCTAGCGACCTGATTCGACCCCAGGGAACGCCACGGCCGACCACCCGGTCATACTATCGCTACGCCCACAGGGTTGCGAGTTAGTCAGGCTTTAAAAAAAAAACCGGTCAAGTGCGAGTCGGACTCGCGCACCGAGGGTTCCGTACAAACTCATAAGTAGATACGCGAATTGTTCAAGAAAAACTGTATGTCGATTTGTTTAGTAGAAGCAAATAAGTATATGTTATGATTTTTGCAAATTTCTAAAAAACAGTGCAAGTTAGGAAAACAGTTAGATTTTCCCTGTAATATTTAGAACCTGACGTGTAATGATTCTATTTAATAGCAAGGACCATTAAATCAAGAGGACTGTCATTCTCCATACAAAAAGCTGTTCCCCGAATTTACAACGCCATCTATTTATAAGCTTGGTAAAATAATTATAATATTATTTACAATTATTTAACTTTGCAAACGTGACACAGTATTTAAATTTATTTATTATTAGCTGTTTACGAACTAATTGTTACTATACTATGTTTCTTTGTTCAATTATAACATCGTTAAATGTTTAGTGTTTTAGCGCCATCTAGTTTTGCCCGGAAATCCCCTAGCGTGAAACATGCCATCGCTTAGTTTTGCTACTCGCCGCTAGGGATTCCAAGTTTTGTAAATTTCTAAAAAGGTATTAAAGTTAGCAAGACCGTTCTATTTTTCCTGTAATATTCAGGTTGATATTTATAATTAGTAATTATGACACATTTTTCTGATCAGTAACTTCGGAGATAATAGGGGGGGAATGGTACATAAAAATGTATAAATCAAAAACTACTTATTTAAGAAAAAAAATAAAAATGGTGTTTTAATCTACAAATTAAGCCCTTTCATTTGATACCCCACTCAATATAATAGCCCTACTTTCAATTTTCAAAGTCCCATTACGGAGCCTTTTAAAAAAAAAGTAAAAAAAGGTACAAGATATTTTTTATGTCCAATAGGCTCGGGTTAGCTACTTTTAACACTATTCCAAATTTCAAATCGATAGCATCAGTAGTTCCTGAGATATCTGGCTGTGACAGACGGACAGACAGACAGACAGACAGACAGACAGACAGACAGACAGACAGACAGAGTCGCACCATAAGGGTTCCTTTTTTACCATTTTGGTACGGAACCCTAAAAAAGGCGCCAACCTCATTTCGTCAGCGGACGCCGGACGGTCAACATCTCCAGCTCCTCCTGAGGATGCCTCGTAGAGAGGCGGAACACGTGTCGAGTTCTGTATTTTTGGTGGTGGTATAACAAACATATGTATTTGCATGTTTTTTCGTTTTGCATATAAATGCATGAAAAAATACGCAAGTAGTTATAACGGACTAGCTTTAATTTTCTAACACGTTATCATATCGCGGATTAGCAAAGCAATATTTTTGTTTTAATTAACATGGATTTCCGCAAAGTAACGCCTGATTCAATCAATTATCTTATATGGGTTCCGTTGTATCCTTTTGGCGTACGGTACCCTAAAAATCTGACCTCTAACATGACTGACAGAAATCGAAAGACAAACCTGACAGGATAAAACAAGCTTTTATTAAGTGTCACCTGTCCCGGTGTCTGTATATCTTGCAAGTTTTTGGCCCACTTCTCAGTTCTCTCTGTTTGAGATTTTGCAAGATGCTATAATACTGTCGTTTCTCGCAATTCGCCATTTTACCTCTCATACTGTGTAATAAACATTAAATAAATTAACTACTAACTGTAAAAGGCTTTCAAATACATGATTAGTGCCGGAAGTGTCACGCCTTGGCACGTTTCATCACGCCGGCCAAGTAATCCAGCAACAGGCCAGCCAAGCGATTATCGACCTTAATCTTTAGCACACACACAGAGCACCGCGCCCGACCGACGCATTAAAAGTGTAGAAATATTTTTGGTGTAAAAAGTTACTTTTACCCGACTGTGGCGAAGCCCAATAAGAGGGTTATGTGTTTGACCTGTATATAAGTAAGTATGTATGTCCGTTTATACCACATACCGGTATTTTTTACCGCAGTCGGGTTTTTTTAAGTAATTAACTTTTTGACCGCCACAGACGGCAATACACGACAGCGGAATTTTGAGCCCACGACGTATCGTCGGCAAATGCCGACACTCGTTAGCTGATTCATAAGTACCTTCTTCTTTCTCTTTAAACTAGGTTTTTTGAGCCTGGCGTCAGGATGGTAGCGATTTTTGCTCCACGGCATTGCGAACAAAAGGTTAAGGTGAAGTTTGATAAATTGTGACAATGGAAGACATTTATGAGAATACGAAAATATAGGGTTAAACAGACACTCGTTTGTAATTCCTGGCTTACCGCCCTAGGTACACAATGTACTATTCGGCCCTCGGCTGCGCTAACGAAGATGCCGCTTTGTGGCTCTGTCGAACAGAAAAATAGTAATAGTAGTTAGCACTCGTTATGCGATAGAGATAATAAACAGTTGAATCTGGTGTTTTCTGGTGGACGGTGGTAGGACCCGAACGTCAGTTTTGTTAGAAAGATAAACTTCTGTACGAAGTACTATTATTCTGTGCCTTCGGGTTCGGCACCCTTAAAACCAAAACCTTTCTACGATGAAAAGAACTGCCGACGTCACCAAAAAATATGAGTACAAGTGAAGTATCGATTAGTGGGCCGGCTGTCGTTTTATTAAACCGGGCCCGGTTATAAATTATACCCGGTCGAACCCGACCCAGGTCCACTTTTCAGTATTTTTATAGCTGTTTTATTGCTACCGTCCCGGATAATCCGGTAAACAATGCTGTGTAAATATTGGCGCGCTGTTGTATTTTTTCGTTAACAGTATGTTTTATGTAGGGTATTTCAGTGTAGTTAAGAAAAATGTATAATAACTGAAGCAAATGTCCATTAAAGCATAAGGAGCTGAAGTCAGCACTGAACTTTATGGCGATCATCATCATGTCAGCCATAGGACGTCCGCTACTGGACACAGGCCTCCACATCCACGTCACATACTTCCACATGGGCTGGATAGAAACGATCCGCATCCAGCGAGTCCCCGCAACCCACCAGGTCGTCCGACCACCTTGTAGGTGGCCGTCCACGCTGCGCTTGCTAGTACGTGGTCTCCACTCGAGAACCTTTCTGCCCCAACGGCCATCGGTTCTTCAAGCTATGTGCCTTGCGCATTGCCACTTGAGTTTGCTTACCTGGTTTCCTATGTTGGTGATCTTATTTCATCTACGAATCCCCTCATTAGGGTTCCGTACCAAAATGGTATACAAGGAACCCTTATGGTGCGACTCTGTCCATCTGTCACAGCAAGATATCTCAGAAACTACTGCTGCTATCGATTCGAAATTTGGAATAGTATTAAAAGTAGCTAACCCGAGCCTATTGGATGTAAAAAAAATGTTGTAACTGTTTTACTTTTTTTTTAAAGGGGTCCATAATGGGACTTTTTAAAATTGAAAGTAGGGCTATTATATTGAATGGGGTATTAAATGAAAGGGCTTAATTTGTAAATTAAAACACCGTTTTTGTTTTTTTTTAAATAAGTAGTTTTTGATTTATGATGACATGACATGAATTTATAATGAATTAGTTGAGACTTGACATTATGTTCCGAAGTTAGTTGATTATTTTCTTATTGTTTTATTATATTTTACATTTATGACATTTTATTATCCTTAGCGTTGGTGATTTATTTTTATTTTTATTGTGCAATTTTATAAAATATTATTGTTTAAATTTTTATTGAAAATTAATTTTTGCATGCCAATGTAATTGTGAATTGTGTGGATCTACTTTTTTTAATTTGACATCTAATTGTACCATGATTCAAGCAAATAAAATTTTCACTTTTGATTTTGATGAAAAACGTTAAAAAAAATACAATTCCCCCTATTATCTTCGAAGTTACTGAACAGAAAAATCTGTAATAATTACCAATTATTAATGTCATCCTAAATATTACAGGAAAAATATAACGGTTTTCCTAACTTGCACCGTTTTTGAGAAATTTGCAAAAATAGTAACACATACTTATTTGCTCCTACTAAATTAATCGCCATACAGTTTTTCTTGAACTATTCATGTATCTACTTATGAGTTTGTACAGAACCCTTGGTGCGCGAGTCCGACTCGCACTTGACCGGTTTTTTTTTTTTTTGATGACGCAGGGGGAGATCCCGAGCATAGCCCTTTCCATAGCACGCTGAGTGACTCACTCGCTAAGTCGCTATGGCGATCAGTATTTTAAACTAACAAGGTATTAAGAGCCAGGTATTCGACGATTCTATCAATGTGACGTCACTATTATGGCGTTTTATTCTAAATTCCATGATAGCTTACATTTTGATGTATCATCGAAAGTGGGTAGTTTACCTTACCTGACCTCAAAAAAAATATACCTCGCCGAGTTTCTTACACCGGTTTTTCTCAGGGCAGAGGTTTCACATTGAAACCGGTGGTAAATCTTGACATTCATACTTAACTGAATTTGAATATTCCTAAATTGAAGAATAAAGAGCTTTGACTTTGACCTAAACAGTAAAATAAAAATGATTTATTCATTAACATGAAAACTTAACAATATTCAGGTTGGTGTCTCTTTTTAAGTATTCAGGATACCTGTGTCAAGAGACAGCGCTCTTCCTTAATGGTCTACTAAGTAAAATAACAATATAGGTGCGATATTAAATTAAGTTACAGTACCGTATTAGATACATATCTTAATGTGGATTCGTACTATTTACCAACGGATACTCGTAAATATTTTATCTAAAGAAAAATAAATTTTTGTACACGCTGCGAATACCATGATTTTGGTCCCTTTCGTCAGATTGAGCTGAAAATACAAGAGACCTGAGCCTGAGGTAATCTACGAGTACATTTAGCTCCCTTCGTGTGCAATTTACTTTACCAGCCATTATTATGCTACAATCATCGGGCTGAAATCATTGTTTTTAACACTGTGCACTAGCAAAATTCATCTTAAGTGAGGTTATCATAAAGACTTCAGATATACGAGTACACATAATGTAAATTTTCACACCGATAGTATTGAAATGTACTGTACTTGTACATTTGTTATGTTATTTTCTTCTAATGCCCGTACTTGAGTTCAAGCTAATGAGTGGTTTGAATTTTGACACCCAACATCGAATTCAAAGCCAGGTTATAACAGAAAAGCCAAGCACTCGAACAACATTTGTACATACGGCAACGAACTTTAACAGAGACGCAGCACACTGACATTTGTATGTGCCAAAGAAGCGAAGCTACTGACCAATGTGTATTTGTGTGTCAGTAAGTCTCAATTCATCGACATGTGTATATGGTGAAGAAGCGAAGCAACTGACCAATGTATTTGTGTGTAGCGGTGTGTGTGGTTAGTAGTAGTTAGTAGGTGCAATACCTACCGACTGCGCCATGTGAAACGTATGAAACGTTCGGTTTACACGTGTGACTGTGGGGCGGTGTGTGTGTGCCACGGACGTAGCCCAGTCGCATCTGATCCGCCGCTATAAATCACGTCAGGGCCGGTCAAGTTAGCGAACCGGGTTATCCGGCATCATCCGGCTCTGCACTGCCTTATGCTTTGCTTACGATATGCTAAATTATATCTAGTAAAATCCTATCCAACTAATGTTAGAAATGTGAAAGTTTGTGACGATGTTTGGATGTTAGTTCCCAAATAACGCGGTAAAATTTGAATGAATTGAGATAGAATTTGGCGTACAAGTAGACCAAGCCCTGCATTAAAACAAAGAATACTTTATATTACTGAAGGGATTTCCCTCGGAATAATAACCATAATTGCCGAAATTGTGAATTTTTGAGATGACATATTTCTAAGTATTTACTAACAAATATATGGATAATTATTTATCTGACTAAACAAATACATTATTATTATTATAGCTTGTTCTGTATAAATGCTACATTAAATACTGTTATAATAACTGTCAAACTGATTGAAATCAGATTCCTTTTGAGAACAGAGGTTTGAAACCTACCGACTGCGCCATGTCAGACGTATAAATACTTCGGTTGACACATGTGGCTGTGTGGCGGTGAGTGTATCTGAGTGAGTGTAACCCGGTCGCATCTGATTCGGCGCTATAAATCATGTCGGGGTCGGTCAAATTAGCGGACCGGGTTATCCGGCATTATCCGACTCTGTACTGCCTTATGCTTTGCTTACAATATGCTACATTATTTCTGATAATGTCAGATCCTACGGATATTATATTACTACGGGTAGCGAAGATGCCGCAAGAAACAACAGAAAAGTAGCAAAATCAAATATGCATATATAAGGTCCTAATTTATTAGCTGCAGATATTTTTACAGCTGATAGTACTCGGTCTCTGGAGTATATTAAAGCATGAAACATTATAGCTTTTACGATGTTTTTTTGGAGGAAAAGGAAAAACAAATTTGCTACGTAATAACACCCTGTTAATGTGATTACTAAATGAAAACTCATTGAACACATTCTTGTAGCTCATTTACGTACCACTTAGCTGTAACTGGCCACTTCCCATCGATAAATCCCATCCTAATGACATTTGCAGTTTTCCCGCCGAACCGTTACGACATTTACGACAAACAATTGTTGACATGACAGATAGTGTTATTGTGACATGTGATTATTGCACATGGTGATTTTTTTAGACGAAATTATAATTATTTTTTTTGTTAGGTAAATGAAATCAAAAAAGTTACCTATGTGAAAAGATTTCTTAATTTCTATTTAAAGTTAATTATTTTAATGTAAAGTATAATGTGTTAAAATATCTGCAACTAATAAATTACGACCTTATATTATTAAGCAAAACGTCCTGGCTATACAAAGATAAAATAGAAAAGGGAAGTATATTTTTTTCTAAAAAGATGTAGCTAACAATATTACCATCATTATCTTATATCGATATTTCTTTGGTTTTACGAAAAGTACGTTCTATGATCATTATTTTAATGATGTCTTTGGAAAAAGCTGAAAATAGCGTATGTAAGGCTTTCCTTTCAATTACCATTTGTTTAGCGTATTTACTGGTTAAAATAACATGTTGATATAAAAAAATATAAGTAGTTCCAGGAGAGTTGAGGTGAATCAGTCTAAAGAAACTTTTTTACAATTTACTGTTAAAACTTGCTATCGGTACGAAAAAAAGAACAGTAATTTAAAAATCCCGCTGTCATTACATGACATATCGTTGTGTGCGTGACCTCAACTCTGCTGGAACTATCTATGTATATAGACACATAGAGTTTCACACACATTCGCTAAGTAAAATTAGTCACTTATTAACCTATTTATACCACACCTGGCCATAAAGTGGCTTTTTCCGCACGCTGCAAGTACGGAAAAAGCCGCTTTCTGGCCAAGTGTAGACATAAAATGATGTCCAACACGAGAGGTAATAAAAAAAGCCCTCGATCACATATTTACGTCCCTTGCTTGCAGCTCGGACCGCGAACTTCTGCGATCTCGGCCTTTCTTTGTATTAGTTATCACCCTAGTTGTGTAATGTACTTTTACAAATCACGGTTGATTATTACTATACATCGCGTACATCATGACAATTCAGAATGTGATACACAGTATAATAGCAGTAATTTTTCTTACTACAAAAGGTACATCGCGCGGCTTGTATGTGTGCGCGCCGTAAACGAACGCACTACAAGAAAATCTTAGAGCGAAGCCAAACGAGCGTACTTTTGTGAGTTGTGAGTCGCGTAATTTCCGCTACATTCGGTTTCATACAAAACTACTGTTTGGTTCACACGGCGACGCAAAATGGGTCATCAAAATTTATTGTTGAGAATTTACGCAGCTGAATTTACTCAGCTCACAACTCACAAAACTACCCTCGTCTGAGTTCACCCTTACCAATGCATAAGAATGCTCCAGTATGAATCGCACCATCTTCGCCTCGACCTTAAATCCGTTTAAATCCGTTGTGCACTCCTAAACGGCCGAGGTTTGACTACTTGTTTGTCTTAATACATAGTGCATACCGTGTCATTCAGAATGTGATACCAGTTAAGCTACTAATGCTGGAATTGGTGCAAATCTATACTTAAGTATAATAAAATAATACCATCTTCATGCGCGCCTCCAGCAAAAACTAGCAGACTGATTTCCATGGATCTTGGTATGCAGGTAGATTATACATAATATTATAACTCCGATTTCACAACACACTGGATACTTTTTACCCGACTAAGCTAAAGTAAAAATGAAATAAATCAAATCATTGATTTCTGCAAGTAGGCCTCAAAGGTTCTTTTACATGTCTAATTCCGTTGGCGCTTCGGCAAAATGACCTTCTGGTGAGAAGAAGCGGTGGAAAAAATTAACTCACCAGTTTCAATTTTTAAAACAACAATAAGGACGTAGTTATGCAATAACGTTCCAATCCACAAAACAAAGTATCAATCAACCTGACCTCTTTAAAAACAAAGTCTATACCTAATCCAAAAAATATTGCATGTGGAATGGAACGTTATTGCATAACTACGTCCTGTGACAATATTACTCGTACATGAAAACGTTTATCTTATTTCACCTCCACGCGGATGAGATCTCTGGTATAAAATATGAACTTAAATGTTTAAACTGGACACAGCAACCAATCAATTAAATAGGCTACCTGAAAATGAGATAAACACAACCGAATCCTCCCTCTGGCCTTAATTCCTCAATTTACTGCCAACAAAGTCCCCCAAAGACACCGCCGTCCACATTTATGCCCCAAATTCACTTACCCCCTTCCATACATCCTCCCCTCTTCCCCCACCGGACTAAGCCGCTCGCAAATTGGCTGCAGTCCAGCGTCCGTCCTTGTTTCGACGAATAACAATTTTTATATAACATCTTGGCGTAAACGTAGAAAAGTATTGTCGAGTGAAAACATGTTTACGGATTCTGTTTACGTGATTGTTTGAACTCTCGATGGATGTTGACGCTGTTGGACAACCTGGTTGTAACTTTGTGCCACTCCAGTTCTCCGTTCATAAAAAAAGTTTAAGAATCCATGTTAACAACATCAATTATGGTTGAAATGTGTTTTATTTTTTAGCTCGATGTATTTTAATTGCGTGAATTAACGATACAAGTCTTAAAAAGCTGAAAAGAATAGTAAAACTTTAGTTTCAAGTGAAGATGGCGTTGACCATAAATGGCCGATTCAATGTTTGTTTCCCGATTATTTGGAACTTGCTTTTGCTGTTTTTCATAGATAGAATGTCTCTGGCTATAAAATGAAACACACTTCAACAAAATTTGATGTTATTAAAGGAAATGGAGAGCGAGTTGAGTTGTACGTAGTTGGTTTTCAAGTTTATAATAAATAGTCTACGAATGTGAAAGTGAGTTGTTTTATGTTCCTGGGCAGCAAAACTAGTGCACATAAATACAGTGATATTGTCCGGGACAGAAATTGGACATTCGCCCTTACATATTACTAAAAATAAATATTACAGTCAATTGTACTTAAATACAAGGAAATTGTTTTAGTTTGTATATAGAACCAAGTGACTCAAATCACTGTAAGTACAAATTTACACTTTACGTAATGAAAAAACTAATGTCCGGTACAGGCTGAAAAAAATCAGATATCAACCATGTTATAAGATATTGGCGCAGTTGGTAGGATTTGAGATACTTTTTATGAAGGGTTTCTTTACTATGTTTTTCTTTCCTATGTTGTATTTATTTATCAATTTAAAGTGAATTTGGTGCCATAAGGTATTTTCTATCAGTTAACTTAGTGCAAACTTGTCCTAGTGCAACTAACGTTCTAAAATACGACTTACTACTACTGTACTTAGCTTCATATAATTCGTTGGACTACAAGATTATGTTGGCCTAATACGAGTTGTTTTTATCGTGTGCCTATTTTAACTGTTTGTTTCTTATTTCAGGTATGGCTTCATTGGTTTGTCAACAGTCTTCCTTGATTATAGCCAATATTTTAACCAAAAGTAAGATAAGTATTGTTAACCTACCATTTATCAATTGAGTAATCACTCAGGCTTTACTACTAGGAGTATCAGATTCTTTACTATAGCTTGGCAACTTCGTTGATGACACTCACCTGTGTTCTTTTTGTTATGTGCAGCCGTAACTACTAACACAAGTTACCGCCAACATGAACGGGGGTCTCCGGAGGCTGCCTCCGTCGGTCGCCGTTAATGTTCGCGGTAACTTGTGTAAGTAGTTACGGCTACACATAGCAAAAAGCACACAGGTGAGTGTCACCAACGAAGTTGCCAAGCTATACAAATAGTAGTAGTTATTTTTTGAATTTTTAAGTATTCCTCTTATGTCATAGCGAGTCAGTCAAAGTATAATCGAACCATCACCGAAAAATCACGTTTCTTGTGTGAGACCTACTTTTTATGTTTTATCTTTATTATTTGTTGTTATAGCGGCAATAGAAATACACATTCTGTGAAAATTTCAAGTCTCTACCTATAAAAAACAAAAGATAGAGCCCTGTGACAGATGGGCAGACGAACAGACGGACAGACAGCGGAGGCATACTAATAGGGTTCCGTTGGCACCCTTTAGGTACGGAACCCTAAAAATGTTCCAAAAAAGTCAAGTGACAGACAGACAGATAGACAGCGGAGTCTTAGTAATTAGCCGTTGGCACCTTTTGGGTACCCACGGAACCTTAAAAAATCTTTCTCAAAGACTATCCTCTCACCGAAGTTAACACCTCGGCCGTCCATTGCATTATTTAGTCAACAAATCCGCCCAACAGGGACAAAAGTTGACAAAACGTCGCTCCTTCATTCCATTAAAAAGTTTAAAAGCCGAATCGACCCCCGGAGTGCTATCGCGTGAAAAATTTAACCAACTCTTAAAAAATAATACTCATCTGCTGTCAAGAAACAATTCTTGGATGGTGATAACAAAATCTGAAAACAAGAATGAATCCGTCTCGTCTAAATATGTTATGTTGTTGGAACGCAAGGGCCATTAAAACAAGAGGACTGTCAATCTCCATACTTTGGATCGTACCCCGACCGCAAGGGGATATCCAGGCAAAAACTAGATTGCACTAAAAAACTAAACATTTAACAATTTTATAATTGAACAAAGAAACATAGTACAATAACAATTAGTTCGTAAACAGCTAATAATAAATAAATTCTAACATTTAAATACTGTGTCACGCTTGCAAAGTTGAATAATTGTAAATAATATAATTCTTATACCAAGCTTATACATAGTTGGCGTTGTAAATACCGTGCAATAGCTTTTTGTATGGAGAATTACAGTCCTCTTGTTTTAATGGTCCTTGTTGGAAAGTAAGATTACTGTAATCCAGTGGCGTGGTCTCCATAAAATGAAATGAAATAATTTATTTCTGCAATTAGGCCTCAAGGGCTCTTTCACATGTCTGATTCTTTTGGCACTTCGGCAAATGACATTCTGGTGAGAAGAAGCGCCGAAAGAAACTCACCAGTTTCTCTTTTCAAAAACATTAAGCATTACAATAATTGTGAAAATATTACATGCAATTTCATTAATACAATGCATCCAACAAATATTTAACTAATATACATTTCATTAAACATAAAACTATTTTTAGTGATGTAAAGGGGCGTCAAAGTAAATGAAAAATAGAAAATAAAGAGATATAAGTATGCTAAAATTAATGGAGATGTAAGGGGTCTCTGTTGTCAAAACATGTTTTGGAGATGTAAAGGATCTCCAATTGTCAAAATACAAAATGGGAAACGAAAAATAGACTACTAAACTATCATTAAATTTACATGCTCTACAAAAAACTGACTTACAGAAATGTCAAAAAAAACTTCCCTACTAAGTAGAACGCTAGAGATCAGTAGTATAGGCGAGATCAGATCTTAACACACTAAAACGCGTGTGTAAAAGACATCCCTGGGCAAGCCGGTTCAGATTTTGCGGAAATTCTTCTTAAGAGCTTTAGAATAAGGTGCTCAAATGCCTTCTTAATGCTAGGAATCGAGTTCTTTGGATGCCACGCCAACGCCACTGCTAGCTACTACTACTACTGATAGCTTAGGACGCGTTAGCTCTTTATGTTTTCTATTTTGTTATCAATTTTTTTAATAATTACTATCTTGCAGAATTAAGATTCTTTTGAGAATATTTAAGCCTAATTATCCAAATAAATTAACAAAACATTAACCAATATCATTTTTTTTTTTCTTTTTCTAAATATATAAAAGAAGAAACTGACTGATTGACTGACTGACTGACTGACTGACTGACTGACTGACTGACATATCAACGCACAGCCCAAACCGCTGGTCCTAGGAATTCCAAATTTAGCACGTAGGTTTCTTATAAGGTCTAGGGGTGCACTAAGAAAGGATTTTTCAAAATTTACCCCCTAAGGGGTTCAAATAGGGGTTCAAAGTTTGTATGGAGAGTGTACGATTTTAGAAGTAAGAGATTTGAAACTTCATGTTTAGACTCTTTATTAGATTACAAGAAAAGTAATTTCACCGTTTTTCGAAATTCATCCGCCAAGGGGTTTAAATGGGGGTTGAAAGTTTGTTTATCAACGCACAGCCCGAACCGCTGGTCCTAGGAATTCCAAATTTAGCACGTAGGTTCCTTATAAGGTCTAGGGGTGCACTAAGAAAGGATTTTTCAAAATTCGTCGCCTAAGGGGTTTAAATGGGGGTTGAAAGTTTGTTTATCAACGCACAGCCCAAACCGCTGGTCCTAAGAATTCCAAATTTAGCGCGTAGATTCCTTATAAGGTCTTAAGGTACACTAAAAAAGGATTTTTCAAAATTCATCCCCCAAGGGGTTTAAATGGGGGTTGAAAGTTTGTATATCAACGTACCGCCCAAACCGCTGGTCCTAGGAAGTTCAAATTTAGCACGTAGGTTCCTTATAAGGTCTAGGGGTGCACTAAGAAAGGATTTTTCGAAATTCATCCCCTAAGGGGTTTAAATGGGGGTTGAAAGTTTGTTTATCAACGCACAGCCCAAACCACTGGTCCTAAGAATTCCAAATTTAGCACGTAGGTTCCTTATAAGGTCTAGGGGTGCACTAAGAAAGGATTTTTCAAAATTCATCCCCTAAGGGGTTCAAATAGGGGTTCAAAGTTTGTATGGAGAGTCTACGATTTTAGAAGTAAGAGGTTTGAAACTTTATGTTTAGACTCTTTATAAGATTACAAGAAAAGTAATTTCACTGTTTTTAGAAATTCATCCCCTAAGGGGTTAAAATGGGGGTTGAAAGTTTGTTTATCAACGCACAGCCCAAACCACTGGTCCTAAGAATTCCAAATTTAGCACGTAGGTTCCTTATAAGGTCTAGGGATGCACTAAGAAAGGATTTTTCAAAATTCATCCCCTAAGGGGTTCAAATAGGGGTTCAAAGTTTGTATGGAGAGTACGATTTTAGAAGTAAGAGGTTTGAAATCTGTTTAGATTTTTATTAGATTACAAGAAAAGTAATTTTACCGTTTTTCGAAATTCATTCTCTGAGGGGTTTAAATGGGGGTTGAAAGTTGGTATATCATTGCACCGCCCAAACCGCTGGTCCTAGGAATTCCGAATTCAGCACGTAGGTTTCTTATAAGGTCTAGGGGTGCACTAAGAAAGGATTTTTCGAAATTCATCCCCTAAGGGGTTTAAATGGGGGTTGAAAGTTTGTATATCAACGCACAGGCCAAACCGCTGCTCCTAGGAATTCCAAATTTAGCACGTAGGATCCTTATAAGGTCTAAATGTGCACTAAGAAAGGATTTTTCAAAATTCATCCCCTAAGGGGTTCAAATAGGGGTTCGAAATTTGTATGGAGAGTCTAAGATTTTAGAAGTAAGAGGTTTGAAACGTCATGTTTAGACTCTTTATTAGATTACAAGAAAAGTAATTTCACCGTTTTTCGAAATTCATCCTCTAAGGGGTTTAAATAGGGGTTGAAAGTTTATATAGAGAGATCCGAATAGGTAGAGTATATTTACCTAAACTTCGAAGAACAAAGTCGAAAAGTGGAGACTCCCTTACAACTAATTTTTTTTCCGGGACTTAAGTCCCGGAATCTTACTAAAAAAATATATTATTGGTATTCTTTCGCACATTTCTCGAGCATTCTCAGTATAGCTGTCTGTTTCTAATAGTGCTGTCTCTTTCACTCCTTCGAAAATTTCGCCATAACTATACTGAATTGTAGTTCAAAGGCACATAAGGGGTCCTGAAAACGCCTGAAAACGGGTTTTCAGGTTATTACGCCATCTTATAGAGGGTGTTCTGAAACGGACTGAAAACATGTTTCAGGCGCCTGAAAACAACGGCAACTTAGGTGAATTTTCGATCTTCTACTATGTGAAAGAGACACCGGCGCAAAAGTAATGTGTGTATGTGTGTTGCGCCGATGGTATAGGTTAAAACTTCAAACGTGATTTTCCGTGCTTTAGAAGCGTTTTCAGCAGGCTGAAAGGTGATTTCAGGCCGTTTCAGAGGTGGCTCTTTCACATAGTAGAAGATTGAAAATTCACCCAAGTTGCCGTTGTATTCAGGCGCCTGAAACATGTTTTCAGTCTGTTCCAGGACACCCTCTATCATATGGCGCAATAACCTGAAAATCCGTTTTCAGGACCCCTTATGGGCCTTTGAACTACACTTCAGTATATGGCGAAATTTCTCGAAGGAGTGAAAGAGACAGCACTATTAGAAAGAGACAGCTATACTGAGAATGTTCGAGAAATGTGCTAAAGAATACCAGTAATATATTTTTTTAGTAAGATTCCGAGACTAAGTCCTGGATAAAAATTTTGTTGTAAGGGACTCTCCACTTTTCGACTATGTTCTTCGAAGTTTAGGTAAATATACTCTACCTATTCCGATCTCTGGTTATATTAAATTGTATATTTAAACTTTTAACATTCGAAAATCTTCACACTAATATTATAGTTAAATGTGAAAGTTTGTGAAGATGTTTGTTACTAAATAACGGGGTAACAACTGGATGGATCAAGCAGAAATTTGGCATGTAAGTAGACCAAGTCCTGGATTGAAACAAAGGATACTTTATATCCAGGTAAAGAGTTTCTTTGGGACAATAACGGGAACAACGCGGGCGAAGCCGCGGGAAATAGCTAGTGATAAAATAAAATGATATTGGTTAATGTTTTGTTAATTTATTTGGATAATTAGGCTTAAATATTCTCAAAAGAATCTTAATTCTGCAAGATAGTAATTATTAAAAAAATTGTAACCCAGTGGCGTGGTCTCCATAAAATGAAATGAAATAATTTATTTCTGCAATTAGGCCTCAAGGGCTCTTTCACGTGTCTGATTCTTTTGGCACTTCGGCAAATGACATTCTGGTGAGAAGAAGCGCCGAAAGAAACTCACCAGTTTCTCTTTTCAAAAACATTAAGCATTTCAATAATTGTGAAAATATTACATGCAATTTCATTAATACAATGCATCCAACAAATATTTAACTAATATACATTTCATTAAACATAAAACTATTTTTAGTGGTGTAAAGAGGCGTCAAAGTAAATGAAAAATTGAAAATAAAGAGATATATGCTAAAATTAATGGAGATGTAAGGGGTCTCTGTTGTCAAAACATGTTTTGGAGATGTAAAGGATCTCCAATTGTCAAAATACAAAATGGGAAACGAAAAATAGACTACTAAACTATCATTAAATTTACATGCTCTACAAAAAACTGACTTACAGAAATGTCAAAAAAAACTTCCCTACTAAGTAGAACGCTAGAGATCAGTAGTATAGGCGAGATCAGATCTTAACACACTAAAACGCGTGTGTAAAAGACATCCCTGGGCAAGCCGGTTCAGATTTTGCGGAAATTCTTCTTAAGAGCTTTAGAATAAGGTGCTCAAATGCCTTCTTAATGCTAGGAATCGAGTTCTTTGGATGCCACGCCAACGCCACTGCTAGCTACTACTACTACTGATAGCTTAGGACGCGTTAGCTCTTTATGTTTTCTATTTTGTTATCAATTTTTTTAATAATTACTATCTTGCAGAATTAAGATTCTTTTGAGAATATTTAAGCCTAATTATCCAAATAAATTAACAAAACATTAACCAATATCATTTTTGTTTTTCTTTTTCTAAATATATAAAAGAAGAAACTGACTGATTGACTGACTGACTGACTGACTGACTGACTGACTGACTGACATATCAACGCACAGCCCAAACCGCTGGTCCTAGGAATTCCAAATTTAGCACGTAGGTTTCTTATAAGGTCTAGGGGTGCACTAAGAAAGGATTTTTCAAAATTTACCCCCTAAGGGGTTCAAATAGGGGTTCAAAGTTTGTATGGAGAGTGTACGATTTTAGAAGTAAGAGATTTGAAACTTCATGTTTAGACTCTTTATTAGATTACAAGAAAAGTAATTTCACCGTTTTTCGAAATTCATCCGCCAAGGGGTTTAATAGGGGGTTGAAAGTTTGTTTATCAACGCACAGCCCGAACCGCTGGTCCTAGGAATTCCAAATTTAGCACGTAGGTTCCTTATAAGGTCTAGGGGTGCACTAAGAAAGGATTTTTCAAAATTCGTCGCCTAAGGGGTTTAAATGGGGGTTGAAAGTTTGTTTATCAACGCACAGCCCAAACCACTGGTCCTAAGAATTCCAAATTTAGCACGTAGGTTCCTTATAAGGTCTAGGGGTGCACTAAGAAAGGATTTTTCAAAATTCATCCCCTAAGGGGTTCAAATAGGGGTTCAAAGTTTGTATAGAGAGTCTACGATTTTAGAAGTAAGAGGTTTGAAACTTTATGTTTAGACTCTTTATTAGATTACAAGAAAAGTAATTTCACCGTTTTTCGAAATTCATCCCCTAAGGGGTTAAAATGGGGGTTGAAAGTTTGTTTATCAACGCACAGCCCAAACCGCTGGTCCTAAGAATTCCAAATTTAGCGCGTAGATTCCTTATAAGGTCTTAAGGTACACTAAAAAAGGATTTTTCAAAATTCATCCCCCAAGGGGTTTAAATGGGGGTTGAAAGTTTGTATATCAACGTACCGCCCAAACCGCTGGTCCTAGGAAGTTCAAATTTAGCACGTAGGTTCCTTATAAGGTCTAGGGGTGCACTAAGAAAGGATTTTTCGAAATTCATCCCCTAAGGGGTTTAAATGGGGGTTGAAAGTTTGTTTATCAACGCACAGCCCAAACCACTGGTCCTAAGAATTCCAAATTTAGCACGTAGGTTCCTTATAAGGTCTAGGGGTGCACTAAGAAAGGATTTTTCAAAATTCATCCCCTAAGGGGTTCAAATAGGGGTTCAAAGTTTGTATGGAGAGTCTACGATTTTAGAAGTAAGAGGTTTGAAACTTTATGTTTAGACTCTTTATAAGATTACAAGAAAAGTAATTTCACTGTTTTTAGAAATTCATCCCCTAAGGGGTTAAAATGGGGGTTGAAAGTTTGTTTATCAACGCACAGCCCAAACCACTGGTCCTAAGAATTCCAAATTTAGCATGTAGGTTCCTTATAAGGTCTAGGGATGCACTAAGAAAGGATTTTTCAAAATTCATCCCCTAAGGGGTTCAAATAGGGGTTCAAAGTTTGTATGGAGAGTACGATTTTAGAAGTAAGAGGTTTGAAATCTGTTTAGATTTTTATTAGATTACAAGAAAAGTAATTTTACCGTTTTTCGAAATTCATTCTCTGAGGGGTTTAAATGGGGGTTGAAAGTTGGTATATCATTGCACCGCCCAAACCGCTGGTCCTAGGAATTCCGAATTCAGCACGTAGGTTTCTTATAAGGTCTAGGGGTGCACTAAGAAAGGATTTTTCGAAATTCATCCCCTAAGGGGTTTAAATGGGGGTTGAAAGTTTGTATATCAACGCACAGGCCAAACCGCTGCTCCTAGGAATTCCAAATTTAGCACGTAGGATCCTTATAAGGTCTAAATGTGCACTAAGAAAGGATTTTTCAAAATTCATCCCCTAAGGGGTTCAAATAGGGGTTCGAAATTTGTATGGAGAGTCTAAGATTTTAGAAGTAAGAGGTTTGAAACGTCATGTTTAGACTCTTTATTAGATTACAAGAAAAGTAATTTCACCGTTTTTCGAAATTCATCCTCTAAGGGGTTTAAATAGGGGTTGAAAGTTTATATAGAGAGATCCGAATAGGTAGAGTATATTTACCTAAACTTCGAAGAACAAAGTCGAAAAGTGGAGACTCCCTTACAACTAATTTTTTTTCCGGGACTTAAGTCCCGGAATCTTACTAAAAAAATATATTATTGGTATTCTTTCGCACATTTCTCGAGCATTCTCAGTATAGCTGTCTGTTTCTAATAGTGCTGTCTCTTTCACTCCTTCGAAAATTTCGCCATAACTATACTGAATTGTAGTTCAAAGGCACATAAGGGGTCCTGAAAACGCCTGAAAACGGGTTTTCAGGTTATTACGCCATCTTATAGAGGGTGTTCTGAAACGGACTGAAAACATGTTTCAGGCGCCTGAAAACAACGGCAACTTAGGTGAATTTTCGATCTTCTACTATGTGAAAGAGACACCGGCGCAAAAGTAATGTGTGTATGTGTGTTGCGCCGATGGTATAGGTTAAAACTTCAAACGTGATTTTCCGTGCTTTAGAAGCGTTTTCAGCAGGCTGAAAGGTGATTTCAGGCCGTTTCAGAGGTGGCTCTTTCACATAGTAGAAGATTGAAAATTCACCCAAGTTGCCGTTGTATTCAGGCGCCTGAAACATGTTTTCAGTCTGTTCCAGGACACCCTCTATCATATGGCGCAATAACCTGAAAATCCGTTTTCAGGACCCCTTATGGGCCTTTGAACTACACTTCAGTATATGGCGAAATTTCTCGAAGGAGTGAAAGAGACAGCACTATTAGAAAGAGACAGCTATACTGAGAATGTTCGAGAAATGTGCTAAAGAATACCAGTAATATATTTTTTTAGTAAGATTCCGAGACTAAGTCCTGGATAAAAATTTTGTTGTAAGGGACTCTCCACTTTTCGACTATGTTCTTCGAAGTTTAGGTAAATATACTCTACCTATTCCGATCTCTGGTTATATTAAATTGTATATTTAAACTTTTAACATTCGAAAATCTTCACACTAATATTATAGTTAAATGTGAAAGTTTGTGAAGATGTTTGTTACTAAATAACGGGGTAACAACTGGATGGATCAAGCAGAAATTTGGCATGTAAGTAGACCAAGTCCTGGATTGAAACAAAGGATACTTTATATCCAGGTAAAGAGTTTCTTTGGGACAATAACGGGAACAACGCGGGCGAAGCCGCGGGAAATAGCTAGTGATAAAATAAAATGATATTGGTTAATGTTTTGTTAATTTATTTGGATAATTAGGCTTAAATATTCTCAAAAGAATCTTAATTCTGCAAGATAGTAATTATTAAAAAAATTGTAACCCAGTGGCGTGGTCTCCATAAAATGAAATGAAATAATTTATTTCTGCAATTAGGCCTCAAGGGCTCTTTCACGTGTCTGATTCTTTTGGCACTTCGGCAAATGACATTCTGGTGAGAAGAAGCGCCGAAAGAAACTCACCAGTTTCTCTTTTCAAAAACATTAAGCATTTCAATAATTGTGAAAATATTACATGCAATTTCATTAATACAATGCATCCAACAAATATTTAACTAATATACATTTCATTAAACATAAAACTATTTTTAGTGGTGTAAAGGGGCGTCAAAGTAAATGAAAAATTGAAAATAAAGAGATATATGCTAAAATTAATGGAGATGTAAGGGGTCTCTGTTGTCAAAACATGTTTTGGAGATGTAAAGGATCTCCAATTGTCAAAATACAAAATGGGAAACGAAAAATAGACTACTAAACTATCATTAAATTTACATGCTCTACAAAAAACTGACTTACAGAAATGTCAAAAAAAACTTCCCTACTAAGTAGAACGCTAGAGATCAGTAGTATAGGCGAGATCAGATCTTAACACACTAAAACGCGTGTGTAAAAGACATCCCTGGGCAAGCCGGTTCAGATTTTGCGGAAATTCTTCTTAAGAGCTTTAGAATAAGGTGCTCAAATGCCTTCTTAATGCTAGGAATCGAGTTCTTTGGATGCCACGCCAACGCCACTGCTAGCTACTACTACTACTGATAGCTTAGGACGCGTTAGCTCTTTATGTTTTCTATTGTAAGCATTATTTAATAACATTATCTTTATTTTATGGATATTCGTTTGATCATGAGAAAATAAGGAAGTGTTATGATTAAACCAAGACTGTCAATTTAGCGCGGTCGACCAATCAGGGCGCCGATCATGCGGCATCCTGATTGGTCGACAGTTATGGCGCGGTAGTAGAGAATAAGGAGTGGGAACTTGGCTCCATGCGGGATTTTTAACGGCAGTCTTGTTCTAATCACGGAAGGGTAAAATACTCAATAGAAACGCTGTTCCTAGATTACAAAGTTTAATAAACTGTGTTCCACTAACTGGTGAGTTTGTAAAGGATTGCAAATATACAATCGTAAGTAATCAATTTATTATGTTTTTCATTTAATTCGCCCACCTCTGGCTAGCTTGACTTTTGCCTAGATCTTTTCGCTTTAAATGGCTAAATAACGCAATACGCGTACATTTCAGAAGTGCGGTAATATGGGCCCCAAAATGACATTCGTATTAATTTTTTTTAATATCAAATTAAAAAAAAAAATATATATATATATTTCCTTTTGAAAAAAAAACGTTTCGGTCAATTTCTTTCCAATGCTTTTCCGATTGTATGTACTACATCAAACACGATTTAGTCAAGTGAGGCTACGAAAGGTTGTGTCGTAGTTACAATGGTGATTTTTTTTTTATGTTTAACGTTGTTACTAGTATTAGTGTGCAATAATATTAAACAGTGATTGTGCGTATCTGTTAGCAATCGCGATTGCCAGACCAGGTGGTTACAATTTCTCCACCTATTTTACCGATACTTTCAATTGAAAATTAATAACTAGATTCGTTGGTATATATTTAGGTAAAAGTTTCCAAATTGAACACGCATTAGCTACTACCCTCTTTATTTCTCTTTTCTTTATTTTGCTGAAGCTAATGATTTGCCGAATACAGCTTCGGTTTAGTCATAACGTGAAAATAAAAATGCATGTTATTGTTCTCATTGCAGTTTAATTAATCACAAGACTTAATAATAGCATTCATTATAAAATCACATTATCATCAGTGACTCCCGCAAATAAATTGCACGTTTCAGGCTCCAATGGACGATAAATCTGGTGGCAGAGTTCTTTATACTCCTACAAGACCTACAAGCCGAGCATCGGGGGAAAGGCCGTCACGAAGCACTACCCGGCGCCGGGCAAGCAGTCGGGTCACGCGGCGCTCACGCAGCCGATCCAGTCGGCGCTCACGAGGGCGCGCCAGTCGCTGCTCGCCGAATCAGGACCAGCACCGGCGGCAGAAAAGAGGCAGCCAGCGCAGCCAAGCCACCGGAGGCCAGCGTAGCCACGTGAGCAGCCATGGGAGCCGCCGCCACGAACGCGTGATGTCACCGGAGCCGAAGAGGAGGCGGTCAAGGAGTCGGAGTCGACACCGGTCCCGCAGCCGACGCAGCCGCCAGTCGCGCCGTTCCGCCTCGCAACGCAGCCGACGTAGGCGTCGGTCACACAGCCGCAACGAGCAACAGTCCCAGGCCATCGGTGAGCCATCAAATAATCATAGTATAGCAGATCTCGTAGTTGCTTTGAAGATGTTAAGTAATAACAACAGTAACTTAGACAAATTAGGTTCTATGAACAATACTGTACCTGAATTCGACCCATCTAAAAAAGAACAGACTATGACGATGTGGCTTCATAAAGTGAATGAATGCGCCAGTATTTACGGTTGGACAGAGAAGCAGATCGTGCATTTTGCGTTGCCAAAATTAAAAGGTGTTGCGCAGAGATGGTACGAAGGTCTCCCATCTGTTCTCTTTACATGGGTCGAGTGGCAGGACAAACTGTTATTGGCTTTCCCATCAGAGGAAAATTATGGTACTATGCTCAGTGATATGTTAGCTAAAAGAGCTCGTTTTTCTGATCCCTTGGAGGAATACTACTATGAGAAGGTAGCTTTGATAAATAGGTGTGGTATTGTCGGTAAACGTGCGGTAGAATGTATCCTACACGGCATTGACGACCGTTCAGTACGACTAGGTGCTGAAGCGGCTCAATACGATGATCCAAATAAGTTATTACCATATTTACGAAATGCCAGGAATACAAAACAAAGTATAGATCGTAAATTCGCTAAAATACTGCCACCGAAAGTTCAAGACGGGCAAGCTCGCGGCAATCCAAAGCATTTGCGCTGTTCAAATTGTAAAAAAGATGGCCATGTCACTTCGCAATGTACACAACCGATAAAAAAATGCGGTAGGTGTTCGAGGGTAGGTCACGATACTGAACAATGTTATGCTAAGCTTCCTAACGAAAAAACAACTATGCGCGTGACAGGGGATAATGATTCTCTCCTTTCAATTCAATCTACAGCAAAGCCTTGCGTTGAAAACCCTAACGATAAATACTTCAAAACCGCGTTTGTAGACGGCAACCCCTTGGATTGTTTCGTTGATTTCGGAAGTGAATGTTCCATGATTAGATTCTCGGAGTACAAAAGGCTGTTTTATAATAACGATGAGATGGAAATTAATATCAGTAAATTGCCTGTACTCAGAGGGTTTGGTAATTCTATGGTACGACCTATCGGAAGACGAAATGTACAAATAGTCATAGATGGGGTTGAAGCGAATGTAGACTTATTAATTGTCCCTGATAATGCTATGCCTTTTAAATTGTTAATTGGACAGACATATACTGAACAACCACACATTGCCATACAGAAAACCAGTAGTCATTTGGATATCGTAGAGTTTGATCAATTAGCATCAGTCAATAGTAAAGTAAAGTTAAATTGTGATAAAGATTTGGTGATTTCCGGTCCCACACTCATTGAGGTGCGCACAGATCCCACATATGTGGGAGACATTTTTGTAGAAGGCGGACTCCGAATTTTGGATGGAGTGAGCTATTCTGTGTCAAGTGGAGTATTTCGTGTTGGCGTAGGAGGAGTAGGACAAATTGCAGCTAATTGCTCTCCAAATAGTCCCTGTTTATTGAAGAAAGACTTTTTAGTTGCTCGGGGCCGTATAGCCCAAGAAGAGAATCCTGTAGATGTTATGAATGTCTCTCCTCAAAACTCTAATAAAGTTGCCGACATATTAGATGTTGATTTAAGGTGCGGTGAGGATTTTTCCGCCCAGGACAGGAATAGACTTCTTACCCTGTTAAATAAATACAGATCATGCTTTGCTTTCGACTTAAGTGAACTAGGCAGTACTTCCGTTGGAGAGATGTCTATACAGCTTCAAGATGATGACCCAGTTGTATACAGACCTTACAGACTTGCTGCAGCGGAAAAGGAAAAGGTCAGGGAAATGATCTCGGAGCTGTTAGATAATAACATCGTACGCCCTTCTACATCTCCATATGCCAGCCCTATTGTTATTGTTAGGAAAAAGACTGGAGAGCTTCGATTGTGCATTGATTTCAGAGCCCTTAATAAGAAGACTGTTAAGGAAAATTACCCAATGCCCCTTATCGATGACCAATTAGACGTTTTAGCAGGTAATCAGTTCTACACTACCCTAGACTTGGCTTCGGGGTACTATCAGATACCGATACGCGAGGAAGACAAGCATAAGACTGGATTTGTGACGCCCGATGGGCATTACGAATTTAATCGGATGCCCTTCGGGCTAGCGAATGCACCGGCAACATTCCAGCGTATAATGAACCAAGTTTTAGGTTCCGCTCGTCATAAGGAAGCCCTGGCGTATCTAGATGACGTTATTATACCATCCAGAGATATTACCGAAGGGATGACAAGATTAGAATCCATTCTTGACATGTTCTCTGGTGCGGGGCTCACTCTCAAACTCTCCAAATGTTTATTTTTTGGTCGGACAGTAGAGTACTTGGGTTTCGAAGTATCCGAGGATGGTATAAGGCCAGGATCTAAAAAGATCGAAGCCGTAGAGCGGTTCCCAGTCCCCGAAAGCCAACATAATGTCCGCCAATTCTTAGGCCTAGCTAGCTTCTTTCGCAGATTTGTCCCTAACTTTTCAGTCATAGCGAAACCTTTGACGAAACTATTGAAAAAGGACGCTAAATGGTTTTGGGGACCTGATCAGGAATCTGCGTTTAGAACACTACAGCACGAACTAGCACAAAAGCCTACATTGGCGTTATATAATCCCCAAGCACCCACTGAGCTACACACCGACGCATGCAAGATAGGAGTCGCGGGTATTCTGCTGCAGAAAAATAAGGAAGGTATACTCAAACCTGTCGCATATTTTAGCAGGCAGACCACCCCGGAAGAACAAAATTATTCGTCCTATGACCTCGAAACACTGGCCGTAGTGGCATCCTTGCATAAATTTAGGGTGTACTTGGTAGGGGTCCCTTTTAAGATTGTCACTGACTGTAACTCATTAAGAGCTACTTTCCAAAAAAGAGATATGCTTCCCCGCGTTGCTAGGTGGTGGGAGCAAATGCAGGAATATAATTTCAGCATTGAATATAGACCGGGTAACGCAATGGCCCATGTCGACGCACTGAGTCGCAACCCAGTGCCGGAGTCGTCGCCACCGCCACAAGTTTCACAGAACGTATTCCTAGGGACTGATTCAGATTGGCTGACGACGGTTCAAAATGCAGATAGTGAAGTTCAGAGAATAATAGGCATTTTAAATGATCCTGAGTTGGACAACATCATTGACATTAAGTCTAACTACAAATTAAAGAATAACAAACTCTTTAGAGTTACTGCAGACGGTGACAGATGGGTAGTCCCAAAGGGAGTGCGCTGGCAGATAGTAAAGCAAAACAACGACGACATAGGTCATTTCGGAGTAGATAAAACCCTAGAAAAGATTAAAGCTTCTTACTGGTTCCCTAAAATGCGTACTTTTGTCAGTAAATATGTCACATCCTGCTTGGAATGCGCGTACTCGAAATCGACAGGAGGTAAGAAACCTGGTTATTTACACCCAATTGAAAAGGTTGACACTCCATTTGATACAGTACATGCTGACCACGTTGGTCCATTTGTTAGGAGCTGTAGAGGTAATGTTTACATTTTGGTCATAATAGAATCTTTCACGAAATACATTTATTTAAAGCCTGTTAGAAACACGAAGACTCAAACTTCCATTAAAGCGTTTCGCGAATATTTTGGAATTTTTAGTGTCCCACGACGAATTATTACTGATCGCGGCACTTCATTTACGAGCGAATCTTTTAAGAAATTTTTAGCCGAGAAGAATATTAAGCACGTGCTAAATGCTGTCTCTACACCCAGAGCCAACGGGCAAGTGGAACGTTATAATAAGACGTTGTTGGACGCTTTAACTGCAAAATGCATTGGATCACCTGAAAACAAATGGGACGACCACTTGCCCGATGTGCAATGGGGACTTAATAATACCTTCAATAAAGGCATTAACCGTACACCCTCGGAGGCGTTATTTGGTATGAGGTTAGTAGGGCCTAGTGAAAGTTGTGTACTTGCAGAATTAAACGATGATATCACTAGCGCCGAATGCCAAGGACTCAATGAGATTAGAGACGACATAAGTATACATGTAAAGGCTTCACAAGAAGCCCAGAAGTTATATTATGATGCGAAACGGTGTAATCCTAGGAAGTACGTAGTGGGAGATTTGGTTCGGATTGAGAGACAAGTCCCGGCTACGGGTAGTAGTAAAAAACTAGTACCTAAATTTCAGGGTCCTTATAAGATTACAAAAGTGTACGATTTTGATAGATTCCAAGTTGAAGACACTCCTTTAACAAAAAAGGGTAACAAACGCTATTCTACTATAGTTGCAATAGACAAAATTAGACCATGGTTAAATTATGCTAGACCCCATGATGTTTCCTCAGGTGAAGATGATGAACAAGCTGGCAGTGATTAATGAGCTTAGTAGTACCTATTGCTAAATATTTCATATGTGTAAAGATGACTAATTATTGTTCTAGTTCTAGATTTATAATATCTAGGCTATGAATTTAGTGATTGATATCGAATCATTATCGTTGCTATAGATATTAATCATGATGCATGTAACAATGATGATTCTAATTAAGTCATTCAGACCATGAAATAATGTCTGTTTATTTAAGATTTTATGTACTTATTGTTTTAGTTATCATAGGCCATGAAATAATGCCTATTATTTGATATGTCCGGGCCATGAAATAACGCCCGTTGCACAATAATTCCAGGCCATGAAATAACGCCTGTTAGTCAGTAACCCGGGCCATGAAATAACGCCCGTTGCGCAATAATTCCAGGCCATGAAATAACGCCTGTTAGTCAGTAACTCGGGCCATGAAATAACGCCCATTTCACAATAATTCCAGGCCATGAAATAAAGCCTATTAGTCAGTAGCCTGGGCCATGAAATAACGCCCGTTGCACAATAATTCCAGGCCATGAAACAACGCCTGTTATATAATTAATTTGGATTATAAAATAACATTTATTTGTACAAAAGGATTAGGCCATGAAATATTGCCTGTATAGATATTATATTATTATTTCATTATTAAGGCCATGAAATAATGCCTACTAATTTATTTATTTTTATCACCTGTATGAAGAACTGCGAGTTCTAATAGGTTCTCTGATGATTGTTTCGTTGATGTTTAAGTATATAATGATTAGTATATTCACGAGGTCGTTTCAAATGTTTTGGATGGCCGACTGTAAGCATTATTTAATAACATTATCTTTATTTTATGGATATTCGTTTGATCATGAGAAAATAAGGAAGTGTTATGATTAAACCAAGACTGTCAATTTAGCGCGGTCGACCAATCAGGGCGCCGATCATGCGGCATCCTGATTGGTCGACAGTTATGGCGCGGTAGTAGAGAATAAGGAGTGGGAACTTGGCTCCATGCGGGATTTTTAACGGCAGTCTTGTTCTAATCACGGAAGGGTAAAATACTCAATAGAAACGCTGTTCCTAGATTACAAAGTTTAATAAACTGTGTTCCACTAACTGGTGAGTTTGTAAAGGATTGCAAATATACAATCGTAAGTAATCAATTTATTATGTTTTTCATTTAATTCGCCCACCTCTGGCTAGCTTGACTTTTGCCTAGATCTTTTCGCTTTAAATGGCTAAATAACGCAATACGCGTACACTATTTTGTTATCAATTTTTTTAATAATTACTATCTTGCAGAATTAAGATTCTTTTGAGAATATTTAAGCCTAATTATCCAAATAAATTAACAAAACATTAACCAATATCATTTTATTTTATCACTAGCTATTTCCCGCGGCTTCGCCCGCGTTGTTCCCGTTATTGTCCCAAAGAAACTCTTTACCTGGATATAAAGTATCCTTTGTTTCAATCCAGGACTTGGTCTACTTACATGCCAAATTTCTGCTTGATCCATCCAGTTGTTACCCCGTTATTTAGTAACAAACATCTTCACAAACTTTCACATTTAACTATAATATTAGTGTGAAGATTTTCGAATGTTAAAAGTTTAAATATACAATTTAATATAACCAGAGATCGGAATAGGTAGAGTATATTTACCTAAACTTCGAAGAACATAGTCGAAAAGTGGAGAGTCCCTTACAACAAAATTTTTATCCAGGACTTAGTCTCGGAATCTTACTAAAAAAATATATTACTGGTATTCTTTAGCACATTTCTCGAACATTCTCAGTATAGCTGTCTCTTTCTAATAGTGCTGTCTCTTTCACTCCTTCGAGAAATTTCGCCATATACTGAAGTGTAGTTCAAAGGCCCATAAGGGGTCCTGAAAACGGATTTTCAGGTTATTGCGCCATATGATAGAGGGTGTCCTGGAACAGACTGAAAACATGTTTCAGGCGCCTGAATACAACGGCAACTTGGGTGAATTTTCAATCTTCTACTATGTGAAAGAGCCACCTCTGAAACGGCCTGAAATCACCTTTCAGCCTGCTGAAAACGCTTCTAAAGCACGGAAAATCACGTTTGAAGTTTTAACCTATACCATCGGCGCAACACACATACACACATTACTTTTGCGCCGGTGTCTCTTTCACATAGTAGAAGATCGAAAATTCACCTAAGTTGCCGTTGTTTTCAGGCGCCTGAAACATGTTTTCAGTCCGTTTCAGAACACCCTCTATAAGATGGCGTAATAACCTGAAAACCCGTTTTCAGGCGTTTTCAGGACCCCTTATGTGCCTTTGAACTACAATTCAGTATAGTTATGGCGAAATTTTCGAAGGAGTGAAAGAGACAGCACTATTAGAAACAGACAGCTATACTGAGAATGCTCGAGAAATGTGCGAAAGAATACCAATAATATATTTTTTTAGTAAGATTCCGGGACTTAAGTCCCGGAAAAAAAATTAGTTGTAAGGGAGTCTCCACTTTTCGACTTTGTTCTTCGAAGTTTAGGTAAATATACTCTACCTATTCGGATCTCTCTATATAAACTTTCAACCCCTATTTAAACCCCTTAGAGGATGAATTTCGAAAAACGGTGAAATTACTTTTCTTGTAATCTAATAAAGAGTCTAAACATGACGTTTCAAACCTCTTACTTCTAAAATCTTAGACTCTCCATACAAATTTCAAACCCCTATTTGAACCCCTTAGGGGATGAATTTTGAAAAATCCTTTCTTAGTGCACATTTAGACCTTATAAGGATCCTACGTGCTAAATTTGGAATTCCTAGGAGCAGCGGTTTGGCCTGTGCGTTGATATACAAACTTTCAACCCCCATTTAAACCCCTTAGGGGATGAATTTCGAAAAATCCTTTCTTAGTGCACCCCTAGACCTTATAAGAAACCTACGTGCTGAATTCGGAATTCCTAGGACCAGCGGTTTGGGCGGTGCAATGATATACCAACTTTCAACCCCCATTTAAACCCCTCAGAGAATGAATTTCGAAAAACGGTAAAATTACTTTTCTTGTAATCTAATAAAAATCTAAACAGATTTCAAACCTCTTACTTCTAAAATCGTACTCTCCATACAAACTTTGAACCCCTATTTGAACCCCTTAGGGGATGAATTTTGAAAAATCCTTTCTTAGTGCATCCCTAGACCTTATAAGGAACCTACGTGCTAAATTTGGAATTCTTAGGACCAGTGGTTTGGGCTGTGCGTTGATAAACAAACTTTCAACCCCCATTTTAACCCCTTAGGGGATGAATTTCTAAAAACAGTGAAATTACTTTTCTTGTAATCTTATAAAGAGTCTAAACATAAAGTTTCAAACCTCTTACTTCTAAAATCGTAGACTCTCCATACAAACTTTGAACCCCTATTTGAACCCCTTAGGGGATGAATTTTGAAAAATCCTTTCTTAGTGCACCCCTAGACCTTATAAGGAACCTACGTGCTAAATTTGGAATTCTTAGGACCAGTGGTTTGGGCTGTGCGTTGATAAACAAACTTTCAACCCCCATTTAAACCCCTTAGGGGATGAATTTCGAAAAATCCTTTCTTAGTGCACCCCTAGACCTTATAAGGAACCTACGTGCTAAATTTGAACTTCCTAGGACCAGCGGTTTGGGCGGTACGTTGATATACAAACTTTCAACCCCCATTTAAACCCCTTGGGGGATGAATTTTGAAAAATCCTTTTTTAGTGTACCTTAAGACCTTATAAGGAATCTACGCGCTAAATTTGGAATTCTTAGGACCAGCGGTTTGGGCTGTGCGTTGATAAACAAACTTTCAACCCCCATTTTAACCCCTTAGGGGATGAATTTCGAAAAACGGTGAAATTACTTTTCTTGTAATCTAATAAAGAGTCTAAACATGAAGTTTCAAATCTCTTACTTCTAAAATCGTACACTCTCCATACAAACTTTGAACCCCTATTTGAACCCCTTAGGGGGTAAATTTTGAAAAATCCTTTCTTAGTGCACCCCTAGACCTTATAAGGAACCTACGTGCTAAATTTGGAATTCCTAGGACCAGCGGTTTGGGCTGTGCGTTGATATGTCAGTCAGTCAGTCAGTCAGTCAGTCAGTCAGTCAGTCAATCAGTCAGTTTCTTCTTTTATATATTTAGATTAATCATCAGAAACATTGGTCACACAATAGGAATCAATTAAGGATGTCTTAATTGATCTACAAACTTTATTAGGAATGCACACATTGTACGTACGTGCGCTCAAACTAGAATAATAATCGGTGCATAACAGCTTGTGTGCTACTTGGGTAATCACAGCTTTACCTTATTATTTTAATGTGGAACACAAACACAAGACAAACAATATGCGAACCAAGCGACGAACGCCGCAGAAACAGACAAACCTACAAAGACAGACCGAGCCAGGGAACAAACCAAATGAACCCGTGCTAGAGATAATGAACACCCGACAATTAATATTATATCCGTAATGCCATGCGACAACTGCCGTCAGGACAGGGTTGTTACTGAGGTAGGGCTGTGTACAATTTAAAACTGCCGTATTAACATTTGGCCGCCTTTTAAAGAAAAATACTTGAAAACATAGACATTAACAGAATAGAAGCTATGGGTTAGCAGATATTGCTAATACAGCCTGGTATTATGAAGAATAGTATATGATGTAAATAAAAAAATCAAATATTGAAAAACACCTATTTCTATTATTTAAATTACGGTGACCCAAAATTTTTGAGTATATATTTGTTACATCCGAATTTTACATCATCATAATGAATAAAGGATGCTCTGTGTTACGGATACGATTATGATATGATGATACTTATAGATTGATATATTTCTGGAATTAGTATTCAAAGCGACAAACAATCGTACGTATTCAATTTCAATAACATAATTTGAATGGATGAAATTGCATACAATTTATTAAACGTCGTAACATAATTATGCGATAACTAAATATACGCGATTAAATCCATTCAAACGATTTATTATAATGCGTTATCATCGTCTTAATTGAAATAAATAATCATTTACATGGCCGTATAAGGTAAACGAGTGCTCGAAACGCTAATACCCAATATTGCTGCCATCTATTGCTAATGACTTAATATTTAAGATGGCGACTACTGAAACAGCGTCGAGCACTCAGACGTCTAACTAACTAACATTGTAACTCAGTGATCCAAAAAGGATCTTGGCTTCCGAAACGAGAACACGTCACTTAACCCGATCCTGTGCAGTTTTTAGCCAGTCCTCGGCTTGAAGCTTACGCAGATCCGCCTCGACCACGTCTCCCCAGCGCGAGCGATACCTAGGACGACCTACCGGTCGACGGCTGGTCGGTCGCACCTTTCGGTGCACGATCCACATCGACATGATCGAGTCAGCGGAGTCTATGGGACTTTGTTACTCCGATAATATTAGGCTCGGACGTCTACCTTATTTCAATTTAGTATTAGTTGCTGCCGTATGCCAGTACTTATAGTCGCAGAAGAACCTTTGCCCTGCACAATTTTGCCCCCGCGGAATGGCTTAGCCAGCGACCAGAAAGAGCACGCGCTATGCGATAGAGAGAGACGATCGGATGCGGTGCGTTCCGTCTGGTGGCCGGGCCCAGACGTCAGTTTTGTTAATAGAAACTCCTGTAAGTAGTACAGTCGAGTTCATCATTATCTGAGCAAAAACCGGATCAAAAATATCTGATCTAGTTCTTATGCTTCTGACAATGGGTTCAGTTATTTTTGGTCCAATCTTTGCTCAGATAATGATGAACTCGACTGTACTATTACTTATTCTGCGCAATAAGTTCAATTCAATCATTTATTTCGGACGAGATCTATAATATTACATTACACAACTAGGGTGGTAATACAAAGAAAGGCCGAGATCGCAGAAGTTTGCAGCCTGAGCTGGGGACGTAAATATGCGATCGAGGGCTTTCTTTATTACCTCCCGTGTTGTGTACATCATTTTATGTCTACACTTGGCCAGAAAGCGGCTTTTTCCGAAAGCGCAACGTGCGAAAAAAGCCACTTTATGGCCAGGTGTGGTATGAAAACGTATCCAAAAGAAAGGAATCAGACATGTAAAAGAGCCCTTGAGGCCTTCTTGCAGAAATAAATGAGTTTGAGTTTATTAACGTACTATACTTAAGGCTCTGCACGGCAGAACTGAAATTGCCGTATACTTCGATTCAGCATACGTTGCCGTATTCTTCGTCTGAACAACCGAAACTGCCGTATAGTTCACAACACTGGCCGCGGCCCCAAACCTCAGTTATGCGCAGTTTCGGCGCTTTGAGACCTACATACTCATACATACACGTGTGTGTATGAGTATGCACACCGCAGGCCACCTCAAAGGAGCGGGGAATGTCTGTCTGCGAAGGTTTTTAATTTTTTATTAATACGTGAAATAATGTTGTTGGACGTTTGAATTACTTAAAATGCTGCGGGTGAGTTTGTAAAAATTGTTGCTTTATGCAGTTTCCACGGATTTTGGTAGGAGCAAACTATCATCATCATCATCATCAGCCTATATAAGTATGTTCTGCTGTTGGCTATAGGGCTCATCTTATCTTTAAACATTAAGCAAGTTCGGTTTAGTTACACCATTTATAGTTAACTCTAGAATGGGTGAACCGATTTTTATGATCTTTGATTTTTTGGGTATTTATCTGCCCTGAATAACAGAATCACTACTACAATATTAAAAATTCTGAGGCGGGACGAAGTTCACAAGCAATAGCCAGTACAACGTGTTTGCCTACACTAGGAACAAATAATTAAAACGAAAAGTAATTTTTTGGTCAGCCGTTATTAAAATTGATCCGCAAAAAAAAATAAGCAGTTAAATCATTTGGGCAGCATACAAAGCTTTGGCTGGCAATAAATAAAAATCGGGCGGCAACTCTTGTTCAGCAAACAATTTAAAAACGGTTAACATTTTAACCAATATTAATCTGCTTTTTTTATCATTTGGCTGCCTAATAACCAGTCGAGCTGCAAAATAATAACTTGGGCAGCAAGATTTTACAATTGGTCAGCAGAGAGTTTAATTGCGATATACGGGGTGTCACTGTGATATATACTAGGTGTCACTGTTATAAATACAGGGTGTCACTGTGTTATTTATATACAGGGTGTCACTGTAATGTATACAGGATGTCACTGTGATATATACAGAATGTCATTGTGATATATAAAGGGTGCCATGGTGTTATATACAGGGTGTCACTGTGATAGATACAGGATGTCACTGTCAGCAGAGAAAACATGTCTGTAAGCAATTTAATTGAGATATACAGGGTGTCACTGTGATATATACTGGGTGTCACTATGATATTACTATACAGGGTGTCACTGTGTTATATACAGGGTGTCACTGTGATAGATTCAAGATGTCACTGTGATATATACAGAGTGTCACTGTGTTATACAGGGTGTCCAGTAATTAATAGCCAATCTTCTAACCACTGAGAGGGCACCTTAGGCTGGTTCAGAAAATCGACTTTTAGGTTTATTAAAAGTCCCTTGGTTTTCGAGATTTTCACACTTTTCTTAATTTTCAGTTTTTGGTCTCGTGTTTCACTGTAGTGATCGTCTAGGTCACAAACTGGACACCCTGTATACAGGGTGTCACTGTAATTTATACAGGATGTCACTGTGTTATATACAGAGTGTCGCTGTGATAGATACAGGATATCACTGTGATATATACAGAGTGTCACTCCCAAAAATAGGTAGGTTAGGGTTATTTTTTTAATGGCCCTAAAAACGAAACGGCTCCTAAAAATAGGTAGGTTAGGGTTATTTTTTTTGATGACCCTAAGAACGAAACGGCTCCTAAAAATAGGTAGGTTAGGGTTATATTTTTTTGATTATATATCACAGTGACACCCTGTATATATCACAGTGACATCCTGTATCTATCACAGTGACACCCTGTATATAACACGGTGACACCCTATATCTATCACAGTGACACCCTGTATATATCACAGTGACATCCTGTATCTATCACAGTTACACCCTGTATATAACACAGTGACACCCTGTATATATCACAGTGACACCCAATATATATCACAGTGACACCCTGTATATATTACAGTGACACCCTGTATATATCACAGTGACATCCTGTATCTATCACAGTTACACCCTGTATATAACACAGTGACACCCTGTATATATCACAGTGACACCCAGTATATATCACAGTGACACCCTGTATATATTACAGTGACACCCTGTATATATCACAGTGACATTCTGTATCTATCACAGTTACACCCTGTATATAACACAGTGACACCCTGTATATATCACAGTGACACCCAGTATATATCACAGTGACACCCTGTATATATTACAGTGACACCTGCTACTTGACAGCTGACAATTACCGTATGACAAAATACGCACACGATTGGCGACAGAATAGTTGCGCCCATTTTGTGAATGACCAGTTAGGTTTTATTGGTTGTCTAATGTTTGCCCGAAGTACATATGCCATACAATTCAGTTGTCCGAATTGCACTGGCCCGAATTTCATTTGCCCGAATGTTTCGTTTACCATAATAGTTATTTGGCATACTCTTGTTTACCCGAATATTAAATGCCATAATGATGCGATTGCCATACGTATTGTTATCCATATTATTAAGTGCAATATTATTGTTTACCCGAATATTAAATGCCATACGTATTGTTATCCATATTATTAAGTGCAATAATATTATTTAATGGAATATTTAAAATCCATGCTAAATAGTATTTTCGAATCTATCCTGGCTATGCATTAACCTAACCTAACCTACTTTTCTGACAGTAGTTCATTTTTGTTGGGGGACGCAGTTCAAACCTAACCTAACCTACTTTTCTGGCAGCAGTTCGTTTTTGTTGGGGGACGCAGTTCTAACCTAACCTAACCTACTTTTTTGCTTAATGTAACCTTTGTATTGAGTTTTTCTTAATGCGGGGGGCTTCGCCCCCCGAGCCCCCCTTGTGGGGGGCTCCGCCCCCCCGTCCCCCCTTTGTCGTTCCGCCTATGTAAGTTTTTTGAATGATTTTATGGGAAACATAGATTCTGGCATATGATATTATTGAAAATGATTTTATGGGATACAAAGATTCTGGCATATGATATTATTGAAAATGATTTTATGGGAAACAAAGATTCGGGCATATGATTAATATAGTAAACAATGAGTATGACATATGAAATTATGGGAAACAACATTATGGCAGTTGAATAGTATGGCAAATGAAATTATGGCAAATGAAATTCTGGCAAGCAAGTGTATACCGGTTTTATTGCCCCCTTTTTTTTGATGAACAAAATGAAATATTTTGCTTACCTACTGATTGCTTACCAAAATTTGATTAACCGTAGATCGCTTAATGCAGCTCAAATATTTAATTTGCTGACCAAAATAATTTAGAGCAGTTCAGTATATCATTAATTGCAGCCTGATTTATAAATGTTTGCTAACCATAAGTTGCTTACCAACTAGCTATTTTGGCTGACCAAATACAAATTTCTGCTGACCAAAATATGAATATTTTGCTGATCGATTAAATGATACCCAATTAAAACTAAGGTTGTACTCCTCAGACTGAACAACATTTGTTCAGCGACATTTAAAAATAACTTATGTTTTGGTTTTTAGTACACTTTAAAGTTTATTTGAAGCCGCAATGTATTGCGATGTTTATTATGTTTATGCCACACCTGGCCATTTCTGGCGCTTTCTGGCTGAATGTAGACATAAAATGCTGTCTGTAGACAACACGGGAGGTAATAGAGAAAGCCCTCGATTGCATATTTACGTTTCTCGCCTGCGGCTCGGGCTGCAAACATCTGCGATCTCGGTGTTTCTTTGTATTACCACCCTAGTTGTGTAATGTACCATTATAGCGTGACAAGCGACGTCAATTAGACTGATGTTAACGTACATTGAAAATACTACATAACACCCCGGTTTACGCGACCTCGCTTTACACGGATTCGCTATACGCGCATTACAAATTTTCGCGCTATAGTGCCCCGCTTTAAGCGCTCGCCCGGATTGGTCAAATTTAAAAACAGCATGGCGGGGTCGCATGAGGTATTTAGGCAAATCACTGCCATTTATGTCGTGTCAAAGTTATTTATTCAATATTTTCTTCGTTGTTCTTTGACCCCCTTATACGCGAATTTCGCATAACGCGATATTCTCCAACACGCAGCCCTCGCGTAAAGCGGGGTATTACTGCATTTAATTTCTACGAAAAAGATACGATCTAAAGATTACATAATTTTTAAACGTTGTTGAACGAATTTTTTATTATTTGGTGAGTATAATCTACGATTTAATTTGCTCCTGTTACAGGCAACACGCGGTTTACATAAAACAAAGTCGTGTTAGTTATAGCTTGGCAACTTCGTTGGTGACACTCACCTGTGTGCTTTTTGTTATGTGCAGCCGTAACTACTTACACAAGTTACCGCCAACACGAACGGGGGCCTCCGGGAGCTGCCTCCGTCGGTCGTAGGTAGTTACGTTACGGCTGCACAGAACAAAAAGCACACAGGTGAGTGTCACCAACGAAGTTGCCAAGGTATACATCATTTATAACTCAAGAACGGTTGGACCAATTTTTATGATCTTTGATTTTTTGGGTTGGTTCTGCTTCGAATAACAGAATAAATACGAGTATTATAACAACTGAAAAATTAAAAACTCCGAGACAGAACGAAATTTGCCGGGACAGCTAGTATGAGATAAACGGTAAAAAGTTTACTTTCTGTTATTTGTAATTTATATTAATAATCGCTTGTGCATACATGATTCTCGGTTTGTCTGCCAGCTGTCTTGTCTCATCACTTAACTGCTCAAAGGTTAACTGGAAAAGATCTCTTAAAGGGTTAAGTTCGCCTTCGTAAATATAATCTCAACCTTGTATTGTAATATGTCTATAAAGTGTTTGCATATACATACATATTATTTAACAAACAATTATTTGTTGATTTTAGTTATTTGTAAGGGATCGACCGCAATAATGTAGCCACGGCCTTTGAAAATATGTCACATTAAAACATTTGAATTGGTTCATATTTTTGACCTGTTTATAGTTTAAATAGGGTATCATTTAATCGATCAGCAAAATATTCATATTTTGGTCAGCAGAAATATGTATTTGGTCAGCCAAAATAGCTAGTTGGCAAGCAACTTATGGTAAGCAAACATTTATAAATCAGGCTGCAATTAATGATATACTGATCTGCTCTAAATTATTTTGGTCAGCAAATTAAATATTTGAGCTGCATTAAGCGATCTACGGTAAATCAAATTTTGGTAAGCAATCAGTAGATAAGCAAAATATTTCATTTTGTTCATCAAAAAAAAGGGGGCAATAAAACCTAACTGGGCGCAACTATTCTGCCGCCAATCGTGTGCGCATTTTGTCATTCGGTAATTGTCAGCTGTCAAGTAGCAGGTATCACTGTGATATATACAGGGTGTCACTGTGATATATACAGGGTGTCACTGTGATATATACAGGGTGTCACTGTGTTATATACAGGGTGTAACTGTGATAGATACAGGATGTAACTGTGATATATACAGGGTGTCACTGTGATAGATACAGAGTGATACTGTGATATATACAGGGTGTCACTGTGATAGATACAGGACAGGATGTCACTGTGATATATACAGGGTGTCACTGTAATGTATACAGGGTGTCACTGTGATGGGCTCATATAAAATTGGTATTTCGATTTTTTATACATCTCATAATGTTTAGAAGTTATATTATTTATTCACAACGTGTATCGTTTCGTTTTTAGGGTCAGCAAAAAAAATAACCCTAACCTACCTATTTTTGAGAGCCGTTTCGTTTTTAGGGTCATCAAAAAGAAAATAACCCTAACCTACCTATTTTTGGGAGCCGTTTCGTTTTTAGGGTCATCAAAAAAATAACCCTAACCTACCTATTTTTGGGAGCCGTTTCGTTTTAGGGTCATCAAAAAAAAAATAACCCTAACCTACCTATTTTTGGGAGCTGTTTCGTTTTTAGAGTGACACCCTGTATACATTACAGTGACACCCTGTATATATATAAAAAAAAATAAAATAAAATAAAGTTTATTTCATGTAACTGTATGGTACACAAGTTTTAAGGTTGAGACCTCCTAGTAGGTATTTATGTACCTGTGACAGGAAGCCTCGCTCTTCCAAAAATAGAACATTTTTATCTTTAACAGTTCACTTAGCATTAGTATAAAAATATCTAAATGAGTTAATCTAAACTTAGTCTAAAGTGTGTGTGTGTGTGTTTGTGTGCGTGTGTGTGTGTGAGATCTATTTTCTTAGTTCTAATTACAGTATTTGCTTAATTCTAATTACAGTATTTGCTTAGTTCTAATTACAGTATTTAATTGATTTCAGGGATACAGTAGTTGTTCGGTTTCATTGTAGGTTAGTTCTGTTATCCATTCAGTTAGTGCTTTTTTACAATTATAGTGATTTAATGCATAAATTTGTACTTGTCTATTTATTCTATTGTATAATTGGGAGGATTTGACAGCATACTGTCTACTTGCGTATGCAGATTTTGTTGAGGGCACAGGCGCCACTGTGATAGCTCTTCTAGGTTTAGCAGTCTGGGGTATATATCTTAAGTTTTTGTGTAGTTTAAGGATTGCGGATGTTATGTAGAGTTTACGCACAGTAAGAATCTTACTGCTGCTATATAGATCTATTGTTGGAAACCTATAGGGTTTGAAGAACATGGTTTTTAGTAGGCACCTCTGCCCTCTCTCGACTTCTATGAATTTAGTTTTCAATGCAGATCCCCATACTGGAATACAGTATATTATTATTGATTGTGCAAGTGCAGTGTAGATGCGACATAGTGTGGTTTTGTTTGTAATGTGTCTTAGAATTTTGAATATCCATATAAGTTTCCGAATTCTGTTGTTGACATACTCTATGTGCGAATACCATATAACACAGTGACACCCTGTATATATCACAGTGACATCCTGTATCTATCACAGTGACACCCTGTAAATAACATAGTGACACCCTGTATATATCACAGTGACACCCTGTATATTTCAATTAAACTGCTTACAGACATGTTTTCTCTGCTGACAGTGACATCCTGTATCTATCACAGTGACACCCTGTATATAACACAATGGCACCCTGTATATATCACAATGACATTCTGTATATATCACAGTAACATCCTGTATACATTACAGTGACACCCTGTATACATATAACACAGTGACACCCTGTATATATCACAGTGACATCCTGTATCTATCACAGTGACACCCTGTATACATTACAGTGACACCCTGTATATAGCACAGTGACACCCTGTATATATCACAGTGACATCCTGTATCTATCACAGTGACACCCTGTATATAACACAGTGACACCCTGTATATATCACAGTGATACCCAGTATATATCACAGTGACACCCTGTATATCTCAATTAAACTCTCTGCTGACCAATTGTAAAATCTTGCTACCCAAGTAATTATTTTGCAGCACGACTGTTTATTAGGCAGCCAAATGATAAAAAAAGCAGATTAATATTGGTTAAAATGTTAACCGTTTTTAAACTGTTTGCTGAACAAGAGTTGCCGCCCGATTTTATTTATTGCGAGCCAAATCTTTGTATGCTGCCCAAATGATTTAACTGCTTATTTTTTTTTGCGGATCAATTTTAATAACGGCTGACCAAAAATTTACTTTCCGTTTAAATAACGAATAGCAGTCAAGGTGTCTTCTTATTTAAAATCAAGATGATGATGATTTACTCACACAATGTCGTATACAGTCAATTTAAACATCGGCCAAGTGCGAATTGGATGGACGTTTCATGATGCACATGGTTACAGTGACTATTCAGATTAATATCAACCCATTATATTAATTAACACTCCCTTATACAAGTAATCCACTAATTAACCGCGTTAAAAAAACGAGATTATTTTATTTTTCGTCTGCGAAAAAGAATAATTGACACATTTGTTTAATCCTTCTGTTAATTTGAGCGTTAACAGAAAGATTCGTTTTCCACTAAATAATCGACGTGATCAGTAAAAATCTACAGCTGATGGGGCGCTTAATTAAACTAGCAGGCTGAAGGGCCCAATGACGTGTTAATTGATCGGCGGTAAATCTTCGCAAATCGACGCAATATCTTGACTGTCAGCCGAAACGCTACAACACTACATTGTACAGGTCGATTCACAAGAGCTGGCACGAATAGATTGAACCAGTGAGTGGATACTGTTTATGTGTGCATCACGAAATGATTAAACACAGGTTGATTCAATAGGTAAGCGACAATCGTGCTTTTAGACAATCTCGTCTCATAACTTCGTAAAATGCAGGCCAGATTGTGCGTGCATTTTATCCAAAAAAAAGCCTATCTAAATACATAAACGCAACCTTGTTCGCACACTGACGCCGCGAAGCGCGAAAATTGCAGCGAAACATCTAAATTTCGTATGAGTTTCGCATATTTTGTAGATTGCGGTGTCAGATGAAAACAGCTGGACCGATGTTTACAACAGTTGCAAAAAAAAACGACACAGCCTCACCTCAACGTTTCACCGTCAACCATACGGAAGCACGTAACGGAAGCGAATCGGCACGTCCGAGCTGTCATTACGCTTACGGCTGGCAAGCCAGTGAACCGCAAGCGATGCGCGGGTGACGCGCGCTCCCGCGCCGACGGTTCAAGAGTCGCCCACGCGCCGCTAGCGGTTCTCTTATTTATCGCCGAAAATTGTACGGCCGATTATCACTTCCCAACTAACGTTTCGCAGAATTTAAATTCGGCGAATGATCATTTTCCAACTGATCAAATGATTTTGTTTTATTTCCCAACCTCACCGTTAGTTACCAACTGTTCATTTCGTCTGTTTTTTACAATGTCAATTTTCAAAATGCCACTTTTCGTGTAGCAGAATGTTTTAGTCAGCGTAATATTCATTACGTTTTTGTTGTTTATTGTTTACCAAATGTTTAATTTTTTTAATAAATAAAACGTCGATTCTGGTTTGCTCACGGTTAACCCTAATACGCTCCTCCTCGCTTCGCTCGTCGTTGCACCTAACTGGACTCTGTCACATATAAGATTTCTGTTGCTACACATATTAAAAAAATATTGATGTGCATTGCTGCCAATTTAAAAATGGAAAGTAAATTTTTGGTCAGCCGTTATTAAAATTGATCCGCAAAAAAAAATAAGCAGTTAAATCATTTGGGCAGCATACAAAGCTTTGGCTGGCAATAAATAAAAATCGGGCGGCAACTCTTGTTCAGCAAATAATTTAAAAACGGTTAACATTTTAACCAATATTAATCTGCTTTTTTTATCATTTGGCTGCCTAATAACCAGTCGAGCTACAAAATAATAACTTGGGCAGCAAGATTTTAGAATTGGTCAGCAGAGAGTTTAATTGAGATATACAGGGTGTCACTGTGTTATTTATATACAGGGTGTCACTGTAATGTATACAGGATGTCACTTTGATATATACAGGATGTCACTGTGTTATATACAACAGGGTGTCACTGTAATGTATACAGGATGTTACTGTGATATATACAGAATGTCATTGTGATATATACAGGGTGCCATTGTGTTATATACAGGGTGTCACTGTGATAGATACAGGATGTCACTGTCAGCAGAGAAAACATGTCTGTAAGCAGTTTAATTGAGATATACAGGATGTCACTGTATATATACTGGGTGTCACTGTGATATATACAGGGTGTCACTGTGTTATATACAGAGTGTCACTGTGATAGATACAGGATGTCACTGTGATATATACAGGGTGTCACTGTGTTATATACAGGGTGTCACTGTAATGTATACAGGGTGTCACTCTAAAAACGAAACAGCTCCCAAAAATAGGTAGGTTAGGGTTATTTTTTTTGATGACCCTAAAAACGAAACGGCTCCCAAAATAGGTAGGTTAGGGTTATTTTTTTTGATGACCCTAAAAACGAAACAGCTCCCAAAAATAGGTAGGTTAGGGTTATTTTTTTTAATGGCCCTAAAAACGTAACGGCTCCCAAAAATAGGTAGGTTAGGGTTATTTTTTTTAATGGCCTTAAAAACGAAACGGCTCCCAAAAATAGGTAGGTTAGGGTTATTTTTTTAATGGCCTTAAAAACGAAACGGCTCCCAAAAATAGGTAGGTTAGGGTTATTTTTTTTGATGACCCTAAAAACAAAACGGTTCCCAAAAATAGGTAGGTTAGGGTTATTTTTTTTGATGACCCTAAAAACGAAACGGCTTCCAATAATAGGTAGGTTAGGGTTATTTTTTTTTGATGACCCTAAAAACGAAACGGCTCTCAAAAATAGGTAGATTAGGGTTATTTTTTTTGCTGACCCTAAAAACGAAACGATACACGTTGTGAATAAATAATATAACTTCTAAACATTATGAGATGTATAAAAAATCGAAATACCTATTTTATATGAGCCCATCACAGTGACACCCTGTATACATTACAGTGACACCATGTATATAACACAGTGACACTATGTATATATCACAGTGACACCCTGTATATATCACAGTGACATCCTGTATCTATCACAGTGACACCCTGTATATATCACAGTGACACCCTGTATATATCACAATTACATCCTGTATCTATCACAATTACATCCTGTATCTATCACAATTACATCCTGTATCTATCACAGTTACACCCTGTATATAACACAGTGACACCCTGTATATATCACAGTGACACCCTGTATATATCACAGTGACACCTGCTACTTGACAGCTGACAATTACCGAATGACAAAATGCGCACACGATTGGCGGCAGAATAGTTGCGCCCAGTTAGGTTTTATTGCCCCCTTTTTTTGATGAACAAAATGAAATATTTTGCTTACCTACTGATTGCTTACCAAAATTTGATTAACCGTAGATCGCTTAATGCAGCTCAAATATTTAATTTGCTGACCAAAATAATTTAGAGCAGATCAGTATATCATTAATTGCAGCCTGATTTATAAATGTTTGCTAACCATAAGTTGCTTACCAACTAGCTATTTTGGCTGACCAAATACATATTTCTGCTGACCAAAATATGAATATTTTGCTGATCGATTAAATGATACCCTTTAAAAATTTAAGGTTATAAATGCTTGAATAATAAATGCATAGTAATAAAACAACTTAAACGGATTAAATCGCGACCACGAACGCTGAAAAGGGTTACGAAACGTCGGGACTTAAAATGTAGTAATATAACCGAAGACAATATTAATAAATGCATGTAAAAATTAGTCTATTTTTTATTTTATCATTATTCCCGTTGTGTTTTTCAGGGGAAAATGTACCACTGTCATTGGTGACTAGAGTGGCAACTAACTATTAACATTTAAACATGTTTACAAATTTAATATTGCCAACTGAAAAAAGTATGTATCTTTTACTTAGTTTTAGTAAAAATTTAGGTAATGTATGAAAAGGGAACTGTTGCACTGACAAAACGTTATTCCTCTAATAGTTGTTTGGCATAGTGAAACATTTGACAAATGATAAATCTCTCAAAAGTTTTGAGACATTATACCTAATAATCTGCTTTACAATAATTCTGCCAAATGAAACGTTGTCATACAAAAATTTGATAATCGTTAGTTGTCAAAGTGAAACGTCGGCGAAATGTTGGTTGGCAAATGAAATTCGGCCAAACAAAGTTCGGCGAAAAGGCAGAACACCGCCGCTAGCCTGTGCCGAGCCGAGACGCGTTTACGGTACGGTACGGAGTTTCTTACTAAGAATACTGAGCGGCTCGAGTTGAGCCGCCACCGTTCCAGTGCCGAGCTGTAATGCTTCTTTTACCCTTTAAGGTGATTTTAGTCGGTCGATTCTCTATACAAATAAATGGAGGGATCATGTGCTTCCACGGAATCAATCATGTTTGAAATGTGTTTTATTTGCTTGATATATTTCATTTGCGCGAAATAGACATTAAAGCCCCATAAATAGTTAGGGTTATCAATTTTTTTTTTAGTGTATTTTTAGTCGGTTTTTTTTTTATTTTAGTTTCAACTGACGAAGAAAAGTGCGACTCGAATGTCCTTAAAGTAAGTAGGCCAAATGCTCAACTAAATCGAAGTATAAAGACGAACAAGTAGTCCGAGTTCGGCCGCTTAGGAGTGCGTGACACGTATTCACACAGACGTGCGATAGCACGTCTGTGTGAGTGCGATCTATGCTGGAGCATTATTACGCATTCTTAAAACTTTGCTTATAGTGCGTTCGTACACGGCGCGCACACAATCCAAGCGCGCGATGTACAGTCGAGTTCATTTACATCTACACACTTATAGGAATGCGGAGTTCGAAGGAAACTTTGACACGCCTAAGAACAATTTTCACTTACCCAATCGACCGCTGACCGCAGGCTTAATTCTGTCAAGTAAAGTCACAGTCGGGTCAGTCAAAGAGTCAAAGTCTCGTCAAGTTCAGCTGCACGCTGATGAAACAGTGGCCCCGGCGTCGCCCCGCGGCGAACCCAACACTGCACAGGGCAAGTCCAAAAAATATGCGGATTCGCGACGCGAATACAGTTCACGCACTTCACAATTAGCACCAACAGTTCGTGCATACAAATTCAGACACAAAACCCACTAATTCGACATACAAGAGGAAACCGATCGCAGGAACGCGTTCCTTGTCGCAAATCCGGAAGAGTAATGTAATGACAGACGTCAAGAAAAAACCGCGTTGTCGAGCTGTCAAAGTATATTGTAGGTTAAACGGTTTGACGTTTACAAAGGGCGCGTTCCGATTAACGTGGGGACGTAACACTCTTATATGTGTAGATGTAAATGAACTTGACTGTATCTTTTGTAGGAAGAAAAATTACTGCTGTGACTAAACTTCTGTCACCGACTGTACTAAACAATCGACCGTCTTCTTTCAAAAAGTTGATAAAAAGCCATCTATATCTCCTAACAAATGATGCAAATAATTCCTCCTGGGTCTGCGAGTGACAACCATTGTTTAGGCTATAGGCTGCTTTGTGCCCGTAACGAGTTTTATAAACCGGGCCATTGAGGAAGAATACTTTTCGGAAGTGGGAATTGGGCTATTCGCCTGATGACTGGGTATTAATGAGGCGCAGCTTTTTTCAGTTTATTGTGCTAGCATTTACCTGTGGTTTTGCCTGCGTCATAACAGAATAAGTAATACTAGTACTAAGTACGTACAGAAACTCTTTCCAATAAAACTGACGTTTGGGTCCAATCTAGGGAATGCAATACCCGGTCCAATATGAAACCCGGGTATTACCCGACTCTGATTAAAGTCAGTTACCCGGGTTTTCGGGTACCCGGGTTGCATTACCTATAATGAACTTGCGGGTATTGCGGGCCGTGTTAAATACGATAAGCAAGCATGTGGTATTTTTTCGCGTTTTCTTTAAGGCAGTCGACGTTCGATTTTATTTATTACCTTTAAAATAAAACGGTATTACTTAATTACTAGATTGTTTTAACCCGGGTCAAAGTACCCGAGATTTACCCGAGTCTAAATAAAGTTGATTACCAGGGTACCCGGATTGCATTCCCTAGTCCAACCACCGAACGGAAAGGACCAGATCCGACCGTCTCTCTCTACACTCTAAAAAATCTGAGCCAACTAAGAAAGAATTTCTCTAAGTTGGCGTTAACTTAAATAAAAAAAACAGATATTAAACATATTAACGAAAGCTGATTAGTTAAAATAGCAAGTTCATCAGTGATTAAAACAGCAATCTAGAATCTTGATGATTGTAACAAATATTCCTTGTTTCTATCATTATTTTCTTCTTTGTATGATTCGATCATGTTTTATTAGTTACCTACCTAATACTCACATCAATATTTGTTGAATCAAATCAGAACATGGTTAATTGAACTATGATAAACAATCAATATTATCTTAGTTGGTGCATCTAACGTCTTGTTAGGCTCGTATGGAATCAAGATGCTTGATTATAACTATCACAATCTTGTTAAGAGCAACCAATTTTTTTTAGAGTGTACTTTATATCCCGATTAAGAGTTCTCTTGGTATAATAACGGGTATTCCGCTGGCGAAACCGCGGTCAAACTGTAATTAAGAATGAAAGCCAATTATGGTAGACTGTATAATTATCGACGACCGATTTAGCCCAGTGGTTAGTGACTCTGCCTACGAAGCTGACGGTCCTAGGTTCGAATCCCGGTAAGAGCAAATACTATTTGTGTGATGATATTTGTTTCTCAGTCTTGGATGTTTGCTATGTATTTATGCATTTGTATCTATTAAATATATCGTCGTCTAATATCCATAACACAAGCCTTATTGAGCTTAGGTACTGGGACTGATTTGATTTGTGTAAGATTGTTCCATAATATATATATTTTTTGTTATTTATTATATAATTATTGTAAAGTTCCAACAAACCGACATCAAATCAACGCCCACCTGAAATAAAATGATAGATTCCGACATTATTTACTGCAGCCATTACTTTGAAACCGCACCCCGGTGTGATATTACACACTGCTGTCATTAATGACATTATCAGTGTGACAAATGTCTCAAAATTGCGCTGCTATTGACAAGTTATGTTTTACCAAAGAATAATTAATACTAGCACTACTTAAGTACTTACAGAAGTTTATATTTCTGACAAAACTGACGTTCGAGTCTGAACACTGGACGGAACGCACCGGATCCGACCGTATCTCTCTATCGCATAACGCGTGCTTTTTCTAGTTGCTGGCTAAGCCAAATATGTTGGATATAATGAAATACCAGGGGTTTCACACAAATTGACGTATTTACAAAATATGTTGTATAGATTTGTATATTAGTAGTCTTTTGTGTGACACCCCTGATATTTAATTATATCCAACAAATTTAATATTGCTTTTTATACGTAACTGTCCCGACTTTCGACAACGTAGTCATTTTACGACTTAGCTATTCTGATATTTTACATCTTTTGAGATGTGGTCCTGGGGCCATGTGGTCATTTTACAACTTGGACATTGTGAGATACGGACTAGACGAGATGCAGGCAACTTACGATTTTGACATTTTGAGATGTTGACTAGGAGCGATGTGGTCATTTTGTGACTCGGACATTATGAGATGTGGACTCTGAGCGGTGTGGTCATTTTGCGACCTAGTCACTCTACTAGTGATCCAAATGTTTTTACTAACGTTTTTCAGCTCTCGTATAGTTCAATAATGAAAAGCAAAAAGAGGCCGCAGGCCGAGCGCGCCTGCATCGCATCGTGCAAACCTGTGGGTCTAGTGAAAAGGGCACAAGTCACATTTATACCAGGTACAAAAGGTCACAACATTCTTGTATGACTTAAGCTCTTTTGCACCTAGGTTACATGTGACTTTTACCCCTTTTCACTTGACCCACAGAATTGTCCCGCGCCCCAGTCCCATCCCACGGGAAATCCCGCCGGATAAACAGCCTGCTGAAACGGACAATCTGCTAATTTCCAGGCTTCGATATCGATTGTGATGAAATGTCACGAATGAAACGCTTTTACGCCGAATATCGTTCGTTCCACAGAAATAATATCGAGGTAGAAGAAAAACGTGTATGTACAGTCGAGTTCATCATTATCTGAGCAAAGAACGGATCAAAAACATCTGATCTAGTTCTTATGCTTCTGGCAATAGGGTCTTGTTCAGATGTGGTTGGTCTAATCTTTGCTCAGATAATGATGAACTCGACTGTACCTCGCGTACTAAAAAGAAGTGCCAACGACTTACTTTGCACGCCGTTACCGTGAGTTTCCGTCAATATTATTATCAGATTTGAAAATCTGATAATAATGGTATAATAAGTTGTTCAAAAACTACCAAATGAATTGGAAAATTTATGTTTTCTATCACTAAATTACACTTTTGGCATCAAACGCCAAGGAAAAAACGTTACACGCTTTGTTTCCATACAAATCGACGAACTATTTCCTTCTATCTCGATTTATTTATTTGATGTCTCGTTCTTTTTGTATGTCAGAGAAAGAGACGCCACGAATCTTCGTTTTATCGCGATGTGTGTGGCCGTACAATGAGAATAGGCCTGTGCCTAGCAGTGTGACGTATATGGCTGATGATGATGGTGACTATCCGTTTGAACAAACTGTTCATGGAGCATTCCATGAAAACGACTTCTTTTTGTCCCTTACGACACGCTATGGTAGCTACCCTAATAAAACTTATTAGCTGCTAAGAAACACTACCTTAAAGCCAAGTTAAATTATTCATCTTCCTAATTTTACATGTCAAAAGTATTAAAAAGGTAGTGCCCCTTACGAAACGTTTTCGTAGAATTATCATTAAACTTAAAGACCTACGCTCTCGGTGGAGTAATCGCCACTCTACTCTATTCTCCGCCAGCTATTTGGCCTCCTGATACGACGCGGCGCTGACTTTCTCCTTCGCTTTTCCATTCCTTCCATTTTCACAATAGCACACCATTCTAATATCATCTCATATAGGTACCCACGGCCGGCCGGCGAGTAAGGGCCTCCGCTAGCTGACGCGGATTACCCGGAACGGACGCCCGGAGAAATTGTATGAACAGCGCTAAGTGAAGCGGGCGCGAGTCCATACTTTTGCCCGCCCACCGCGTGCGTCCGCGGCGGGCGTCCGCCCCAGCTAGCGGAGGCCCTAAGCGTGTAAAGCTGGGCGAGTCACAGTTCATTGCGGGCTGACCAGGCACAGTGCGTTCAATCGACCTTTCCAGATCCGCAATGTAACATCAAGCGTTTGATTTAAGAATAGAAAACATATGAGCAACTTCCGCTGAATCACAAGTGAAATAAAAACAATAGAACGTTAGCAAATGAGCAAAAATCAACAACCCCAGCTTGAGCAAATGTGCATTCCATCCCACATTTGCATACCCACGTGTTCCGGTCATTACCGCGCATTTGCATCCCGCGGGATAAACAGCCGGCCTCGCGGAACGCCCTGATTGAACGCGACAAAGTCGATCGACTAATTTCCGCAGGCCCGTTCGGGCGCCGGTTTTATGTTCGACGACGATTGTATTGCCATCGTGATTCCGTGGAATCGTACGTATCGGAGCGAGATACAGGGTAAAATGTGGGTCGTAAACAGAAATTTCCGTTTGTATTGCAGTATTTTAAGGCAAATGCATTGCATTAACTCTTAAAGCAAACAATAAAACTTTTTGATATTAATTTAAAATAGGAAAAATACCAAGCTTATGGTCACCCTATCCGGGACTTGACTGTAGCTTGAAGTACTTACAATTACTGTTATGTAGATTTATTTTATCTTATCACTCGAGTACTTAGACTATCAAACAGATGTTGTCTAATCTGTGTATTCCAAGAACCTACATTATGCACTTAATGTAAACATACTTGGTATTGGTGGTTATCGTATTTTATTTTGAAAAAAAAAATCGCAAATTTCAATCACACAACTATTTTTTAATAACGAATTAACAAACAATGTGTACATATTTCTGCCTCTCATATCGTCTACATGTTTAAGCTAAAGTTAGTAAGAAAAACATATTTCTGTTCACGACCCATGTTTCACCCTGTATACTTATACAAGCAACAATTTGGAGCGAGACCATCGAAATATAATAAGTATGTACGCGTAACGGACGCTCAAAATTGGCTCCACGAATTACGTACCAAAGGGGCGGAGCTATAATACTAAGTCTTGAAGAAAAAACTATAACATCAAATTAATTTCTCACGTCAGTACGTTTTGTAACCAATCACAATTGTTTGTCTTTTAAACGATATACAACCTTTTTACCCGACTGCGGAGAGGCCCAAAAGGAGGGTTATTGAAATTGCGCCTTGAAAACATGATAAATATTATCAAGTTACGTCACTCCTTGGTACCTACAATTTTCACATAGAAGTGACGTCACAAGCCCCCACTTCAGCCCAAAAAATATGTGACCCATATTTTTCCATGATCTAAATCTAACTGACGGACTAGTGTTAACCCAGTCGTCATCGCTATTATCGAAATATCGTCTTTTCTCTCTCCTGAAAAGTGCTGTTTATGAGTTGTTCCCTCATTCACTCGTAATGGCATTGAATAGATTCGTTTTAGACGCAGCGGTACCTAGTATAGATTGCAATTTTCATTGGTTCTTTGTATCAGCACATCTTTCACGTGTATTCTTCGTAAAAGCATTATAACTGAATTAAACGAACCATCGCGCCGCATAATGCCGTCCGCAAAAACCGGATAGTTTCCCGAGCAGTCGGAAATTGGCTGCTCATACCGCGGCTGATCAAAGAGCGGGGACGCACGCACGAAACGACGCAAGTGTCGTCACGGCCAAAGTAAAAAGACAAACAAGTAGTCCGACTTCAGCCGTTTAGGAGCGCGCGACAAGTATTTTCACAGACGCACGATCGCGCGTCTATGTGAGTGCACTCCACACTGTGGCATTGGTAAATGTTTGCTTGTGGTGCGTCCGTACACGGCGCGCACACATGCGCGCGCCCGATGTATCATTTGTCGGAAGAAAAACTACTGCTGTTATACTGTGTCACGGCCTTACTGTCTGAAAACATACAGTGGTCCTCACATACTCATACTCATTTATTCATAAAATATTTTTCATGTTCACATGGCAAGAAAAATTACAAAGGAAATATTACAATAAGATTAACAAAATTTTAATTATTTTACAGATAAGGGTGAAGCAAGACGAGCGTAATTTTTCATTTTAGGGTTGTGAGTAGCGTAATTTCTGCTACATTCGGTTTCATACAAAACTCCTGTTTGGTTCACACGGCGACGCAAAATGAGTCGTCAAAATGTGTTGTTGAGGATATCCGCAGCTGAATTTACTCAGCTCACAACTCAAGCTCGTCTGGCTTTACCCTTATAAAACGATAATAATTATGTTGAAATATTTTTTTTACATTGACAATTACACTAATAATCACTCCAACATCAGTCCGGTACAGCTAAAAGCTGCTTGTAAGAGGCTGCATTTTCATCAGAGCTGTGCGAGCTAGCGGAGCACTATGCGAGGCAAAAATCTGCCTTTATTTTAAGGTCCTTGATCCGTACTTTCTTACGCATTCTTAGAACTTTGCATGTAGTGCGTTCGTACACGGCGCGCACACATTTAAGCCCGCGATGTACTCTAGGAAGAAAAATTACTGTATTATACTGCGGCGGGTGAGTCGCAGCTTTAAAGAGCATAAACGTTTCCACCGTTCTACTGTATGTTCCTTACACTATGACGTCCTGTCGCTTTCGACCCTGTTCTATTGGCTGTTGATATGTAATCACTGTAAGGCCCTTTGAGGACCTTTTGAGGGTCTTTTGTGGTTTCAAGATGCTGCCGAATGATAGGAAAACATTTTTATTGGTTGCTAGCCTTCGGGCGGCGTTTGATATCGCTTTTATTGACGTTTACTAAATATCTCGTTTTTGAGACAATTTGTTTTGTCCAACTAAGAATCTCTATTTCTTAGTTGGACAAAAAATTTTAAAATGAATAGTTTTTTTTGACAAAGAGTTTTGTTTAGCGAATTTACATTGAACAAAAACCATAATTAATAAATTCGGAACCCGAAAAATGCACTTGGTTTGTAAATAGCCAAAAATTTCTCGACATGTCGACAAACCCATCCGGCACTCGTAATCATGAGTATTTGAGAGCCTAGCTCGTCAAAATCCTTCAATGATACGGTTAAGAAGTTTTATAGTATTTTATGCAGCAGTTGTATAAGTAGGCTCAAAAAATACGTAATCGTATCGCAAATAGAGACGCCATGAGCGTTTTTTGCCTTAATTATACAACGTTGCATATAATACTTTTTCTACGACTAGGTTTTAAAATATAAAATACAAAATTAAACATAGCGCGCAAACAAGGCAAATATGACATATGACTGACAGTATGATTGTGTCTATGGTAAACTTTTTTAATTTGACGTACTCGCTAGTGACACGCAGTGACGATATTAAAAATACTTTTTTTATGTTGGCATCAATGAATTTAGTTCGGAGAAGTATCTCGTTCCCTTATGGGAACGTTTACGACTATTAAAATATAGTTATCTATACAGTGTGTCTCAGGGAGAAGTGACCGGCGGTAGTAGGTCGATTATTTGCGTAAAATTATCGATAAAAAACATTACTTAGGGGGGTCTATCGACAAAAGTTTTTTTTTTTATATTGCTATTTCTTTTATTTTACTACTTTTGCGAGATTTTCTTGGCTTTGACTTTATTTTCTATTCTGTATTTGTTTTTGCATAGCCAATATTGTAACTAATTCGATTAAGCTACAAAATCTAACCAAAATAAATTACACATTTAGAAATTTTGGAAATAAGCTAAAAAAAACGATTATTTTTTATTGTTTTGCCGAAAATTCCGAAAATTGTCCCATATTTCGTTTTTTTTTTAATTTACTATTAAACTACATGATATTCTCTAAAATATCTCAAAACAATGTTATTAGTTATTATTAATACTTTTCGAAATATTTCAACAGTAGTGCAACAAGTCGGCTGACTTCAGTACAATTACAGAAATAACAATTGAAAAAAAAAAATGTTGTAATACCTACCTCTGAAATATTTCTTTTTATCGATGACTTCGCATGAATATTCAACCATCACAATCTGGTCACTTCTCCCTGGGACACACTGTATTATAATCGTCCACACAAACACACACAAGGGTCCTGACCCTTCACTACGTCGATTTTTAGGGCTCCGTACGTCAAAAGATAAAAAACGGAAACCTTATAAGATCACTGTGTTGTCCGTGTGTTCGTCTGTCAAGATCCTTTATCTCGGGGACTCGGGAAGTATCGAGTTGAAACTAAAACCATATTACTACTCAGGTCTCTTGAAGCGTGAAAAAATCAAGCTTCTAAGTTAACGTGAAAAAAAGATACGGTCGTTTGTGCCGTACGTAAAACGTAAATTTCGACATTCTCAAGGAAACCAAAATTCAAAGGGTACTTTCCGTTGACCTAGAACTACAAAATTTGGCAAGTAATACCGCCTTATACTACAAGTATAGGGAAAAATCTGAAAACTATACATGTCGAATAAAAAAATAGACTTTACTGAGGGAATCAAAAAATCAAATCTATAGGGTACTTTAATATATATACTTACTTTGTACGGAATCCTCGCACCTCGCACTTGTCCAGTTTTTACCTGTCTTCGTCTACGTTGTTTGTTTAGGTGTCCAAAACCTAAACTCGTAAACGCGAAGAGCATTTCCAAGTTATCTGCTATCCACCTTTTTAATCTTAGATATCCAAATTTCCACAACGCCTTCCTCTATACCATAAAAACATAAACTTGAATGTTGGCATGGATTTTAAAACATACTTTCATGAATACACCGTGGGCCCGAATAACCCGACCAATTTTAACCACGTATTCTTGATGGTACTTATAACAAGTAAATAACGTCATATCAACATAGGTCGAATTTTGTCATTTTACATTAATAGTCTTATGGAACAAAATAAATCAGTTAATCCAGCCCCTCGTTATAAACATGTCCTTACTGGAGCAAAAGTTTTCAAAAAGGAAAAAAACTACAACGGGGATTATACTAGGTTTATGCCATTATTGTTTCTTCCTATTCGCGATTCTGCACAATATGAATTCCACACAACTGAATTTAATCACATGCTTAATGCTTCACAGTCATTATTTCTACGCAGTCTTGTTTCTGCCTATTCGTGATTCTGCACAATATGAATTCCGCACAACTGAATTTAATCACATGCGTTATATTTCACAATTCTGTAATTATTATTTTTTTTAAATCTCATACATAACCGGGAATCGAACCCGGTCGAAATTGGGGCGGAGAATTTTTTTTTTGTGAAGATTTCGACTAGGAAAAAACAAGATAGTATAGAAGATAGATAGAATAAAAGATAAAAATGGTATCGTGAAGTATAACGCATGTGATTAAATTCAGTTGTGTGGAATTCATATTGTGCAGAATCGCTACTAGGAAGAAACAAGATTGCGTAGAAATAACGACTGTGAAGCATTAGCATTACGCATGTGATTAAATTCAGTTGTGTGGAATTTATTTTGTGCAGAATCGCGAATAGGTAGAAACAATAATGGCATAAACCTAGTATAATCTAACAAAAGGTCAATTTTTTGGCCTTCCGTTCCGTTAATTCCTGTTTAGTTAAAGGATTAAAAAACATAGTAAAAGTATCTTAGTCTCATTTATTAGGGCTTTTTACACACTTGGGAGTTTTCATTTATAAAATAATGAATACCTATCTCGGAAAGTAAGCGTTTGTCGACTATACATCATGTGTGTGTTAGAATCTATAGTTAAAGTTGGTCGGGTTATTCCGGCCTGCGGTGTATAGTTTTAGTTACCTAACGCATCCCACGCGTAAAACCCTCGGCCCACGCGTTCCATTGCCATGTGCACCTGCTTACGGCGACTTGAATCTCCCGACGACGCCTGCCCCTGTGACACACACAGTTTGGGAAACCCTGGACTAAGGCAATGCTCATTGGCAAGAATACAAGAATACAACATTTATTGGTAAAAAAAACATTTTACGAGTCAAGGCATTTACATTATACATAGGCAGTACTATATATATATATATATATTGTAATTTAATTTAATATTTTTTTTTTTATAACTTATTTAGATTGTATACCAAATTTATTTTAAACATATTAATGTATTATCTAGGTAGGTCGTACCTTTTCAAAGAATTCTTTAAGGCAGCATGCCATGTCTAGCAGCACTTTTTTTAAATTGTTTTCAAATATTTTGTCGCTCGCTGCCTAACGTATCAATATATATTGCTGCTTGTAATACGTTAACTCCAACAGTCATAATAGATCACGAATCTTCGCGAGCCGAGCCGGTTGGGTAAATAATTCAACCACGCGGCTTTTAAAGCGAGAGGCAATTCAATTTGGGCTCATACAATATAGATGCTCTATACTTCGGGTTTTTAGGTCCCGTCTCTATACAAGGTGTCTCGTGAGGAATCCAAAAGACTTTAACCACGCATTGCCGATTTTGACATTATTTTATTATAATTTTTTTTACTCCTAATGACCTTAGGAATGTGTGGTTAAAATCACGAGCACCTTGTATACGCACCCGCGGCACGCATACTGAAGCTCACGGAAGGATATACATTCACGGACAATTAATGCGAGTCATTGACTATATAATAGTTCATAAAATTATCCAAATTCATTCATTCAATTCCGTGAGTTTAGGTTGGTTAATGGGCATGTATATCATTGGTTATATCCACAGAAATATATGGAGGTAGAAGGAAAAAGTGTATGTACCTCACGTGCTAAAAAGAAGTGGCGGCCACCTACTATCCACGCCATTAACTTCAGTTGCCGTCAATATTATTGTAAGATTTGAAAATCTGATAATAACGGTATATTTAATTGTTCAAATACCAAATGAAATGGAAAATTTATGTTTTCCATCACTAAATTACACTTTTGGCAAACGCCAATAAAATCCTTGTTAGTGTTTGAGCGAAAAATACTAAGACGCATTTTCGGAGCTGTGATGGAGGATGAGAGATGGCGTACGCCTTATAACCATGAGCTATACCAAATGTACGATGAGCCAACCGTTATAAGAGTCATAAAGATCGGACGCCTGCGATGGGCAGGTCATGTGCTGCGAATGGACGAGGCCAGAGTACCCAAACGCCTTCTAGAAGGCCGGCCGGAGGGCCGCAGGAGTCGAGGCAGGCCCAAGCTCAGATGGTTGGATGGCGTGGAACAGGACACTAGTATATTAGGGGTGAAAAGTTGGAGAAGGAAAGCCATGCATAGAACGGACTGGAAGGACTTGCTTGACCAGGCTAAGGCCCACCCGCGGCTGTAATGCTTCAGATGATGAAACGCCAATAAAAAAACGTTACATGATTGATTTCTTCTATCTCGATATAATATTTATGTCACACTTAGCCATAAAGTGGCTTTTTCCGCACGCTGCGCGTACGGAAAAAGCCGCTTTCTGGCCAAGTGTAGACATAAAATGATGTACACAACACGGGAGATATTAAAGAAAGCTCTCGATCGCATATTTACGTCCCTTGCTTGCAGCTCGGGCCGCAAACTTCTGCGATCTCGGCCTTTCTTTGTCACACCTCCACTCCACACTCCACTCCTAGTTGTGTAATGTACTATTCTGTGGTTACACCACTAAGATGTTAAGGTAAGGAGATAAACAAACTTAGTTAATAAGAGATGAACGAATTGCATTATATTAGTATTTGATGAGTTCCCTCTATTCAAGAACCTATAATTAGATCCTGATCTGATGCCAATAGGAACACCTAAAAGGAATATCCTTTCTAACATATATTTCAATCTAGGTCACCTATCACCTAAAAGGAATATCCTTTCTAACATATATTTCAATCACGGTACTGGTCCACCATCAAAATAAATACTAGTCCTAATCTAATTACATCAAAACCATTTACAATCGCAAATCATCCTCAACCTACTAACAAAAACAATATCAAATATTTCTTTTGTCACAAAGTGACCTTACAAAAAGGACCTTCAATATTACTTATAATTATATTATTCTTCCACTTGGGGCCGGGACAAACCAGATCAAATGCCTAAACGGCCCTCGCAGCCTGAGAGGGTATGAGGGCCCTCGCCGCTGTTATTATGGTATTTTTCCCTGAGTGTACCTTTGTTTTCCTAGGTTTGCGCTTATATTTGTAATGTCACTTCGGAAAAACGCTGAAAAAATAAGATATGGGGCGACAATGCCACCTAACGATTTTCGTTCGAAGAAGACAGTAACAGCAATGCAACGACAGATGGCGCTTATATCAACGCCTATAACGGCACCAATCCCATAGTATCCTGCATCGCGCTATACATAGAAGTGTTATTAACGCTAACTCTACATACCACTTCCAACCAACTTCCTTCGGACTTCGATCCCCGGGCACAAGACCCGCCTTCAGAGGTATTATCTATTGTGCTCTGATAGATAAGATAAGATAGTTAGAATTGAAGAATTGTTGTTGTCTAAGATGTTGGTATCAGATTTCAGATTTCATTTATTTCACCATAAAGTAACATGGTCATTACATGGTACGTCAAAAGTACAATGTTGTTAAATTAGAAATTATACTTAAAATTGCACATTGTACTTTTGAAGGTCCTGCAGAGTTCCTCTCGATGCAAGCAGCACAGGAGCGGTCATAGAGGTGCTCTTTGAGGAAGGTCAATGCCCAGCAGTGGATATTGAATTAAAAACAGATCACTCACGTTGTACAAAAGACGAGACATCCACTCAAAACGACTCCCGAAACATATCGAGTGGATGTGTTTTGTACAACGTGAGTGATCCATTTTTAATTCAATATTTTCGAGTCTCAGGGTAGTTTTCCAGCAGTGGATGTCTTCCGGCTGATAATGATACTTTTGCCATGTGACAGATAAAGTTAAGATGCGCATAAATGACTACTAATTGTGATGACATTGCCTCGGCACTTGTTCACTAAGGGTTAAAGTTGTTTCGACCCTTATTCAGACAAGGTTTGTAGTATAAGAGTTTTGCAAAAAACGGTCAATAAACCGTTGTTTTTACAATCATGAAAAAGAGCGTTTCTTTTGAGTGACTAAGCTGACTTAAGCTACGCTTGAGCCGTACCGCGGAAGACAAAGACAGACGATAAACCATTGTTTTAGCGTCCCGCTCTAATCCCGGTCCTTTGATCTCCCGCCACGTGGGCATTTTTATGGAAATGGGATAACTTTTTAAAGATAATATGATATAACGAGTGAAAAGATATTTGTAGCTATTTCGATGCTTGACTACAGGACCTCGTTAGGAAAGTTAGTGAACAAGAATGTACTTTTAAAAATGAGAATGATTTTGAAGGAAGGAAGATTGAAATAATAACGATGATGATGATGATGAAGGTCCACTTGACTTCTTAGACATCCTCAATTGTTAGTTATCTCTGACAATATAGCGGTTTATAAAATACATTCAAATGACTGAAAAGGTTATCTTATCTGGGGGCACGGCAGTGCCGCCGTCCAAATCGTGGAGGAACACATTTTATAGTTCTCAAATAAAGAATCATCTTTGGGTAAATTATAGGCAAGTCAGTGGAAATCGAGTTCTGTGAACACCTCCGGTACTGACTTGGTTTAACAACTTGGTTGGACAAAACTTTTTTGTTTCATAAGAACTACGTTGCGAGACTTGCTTCATTTTAGATGTAATGTTTTTGATGGTATCTATATCGCCGCCAACTAGCTTAATTAGCTATTTGGTTAGCTGCCTAGCCTTTTCATTAAACAAACTCCTTATTTTAGGTTAGGTTTTAGTCAGGTTGTGTCCCTCAGAGCAGAAATAGAAGCTCCGCACAGCGGGGCTTCGTCGACCTGCTGGCGGGTCATAGTTTAGTGAAAATGCTAGGCAGTTAACTAAATGGCTAATTAAGGGAGGTAGCGCATGGCTACTTTTTGTAGCGATGCAGTCGCGCGTTTCGTAGCGCTGTCCCTTATACACCCTAACAATAAACAGAGACAGCGCTAGAAACGCGCGACTGCATCGCAACAAAAAATCGCCGTGCGCTACCTCCCTAAACCAGTTGGCTGCGACATCTATATACATAAAACAAAGTCGTGTAACTTACACCATTTATATCTCTGCCCCAAATAACATTAAAAATCCAAAAAACTTAAAATTCTGAAGAGGTACGAAGTTCGCCGGGACAGTTATATACCTCGTATCTTCATAAGTTTTGAGACGAACAAAATCATGTTTTTCTCAAACACGCTTTAACGTATTTAAACGAAATTTAGACAGAAGATTAATTATTCAAAATGGTCGTCATTGTGCCAGCACAAGGCCTGGCCACGATTGAAGGCCTGTGTCCAGACACAGGCCTTCAATCGTGTGGGCCATTAGTCAATAGAGGCACGAATCGCTTTAGTTGATTAAACTTTTCTTCGACGGTGAAGATTTTTTCGTTGGTAAACAAAATCTTTTTGGAATCGTGTCTCCATAGCAACATAATGCGAGTCTTGATTTTTTTAAACGATCGTTTAAGTAGTAGACTTTTCTTCGACTATAAGCCCTTTAGATGATACCTAAATATATTACCTTTAGATCATATTTCAATATCCGGTTTACCGAAAAATTACACCCGAATCAATTTTTTTTCTAATTGACAACCTTTAAATTTTAAAAGTTTTTATCAAGCCGCCAGTTGAACATTAATTTTTTGGGCCTTTCAAAAAATCGTCTCAATACTTATGAACACACGAGGTAGGTTCAACTATTGATACTGAAACTTCTGAAACGTTTTACCCTTTCTGTGACTTAGATACGAGTATAATATGTTACTATAAGTTTCCCAACGATGCTTAATCACATCTGACTTGGGTTAAAATCCTTATCATGTCTTTTATATAGACTTTCAAAACTATTAGTCTCAAACAAAAACAAGTCTCTTTCAACTCCGCCGGGAATCTTCGCTTTGTCGAAATAGATTTTTGTTACAAGATATTCTTTTCGTTTTCACGAAGGGTTGCAAAGTTTGATTTGTAATTTTAAAAGTAATTGCCTAATCTGCGTCTTGATAGAAAGGTCTTTTTATTCATTTAGATTGTTTGTTTTAGACATTTTAATTTTAAATTCAAATCTTATCTTTTTAATGTTATCACTTTCTTCACCGACTGGGAAAAGTGCTTGAATTTAGACAGTCAAGTCAATCATGTGTTGATTAAATAGTTTCATATACACCGTGCCCCCGAGTAACCCGAATTTTTTTAATATTTATATACACCCTACCACACCTACTACTACTTACTTACTACAAAGCATTTCATTCCGAAAACCACCGGGACTCAAAAATATTAAAATGAAAACGGATCACTCACAAAAACCGGGATATCCGCCGGTCGAGCCGCACAGTATTATTGATCAATTTGCGGTAATTACAACACTAGTGCGGTAATGTAAAGTAAAAAGTACTTGTGTGTAATAAGCTGCGTTCCGCGCGTAAGAACCATGAAATAAGAGCCACTTTATTAAGTATGTTAAAAAATAAAGTAATTTATTCCAATTTGATTATGGTGATACATTTTCTTAAATTATGGGAGTTCTAAATCAATGGCAACGTTAACGTGGCATCAGCATGTCTGATTTCGGGAAGAACACACGTTATCTTGTAGCGCCATCAACTGAAGAAGCTTATAAAATAAAAGAAATGTAAAGGAACTCTCATCCCACTTAGCGAGTGTTAAACATTAAAACAACCATCCAAATTGTCCGAGAAATACCTCGGCTGGAGGACATCCCTCCACTCGAGAATAGCGTCGCTAAAACAACATTCACTAGCTAACGCACATTAGCTAACGGTGAGAGTGGACGTTTTGGAAAAATATGTACAGGATGTTACGTTGAACCATCTTATTGACATCAGTAACCTAAGGATTTCATTTTTAAGCCTCGGTACATAATAGACAGACGCGTCTAGAGTGCAACTACGATAACTTTGCAGAGCGAAACATGGCAACACCTCCGTTTAAAAGTCAAACAATGAAAATGTGACATTTAAATGGAGGTTTTTGCCCTTCTGACGCTTTGTGCCAGATTCGCATAATGTCAGATTCGCATTATGCCAGATTCTCATAATGTCAGATTCGCATAATGCCAGATTCGCACAATGTCAGATTCGCCTAATGTCAGATTCGCATAATGCCAGATTAGCAGAATACCATTATGATCTCTCACACGACAATTCTGTATTAGGAAAATACCCGTAAGTGGCGATGGGTTCATTTTCGTTAATGGTGGCAAACCGACGTAATATCTGTCATAGCCTAAATACCTCCTTAATGTATATAATTTTCTTATACAGGGCGACTTCAAATTGGTAATACAAAACACTTGATTCTGGCTCAGTTAATGCCATGTAGTGTAACACATTAACCCCTATGTTAGAATTTGCTGTATTTAATTATTGCTAATTTTCTAACAAAACAAATAGCTTATTATCTTATTGAGCTTACTATGGGGCTAGTTCGATTTGTGTAAGATTGTCCCCTAATATTTATTTATTTAAATAATTAAAGTCCTAAAGTGTGGTTACACTCCATTAAATACCTAAGTATCATCTTGCTGAAAACCTTATTTTCTTTGACAACTGACAATTACTAATCAAAACACGTTTTCTTCATAAATTGCGGCATGTGACGGATAACTAAAGATGAAAGTGGTCATTTGAAAATCTTTAAACCACTTTGTTTATTATTATGGTAGGATAATCATGTTAAGCTAACAAAAATGAGATAAATTAATAATTAAAAAAAAACATACTTCTGATTATTTCAAAAGTATGAGACTTAATTGAGGGGCTAAGTTTAGGGGATATGTATGTAAAACATTCATTTTGTATTACCAATTCGAAGTCACCAATGTGTTGAAAAGTATACTTTTATAATACCAACTAAAAGGTGCTCGCCACGTCGTTCGCGTAAAACTTTTTAACCGTACTCGGATAAATCACGGCCATGCCTACACCAAAACTGGTTCAAATCTATCCTATCGAATAAGATGAAAATAATAAATAATGTTCCGCTCTGTAAAGTTATCGTAGTCACACTCTAGACGTCTGTCTGTTATGAACCGAGCTTTAATAATGCCGTTTGTAATAAGACTGTCTGTATCTTTTGAACCGTTATAGTGATGTTTTCACAGAGCGTGCATCACCCATAATACAAGCATTTATTAGTTTTTTTTTTATACAACTAGGGTGGCAAACAGTTAGTAGTTAGTTAGAGTTTAGGTCGATTTGTGTAAGATTGTCACTATAGCACATAGTAGAAACTAATAATGTATGGAATGCTTAAAGTTCTGAAATAAATATATTTTATTTTACTTAAGTATTTAATTATAATCTTTTTATTGCAGGTATGTTACTTGGTCTTGCACTGGTCGATTTATCAACAAAATTCTACAACCTTCCGCCGATATTCGGGTACAGTTTTTTTATACTTTGACATTGTAAACAAGTAAAGTACCAAAAAAAAAAATTTTTAGATTTTTTTTAAGAATAGATTTATGTTAGTTTTAGTTTATTTAGTTTATAGACAAGCATTTCACTCCGATCGCACCTGATGTTGAGTGACGATGAAACCTAAGGATGTAGCTTGCTTGTCTAGAAGATGTCTATTAACTCTCAACTTGAAGAGATCCAAGTCATATTTTTCTGGGAAAAGATGGGCGGGAAGAGAGTTCCACTCCTTTGCGGTCAGTGTGTCATAAATCGATGGAATAACGATTTAAGTAAGTGTGCTAACATGTTAAACTGAAGGGGTCAACCCCCCCACCTGGGGAGTTAAAAACGAGAGCTTTGCAAGTTCCCGGATAAGTCGGAGCTTACCGAGTTCCAGCCTTATTGCTTCGGCCTCCGCCCCACACTGTTTTATTAACACACCTGGTTAATTTTACTAGAAAAGCTTTGCATGTCGTTAGTGACTAATTTCAGTAGAATTTTCAGCTGATTTCTCAAAACAGAGGAGGTTATCTAGTTTGTTTTTTTAGGGTTCCGTACCTCAAAACGAGAAAAACGGAACCCTTATAGGATCACTCGTGTGTCTGTGTGAACCGATTGAGTTGAAATTTGGTACAAACATTTAAGTTAATGACCCAAAGACGGACGTGTCACGGAAATGTATGAATTTTAATCATGGAAGCCACTTTTGGGGGGTCAAATAGAAATTTAAAAAAAGTTAGCAAACTATATCATGTGATATATTAAATAATAAATAAATAATAATAATAATAATAAATATTAGGGGACAATCTTACACAAATCGAACTAGCCCCATAGTAAGCTCAATAAGGCTTGTGTTATGGATACTAGACGACGATATATTTAATAGATACAAATACTTATATACATAGAAAACATCCATGACTCAGGAACAAATATTCGTGCTCATCACACAAATAAATGCCCTTACTGGGACTCGAACCCAGGACCTCCCGCTTCGTAGGCAGGGTCACCACCAACTAAGCTAAAGCGGTCGTCGGTTAAATGAAAGTACTCACTTTGAGAATCTTAAATATGTCGGAGACAGCAGCGATAATTCAAGAAATCCAAGATCGTCAATTGACTACTGTAGTACTAAGTAGATTTAAAATGGCAGCGGATGCCGTGTGACGTAACGACCGGTTGCGGTGCACGTGGACGGGCTCGTTGGGCAAGAGCGTCATTCTCTTTCTGGCTGTCGTGGCGACAACACTTGTCTTACGATTCTGTCAGCTCGTCTGCCAGTAGTTAAAGTTGCTACTTTTGTCATTCTGTCGATTAATAGTCAAATGAATCATACTGTAGAAACTGGTGAGTTTCTTCCGGCGCTTCTTCTCACCAGAATGTCATTACCGAAGTCGCCAAAAGAATCAGACGAATAAACGATTTGATCTTACACGAATCCTCGCCTTTAACCACCATAACCTCAACGGTTTGCAGTTAACCTTCCTGACAGTCAGTTCACGCTAATCCGACAAATATATTATTTTTTATAATTTTTATATTAGTATTTTTGAAGCTATTTAAGAAAATGGGCAAAAATTGACCATTCCCCCCCTTATCTCCGAAACTCTTGGACCTAGAATTCAAAAAAATATATGGAAAATATTCCTGCACCTATAGATTACACCTACAAGAAAGAAGTCTGTGCAGTAAAGTATAATTTGATTCATTTCTTGGTGAGCAAAAAACTGTGGCCGGTTATTTGCTATAATATGTGTTTTGAATATAATATAAACTGTTATATGTGTTTTGAACAATAAAGATTTATTATTATTTGCTTGTTGCATTTTATTAATAATGTCATTTTATGAAATCATGTCACTTTTCTTTATATTTCGTAGATTAATTTATTTGTAATTAATTTCTTCACAACAAGTATTTAAGAAAAGCATCATAAGTTGTACCTCGGTGGAAAGCCCGACAGTACCACGTCAGGTAATTTCCTATATTCCGAACTTCGACATCATGAATAGTAATTTATTTACACAAGTAAAGGAATTACATAATAGGAAATGTATAAAATATAGAAAGTAAAAGTCACAATTATTGTAATGTTTTTAAAAAGAGAAACTGGTGAGTTTCTTCCGGCACTTCTTTTCACCAAAAGGTAATTTACCGAAGCGCCGAAAGAAAAGAATCAGACATCTAATAAAAGAGCCCTTGAGGCTTTCTTGTAGAAATAAATGAAATAATGAACTTTATTCTGCAAGTAGGCCGCAAGGGCACTTTTACATGTCAAAGTTTACTGGCTATTTTTAAAAGAGGAGACCACTGCCGAGGAGGGTCAGTCAAATTCAATCAAAAATTATACTTAAATGCAAAAGTATTACTTAACCTATCTTAAATTAATGTATAGCATGCATAGTTCTACTACTAAGCACGTCAAAGATTATCACAATGGATAGAAAAATAACAAATAAGAATAATAATAAGAATGACTAAATGAGTTTGAGTTTATGGGGTATGACTTGGTGCATACTACAACTGTTATTAATTTAAAGGGTCAAATTATATCACTCACGAGATTGGCAGTGAATTTAAGAATTACACGATAGCGTCTATCGTTTCACCTAATTGAATTACCATTAAACATCGTGTGCGCTATTTGCAGCTCCACTTCAAAGTAAATCACATAAATCCTTTACAATCACAAGAACTCTGTATTCGCACCGTCATTGCCGATCCTGACGATAACAATGGCCTTTGTGTCGACGGGCGACAGAGGCCGACGGGGGCCGACGGGGGCCGACAGAGGCCGACAGAGGCCGACAGCTAATCGAGCCTCGCCGCCATTGTCTCGGGATCAACGTGTAGTTCCGATTGGTTGGAGGTATTCGGAGCGTGTAGTGAGGTGTCGGGTCGGTTTGATTGGGCTATTAAGTGTCTTAAGTCATTTGAGTACGCGTGCAGGGTGAGCAATCGAAATAGGTCAGCAAGGGAAAGGTTCGAACTAAAAGAGATAAGATATATGCTTTTAGGAAAACCATCGAGCATGGCAATGCGGCGAGCCTTTTGGGCACACTCCCCTGGCAGTGATTTAGAACAAATTTTTTATCTTTAGTTTGTACCTAATATAATTTATAAGTCTTGGTTCCTATTGTTATTCTCTTATTTCATGTTTATTTTTCACAGACAAATATTTCCACAAATACAGGATTATTTCTTATTATTTTAATTCTTAGCTAAAGAAGAAAAGGAATCCCATCAAAAACATTACATTTAAAAGCAAACGTCTCGCAACGCAGTTCTTCTACAACAAAAAAGTTGATTGTTGAGATGTAATGCTAAACCAAGTCAGTACCGGGGGGATGTCTACAGAACTCGATTTCTACCGACTGGCATATTATTTAACCGGGGAGGAACACATTTTATACAGATCTCAAATAATGAATCCTCCACGGTTTCAATTAATTAAATTAGAGCTTATTTTTGAAGACCTTTTTGTGATACTTATTCTAATGCTAATGTATCTTTATTTTCTTAGATCTTTATTACTTTTATGATACATATACAAAATGCAAATACAAAATATAAACACATTATAAAAACTGGTCAAGAGCATGTCGGACCATGCTCAGTGTAGGGTTCCATAGCCGTATCTATAAGGAAATGTGCTACAGATAAAAATAAAGCTAAAAATAAACAACTGGCAAAAAGTATTAAATGCCGTGTAAATCAATGGCACTTAAAACCTTTAAGTTGGGAAGTTTTTCACCAATAACTTCAAAACGGTTTTTTCGTTACTATTCAAAATAATTTTCGTTGAATGTATTTATTAAGCGTTACCTTCCTGATTTTTTTCATATTTTTTGGATTTACGGTTTAAAAGTTAAAGGGGCGGGGACACAATTTATGCAACTTTCGGAGCGATTATTTCCGAAAGTATTCACTTAATCAAAAAATAGTACATAAAAGCCTTGTTGAATGATTTTAAAAGAACTGTCGAATTATGTACCTCACGTTGATGTCTGCTGAAAAAAAATATTTTTAGCTTCTGTTACATGTATGCAGTGCCCCCCTAGATTTTTTTATTTGTATTATTTATCTACCAAACTTAGTAGCGGCATCTACAAGACATCTATATTCCAAATTTCATCGGTATACGTCTTGTATTTTTTGAGTAAAATGCCTGTGACATACGGACGGACGAACGGACGGACGTGACGAAACTATAAGGGTTCCTTTTAGCCATTTTGGCTACGGAACCCTAAAAACCTAACCTAGGGTGCCGCCGGCAGCGGGGCGGAGCCCAAGCTACCGGTGGTTAGGGCTGCAGAGAAAGGAACCTCCTGACAATGCGCGCCATATCCAAAAGTGACTTCTGTATCGATACTTATTATTATTAATTAATAGTTGTGGAGGTCAAATGCCTTTGCCCAGCAGTGGAACGCTTAAACAAGCTGATTAAATTTATTACATTGAATTTAAATAGTGTATTCCAAGAATAATTTCTACTTTTTAACTAATGCAATCAACAAAAACTTGCAAGTTGTAAAAGTAATTTCACTGAAACAATTGTGACAAAATTAAAAACCTGTAGAAAATTTAAATTTTCTAACTTTACGATTCGCAGTTAATTTGCATTTCGAGTAGTTCAAAGTGTTTTATTTGGCCGAGAACCCGGCGAGCTGAGCAGCGGGAGCGACTTTGAAAAAATATGAAAAGACTTTTATTTGATCTTTTAAAAGTTAATTAAAACTTTGAACAACACAAAGGATCTTCGTTAGGGTTGTTCTAAGTCATAAAAGCCAAAATATGGGGCTGATAACGAGGTATCACTGCCAAGCGGAAATCTATCCTACTCCTTTAAAATAAAGTACACTTTACATTATGTGTGCCGCGCCCAGGATTTCCAGCTTACCGCGTTGTTCCATTATGAACCTTACGTGGTTGGAATAGCGTATGTTTTTGATTGTGGCTTAAATAGAGTTGTCGCGAGGGATTAACCAGCAATCGGATTGTTATCGAAAATAATCATTTTTGTATCGATTTTGATTGTAGTCGAAAATAACGTCGTGTCGAGAGGCTCTCGCTCCGGTAGCGAGATATTGCTTTGATATCTTTATAAAAAGAGCATTGTTAAGGAATTCTGTAGATTTCTGAATATAATACTTTCTGAAGAATTGGCGAGGAGTCGCACCTGGCCTTCAACTTAATTTAGAGCTGAGTATTTGTAAGGCGCGGGAATGAGGTACAAAGCTCAGCTAGAGACCGTTTCCCTCTCTCTGAAACTCACGCATACCATACTGACGCATTATCATCATCATCATCAGCCTGTAACAGTCCGCTGCTAGACGCAGGCCTCTCCCAAGCCGCGCCACTTTGCTCGATCATCAGCTATACTCATCCAGTTGCTGCTAGCCACCCAGCGCAGATCGCCGCTCCATCTGGCTTGGGAACGTCCCACACTGCCTTTACCCATACGCGGTCTCCAATGCAGAACCTGACTGACGCATACTGACTTCCAAATTTAGAAAATTTCAACGGTCATTTTTGTTCGGCGTTATCGTTTTTTAGGGAAGAGAGTTGGTTAGAAGTAAAGTCCGATCGTAGTCAGAAGGTAATAATTTTATTTACAAAAAGCACTTAATATATACAGAAATAAGAGGTAACAATTATACTAGGTAGTAAGACGGTTTCGCGCGACAAAGACAGGCGAGTGAGAGAGAGACGGAGCGAGCGCGGGCGCGGCGAGATCGCATCGCGCGAGGTCACGCGATTTGCAGGAGTCGCTTCCGGGTCGTCTTTATTAGCGCGCTCTGGGCCAGTTCGTTCCATTTCGCCGGCTGGCCGTCGTCGTGTGCGCACGCTGCTCTGCGTTTTGAAAATCGACTTGTCACTCGAAGATGAACCTGAATGGTGCTTGAAGATGAAGATGGAACTTGAATACGAAGATTCACTCGTTGAAGATCTCCTCCTTACTGTCGCTGTTTCCTTGTGAAACTGTGACGTCAATCATCTTCCAGTCACTGTTTCTTTCGAAACGATGACGTCAATCACCTATAGTTTCATACATTATAATATTTCGATGTACTTGAGACTTATTTGCAAAATAAAGGAATTGATTTTTATTTGTATAGTTAAATACGAGTCCTAAAAGTGGAATCAAAAGCTAATTATATTTAAATATCAGTAGCTTTACATTATAAATTGAAAGTCAATCAATAACAAATCATTCACTCTTCAAATACAACCAGGTAATTACCGAAATACACCAAATATAGTAAAACTCTTATCATCGTTCAAAACCATTTGGAACCTATTAACGTGAAAACTGGAAAATAACTCAGAATATTAACAGCACGAAGCATAAACGGTTATAAACCTCCAAATTATTTTCTCATTTTAAACGTTCAACGCACGCTTTAACAAAATGGACTCTATTGCAAATACAACAAGGTTTGTTACCGTTTGGACATGTGCTATTTGTTATTGGCCGGCTTATTGCGGAATAACAAAATGTTTACCGGGCCGCATTGATTCCCACTATTAATTTCACATTTTCCCCTGCCCTATTATTGGGCGCTCTGGGAATAGACAAGGACCTTACAGTTGAGGACAAAATAATGAGTACACACGCGTATCGAACGTTGTAAGAACAAGTGGGTGAATCAACTTCTACACCCACACTTTTGACGTCTCTGGCGTCACCAAAAATGTATCTGGTGTCACCAAGGAATCGAACTTCTAATAGGATATTATTCTATTTATGTATTTATATAGTAAACAATAAAATTTAAATAAAACAATAACAATAAGTACTAAAACTATAAATTAAATGCAAACTAAAGGTAATAAAGGACCATGGGCAACTTTGTATGGGAAGTGGACCCAAAACCAACAGAGCTGAGAGTTATGTCTTTAAAAGGTATTACATTAAAACAAAGGCATTATATTAAAAGGTATTTAAAAGGTATTATTATAAAGGTAACTGAGATATTCCTATCTTAGTTTATATGAGAAACGCCTACTACGCCAGTACGCCTACGCTAGCTGACGCGGGTGCACGGAGCGGGCGCACGCGGCGGCAAAAATATGGCACTCGCGCCCGCTTCACTTAGCGCTGCTCATAATATTTTGAATTTGAATATCTCAGTTTTGCAATGGCATTGAACTTGGTGCCCGTATAATGAAATGAAGTACATGTAAGGACCTATTTAATGACACAACTCTCAGCTCTGTTGATTTTGGGTCCATTTTGACGCATGGTCCTAATTGCTCTAAATCGCAGCCAGTGGGGAGTGTGCCCAGAAGGCTGGCCGCGTTACCACGCTGGATGGCAATGCTAATTCGCTGAGCGAAATACTGGCCAGCCCTTTGGTCACTGGTGGCCTCCACTAGACGCGCCGACAGATTCTTAAAAATCCGGCGCGCACTAGGTCCCCAGGGTCCCAGCGTCTCGACCCCAAACGCCTCAAATATGTAGCTACTACCGAGGCTTCCATATTTGCGGCGTTTAAGGTCTTCTGCTGAGGATGCGGCAGTGCGGCGCGATTCTATTTATTAGGTTTATGAGACAGGACATTCAATGTTCAACATATACCATAATTTAAACATACACAAACCATTATTTAAAGGCGTTATTTTACAACGAAAATTAAAAGTTGCGGACAGCGTCGCGTGGGTAAAAAAACTTGCTTTACTAGTATTACGTAGTAGGTTGTGCAAGGTAGCAAAATTACATGGGGTAACTTTGGGGCATTCCATACATTATTTTTCGATGCTTAAAAGCCATATATGCCCTTAAAAGGAATGTATTCAATAACGCACCGCTCTGTATGTATATCTATCACTGTCCCGCAGTGCACGGATTGTTTGTTCGTCAGGCTCGATCACCTGCGCTCTGTCCGCCATCTTTATTACTCGAATCATTCCTTCAATCTCATCCGTCCATATTCATCCACTGCTGAACATACCCATTGTTTTAGTGGGATATGATCGCCTTAGTATACACCGTGGGTACGAGTAACCCGACAAACTTTAACTATAGATTCTAACAACTATTAGGAGTAAAAAATGTTATGTGATGTATAGTCGAAAAACGCTTACATTCAGAGATATTCATTCTTTTTTAAATGAAAGCTCCCTAACAAGCCCTAATAAAAGTGACTAATATAGATTTACTATTTTTTTTAAATCCTTTAACTAAACAGCAATATACCTTCGCCCACCCACAGTGTATAGCCATTGAGTTTTGCATGGTTTCTGTTTAATTTTTTATTTGTAACAGTCCATACTTAGTCTCGTAAACCAATCGATTTCATGGGTCCAATCCTTCATAAATATCTGAACATGCACTCTAACGCCTAGACAATAGAGTCGTGTTCAGATGTTTGTGAGCGCCTTGTTTGCTCCGATGTATCTGATGGTGACTGTACTTTCGCAACCAACAATTTCGCATAGCACCTACGGAGCGGGTTCCCCGTGTTGAGTGTTAAGTTCATTCTAGTAGGTTGGTTTTCCAAACGAACATAAAGAGGGTAATCGTTTGCTTCCACGGCATCAATCGTGATGGAAATCTGTATAATTTTATAGCTTGAAACATTTTATCTGCGCGATTGACACGAAATGTTTCAATAAACTAGAATTAACGTGCAATTATACATTTTATACGCTTTCTTAATGCTACGCCGTAGCCTGCGACGTCAGTGCTACGCCGTAGTGTGTGCATCAGTGCTACGGCGTAGCATGCTATGGGTGCTGCACGCGCAAACCATACCTATTGGTAGATCTTTGTAGAGCAGTGTAGCGATGAACGGCTGAATGCTACGGACAAAGTAATGTTGTAGCATAATTCAGAAATTCTATTAAGGGAGGTTGCACACGGCGAATTTTAGCAGCGATTCAGTAGCGACGCCGTCGTGATACAGTCGTTATGCTGTCGCTGGTCATAGGAAGGTTGCACACGGCGGCTTTATGCAGTGATACAGTCGCGCGTTCACGACTGAATCTGCGCACGACTGCATACGTGGTTAAAATTCGTCGGGTTACTCAGGCCCACGGTGTGTATAACGATATGATACGAATATACAGTGTGTAAATTAAGCGTGGAAATAAACACGCTCGTCACCTGTCGGCAAATTTAAATAAGGTCCCGTCACCGGGCGCCGAAGGTCCGTCAAACTTAAATTATTCGCACAATTTGTCCCCCCGATGCTACCCTTGGACGGAACTACAAATAACCCCTAACTAAGGGAAAATTATATGGCAATTATAGCGTCGGCAAACCGTGTCCGTGAAGTTAGTAAATCATTTGGGTAACCTTAGTGTTATTTGTTTTCTTTAACTGAATACAAAGAGATTAGAAAATATAACACCTTGTTTCAATAAAACAAACATTTATTTCGCTACTAATTTTAAACATAATTACTGTAGCATGAACAAGAGTAATATGTTTTTGTTATTTTTTTTATATTAAATGCAGTCTTTTTGTCCTTATTTGATTTCGAAACAGAGCGATAAGTCTGATAACGACGAATAATGGACAAATGTTTCCATTTCACAATCTAAAATATAATAAACATTATTCTTTTCGTCATTATTATTTCACTGATCACGTTTCCGGCTTCACCCTATAAGTCCTGTCGAAAAAACAGGAAGGTCAGAACTCTTAAATATATTATGTGTTACCTCTTTTTCGAATGAAATAGCAGGAAAATAAACCTTTTATTCGGCTTTGAATAATTCATCGCGAAAACGCACAGCGAATACCAACGCGGCCCTAAAACAACTCCTAGCTCAATCAAATTAACAAATCGGGCCACAATCGGAAGTTTTACCCGATACCGTTTAACTTAACTGTTACCGGAACGGCTAATTGTTATTGTTACTATTATATATATTTCAAAGTGGTTGAATTGTCTTTTTTGACGGAATAATAAACAAACACCTTTTAGAAACCTTTGAGACTTATGATTTTTTAGATGATCCCATAAAATTATGTTTTAATTTTGTCTTTTGTATTATTTGAAAGTCTGGTTGTTTTGAGCTGTATATTTTCATAAATAAAAATATATTATCTTAAAAAGATTAACCTGAGTTTTCGGACTTTTTTCTCTATTTAAAGATTGTAATTATGACGACCGCTTTAGCTTAGTTGGTAGTGACCCTGCCTACGAAGCAAGAGGTCCTGGGTTCGAATCCCGGTAAGGGCATTTATTTCTGTGATGAGCACGAATATTTGTTCCTGAGTCATGGATGTTTTCTATGTATTTAAGTATTTGTATCTATTAAATATATCGTCGTCTAGTATCCATAACACAAGCCTTATTGAGCTTACTATGGGGCTAGTTCGATTTGTGTAAGATTGTCCCCTAATATTTATTTATTTTATTTATTTATTTATTTAATTATGCATAGACTCAAATTTATGAATTGCACAGTACCGAACATTGAAATAAACTGATGGTGCAGGGTCCGCCCGGATCGCTACCACCATCTTACCCACTAACCTGCCGTCAAACAGCAGTGTTCGCGCTGTTGTATTCCGGTGTGGGGGTAAGACATCCGGTGAAATTACTAGCATAGAGGCATTCTATCTTAGACCTCAGGGCAACGCATTTGTAATATTAAGATTGCATATGTCCATGGGCCTCTGAAGTCACTTACCATCAGGTGTCCTGTGTGCCTTTCCCATGACAAAAAAAAAACTTTTAGCCTCAAAAGCAGGAAAAATAATTGAAAAACGAAACCAGCAGCGAAAAAGTAGTATCTAATAAATAAGATAAGTATCGTGAAATACACCCTGTATACTTGTTAGGCGCAATAAAACTTTAACGCGCCCGCGACACGCGAGCCGGCGATGAGCTGCGTCAAGTAAATCATACACAACGCACCTTCTCATAAATTAGATCAATTTGCATCTATAGAGGAGTGGAACATACCATTACTGTCTAATTATTAGTGCCTGAATGCCAAATTGGTTAGGCTCATACATAATAACAATAGGCTAATTATGTTTTATGGGTAAAATTTTATTTGAGTCTGTGAACGTTGCATGTTGTGTCAGTATTTTTGCTAAAAGTTTTGTGAATATTGTTGCTAAAATAGTAAAATTAGGCTTAGCAATTACAATATTTAGTTCAACTATAAGTGATCTTGGACGTTAAAAAAAAACTAAAATTATGCTTATCCGCGTCATATCGCAGATTAGCAAAGTAATATTTTTAATCTTATTAACATGAATTTCCGCTCCGAATCACTCTGTATATCGCCTATAACTAGACCTTAATAAATAAAAGGTTCAGTTTTACGAGTACTACTAGATCTTTAAACGAAGGAAAGTCGGGCTGAGCCGCGGCCGTAGGGTTTTATTCGCCGCGGCGGCCGACTGCAAATTATATCGTAGTATTTTCCAATCCAACCTCAACTGCTCAACCTGTGGACACTTTCCAGAATTTGACTTTTAATCAGTTGTTAGACAAAAACTACGCGTATTATAAATGAATTCTTTATTTTGTTTTAATCACAATTAAACAATCTTCAAAGTCCACATATGTTTTCTACGCTAGCTATCCGCAGATGGCGGATAGAAGCATTTTAAAAAAAACACTCATTTTGTCCATAGGTACATCTACTGTCTGTACCTATGGACTCCAAAAACGTACCTATGGACGGTAACGTACCTACGGACATTAATCAACAACATACTTTTAAACAGAATAAACTTCTAGAATAACGTAATTAACAACATACAATTAAACAACATGTAATTATATGTTGCTCTGCATATCACAGTTACTTTTTTTCTTCTTGAAATCTAATATTCTTAGCAAAATCTCAAGTATAATTATGGGATTTTAAAATGCCTCCATTGTCAGCAGAAGAATATGCTGTGTGTAGTAATGCTGCTTTTTTAAGTAATCATATATCTGTTGCTCCTCAGTATCGCTAAATATCCTCCTGACATCATTTTTTAGGAGTTCTAAGCCTTCTTCACCAATATTTTGACAGTGATTTAATTTTATGTTTTTAAAGATTGTCGATTTTGGGATTTTAAACTTCTCTGCGGCTTTCCTTACTGAACTTCCATTTTCTACTTCCCAAACAGCTGCAGTCAGAGTGTCTAGGCATATCTTGTCTCTATTTTTCCCAGCTTTACTACGAGGCACTAAAACAAACAAAAATATTGTATATTAATTTTACTGTCCACAGGAACATTCAGTATAACTGTACCTATGGACAGTCCACAGGTACATTCACGGAGGTATCCACAGGTACAATTTCGGCGGTTTTTATTTTGAATTCATACCGGTCACTATAAATGCTACCTACGATTAACGAAATCTTGTAGAAATAACGTTTACATCATATAAATTAATATGCCATTGCAAAGACACCCGCAACATTTAGAGATTTTACATAAAACATGCTTTAAAAGAAGGTAAAAAATTACTTTTTGTCACAAAAACTTTCGGCAGCCTCAAAACACACAGTTTCTGTAATCAGTAAAGATGGCGATTAGCTAGTGTTGCCATATGAAAAAAATACTTTTCAAATAAGTGATTGGTATTTGACTATGGTTATTCGTTTTCTCTGTATGAGTAGTGTCCACAGGTAAAACCGTCCACACGTACAGCACTTGCCCCTATAGTATGTAGTAAACTTCAAATGTAGTCAACATCCCTATTTAATTTTAAATCTGTTTCATTCCCTTCTTACCTACTGTAGCATAATCGCTACAGGTTTTGTGTCGTTAGTTCGTTTGTTCGCTAGTGTTGGCTAACTTGTACGGTCGCGGCTTCTCTTGGTCGGCCACGTGGTCATAAATGGCGGTGTCTGTATAGCGATGCGTAATCTGTCAAATACATGCTCTATAAAATCGGTTGTACTCTCGCCGAGATTGGATTACGTCCTTACTTCACTTCAAGTTTTTGGCGTGCTGGTGGGTTTCGGTTATGTTTTTTTCAAATTGTGGATTCCAGATTCGTCGAGTTTGAAATTTGATTGTGTGGACAAACGCTGGTGTTTTTTTCATTCTCAATCTGACTTTCACGTGGAAAGCACATTACTTTCTTTGCAATTTTTTGCAGTTTGCATATTGTGTTCTAGCCCGTGCGGTGGTGATATTTTTGCTGTTCTCAAAGTAACGGTGAATAATAATTGTGATCGTGACGAGTTCACGCTGCATGAGCGTGGACCTGTTTAGTGTTGTTCGTCCAAGACGTGCGGTCTTGTGCGTGGTCTATGAACCCTCATCGGCGCCGTAGTAGCGCTGACATTGCGTGGTCTGTTTAAAAAGAAGCCGGTCATTCTTCGTGCTCCGGGTATGTACCGTGGTTGTGGTTTCGCTAGTAGTGTCGCGGGCTGCCGTTTACGTATAGATTTTTTCATTTTTTCGTATTCTTTTCAGCTCCAACGTGACGCTCCGTTCTTCCTGAGTGTAAGACGTGCGTAGGCGGTATTCGCGAGCGGCCATCTCGGCGTGGCGGTTGCCTACGGTTCGATGGTGAATGCTCCCGCGGACTTATATGAACGAGTGCTATTGGATGCGAACCTAGAGGACGGTGGCGTGGCAACATAGGAATAACTACGTCAAGGAATTATTAGTATAAGCATTTAGCCAGGTACCCTGCAGTATTTAGTGACATACGCGTGCTTGTGATCGCCTTTGGACGCTCTGTTATACGTCCGGCGCGGCCAGTCAATTTATTTCAAAAAGCCGTTCTCAAAATTCAGAAAGGCTCTTACCCGCCAGTGTACTATATAATTTTTCGGTCATTTTAATTTCTCTTTGCGATTCATCTAAATTCAGAAAGGCTTCTACCCGCCAGCGTAGTATTTGATTTTCCGGACCTTTTCTTTCCCTTTGCGACACCCTAGGGTTTCATCAATTCATTCATCCTCCCATTTCATCACCACTTTCCGCCCTAGATACCGTCAGTGCCTCACGCGTACGTTCGATCTTGGACTCGCTCGGACGACCAGCCCCGATGCTCGGTTCCAACATCGATCGTACTCGCTACGCCTTTTTTCTTTAACTACTTTGACTTGGTACTTGCCTTCTGCTAAAATTGCTACTACGGATCGTCATACCGCGTCTCAGTTCGTGAGTCGAATAAAACTATAGTGTTCACGTTTCTAATTATTTAATGGTTACCAACTACCGGTCCAAAGCCGATTTGTTTTGCCGATTTGAGTTAAATAAAACTGTTTGTGGTCCTAATAATTTTATTGTCATCGGATATATAATTTGCCTGGTGCCTTATTAACTTACCCTGCGATTTCTTGCCTTGTGTTGTAAAATGGTTGTTTTCAGGAGTAAATAAACAAAATTATACGTGTTATTGTGTGTGATTTTATTTTTAGTTATATTCACTACAATTATGGCGCCCGATACAGTATGGTAAGTTGAACCCTGTTTTTACTTTTCATTATTTAATGTGTGAAATTATTTAATTCGCTACATCAAACATTTTTTTTTCCTTTTTTTGCCTTGTTCGGGGAGGGTGACCGCTTTCCGGTCCTGTATTACTAATGCTTTCTTTGATTATAGCCTTCCGGTGTTCCTGAATACTCGTACGTGTTGCACGAGTCATACGGTGTAGCTCAGCGTGACATTGAACCCCACTTCGGACGCGGAACTTGGATCTTGTTGGACGTCAGCCTCAGATCGCTCCGACGGGACAGCTCTGAAGTTATTTGAAACTCTGTGATTTGTTACCTGTTAAACAGAAATATTTTTAATCGGCATCCTGTTTCATTCTATCCCCAAACGTATCCCGAGTTATTTATTTAGTAGTTCGCAAACCCTTTAAACTTGCACCCGTAGACGTTAGGGCAATTTCACGGTAAGTCGTTTAGAGAACAATTTATCACTTTTCGCATACTATATTTCTTTTCGGTGTTTGTTCGCAGGCGTTTATTATCACATATATTATCGCAAATATTATTGTATATTGTCGCTGACGTTCCAGTGTCAATACTACTTAACACGCTCGTCGCCAAGCGACGCATCGCCCGTGTCAGTTTCATATAGGCTAGGCTAGTTTTGTCAGGTTGAATAACTAGCATCGTGGCCTTGTGGTATAACCGTTGGGTCTGCGAGCTCGAGGTTGCTGGATCGATCCTCAGCGTGGGTCTTCTTTTTGCTTTTTTTTCCGACGGTTATTTCTAGTTTAAGCCTCGCGGAATCTGATCCCGGTGTCGACAGTGTTTTATTCCCAGGGTTTTCCGTTTTTTTTTGCCTCTTGAGAATAAAATCGAGATTCCATTCAAATTAAATTTTCAATAGTGATAGTTTAAATTAAAAACCGATTGGTCGCGTCTAGTAATCTAAATTAAACCAAACTGAACAATCCTGCTAAACTGCTAAAATTAGTACTGCTAAATTACCAAACTAAATAAGTAATTATTAATCATTTGTTAACCAATTGGTTAATTAATTAATTTTTCGTTTAATTAATTAATCAATATCAATTAATGATCCGGTTACTACTTTAATTAAAGTAAATTAAATTAATCGGTTAGGGTTGTCAACCACGTCCAAATTAAATTAGTTCGGATTGCTAATTTAATTAAATATCTCCAAACAAGTTATTTTAGATTTTCTTCATAAATTAGATTCAACAAGCCGGGTTTAATTAACTGAATTGAATTGAATTGAATTAAATTAAAATTTGACTTCGATTTAATTGCGTTTATTTGGGATTATCTAATATTTTCAAATAAGACTTCATAAATTAAATTGAATTAAACGTTGCGTTGTTGCGAATCGTTTAGCTATTTTGAATTAAATCAATTCGATAGGGTTGGCAAGTTGGACTTCAATTAAATTGAGTTTATTTTGGATCAATTTAATATTTTCAAACAAGACTTCATAAATTAAATTAACGGAGCTTGAATAGCTGTGGCTAATATTAGGGGTGGCAATCGAGTTTGGATTAATTTAGTTTTGATTGTGAACTGAATTTAAGTTTTTAAATACGACTTCTTAAATTAAATCGATTTAACTAAGTTTAATTTGAATGGATATCTAACCGGCATTTATAACTTAGATTTTTTTTGATGTTCGCGTTGACTTCTAACTTAAATTTTTTTTGGATGGTTGCGTTGACTTCTAACTTTAATTTTTTTTGGAAGTTCGTGTTGACGTCTAGCACTTCGTTGAACCTCTAGCTACCTGCTTTGCTTTAGTTTGCTGCTTCTTTGCTTTAGTTTGCTGCGTTTCTGCTTTAGTCTGCTGCTTCTTTTTGTGCGATCATTTGTTAACTTCGCAGTTATGTCGAATTTCGGCGGCGAAGGTTCTATCTATTTGACGCCACACCTTCCAGAGCGGAGAACGCACCCACCCCATGTTTTCGGTCTAGCTGATGACACGGGGAAGGAGTTCGTCGACAGCGAGCTCCGGCATCGTGCGCCATCGACACTTCGTCTGGTGCAAGCGCCGTTGCTTATTTAAATGTGGTGTTGCTTATTTAAATTTTTTCGCTTTGAGGAAGAGGGGATAGCGCGTAAGATCTCTCCATCCTACATGGTTAGGTGGTCTTTGCTTACTTTGTTGCCTTTCAGCGGTTTTTCTCTTTTTCTCTTTTTGGGTGGATGGCCCTTAACCATTCCTCCCTTTTTTTGAACCGTTGTTGGCTTTGGTAAGATAGGGGAATAGTCGCTTTGTTTTTGGCTATTTTCTCATTTTTTGTTTTTTAGGTCTTCGTATTGTCTCCTCTTTTTTGCAGCGGTTTTTTTTTCTCTCCTTTCTGGTGGTTTGGTGTGCTGCGTCTTTCTTCTTTATTTCGTGCCTTTTTCCTTTTCCTTGGTCTAATGTTTCTTTTCTTTCTTCTTCTTCTTGCTTCTTCACTTCTTCTCTTTCTTCTTCTTCTTCTGCTTCTTCTTCTCCCTCTTCCCTTCTTCATTTCTTTCTTTCGTGCACTCCGAATGTCTTGTTGTTCGGCAGTGAGGCGTTGGTAGGTCGGCGGCGCGACGTTGACCAGATTGTGGACCAAAAGGTGGGACTCAGTCGGGCCGGGCGTGCTGAAGATCTCCTCGCCTTGCGTGTGGTGTACGCGAGGGTTCGGATTTGTTGGTTTTGGCTTTTCATGGTAATTATTATTGTTATTATAGTAACGACGTGAGGTTCAATTTGAAGCGGTGGTCAACTAGTTTGATTGATTGTTTCTACGTTGTCGATCTTTATTGCTTTTCGCGATTTTTTATTCCTCCAAATTCAAAAAGGCGCGATTGCCCGCCCGTTCTTTTTCGACGTTTTTGTGGCTTCGTTTTTCCTTTCGTCTTCGCCCCCCAGCGGCCTCGGCACAGTGGGGCGTGTCGTTGCCGTTTGGGGTGGTTGGGGGTTTGTGTATTCTAGGTTCGTTCGGTAGGTCGTTGATTCTAGGTGTTATCTGGTGTTGTGCCTCTTCCTTCCGCCGGCGGCCCATTGAGCCGGGCTGTCGCGCGTGTGGGTGGTTGTCTTGTGAGGTACTCCTTGGCGCGGCTTTGGTTGTGTTTGACATTGCAGATTTGCTGGACAGGTTCCTTCCAATTTCGTTACGTTTCGTTCAGTGTCGTTACGTTTTCCTATCGACGTGATTCTAGGTGTTATCTGGTGTTGTGCCTCTTCCTTCCGCCGGCGGCCCATTGGGCCGGGCTGTCGCGCGTGTGGGTGTTTGTCTTGTGAGGTGCTCCTTGGCGCGGCTTTGGTTGAGACTGACATTGCAGATTTGCTGGACAGGTTCCTTCCAGTTTCGTTACGTTTCGTTCAGTGTCGTTACGTTTTTCGTTCCATTTCGTTTTCCGCTTTTCCTGTTGTCTTCTTTTCATGAAGACGCGTCAATGCTACGTGTCATCTCATGCTGCTGGGGGTCCGTTTTGAATGTAGGGGTTTGTCGCGTTGCTAACCAACAACCCAACCGTAGCTCGCTTATCGTTAGGTTAGGTTAGTTAGTGTTTTTTCTAGATTGTCGTTAGGATAGGTTTGATGGCGTTGTACGTCTAATATAATAGCGTTAAGGTTTGTCCGGACGAGGCTTTGTCCCAGCTATATGCTGGCGCGCGTTTTAACGCGATAGGATTGACGCATGTTGTCGCCGTCTGAAGCTTCGTGCTTGTCGGTCGATTTTCGTACCGCCCCGTCGGGGATCGGGTATTTTCCTGGACAACGACATCTTGATGGACCGATGTAGGCCGTATAGCCATATGGGCTAAAAACTCCGGATTCGTATCACGATTTTCGACCAACGGTTCCAACCGTGTTCGCTTGGGACGACAGGTTCCTTTGCGCCTTAGGTTTAGTTCAGCGGTTAGGTTAGGTTATCGTCTTCCATAGGGCTGTAGGTTTAAGTTAGCGGTTAGCTTTGTGGTCATTCTTGGGATATTGTCCTTATAATTGTTGCCTTCGGTTGTTTTCGGCTAATAACCCGCGTCGGTTTATTAGTCGATTATCGTCGTAGGTGTTTGTGCTAGGGTCTTATTGAGCTGTTGGTTGAGGCGTTGGGTTAGCGATGCCTTAAGTAGTTGTGGTGGACGATGGAGTTTCCTAAGTAATAGGGTTGCGTAGAATTGTTTACTGGCTCGATTACGGAACTCCTTGTCAGCTGGTTGGTTTGTGGGGGTTGACTTCTCGGTTTTTCTCTTCTCTTGTTTGTTTGTTTTATTCGGGGGATATCTGTAGCATAATCGCTACAGGTTTTGTGTCGTTAGTTCGTTTGTTCGCTAGTGTTGGCTGACTTGTACGGTCGCGGCTTCTCTTGGTCGGCCACGTGGTCATAAATGGCGGTGTCTGTATAGCGATGCGTAATCTGTCAAATACATGCTCTATAAAATCGGTTGTACTCTCGCCGAGATTGGATTACGTCCTTACTTCACTTCAAGTTTTTGGCGTGCTGGTGGGTTTCGGTTATGTTTTTTTCAAATTGTGGATTCCAGATTCGTCGAGTTTGAAATTTGATTGTGTGGACAAACGCTGGTGTTTTTTTCATTCTCAATCTGACTTTCACGTGGAAAGCACATTACTTTCTTTGCAATTTTTTGCAGTTTGCATATTGTGTTCTAGCCCGTGCGGTGGTGATATTTTTGCTGTTCTCAAAGTAACGGTGAATAATAATTGTGATCGTGACGAGTTCACGCTGCATGAGCGTGGACCTGTTTAGTGTTGTTCGTCCAAGACGTGCGGTCTTGTGCGTGGTCTATGAACCCTCATCGGCGCCGTAGTAGCGCTGACATTGCGTGGTCTGTTTAAAAAGAAGCCGGTCATTCTTCGTGCTCCGGGTATGTACCGTGGTTGTGGTTTCGCTAGTAGTGTCGCGGGCTGCCGTTTACGTATAGATTTTTTCATTTTTTCGTATTCTTTTCAGCTCCAACGTGACGCTCCGTTCTTCCTGAGTGTAAGACGTGCGTAGGCGGTATTCGCGAGCGGCCATCTCGGCGTGGCGGTTGCCTACGGTTCGATGGTGAATGCTCCCGCGGACTTATATGAACGAGTGCTATTGGATGCGAACCTAGAGGACGGTGGCGTGGCAACATAGGAATAACTACGTCAAGGAATTATTAGTATAAGCATTTAGCCAGGTACCCTGCAGTATTTAGTGACATACGCGTGCTTGTGATCGCCTTTGGACGCTCTGTTATACGTCCGGCGCGGCCAGTCAATTTATTTCAAAAAGCCGTTCTCAAAATTCAGAAAGGCTCTTACCCGCCAGTGTACTATATAATTTTTCGGTCATTTTAATTTCTCTTTGCGATTCATCTAAATTCAGAAAGGCTTCTACCCGCCAGCGTAGTATTTGATTTTCCGGACCTTTTCTTTCCCTTTGCGACACCCTAGGGTTTCATCAATTCATTCATCCTCCCATTTCATCACCACTTTCCGCCCTAGATACCGTCAGTGCCTCACGCGTACGTTCGATCTTGGACTCGCTCGGACGACCAGCCCCGATGCTCGGTTCCAACATCGATCGTACTCGCTACGCCTTTTTTCTTTAACTACTTTGACTTGGTACTTGCCTTCTGCTAAAATTGCTACTACGGATCGTCATACCGCGTCTCAGTTCGTGAGTCGAATAAAACTATAGTGTTCACGTTTCTAATTATTTAATGGTTACCAACTACCGGTCCAAAGCCGATTTGTTTTGCCGATTTGAGTTAAATAAAACTGTTTGTGGTCCTAATAATTTTATTGTCATCGGATATATAATTTGCCTGGTGCCTTATTAACTTACCCTGCGATTTCTTGCCTTGTGTTGTAAAATGGTTGTTTTCAGGAGTAAATAAACAAAATTATACGTGTTATTGTGTGTGATTTTATTTTTAGTTATATTCACTACAATTATGGCGCCCGATACAGTATGGTAAGTTGAACCCTGTTTTTACTTTTCATTATTTAATGTGTGAAATTATTTAATTCGCTACATCAAACATTTTTTTTTCCTTTTTTTGCCTTGTTCGGGGAGGGTGACCGCTTTCCGGTCCTGTATTACTAATGCTTTCTTTGATTATAGCCTTCCGGTGTTCCTGAATACTCGTACGTGTTGCACGAGTCATACGGTGTAGCTCAGCGTGACATTGAACCCCACTTCGGACGCGGAACTTGGATCTTGTTGGACGTCAGCCTCAGATCGCTCCGACGGGACAGCTCTGAAGTTATTTGAAACTCTGTGATTTGTTACCTGTTAAACAGAAATATTTTTAATCGGCATCCTGTTTCATTCTATCCCCAAACGTATCCCGAGTTATTTATTTAGTAGTTCGCAAACCCTTTAAACTTGCACCCGTAGACGTTAGGGCAATTTCACGGTAAGTCGTTTAGAGAACAATTTATCACTTTTCGCATACTATATTTCTTTTCGGTGTTTGTTCGCAGGCGTTTATTATCACATATATTATCGCAAATATTATTGTATATTGTCGCTGACGTTCCAGTGTCAATACTACTTAACACGCTCGTCGCCAAGCGACGCATCGCCCGTGTCAGTTTCATATAGGCTAGGCTAGTTTTGTCAGGTTGAATAACTAGCATCGTGGCCTTGTGGTATAACCGTTGGGTCTGCGAGCTCGAGGTTGCTGGATCGATCCTCAGCGTGGGTCTTCTTTTTGCTTTTTTTTCCGACGGTTATTTCTAGTTTAAGCCTCGCGGAATCTGATCCCGGTGTCGACAGTGTTTTATTCCCAGGGTTTTCCGTTTTTTTTTGCCTCTTGAGAATAAAATCGAGATTCCATTCAAATTAAATTTTCAATAGTGATAGTTTAAATTAAAAACCGATTGGTCGCGTCTAGTAATCTAAATTAAACCAAACTGAACAATCCTGCTAAACTGCTAAAATTAGTACTGCTAAATTACCAAACTAAATAAGTAATTATTAATCATTTGTTAACCAATTGGTTAATTAATTAATTTTTCGTTTAATTAATTAATCAATATCAATTAATGATCCGGTTACTACTTTAATTAAAGTAAATTAAATTAATCGGTTAGGGTTGTCAACCACGTCCAAATTAAATTAGTTCGGATTGCTAATTTAATTAAATATCTCCAAACAAGTTATTTTAGATTTTCTTCATAAATTAGATTCAACAAGCCGGGTTTAATTAACTGAATTGAATTGAATTGAATTAAATTAAAATTTGACTTCGATTTAATTGCGTTTATTTGGGATTATCTAATATTTTCAAATAAGACTTCATAAATTAAATTGAATTAAACGTTGCGTTGTTGCGAATCGTTTAGCTATTTTGAATTAAATCAATTCGATAGGGTTGGCAAGTTGGACTTCAATTAAATTGAGTTTATTTTGGATCAATTTAATATTTTCAAACAAGACTTCATAAATTAAATTAACGGAGCTTGAATAGCTGTGGCTAATATTAGGGGTGGCAATCGAGTTTGGATTAATTTAGTTTTGATTGTGAACTGAATTTAAGTTTTTAAATACGACTTCTTAAATTAAATCGATTTAACTAAGTTTAATTTGAATGGATATCTAACCGGCATTTATAACTTAGATTTTTTTTGATGTTCGCGTTGACTTCTAACTTAAATTTTTTTTGGATGGTTGCGTTGACTTCTAACTTTAATTTTTTTTGGAAGTTCGTGTTGACGTCTAGCACTTCGTTGAACCTCTAGCTACCTGCTTTGCTTTAGTTTGCTGCTTCTTTGCTTTAGTTTGCTGCGTTTCTGCTTTAGTCTGCTGCTTCTTTTTGTGCGATCATTTGTTAACTTCGCAGTTATGTCGAATTTCGGCGGCGAAGGTTCTATCTATTTGACGCCACACCTTCCAGAGCGGAGAACGCACCCACCCCATGTTTTCGGTCTAGCTGATGACACGGGGAAGGAGTTCGTCGACAGCGAGCTCCGGCATCGTGCGCCATCGACACTTCGTCTGGTGCAAGCGCCGTTGCTTATTTAAATGTGGTGTTGCTTATTTAAATTTTTTCGCTTTGAGGAAGAGGGGATAGCGCGTAAGATCTCTCCATCCTACATGGTTAGGTGGTCTTTGCTTACTTTGTTGCCTTTCAGCGGTTTTTCTCTTTTTCTCTTTTTGGGTGGATGGCCCTTAACCATTCCTCCCTTTTTTTGAACCGTTGTTGGCTTTGGTAAGATAGGGGAATAGTCGCTTTGTTTTTGGCTATTTTCTCATTTTTTGTTTTTTAGGTCTTCGTATTGTCTCCTCTTTTTTGCAGCGGTTTTTTTTTCTCTCCTTTCTGGTGGTTTGGTGTGCTGCGTCTTTCTTCTTTATTTCGTGCCTTTTTCCTTTTCCTTGGTCTAATGTTTCTTTTCTTTCTTCTTCTTCTTGCTTCTTCACTTCTTCTCTTTCTTCTTCTTCTTCTGCTTCTTCTTCTCCCTCTTCCCTTCTTCATTTCTTTCTTTCGTGCACTCCGAATGTCTTGTTGTTCGGCAGTGAGGCGTTGGTAGGTCGGCGGCGCGACGTTGACCAGATTGTGGACCAAAAGGTGGGACTCAGTCGGGCCGGGCGTGCTGAAGATCTCCTCGCCTTGCGTGTGGTGTACGCGAGGGTTCGGATTTGTTGGTTTTGGCTTTTCATGGTAATTATTATTGTTATTATAGTAACGACGTGAGGTTCAATTTGAAGCGGTGGTCAACTAGTTTGATTGATTGTTTCTACGTTGTCGATCTTTATTGCTTTTCGCGATTTTTTATTCCTCCAAATTCAAAAAGGCGCGATTGCCCGCCCGTTCTTTTTCGACGTTTTTGTGGCTTCGTTTTTCCTTTCGTCTTCGCCCCCCAGCGGCCTCGGCACAGTGGGGCGTGTCGTTGCCGTTTGGGGTGGTTGGGGGTTTGTGTATTCTAGGTTCGTTCGGTAGGTCGTTGATTCTAGGTGTTATCTGGTGTTGTGCCTCTTCCTTCCGCCGGCGGCCCATTGAGCCGGGCTGTCGCGCGTGTGGGTGGTTGTCTTGTGAGGTACTCCTTGGCGCGGCTTTGGTTGTGTTTGACATTGCAGATTTGCTGGACAGGTTCCTTCCAATTTCGTTACGTTTCGTTCAGTGTCGTTACGTTTTCCTATCGACGTGATTCTAGGTGTTATCTGGTGTTGTGCCTCTTCCTTCCGCCGGCGGCCCATTGGGCCGGGCTGTCGCGCGTGTGGGTGTTTGTCTTGTGAGGTGCTCCTTGGCGCGGCTTTGGTTGAGACTGACATTGCAGATTTGCTGGACAGGTTCCTTCCAGTTTCGTTACGTTTCGTTCAGTGTCGTTACGTTTTTCGTTCCATTTCGTTTTCCGCTTTTCCTGTTGTCTTCTTTTCATGAAGACGCGTCAATGCTACGTGTCATCTCATGCTGCTGGGGGTCCGTTTTGAATGTAGGGGTTTGTCGCGTTGCTAACCAACAACCCAACCGTAGCTCGCTTATCGTTAGGTTAGGTTAGTTAGTGTTTTTTCTAGATTGTCGTTAGGATAGGTTTGATGGCGTTGTACGTCTAATATAATAGCGTTAAGGTTTGTCCGGACGAGGCTTTGTCCCAGCTATATGCTGGCGCGCGTTTTAACGCGATAGGATTGACGCATGTTGTCGCCGTCTGAAGCTTCGTGCTTGTCGGTCGATTTTCGTACCGCCCCGTCGGGGATCGGGTATTTTCCTGGACAACGACATCTTGATGGACCGATGTAGGCCGTATAGCCATATGGGCTAAAAACTCCGGATTCGTATCACGATTTTCGACCAACGGTTCCAACCGTGTTCGCTTGGGACGACAGGTTCCTTTGCGCCTTAGGTTTAGTTCAGCGGTTAGGTTAGGTTATCGTCTTCCATAGGGCTGTAGGTTTAAGTTAGCGGTTAGCTTTGTGGTCATTCTTGGGATATTGTCCTTATAATTGTTGCCTTCGGTTGTTTTCGGCTAATAACCCGCGTCGGTTTATTAGTCGATTATCGTCGTAGGTGTTTGTGCTAGGGTCTTATTGAGCTGTTGGTTGAGGCGTTGGGTTAGCGATGCCTTAAGTAGTTGTGGTGGACGATGGAGTTTCCTAAGTAATAGGGTTGCGTAGAATTGTTTACTGGCTCGATTACGGAACTCCTTGTCAGCTGGTTGGTTTGTGGGGGTTGACTTCTCGGTTTTTCTCTTCTCTTGTTTGTTTGTTTTATTCGGGGGATATCTGTAGCATAATCGCTACAGGTTTTGTGTCGTTAGTTCGTTTGTTCGCTAGTGTTGGCTGACTTGTACGGTCGCGGCTTCTCTTGGTCGGCCACGTGGTCATAAATGGCGGTGTCTGTATAGCGATGCGTAATCTGTCAAATACATGCTCTATAAAATCGGTTGTACTCTCGCCGAGATTGGATTACGTCCTTACTTCACTTCAAGTTTTTGGCGTGCTGGTGGGTTTCGGTTATGTTTTTTTCAAATTGTGGATTCCAGATTCGTCGAGTTTGAAATTTGATTGTGTGGACAAACGCTGGTGTTTTTTTCATTCTCAATCTGACTTTCACGTGGAAAGCACATTACTTTCTTTGCAATTTTTTGCAGTTTGCATATTGTGTTCTAGCCCGTGCGGTGGTGATATTTTTGCTGTTCTCAAAGTAACGGTGAATAATAATTGTGATCGTGACGAGTTCACGCTGCATGAGCGTGGACCTGTTTAGTGTTGTTCGTCCAAGACGTGCGGTCTTGTGCGTGGTCTATGAACCCTCATCGGCGCCGTAGTAGCGCTGACATTGCGTGGTCTGTTTAAAAAGAAGCCGGTCATTCTTCGTGCTCCGGGTATGTACCGTGGTTGTGGTTTCGCTAGTAGTGTCGCGGGCTGCCGTTTACGTATAGATTTTTTCATTTTTTCGTATTCTTTTCAGCTCCAACGTGACGCTCCGTTCTTCCTGAGTGTAAGACGTGCGTAGGCGGTATTCGCGAGCGGCCATCTCGGCGTGGCGGTTGCCTACGGTTCGATGGTGAATGCTCCCGCGGACTTATATGAACGAGTGCTATTGGATGCGAACCTAGAGGACGGTGGCGTGGCAACATAGGAATAACTACGTCAAGGAATTATTAGTATAAGCATTTAGCCAGGTACCCTGCAGTATTTAGTGACATACGCGTGCTTGTGATCGCCTTTGGACGCTCTGTTATACGTCCGGCGCGGCCAGTCAATTTATTTCAAAAAGCCGTTCTCAAAATTCAGAAAGGCTCTTACCCGCCAGTGTACTATATAATTTTTCGGTCATTTTAATTTCTCTTTGCGATTCATCTAAATTCAGAAAGGCTTCTACCCGCCAGCGTAGTATTTGATTTTCCGGACCTTTTCTTTCCCTTTGCGACACCCTAGGGTTTCATCAATTCATTCATCCTCCCATTTCATCACCACTTTCCGCCCTAGATACCGTCAGTGCCTCACGCGTACGTTCGATCTTGGACTCGCTCGGACGACCAGCCCCGATGCTCGGTTCCAACATCGATCGTACTCGCTACGCCTTTTTTCTTTAACTACTTTGACTTGGTACTTGCCTTCTGCTAAAATTGCTACTACGGATCGTCATACCGCGTCTCAGTTCGTGAGTCGAATAAAACTATAGTGTTCACGTTTCTAATTATTTAATGGTTACCAACTACCGGTCCAAAGCCGATTTGTTTTGCCGATTTGAGTTAAATAAAACTGTTTGTGGTCCTAATAATTTTATTGTCATCGGATATATAATTTGCCTGGTGCCTTATTAACTTACCCTGCGATTTCTTGCCTTGTGTTGTAAAATGGTTGTTTTCAGGAGTAAATAAACAAAATTATACGTGTTATTGTGTGTGATTTTATTTTTAGTTATATTCACTACACTACACACTCACTCTATTCGGCGTAGTGTTAGTGTTAATTTTAAAGGTTCTGGCAGAAGATCAGCGCTGCGTACCCCGCAGCATCATGCTGACTCAGCGCCTATTCTATACCACGACACATGACTCTCGGTGGGTATTCTAAAATTTTGTAGACCTGTCAATAAAACTCATAGTGCTCTAGAATACTCTGCCTAGTGTTTCTGTATCTGTGCTTTCTATGTCATGTTTGTGGATGAATAAAGTTTTTATCTATCTATTATAATAACCAATATGACATGTATTTAACAAATTGCACTAGTCATATCCATATTAATATTGAGATCGCTACTTCAAATCCGGTCTCTAAATAAAACGACATAAAGTAACACTTATTACTTTCTCTTGTTTTATTATGTCTTCTAAAAAATTCTAAATTATACTATCTTTGATCAGTTTCCTCAGTCACACAAACCTTAATAAATAAAATGCCCCTTCGATCAGTTTTATGAGTACTACTAGATCTTTAAACGGTAGTGAAGGGAACATTATCGCTGGGCCGCGGCTATAGGGTTTTATTCACCGCGGCTGCCGCCTGCAAATGGCGTCGTTTACTAAGGTGGAGTGTATATAGGTTGAGATTTACAGGAAATTGGCGTCGTGAATAGATAGAGATGAAAGAAGGTGTTATGTTATGAAGACACGTTTGCACTATTTGAGGCGCGAGACACAAGGGTGAGCAGGCATCTTCTTAGTAAGCGTGGTTCATTATAAACCCTGTACGTAGTATTTTCCATGGTAAGAAGGATCGTGCGTTACAGATGTGCTTGAGGTACACTCAACACAATTGTTCTCTGTAACTATCATAGCTACAGTAAAATATAATATTTTACTCGTGCAGTTCATTCTATGCCGTAGCATCTGTACCAATATTAACGAGCAACCGAGATAAAAGGCAAAATCTTGTACCCATACAGACCTTTTTTCAAAAATAAATGAAATATTTGTGCTGATTTCTTAATATTTTTACCCGACTGCGGCGAAGCCCAAAGGAGGGTTATGTGTTTGACCTGTATGTATGTATGTCCGTTCCTGTGTCCGCTCGTAACTACTCAACGGCACAACCGATTTTGATAAATGATACATCATTGGATTCGTCTTGATGGCGCAAGTGTCACTGGGTATGAAGTTCGTTAAAATAAACAAAATGGCGGGTTTTATGCACTTTTAAAGTGCACAGCGGTCGGGTTTTTTTTAGTAAAAATATTTAGTTATTACTAATATTTTTTTATTTTTTGGTGATTCGCCAACATTTAATGCTTTTCCCTAAATCCCCTAATTTAGGGAATGCAATATCCAAAACCCTAAAAAAAAGTGTACAATTTAAAAAAAATGGCCCAATTACACTTTTGGCGTCAAACGCCAAGCGAAGGCACACTTGGTTTCTCTACAAATCGACGAACTATTCCTTCTTTATCGATATATTTCTGTGAACAAAGTCCTTTCAAAGCTATGTATCGGCTCGAGAGCGGAGCCACTCAAAACTTGCGAGTTTTTATTGTCCATGTCGCTTCAGCCGCGAGGGGAGCCGATTTATAGCTTTATAGTGGCGTAAATTAGATAAGGGTTAAACTAACCCGAGACGTGGAAAAGTTAAGGGCTTTCTGGCGGTTTTATTATCATTTCGCGGGGTAGAGAGTTGTTAATATGATTTGTGGTAGGCATAGGCGTAAAGATTAAGGAAAACTCTCTTATAGTGTGTGAAAAGAGTTTTAGAGAGGAGATTTAGAAAAAAAAATAGAATTTGATTTGAGGTTCTTCTTATACAGAGTGGGTGTGGGCCTATTGTCTCGGACCACTTGAAAGCTTTCCGTTGACTTGCAATGAAATATAAGCGATTGTATTAATTCAAAATATGTTTGTTTGTGATTGGGTTATATCTAAACGTTTCATCAACTTTAGTTTCATGTTAAATAGTGCCGTACATTCTAAAAAAATGGGTTGCTCCTAAGATGGAGATATTGATTGTTTATCATAGTTCAATTAACCGTGTTCTGATTTGATACACAAACATTGATGTATATATAAGGTAACTAATTAAATATGACCGAATCATACAAAAAAAGAAAATAATGATAGAAACACAGAATATATTTGTTAAAATTATCAAGATTCTAGATTATTGGTTTAATCACTAATGAACTTGCTGTTTTAATTAATCAGCTTTCGTTGACATGTTTAAAATCTTGTTTGTTTTATTTAATTTAACGAGAAAAATCTCTCTTACTTAGCCCAGATTTTTTAGAGTGTATCTGTTGGCAAACATTATAAATCAAATTAAAAATCTTTGGATAATTACCACAAGTTTTCTATTTATATATTATCCTTTTTATATTCTTTGTAGATGTATGGTTGAGAGTTGAGTTTTTATAACTGGACAAGAGAGCTAAAGATAAGATAAGATAATTCTTTATTTATCACACAAGACATAAAACATTGTTATGGACATACATATGCACACAATATATACCACTACAGACGTGACTAGTCATGATACAGTATTACAATAATGTAAAAGGCAAAAAGGGGCGCAACATGTCACCGCCGGAAGTGGCCGCCATCACAACAGTTGAGCAACAGTTTAGAGTTACTCCAAACTTAGTTTCGAGAGACTTCCGGTAATAGAGCGCTGCGAGCGACAACGCTAGATTGCTTTATGGCAGTTTCTTATTATACGAGAAATAACATTGAAATTGCACTTTCTTAAACTCTAATTAGAACTACATTGGGGAGTGTGCGCGGGAGTTACACGACTTGATTCCACCATCGCCGTTTCATCAACGGACATCCAGGCGTGGGGAGCGACTTCATCTTTTTGTGGTCAATATTCCATTTATTCGCACGAAGCGATTTGCTTCAACGTTTTTAATGCGTACCGCCAAGGCATGGAACTCGCTCCCAGCGTCCGTATTTCCTGATAAATATAATTAAGGACTCTTCAAGACACGAGTAAATAGGCATCTACTGAACCGGCGTATGTTCTTCCCAGGACAGCTGATAGCGACTTAGGACAACATCAAGTCACAAGCTGGATATATTGCCGTTGCAAATAAACTATTAACTCCTTCAGTAGTAGACCTCGCTTGTTTGAAATTAAAAAAAAATCCAAAAACGGAATCGTCCAAATGATTTCATATAACTTTCGAACCTGCTCACAATAACATAAGAATCGGTTGAAAAATGCGACCTGTAAAGGAGAACAGCCGGATAGACGGCGGACAGATATACAAAAGCATTTTTGCCCAAGCTAAAACGGAGATTCTTGAGGACGGATATGGCTTCGCAGGGTCTATATTGTCTCCCAGAAGTTTTAAAAGTCTTACCTTATTGTTAGTCATAATTATCGAAAGTCATACAACCTATTTTCTACGAAACCGTTAATTTTTCAGAATTGTTATTAAACAAACCTATTGTCTTCTATATTCTAACGTTTGAAAATATCATAAAAATATTACCGTCTTAGAGAATCAAATACTTTGTGACTTTCAATCATTAAGACTAACAATACAGTATGACTTATTTTTAGACTCGCTCGGTCGATTAGGTATTGATTAATTTAAATTTTATTGCGCAAAAGAAAACTTATCGTACAAAAGGCGAACTTAATACCATATATTCTCTACCAGTTAACCTTACGGCAAAGCAGATATGTATGGGAGCAAAAAGCGTTACTTCATTTAAAAAAGGAATTTCGGACTGCAACAGTATGAGCGACCTGAAAGCGTATAATAATTCAAACATATTAAATGTAACGTAGCACAGATGGCAGCAGTCTTGAAGCGAGTCCCCTGAAAGGCACTACTAAAGCTAACTAACTTTAAGCATGTACTTGTATGTCATAATCCCCCTCTCCCTCCCTCGAGGCTGCGGGAGGGCCGACTTTTTGCCAACTGTGTTATAAACAACACTCGAGTTCTCGTGCGAAGCCATTCTTAAGTTTCGTGCTAAACTTAGTTGCGATCTTTTTACTTGGTTTTTCACGTGAAATCTTTTTACGGTTTTTGAATAATTATATCTGGGCCACAATTTTACAGTTTTGGCAATTGCAAGTTGCACCTTTAGATCCCGGTAGGAGTTCTCTTAGAATATTAACAGGAATAATGCAGGCAAAGCTGCGGGCAAATGCTAGTTTGTTAAAAATTAATACATAAAAACAAATTGCCCAGCAGTGAGACACAAAATAGGCTATCAAAAAAAAAAAAACAAAATGTTTTGCCTCATTTACGGTTTATAAAGGCTGGTGCTGAATTGGTCCAATCGACAGATTCTATTTGATGATGCCTTTCATCTCAATCTATTCAGTTGTTACCGCGTTATTGAATAATAAACATCCAAACCTCCAAAGATCTTCACAAACTTTCACATTTAATAATATTAATGGGATTAAAGGTAAAAATAAATAAAAATCTCTAAATTGAACACAACTCGGCTCGATTCTCAACCACTTTCTGATCACGTTCCCAAAGTCACCCTGTATAATTGTTTTCGATGAGGCACGTACCCGGTGTATTACTCGCGATATTATTTACTTAACTCCCACTTTCGTTAATCCAATAAGTATGAGAGTGAACGAATTACTATTACTATATTTATTAAGACTAATTTTGCGAAACAAAGCAATCCTAACTGAATTAAATAGGTGAATAACTTGAGAAGCCTTAACCGTATCACACTTTGATTTAGGTTATTTCTTTATGATTCAAGATAAACTTTGATGTTTTCAAAAAAAATCCGGAGGTAACTCTCAAAATATGAACTGAGGTTTTTCTGGCTCAAAATCGTTAGTACAGTCGAGTTCATCATTATCTGAGCAAAGATTGGACCAGAAACATCTGAACAAGACCCTATTGTCAGAAGCATAAGAACTAGATCAGATATTTTTGATCCGTTCTTTGCTCAGATAATGATGAACTCGACTGTACTTTCGAACCTTAGACGTGAAAAAAAATGTGTCCCAAATATTCCACTATGTCACCTTTTTTGTACCTATGATCTGTGTTAGTATGAAAGTGGCGTAGGTTACACACAAAATTTTACCTACATTTATAAGGTTCCAAAGTACTAACGATTGTGAGTCAGAAAAAACCTAAAAAGTTAATCTTTTTTATGAAATGTTATATTTTGAGAAAGTAGCTACTTCCAGTTTTTTTTAAATGACACTACTGTTGAATTCGGAAGTTGTGGTGTAAATGCATACAGTAGGAGTGTATTCTTGATCAAAAAAATTTTAATAAAAATAATTTTGTGTCAAAAGTCACTTTAAATTGTCAAAATTGAAGCTGATATCAGGTAATAAGCAAGCATCTTCTAAGTAAATGTGGAACATCGTGAACCTTGTCTTCAGAACAACTATCGATACCTTTAGACTCAAAGGGCGTAAACGCCATTAGAACCCACGGCGTTTACGCCTTTTGAGTCTAAAGGTATCGCTATGTTCTGAAGACAAATTTCTTTTAAAAATACTAAATTTCTAATTTAATAGAAATTACTAAATTTCTATAAAAAGAAATTAAGTTTCATCTTTTTATATTTCAAATAATTAAATTTATGCCACACCTGGCCATAAAATATTGTACACAACCCGGGAGGTAATAAAGAAAGCCCTCGATCGCATATTTACGTCCCTCGCTTGCAGCTCGGGCGATATCGGCCTTTCTTTATATTACCACCCTAGTTTTGTAATGTACTATTTTTTTATCTTAAAGTTTTAACTGCTAATCTTAATTTATAAAGATTTTTTGAGTTAAGACGCTCTGAACAATTAACTAATATTATTGTAATAAAACCAACATCATCGGCGTAACAAAATCACACAGACTTCGCTGGTTTGGTCACCTACTCCGAATGGGAGAGGATCGTGCGGCCAAGAGAGCGTACGTGGGACGACCGACTGGTCGCCGCCCCGTCGGGCGACCCAGGTACCGCTGGGAGGACAGTGTGCAGGCGGATCTGCGACATCTTCAAGTCAATAACTGGCAAGAAGTTGCGCACGATCGGGACAGATGGCGTGCTCTTGTTTCGGAGGCCAAGACCCTCTTTGGGTCCCTGAGCCAAATTAGTTAGTTAGTTATTGTAATAAAACAACTTAATTATTAATTGCGTATAATTACCACATTTTTTTAATTCTTAACGTTTCGTAACCCTTTTCAGCGTTCGTGGTCGCTGGAAGATCCGTTAAAGTTGTTTTATTACAATGAGTGATAATCGCGGAAACCGAAGACAATATTAACCAATATTACTTATTTCTAAGGATTTTGACAATAAGGCTTATTCAGGCAGTTTTTTCTATTCCTTCTTAAACCCTATTCCTTGAAAATGCCATGCGATTAAATAAAAAAAAAACAGAATAAGGCAATAATATTGCAATAGAGATGAAGGAAAACCGAAAATCACAGGAAAAATTGAATATAGTCCTTTTTGCAGCTAATAAACATAACGGAAAAAATTCGGCGATACCCGAATCTAAACGTGTTTCCCGGAAAATTGCTAAAATTTGTATCATTTTCCTGCTTGTGTCATATTTTCCATTTCCTTTTCATTATTATGTAAGTAATATCAAGGTAATGAAGTAGCGGGCCCAAATAAACGTATTTATACAAGATACGGAATATGTGTGGGAGCCCCAGAAATATAAGGTAGAAGGAAAAAAATTATTTACCTCGCGTGCTAAAAAGAAGTGGCGGCGACCTACTTTAAATACCGTTAACTTCAATTTCCGTTAATATTATAAGCAGATTTGAAGATAATGGTATAATTAATTGTTCAAATACTTCAAACCCTTACCACCAAATGAAATGGAAACTTTTGGCGTCAAACGCCAAGCGAAATAACTGGCCAAGAGCATGTCGGACCATGCTCAGTGTAGGGTTTCATAGCCTTAAATATAATATAAGGTAAAAAAAAAAAAAAAAATACGATGTAAAAAAAGTACAACAACAAAAGAGCGTATCTTCATAGCAATTACGTCCTTTTGTTGAGAAGCGCACTTTATCGGCAATAACTCAAAAACGGTACATTCGATCTTGTTGAAAATAATTTTCGTGGAAAGTATTAATTAAGCGTTACCTTCGTGATTTTTTTTTTTTCATATTTTTCGGGCGCACGGTTTACACAATTTTTGGAGCGATTATTTCCAAATACATTCACTTAATCAAAAACATTACTTAAGAACTTTATAGTGTTTTTAAAGAGCTGTCGAACCATGTGCCACATCTTGATAGTTGCTGAAAAAAAATTTTTTTACTGTCTTTAACATGTATGGAGTGCCCCCCCTAAAAATATTTATTTTAATTATTTATATACCAAATTAAGTAGCGGCTCATAAAAGACACCTATATTCCAAATTTCATCAATATCCATCATGTAGTTGTGACGCCGCGATGACGTCACCGCAGGCGCACACAAGCGCACCGCGGCACCGCGCAGCGCGCGCGCATAGAGCTGCCGCGTCGCGCAACGGCCGGCCACCGACTGCGAGCCGGCAACCCCCACTACCGACATTTACAACGGAAAGCTTAAAAGCAAGCCCCGCGCCATACAACGGGCAGAGGATTGGCTACGCGGTCATAACGCCCGGATCGCTCCACACCGACTCCGCGCCGCCGTAAGGCTGGTCGCCGCGCGATCGCGTTCTCGCGAAAAACACCAGATCGCCGCGCAGGAAAACCGTCTGCGCAAATACTCGCTCCTCATCACCACCGAAGCCACCTCGCCGCCCCCACCCTGCCCGGGCAAGGTAGGGGGCGGCTCGGGAAACTTGGAGACCCTCTCACCTGACGACTCCTGACAACGGACTTCCTGGACCATAGAAGCGTACTGCAGTGCGCAGGATTCCCGCCTGCAGTACGCCCCTCCGCACACACCAGCGCCTCCAAACAACAGAACAGAAGCACAAACAGTAGACGCAACCACCGGAGAAGACCCCCGCGCCCGCGAGGCAGCAGCGCACTGAGCCGCACCAACGCGCTCCGCGGTGCAGCAGCGCCCGCGAGGCTGCAGACACCTAGACCACCACCAACGCGACAGGAGCCGTAGCTGCAGAAGGCGCGCGGCTCCTGTCCCCCTGAAACCGGACATGACAATTACACCTCATCGCCGAAGCATCCAGCAACCCCGAAGCTCCCACCGAGGTCGGCTGCGCCGCGCCCGCGCCTGAGAGGCGACGGCGCCCCCGTGATGCGGCAGGCGCTCTGCGGTGTAGCAGCGCCGCGAGGCTGCGAACCGCCCGCCAGGCTGCCAACGCGCCGGCGTTGCGGTGCCGCGCCCGCGAGTCGTCGCGCCCGCGAAGTGGTCAGCGCTCATGGGAGGCAGCACGGCACCCTCGAGGCTGCAAGAGGCAGCAGAAGGCAGCACCCGACCCGACCAGCCAGGCTGCACAGATGCTCCCACCACCGGCAAACGAAGACTCTCGCAAAAGAAGAGCGAAAACCACCGCAGGCTGGACACCTCCACTACTCCCCGTCGAGCAGTTAGGACCGTGTCCAGCGGCAAGGAAGCCGAAGTCCCCTCTCTCCCAGCCTCTGGCTGAGTGTCGCTTGCTGGGCCTCCCGCAAGGGTCTCACCCGGCACGGCTGACCTCGCCGAGGCGAGAAAAAGAGAGGAGGCATCCGCAGGGCCCCCCCAGGAGCCCGCCCCAACCACCTGCCCGCATTCACGGGCAGCGGCAGCACCCGCCGAAGGGGGCACGTACGCCCCGAACGGCTCCCCCAACCGCCTGACGGCGGTTGTGCGACGACCACGAACAACGGGCAGAACGTTCTCCGCCGCTCACGGTGATAGTCGGCTGGGAGCGTTCTCCTCTGGTTAAACGCGGCGTGCTCGTATCCGCGATTCGCGTTTCCAGAGTCTTCCCCCCTTCTGGGAAGAAGCTTCCCGCAGCGCGCTCGTATCCGCGACTTGCGAGGTCCCAGCTTCCCAGCGGTGGGCAACCGATCCCTAGGCGGGAGGTACCGGCGCAGCGTGCTCGTATCCGCGACTTGCACTGGTACCATAACGCTTCAGGAAATTGGTCCCTAGGGACTCTTCCAGACTCCCGGAGTCTCGTTCCCGACTCCTAGACGGGACGGCTGGCGCAGCGTGCTCGTATCCGCGACTTGCATCGGCCCAACGCCTAGGACTCCGGAGTAACCGGGAATAAACCCGCATACCCGTCCGCCAAATAATTAGGGCACAGCTCAATTGTTAGGAGCACCTAGAGCCGCTAGAATTAGGTTTCATTATTAATAAAGGGCATAAAAGACCCGCAATTATATAGTCAATCTACTGTTTGTATTCCGCTCCTTAGTTAAGTCCCTCCTATCCCTGAGCTAGTCTGGAAACCCTCGAGAGTCCCGTCTGGACTGAGGGATATGTATGGAGAGGTAGCCTAGGCGACCTAACCCACTCCATCACATAGTTTTTGAGTAATATGCCTGTGACATACGGACAGACAGACAGACAGACGGACGGACATGACGAAACTATAAGGGTTTTGTTTTTGCCATTTTGGCTACGGAACCCTAAAAAGTTGCACGCTTCTTTGCCATACAAATCGACGAACTATCCTTCCTCAACTCATCCTTCTGTCTATATATATTTCTGTGGTGGGAACAGTTAAAAAACCTACAGTTGGCTGACGTAATAGTACATTATGATATGAGTGGGCGAAGTTGGTCATTACAGTCGAGGCTGTGTTGCATAGCCCGAGCCGCCAGGCGAGAGCTGTATAGCCGAGACTGTAATGATCAATGCCCACAAGTGTCATACGACGTTTTTCAACAGACTTGCGAATAAAAAATAATACTTATCATTAAGAATTACTGCTTTGTACATATTTATTTAGTGGTTATCTAACCTCGTCTTCGTCGTGTGGTGTCGGTGTAGTGCGCACGCACAACCATGAACACGCTGCGCGGGGACAATATACACCGTGGGTACGAGTATCCCGACAAACTTTAACTATAGATTCTAGCAACTATTAGGAGTAAAAAAAGTTATGTGATGTATAGTCGAAAAACGCTTACTTTCAGAGATATTCATTATTTTTTTAAATGAAAACTCTCAAGTGTGTAACAAGCCCTAATAAATGTGACTAAGATAGTTTTACTGATTTTTTTAAATCCTTTAACTAAACAGCAATTAACCTTCGCAGTATTTGATAGTAAGCGACTACGAGGCCAAAAAATTGACCTTTCGTTTCCATTTTAGCTTTTTTTTTCTTTTTGATAACTTTTCCTCCAGTAAGGACATGTTTATAACGAGGGGCTGAATTTACTGATTTATTTTGTTCCATTAGACTATTAATGTAAAATGACAATATTCGACCCATGTTGATATATTATTATTTACTCGTCACACCACCAGGAATTCATGGCTAAAGTATGTCGGTATAGTCCCTCCCACCCTGTACAAGCGCCGAGTCCCACGACGCGGCGTGCTCTCATTGGTCAATTGGCGGTAATTACGGCACTTGTGCGGTAATTTAAATTAAAAAGCACTTGTGTGTAATAAGCTGCGTTCCGCGCATAAGAGCCACCAAATAAGAGTGACTTTATGAGCAAGTGTGATGAAATATGTAGGTACATAACTAGGGTAGAGGGTCCGCCCTAGGGCGGAGGTGCTGGTGATGGCGTGGCGTTAGTAGATTCCCATGCCATCACCGTGAAGGCACAGGTCGGAAGCATCCCTGGGTTTTAGTGGGTAGGCCAATCCCTTCAGGAGCGGAGAGCCCCACATAACCAATACGTAACATCTGGCTGTCACCCCCGATAGCCTTAGGTTACGTAGTGGTATGCAGTTTTATGCATTTCCCGGGGTCAAAAAAAAAAAAAAAAAAGGTACATAACTAGGGTGGTAATACAAAGAAAGGCCGAGGTCGCAGAAGTTTGCGGCCCGAGCTACAAGCGAGGGACGTAAATATGCGATCGAGGGCTTTCTTTATTACCTCCCGTGTTTTGTACATCATTTTATGTCTACACTTGGCCAGAAAGCGGCTTTTACCGTACGCGTAGCGTGCGGATTTTCATTCTATAACTGACCCGCGATTGATTTCAGGCACAGAATTAGTAATAATACTGCGAACAGGAGTTCCTCTTTCTAATAGGTACTGTGGGTCTAGTGAAAATGGGTACAAGTCAAATTTATATCAGGACCAAAAGGTCACAACTCTATAGTATGACTTAAGCTCTTTTACTCCTAGGTTAAATGTGACTTGTACTCCTTTTCACTTCACACAGAATAATTTTGACGTTCGGGTCCGAACACCGGACGGAACGCGTTGGACCCGACCGTATCTCTCTATCGCTTCACGGAACGGACATACATACAGGTCAAACACATAACCCTCCTTTTGGGCTTCGCCGCAGTCGGGTAAAAAATGAGGTTTCTTCGCCCGACTGTATGTGCCTAAGTCACTGTCGTCGTAGGTGTTTCGGTTCACGTCTTCATTTCTTAGTATGCCTATTAAAGGGTCTTTGTTTGGATAAATATTGGCAATTCTATGGAAAGGATTAGGCGCTATTTGATATATTTCTGTGGTTAGAACAATACTAAAGGTAGGAACATTTTTGCAGACTATATTATCTTCATAACTCTGATCCTAAATCCAACTTCAAGTATAAGAGTAACCTGCGCCGACTGTACCAACCGAACTGGGTCGAGCGAACTTCCGTGAAATATTAACGCGAGCTTATTAAGCTAGTTTAGTGAAAGCTTTCATTTAAAACTGGATTCAAATTCACTCCGCGAATTGTAGTTCAAGTTCTTACAATGGTGGTATTAATTTTGCTTCTTTGAGTTGGTTCTTTCATTTCATTTTATCTACAGAGAATTTTGCTACTTATGTACTTGAACTATTGTTGTACAATTTTAGCGCACAAGATATTCCCTTACATTATAACTTGGTTGTTGTTCACAGAATGTTTAATATTTAGTACAGTTACTTTAGGTAGGTGCTAGATGTTTTTTAAAATGACGGTGCCTTTGAGGTTTATAGAGTCGGTAGATCTACAACTGACGGATACATTAGGAGGATAGGCACAGAAATATATCGAGGTAGAAGAAAAAAGTGTATGTGTATGTGTAAAGTGTAAGTGTATGTGTATGCTAACAAGAAGTGGCGGCGACATACTTAGCACACAGTTAACTTAACTTTCCGCCAATATTATTATCAGATTTGAAAATGATATAATTAATTTTCAAACACCACCTAATGAAATGGAAAATTTATGTTTTTTATCACTAAATTACACTGTTATCGTCAAACGCCAAGCGAATAACGTTACACGCTCAGCTCTCATACAAATCGACGAACTTCTATCTCAATATATTTCTGTGAGGATAAGGTATCGTATTCTCAAGTTAATATAAAACTTGTAAAACGGAACTGAAACGCTCACACCCCTATGTCCGTACGTGAAACCATTTCAAACACGGCAGCCCGAAGCGCCGCCACAATATTTCACCGAATAAAATCTGAACAACAAGACATATCAAATTAAACTGGGGAGACGGCCTTCTTGACAAAGTGCCGCAGATCCGGCCTAGTGCTGTGACACGACAGAACGGATAATAGTCTTGAAGACCTCGACTCGAGCCCTCAAGACTCGAGCTAGTTCAAAATCAAAATCTATTATTTAACCGTGGAGGAACATATTTTATAGTTCTCAAATAAAGAATCCTCCACAGGTATTTAATAGACAAGTCGACAGAAATCGAGTTCTGTTGACACCCCCCCGGTACTGACTTAGTTTAAAACTTTACATCTCAAAACTTTTTATTGCAGGAGAACTGCGTTACGAGACTTGCATTTTTTTACATGTTATGTTTTTGATGGGATCATTTATTCTACAAAAGGGCACTTTTACCAGTTTGAATCTACCAGTGCTTTGGAAAGTGTCATCTGAAGAGATGAAACGCCCCAAGAAACAACTTACAGTTACCTACTAAACAAAATTGACTCACATTTTCACATTATTTAGACCCTAAAGCTTTGAAGATTTCAAGCCGAACCCTTGAGACTTGGTTGAAAATTCGAGTTTTGTAAGAACTCAGAACCGAATCTTTAGGATTCTGAGTTCTTAGGAATATAGTTTGAAACTAGGTTTTTGAGCTCTTTACCAATAATACTTGTTTATTATATTATATACTTGTTTTGAGCTAAGTAAAGCCTAGTTGATTAGCATTTAGAATCATTTATTGTGCATATACAAAGATTTCTCTCATACTAATGTACATCGAATAAAAATCAAAGCATTAATAAAAATAAAATACATTTTTACAGGCAACTTTTGCATCAGAATTTTATTATTGGACCAATTTTATTGCGAGCCTTCGATACTCTAAAGCCACCTGATAATCTAACAGGGTTACATCAAAAGCTCAAATCCACAAAGCTTTGAGGCTTGAAACCTCGAGTCGAAACCTCTGTTACTTCACCGTTTGTTACTAAATAACGCAATAACAGCTGAATAGATTAAGCTAAAATTTTGCGTGCAACTAGACCAAGTCCTGAATTGAAACATAGGATAATTTTATATCCCGGAATAGAGCTCCCTTGGGATAGCGGAAATAACGCAGGTGAAGCCGCAAGTAAGTGCTAGTTGGGTTGACAGAAAATTTGTAAATTACCCTGCTGGGCTCGGCAGCCTCAACTCGAGTCGTTTCGAGTAGTTTAGTAAGGTGAGTTAACCACAGAAATATAACCATAACCATAACCATATAAGGAAAAACTGTATGTACCCAGTGATAGGAAAAATGTAATCGACTAACGATTAAGATTAACCTACTTAATCGCGATTAACGATTAAGAGTTTCGATTAATTTAGTCACGATTCAATTAATCGTTGATTAATTACCAGTGACTAGATTTTTTATCGATTACTTAATTAGATTAATTTTCGTTCGAATAATGTATGGAATAAACATTTTTTTAGTAAGTCTAAGTTTCGAGTTACGTTGGCCGATCTACCTCCACTGAAACACTATGTTTCTCTGAGAAATTTAACGAGTTATTTGAACCAGATTCCTCATCGTCACTGATATCACTTATTTTCACAAAATGTATACGAAAGTTCCTTGTCGCGAAAGAGTACGACTGTGACGTGCGTGTTTCAATTTTAAATCTAGATTTAATCGTGAAATTTAGACGATTAAAATGATGATGATGAGTTTAATCGATTAAGTAGTTGATTAAAAATTGATCGATTAATGCCCATCTCTGTACCTCGCGTGCTAAAAAGTGGCGGCGACCTACTTTGCACGCCATTAACTTCAGTTGCCGTCAATAATATTATCAGCTTTGAAAATCTGATAATAATGGTATAATTAATTGTTCAAATACCACCAAATGAAGTAGAAAATTCATGTTTTCCATCACTAAATTACACTATTGGTGTCAAACGCTAAGCTAAAAACGTTACACCCTTGGAGCCCATACAAATCGACGAAAGAATTCTTCTATCTCGATTTCTGTGGTGGCATCACTAGTTGGTCGGCAAAAATGCCAGCTCCGGCGCTACGCGGCGGATCACGATTTCACGATTCGTGGCCAGATTAGGTTATAGTGGGGTTTTTGTAGAGTTGGCGCGGGATTCGCGCCTGCCGACCTAAGTCCACACCAAATCTTTGACGAGTGATTTGCGTCAAGTTTCATAATTATTTCAACATAGAAAGATAGAAAGAAAATACATTTATTCATGACAACACAAGATAAAAAACAAAAAAGTATTACAAATTAAATTAAAGATACGCTGCCACAAAACGGTCCCACCTCAGCAAAATGCTGACCTTAGAGCCAGCGCTGGTCTTTCGGTGGAACCAGGTAGGATGCCGAAAAACTCGCATGACCGGTCCAGGACAGACAGTCAAGGTAATTACTATCATTTATTCTATAGTAATACGTTAAAAATTTTTGACTTGGTCGGCTTGGTCCACAGTGAACGCGACAATCAAAACCTCACTGTCTCTGGTCACGGCCTTACGTCAAACTAAATATAAATAAACAAAGCACATGCCAATTAAATACTATATTATACAAATTAAAATTAAATTTAAAACATAAAAAAAAAACGTTTATTATAGCATCTTGATATAATATATGAGTATCAGTCTCAAGGACGAACAGGATAAAACAAACGCCTACTGTTGAACTTAGGTCTCCCCCAGAGACGCGAGTTCACCGCGACTGATTTTGTATGGAAGCTCGCCCGCAGCCTGCCCGCAAATCGCAAGTATGATAAGGCCCTTAATGTTTGCCTCCATCAGAGATTAAGTAATAGTATACCCCTTTACACCCGAGAGGAAAAAATCTTTAACAGCTTGAAGCGACATCGTGTAATTATATTATTACTTCATAAGGAGTCTAGGAAAAATAACAAAAAAAATCCTGACTGAGCTGGTCTTCCACAATCAGACCCTCACGTTCGTGTGGCTCAGGAATAATATGTAACTCGCACATTCGTGAGGGTCATGGTCTGATTGTGCAGAAACATCATATTTCAAACGTTTCTTGAAGAATTTAAATGAATAAAACACATAAAATTAAGTAACCATTATTCATCCATAATTTAGGCACAGCGATTTTTCAGGCAACATTACAGAATAATCAACATAATTAGTTTTAATAACAAGAAATGCTAACCTCTAGCTTAGTTAAGACATAATACATCTAAATTAGTTTAATTATTTAAATGAGATTGTAATCAGACGTATTATGTGTTTTTGTATTATTGTTTCTTATGATACAATCTAAAGCGGTCTTTATCTCTCGATATGCATAAATACACGTCGCATTTTTCCAATTTAATTTTTGATCGGCTACCGCAGTTCTCCATGCGACATGTCCTGGGGCCTTTATATTGTCGGAAAAGGGCCAATGATCATACCCGTCGTGTCTTTTAGCTGCTGATGATTTAATTGCCGGTCTGTAGATTTTATAATCACGAGTAGGGCATGCAATACCGGTTTTACTTGTATGGGCCAATACCGAAAAACCGGATTTTAGGCATTGGCCCATACAAGTAAAATCGGTATTGCATGCCCTAGTCACGAAGGCAGTCACTGCTGCTGGGAAGTAGTAGATAAGTGTCATTTACACTCTGATCCATGTAGGGAGGGCCGTGTCCGTCTAGGGATGTTAGATAAAGTATCCGCTAAATCCAGCCGAAAGTCTAATAAAGACAAGACGTGTTTTTTTGCAAACCATTAGCTTCACAGTCTGTTTACCTCGACCTTGTCGTCTTCCAGCTTCAACTTCTAACGGCGATAATGCCCTTAGTGGTGGAGTTGCTGGTCGCGGAGAAGATGGTGGTGAACTAAAGGGAGATCGTGACCGTGGCCTTGCTTCATGACTAGCAGAAATTAGGCACACATTCCAAATCATCGTCGTCTGAACCTTCAATTTCGGACAGATTTCCATCTGCGAACAGATCTTCTATTACTTTATCGGTCAACGGCGCCCCTAAAATAAGCAAAACATCCCGGTTAGTAAGCCAGGCGGTATACAGAAATAAATTATACCTACTAAACCAACATCACAGAATGCAACCGAAATCGCACGATCGTGAGAGTTCAATTATACGCAATGCAACCGAAATCGCACGATCGTGATAGTTAAAATTCAAAAACAAATTGCATACATGTATTTCATTCCCATTAACACTAAATAATAAAAACATGTCACACATCAAGTAATCTTAGCAATCCGATAGTAAATTATGAACATATTTAATGGTAATTAATAAAAAAAAAAACACTTACGATAGGGAGTCCTAAGTTCAAAGAACGTAGCCGTCTCCCACGCACTGTCAACGAGACTGACGAGACCAGACGCGTACGCATGGGCCTTCTGTATATTTTGTCCCCTTCTAGGATAGCCGCACGATCGATCGACATCGGTTGAGTTCGCAAAAGCCGTTTGACATACGCGAAATATTTTTTCAAAATCAACACTCACGATCATTTCAAGCCGAGTGTAAAGGGATACTACGTACAGAAGTCTCTCTTTCTAACAAAACTGACATTTGGGTCCGATGACCGGGCGGAACGCACTGGATCCGACCGTCTCTCTCTATCGCATAACGCGTGCTCTTTGCTGCGCTAAGGGATTTCTTAGTGTTTTACCTCAAAAGCAAATAATCTTCTAGTTTTTCACCTTATGGCCAGTTCACATTATTCCAGTAGCATTCCAGTCCAGCAATCCAATCCAGTGCTGGAATGCTACTGGAATAATGTGAACCGACACATTCCAGTGAGGATTCCAGTCCAGTGACAGGAGAGACCGTCAACTTTTCATTCCAGCTCACCCAATTTTTGAGTTTCTTTCTAGAAATCATTGTCACCAATGTATTACCAATACAGCTACTCTTAAAAGACTGGAATATTTCTATAGTTTACATTAAACAATATGCTCCAGTCCACAACTGGACTGGATTAGCCCGCTGGATCACTGGAATAATATGAACTGACCATCAGTTTATCTCGGATTATGCCACTAGTGTTTAATTACCAGGTGGTGGTGGCACAGAGCCACCAGTAGACATGCGCAAAATGTGTAACCAAAGTGAAAAGAGTGGTATGAATATTTAGCTCTCAAAGATTCATCATCATCATCATCATTTCAGCCATAGGACGTCCACTGCTGGACATAGGCCTCCCTCATAGATTTCCACTTAATTCGGTTGGAAGCAACCTGCATCCACCGTGAGCCAGCAGCCTTAACCAGATCATCTGTCCATCTTGTTGGTGGACGTCCGATGCTGCGCTTGCCGATTCGTGGTCTCAAAGATTATGTATCACTATTTTAGCTCATTAGATCCGCGGTGTGTCAACGGCTCACTAGCTCTTATAGCTCAGGAGCTCCAAATCCGAATATTGAGAACGAGTGAGCGAAAGAGTTGAAAGATATACTGAGTTGTTTGAATCGGAACTGAGCTATTGAGCCGGTGAGCTAGACCAACTGATATAGCTCTTTTGAATCACTCACTCGCGAGCTACACATATCTAACCACTAGTGTTTAATTCAATTAAGTAAAGTAAACATCCTAGTGCTCAACAGGCTAATGCCGAAAGTAAATTGACATCTTGTTGTCCCCTGTATTGTTCATGACTTAAAATTCAAGATGGCGACTACTAGGACTAGATCGGAAACCGATGGATCACCCGGCTCGTGACATATTTAAAAAACAGAATATATTAACGCTGCCGTGTATATATATCCAAACAGCTTGTGAATATGTCAGAGTTAATCTCCATAAATACCAAACTTACGGCCAACTGAACCCGAGAACGTCGCGCCGGCCGCACCTGCTAGTACCGCCGCGACGGCGGCTGGTAAAAGCGCGCACGGAACTCAGCGTTGTCGGCCCTAACATTTATAACTGTGTCCCTTCAGACATTAAAAATGCAAAAAGTAACGCCATATTCTCAAAGAAACTTACAGCACTGCTATTAAGTCTTGCTTGCTATGACGTTAATGAGTTTCTACAAAGGGATCGCTGACCCAATCATTATGTGAACTTGTGTAACATTGTACTATTGTTGTTATAATATCGAATAATGTAATAATGAATGTCATGTAACGTAATATAATGTAATGTAATATAATGTAATCCCAATAATACCTATCTATTTGACATGTAATTGATGTGTACAATTATAAATAAAGAATCTGAATCTGAATCTGAAGTCCAGGACTCGGGCGTCCATCTTGTATACCTTTACACGCTTAGCTATTTGTGCAGATTAAGTTCCCTATTTGTAGCTTCCGCGTAATCATAACAGAGATTCCCCAATCCATCCATGCATTTGTAAATCCAATCTCCGCTTCGCGTACAGCCAGCAGCGAGCCACCTAGTCTAAGATACGGCCTTACATTGATCTTCCCTCACCCTTTTTCCCAAGGAAACTAAATTGAAAGAAAGAAAATACATTTATTTATGACACACCAAAAAGATAGACAGTAAGTAAGTAGAAAAGAAACAAGGAAACACAAAAAATCTCGCTGCCACAAAAAGGTCCCAGCATAATGCCAACTCTAGAGTCACCGCTGGTCTTCCAGAAATTTCGTAAGGAATAACACTAAACTAAACACAAAACACACCAAACAATAACACCAAAGGTCACGCAAAATAGGCGCATGTTTGTCGTCGAGTTGCGGAAAACAAGCCCGCGTAAACCTAACACCAAAGGCTGTCTGGAAGAGATCGCTCTTTAGCGATAAGACCGCTTATTGTTTACCACTGTTTTCGTATAAGTTTGCACTGTAATTTATTTTTTGGTGTGCAATAAAGTATGATTGATTTGTATTCTATTGTAAACTAGCCACCCCACATCCTGCAAAGCCATATTTAATTTAAATTTTATCCATCCATCCAACTAATATTATAAATGAATGAATGAATGAATTTACGTTTATTTCGCATAAATACATACAAATAAATTAAAACAAAAAGAAAGTATACATTGACTTTTTCTGCGAAAAAGGAGTCCACTCAGCATGGTGTCAAGTAACAGAAGGTGGCTCAACGCTGGTATTATGTGACTCCGAATGTGAAAGTTTGTAAAGACGTTTGGGAGAAAGAGAACGTATGATTGCTGTCTTTTTCCTAATCGGAATATTGTAAATCAGGTTTACTTAAACTTTTAAATTGCGACAATATGCCACCTTTTTGCAATAAATTTTTTTTAGCGTATAAAATAATAACTTATTAAATACGTATACAATTACAATCTAGCCTAAGTACAGACTAATGAGTAATATAAATTTGACCTAGTTTTATAAATTTATGATATAAGATTGTGTCCATCGGCACTTTTCTTATTGTCTCTATTTAAGGGGAAGACACTTTGTTCATGTGTCTATAGTTAATACTTTCACAGCACTTTTTATTTATCACTTTACACTAACTCAAAAGGTTTCGTTCTCTTGAGCCGTCGCACGATGTCCGTGTGATCGAGGAGCTGGATTGCCTCGACGTTCACATGATGAAGCAGCCTTTTTTCGTGGGCTTCGGCGTATTTTTTTACAACTTTATCGACGAACTGTATGTTGAGGTCCCGGTGTAGATCGTCATTTCTTATATACCAGGGTGCGTTCACAATGACCCTAAGTACTTTATTTTGAAATCTTTGTATAATGTGCATGTTGGTTTGTTTGGTACAGCCCCACAGCTGTATTCCATAAGTCCATACTGGCATAAGGACTTGTTTATAGAGAAGTAGTTTGTTGTGTACTGACAGTGAGGAGTGTCGTCCCAGTAGCCAGTACATCTTGTTGAACCGTATTTCAAGTTCTTCTCTTTTCTTTTTAACGTGAGCTTTCCAGCGAAGCTTCGCGTCAAGCGTCATACCTAAGTACTTGGCTGTATTTTCGTATGGTATGCGTTGTTGGTTTATATAAACTGGGCAGTACTGATCTTGTTTATATGTAAAGTTGACATGAATGGATTTAGACTCATTTAACTTAATTCGCCATTTCTTTGTCCAGTTATGAACTTTGTTGACAGCTACTTGAACCTTTTCCGCTGCTTCTGTATGGGTATTTCCAACCGCCATTATCGGCAAAGGTCGCAATAGTGTTGTTATCTAGTTCTGGAATATCACTTGTGTACAGCAGGTACAGGACCGGGCCTAGTACGCTGCCCTGTGGTACTCCAGCTTTTATTTCTTTGATTTCTGAGTAGGCATTTTCTTGCCTTATTCGGAATACTCTACCTGTTATGTAGGAATGCAGTATGTCTGTAATCGACTTGGGTAACAATCTTTTTAATTTAATTATGAGGCCTTCATGCCAGACTTTATCAAAAGCCTGCGCTACATCTAAGAAAACCGTAGAGCAGACTTTCTTGTTTTCAAGGGTATTTTCAACTATATTTGTGATTCTGTGTACTTGGTCTATTGTCGAATGACTTTCTCTAAAGCCAAACTGATGTTCTGGGATAAGTTTTTTATCTTCTATTATAGGTTTTAGTCTTTTGAGTAAGAGTTTTTCAAACAGTTTTGACATGACAGGTAGCAGAGAAATTGGCCTATACGACGTGGTGTCGGAAGGTGGCTTTCCAGGCTTAGGTATCATTATTACCTCAGCGACTTTCCATGAATCTGGTACATACTTAAGCCTTAACGCAGCATTAATAAGGGTTGTCAGCTTAACTATAGCTTTCCTTGGAAGATTGTGTAGTATTTCTCCCGATATAAGATCAAAACCTGGACATTTCCTAGGATTGATATGTTGTTTTATTTCTCGTTGAACTTCTCTAGGTGATACCAGTTTCAGTTCGAATTGATCTTCACATACGAGTAAGTCGTCAATTGGTTCGACATTTGGTTGGGAATCGTTTGGTCTAAATATACCCTCTAGGTATTCAGCAAATTGTCTTGCTTTTTGTTCATTAGTAACTGCCCAGCTTCCGGTTCCAAGTCGAATTGGCGGAATATGATTCATGGGACGTTTTAAGTTCTTAGTTGCTTTCCAAAGTGAGTAATCAGTGCTACGCTCACTGGTTAGCTTTTGGAGATATGTACTTGTACAAGAATCGGTGTGGCTTTGGATTCGCCTCCGTAGTTGTTTAGTGAGATTATTTAACACGTTTTTGTCTTGTGGAGACCTAGATTGGTGCCATATTTTTCTCTGTTTTCTTTTTTCCGCTATTAGTTGCCGAATTTCCCTGGGGTATGCGTTCTTGGTATCCCTTTTTATAATTTCTGGCGTGTTTTTCCATGCCGTTTGTTGTATTAGCGTTACAAAGTTCTCTAAGTCTAAGTTTAACTCATCTTGGGTTTTTAATGATACTTTGAGGTTTATACTTCTATCTAATTCTAGTTTAAAGCTCTCCCAGTCCGTTCGTTTGTTAACAAGGCTAGGGCTAGTTTCCTTATTTAGTACATTTTTATGTATTTTTAAGTATATAGCGGAGTGATCTGAGTTCATATCATAACTTTGCTCAGTTTCTAAATAGTTACGAGATATATTTTTGTATACAAAGAAGTCTATTAGGTCTGGGATTTTTAATGGGTCAGTTGGCCAATATGTAGGAGATCTTGTTGATGCAACGTCACATTTAAATTCTGTAATGGCATTCATGAGTTCTCTTCCTTTTGTATTCGTGAGTCTGGAGCCCCAGTGCGTATTTTTTGCATTGAAGTCGCCTCCTAATACAAATCTTTCACCGAGTCGCTGCAGAAGGCTTATATACGTGTATTTTTCTATAGTGTATCGAGGTGGACAATATATAGCTGCCACCGTGAGTGGGTATTTTTCGGTTTGGATTTGGATTGCTATGCATTGGGCCTCCGGTAGTTCGTGTTTGATTTGTTCATCATGTTGTATTTTTGATTTAACAATCACAGCACTGCCGCCTCTTCCTTTGTTTGCTGGGTGTAGTGCGTGATAAATGTTATAGCCTTTAAATGTAATGTATGATTGTCTTGTAAAGTGTGTCTCTGATACAAGGCACACATCAATATTCTCTATATCTAGGATTACTTGAAGTTCATTCTGGTGTTTCAGTAGTCCATTACAATTCCATGCCATAATTTTTAGGGACTTATGCATGGTTATTTCTTCTGTATATTATGTATAGCTGTTTTAGTGCTATTTTCAATTCTTTTCAGGCGTTCGTCAAATGACACCATGAACTTTAAAATTTCATTGAGTTTGTTTTCCTCAGTATTAGTTTGCTCTTGACGCTTTATGCTTGAAGCATTTTTGGCTGCAGTCTGAGCATAAGTGACGTTTTTATTTACAGCTGACACGACTTTTGAGCTGGGTTTTTGCTGAATGGCGGTTGGCGTATTTTTCTTGACCTCTGGTTGTTTCTTGGCGGTCTTGTTTCTCAGTTTCTGCATTTCCTTGGCTATCAAACAGCCTCTGTAGTTGGCCGGATGCGCTTCTCCGCAATGCACACATTTTGGCTTGTCTTCTACTCGTTTCTTACAGTCTATAGTAAGGTGTTTTCCCGTACATTTAACACACCGCGGTTCTTTAGCGCAGTATTTATGCGTATGTCCATAAGCTTGACAGCGTTTACATTGGGGGATTAGTTTTGATGACTTCAGCGGTTGAATGTCTACCACACATCCTAATATACATTTCAGCTGATAAATTTTATTGATGCTTTCCTTATTATTGAAGGTAAGCATAAACATGTTAAGTGGTTCCTTGGTTTTCCAGCTTAATTTGTTTACAGCATCTTCAATGAGTAAACCCTTAGATTTTAGGTCTTCTATTATTCTGTCAGGTTTACAGGAAGATGGTAATTTTTTCACCATTACTCGGATGGGTCTTTCCTGTTTGTTTTCGTAAGAATGCCAGTGACAGTTATTATCTTTTAGCAACTTTGTGATCGCTTTATACGACTCCTCGTTACTTGCGTTTATTTTGACACCATCGCCGTTCAACATCTTTATTGAAAAGGTGCCAATTATTTGATTTTCTGACAAAAAGTCATAGAATTTTTGATAATCTTTCACGCCATCCACTACGACGGGGGGTGGCGGCGCTACTTTTTTTTCCTTTACCTTCATAGGATTTTCTTTTTCTTGTGGTGAGAGTGAGGGCGACTTGTTCAATTTCCTTTTTTTCCTTGATTGTGATCTGATCCACTCTGTTTCTTTGGCTAGTTCTTCCTCGTCGGTGCCATATTCCGCATCCGGCGACGTTGTCTCCATAGTCAATGTTGATGCAGCTATAGTTTTCGTTTCCATAGCACATTTTAACTGGTTTTGAAGAATTTCAACTTAATTTTTCAAATCTTCAATAAGGCTTTGCTGTTTTAATCGCTCTTCCCTTTCTTCACGATACCGGTCGTATAACATCCGTTCCGTTTCGGTTACTAGCTTGATACTAGTTTTAGTTGGCGTATCCATTGTTAAGGCAGGCGATAACTTCGCCTTAACAATATTATTTGTCGTCAATATTTACATACCTAGCGCGATGACTAACTAGGTCATCTCGTCTCGGCCGTATGCGACGGCGTTTTGATGACGCGTACTCACTATGCACTGTTGGTAATCGCGTTCGCGACCGACACAACTGTTCTAAGCGAAAATCGAACGTAGAATGTAATAAAATTACCGACTTTTTCATACGTCAGGTTTAGTAAAAGTCCGGAAAAAAATTGGAAAAATAACTTTTTGTATGGGAAGTGCCAGTTCAGCCACTTTTGTTAGAACTAAAGTAACAACTCTACCGCATTGTGCTATTTTTACCTCAAATAGTACACAAAATTTGTTTCATGAAGAAAAAAGACGAAGGAAGGTCCTGTGCCGGTGGTCTTTCCCACTAAACGCCAAAATGTTGCTGCAAACTTACAGAAGCAAATGCAATGCACAACTGCTTGCTCGAAACTTTTTACACAACCACGCTTATTAATTATTCACTCTTATACAAATGCATATTCTCTTATTCTAAGACAAAATTTAAGAAGTTTCGCATAGAAGTTTTCGTCATTCTTTTTTGCAGAAAGACTAGTGCGCATCGTGTATTTTCTTCTGAAAATAGTCCTTTACATGTAGATTACAGGAAAACGCATAAGAACTATATGGAATTTAAAGTAACATACGAAGTTTCCCTCTAGAGGTATTTGTGTGTATGACAGAACAGAACCCTCTCCACGCGAGTCTATAGCTTGGCAACTTTGTTGGTGACACTCATCATCCAGCATCTTCGGCACCATGCCGCAGGGGCCGTTTTTAGATTTATTTTAGTTTTAAATTATTTAATTTTAATTTAGTTTTTGTTTTTAGTATATTTAATTTTAAATGGTCACCTAATTAGAACAGGCTAGGTTAGGTTTCTTTTATAATTATTTTGAAAAGTCAATGGTATCTGTAAAATAACCACAGATATAGGTCATTTTGCCCCTATAGCTGAAACGCGCGCCACGCCTACTGACCATATCCATGTTTCTTATAAATCCGTGAAAATAACGATTATGCGTAATGAGTATTCGGACAAATAAAATTAGGCTAAAACAGGGTGATTCCTGATTCGCACTTGTCCGGTTTTTTCAGAACTTACCGGGACGAAAAAAAAAAAAAAAAATAATAAAGTTTATTTCATGTAACTGTATGGTACACAAGTTTTAAGGTTGAGACCTCCTAGTAGGTATTTATGTACCTGTGACAGGAAGCCTCGCTCTTCCAAAAATAGAACATTTTTATCTTTAACAGTTCACTTAGCATTAGTATAAAAATATCTAGATTAGTTAATCTAAACTTAGTCTAAAGTGTGTGTGTGTGTGTGTGTGTGTGTGTGTGTGTGTGTGTGTGTGTGTGTGTGTGCGTGTGTGTGTGTGCGTGTGTGTGTGTGAGATCTATTTTCTTAGTTCTAATTACAGTATTTGCTTAATTCTAATAACAGTATTTGCTTAGTTCTAATTACAGTATTTAATTGATTTCAGGGATACAGTAGTTGTTCGGTTTCATTGTAGGTTAGTTCTGTTATCCATTCAGTTAGTGCTTTTTTACAATTATAGTGATTTAATGCATAAATTTGTACTTGTCTATTTATTCTATTGTATAATTGGGAGGATTTGACAGCATACTGTCTACTTGCGTATGCAGATTTTGTTGAGGGCACAGGCGCCACTGTGATAGCTCTTCTAGGTTTAGCAGTCTGGGGTATATATCTTAAGTTTTTGTGTAGTTTAAGGATTGCGGATGTTATGTAGAGTTTACGCACAGTAAGAATCTTACTGCTGCTATAAAGATCTATTGTTGGAAACCTATAGGGTTTGAAGAACATGGTTTTTAGTAGGCACCTCTGCCCTCTCTCGACTTCAATGAATTTAGTTTTCAATGCAGATCCCCATACTGGAATACAGTATATTATTATTGATTGTGCAAGTGCAGTGTAGATGCGACATAGTGTGGTTTTGTTTGTAATGTGTCTTAGAATTTTGAATATCCATATAAGTTTCCGAATTCTGTTGTTGACATACTCTATGTGCGAATACCATGATAATCGTTGATCAATGATGATGCCTAGATATTTGGTGGAGCTAACTTTTTCTAGTGTTATGCAGTCACAGGGTAAGTTATATGGATGGTCACATATATGGATTTTTAGTTTGAGTTCACTAGGAGGTTGTGTGCTGTTTAGTTTAGAAAAGCAGATATAGTTTGTTTTCGTGATGTTAAGTGTAAGTAAGTTATCTATAAGCCACGCATTAATTTGTTTCAGCCCACTTTCTGCTGCACTGTGCACAGAGTTCCAGCATTTTCCATTAAAAACTACTACTGTGTCATCCGCATATGAGATAACATGACTGTTTTTAATATTTATGTTAGTGAGGTCATTGATATATACGAGAAAGAGGGTGGGGCCAAGGACACTGCCCTGCGGAACGCCAAAAGAGACCACCGAGTCTTTACTCACATAATTTCCAATTTTTACTCTTTGGCTGCGATTCCCCAGATAGTCAGATAGCAAGTCAAGCGGTTTACCCCTTATGCCGGCCCGTTCCAGCTTGTTTACAAGAATGGGGAGAGAAACTGTGTCGAAGGCTTTTTTTAAGTCTAAAAATATTGCTAGAGATTTGTTTCCTTTATCTACTTCATTACAGATTAGTGAGGTTAGTTTTAAAATCGCGTCTTCCGTGGATTTACCTTTTCTAAAGCCGAATTGGGATTTCGAAAGCTGATTAAATTTGTTTAGGTAGTTTACTAGTCTATTATTAATTAATTTTTCAATTATTTTTGATATTGCAGTGAGTACAGATATTGGCCTATAATTATTTGGGTCGGTTTTATCCCCACTCTTGTAAACTGGCGTGACAAGTGCTTTTTTGAGTTGCGCAGGGAAGCATCCCTGTGTGAAGCACAGGTTTGTCAGGTGGCTGATGACGGGTGCAATGGCTGCATTGCAGTTTTTTAGGAGTTTGATAGGTATCCCGTCGTAGCCTGGTGCACTATCAGATTTGAGTGACATTAGGATGCTATTGACTTCCTGGGGGTCCGTTGCCAAAAGGACAAAGGATCCCTGAGGGGGAGTAGTAGTAGGTCTTTGGGAAAAGTCCCATGTGCTATGCGGGTTTTTTGCGGTTATCTCTTCGGCTAACTTCTTTCCTATATTCGTAAAGAAATCATTTGTGTAGTCAACAGACATTTCTGGAGTAGAATTATGTTTTAGTAGCTCGGTATTGTTTGATTTCAATCCTTTATAGTTTGTTATGGATTTAATTGCAGACCAAAGTGCCTTTGAGTTTTTGGTTGATTTGTCTATTAGCTGTTGATCGTGTTTTCGTTTTAGTTTTTTAATTAATTTATTTGTGAAATTGCGATATCTTTTGAATGTGGTCCTCAGGATTTCGTTTTCAGGTTCTGATCTGAGCTTTAGTTGCATTTTATTTCTGTTTTTTATGCATCGCAGAATACCCGGCGTGATCCACGGTTTGATGATGCGCTTATTTCTGGGAGTATGGTTTACCGTCTTACTCTCTGTTATCGCTTCGTTGATTTTGCGCGTTAGAATTTCAATTACAAGATGTGGGTTATTACAGAATAATAAGGTTTCTAGATTTTTTTCCAATAGTTTAAGCTTAGCATTTTCATAGTTTATGTTTTCCCTTTTCTCCGTGTATGAAGCTTTAATTGAGTCATTATATAGAGCTAGAAATGTAGTACAGTGATCAGTGATAGTTGTATTTAGGACAGCGGTATAAGCAGTAGTATTATTTTTACAGATTTTTAACATAAAGTGGTCCAAGCAGGTACTTAACCTCGTAGGTTTAAGAAGGCCAGGGAGGATGCCGTGTGTACTAAGCATATACAGGTAATTATGTCGATTAAGACTCTCATAGTGTTGCTCTTCTTGTCTCGGAATTAAATTAATATTTATGTCACCCGCTAGGACTATAGTGCTTGCTGTCTTTATAGTTGATAAGTGGTTATTTAAAGAATGTATAAAGTTTTGCGCATTTGTAATTGATGGCGATCGATAGATTCCAAGGAAAGTTGTATTAGATAATTTGATTTGTATACAAGATGCATTATCTAGCTTTATTTCTTCAAAGTTTGCATTTAAATGTTCTTTTACGTAGGTGACAACTCCGTCATTTTGGTTTAAATTGTTTATTGTAGCCATAGAAACATAGTTAGGTAGGTAGGGGACAGGTTTTAGTGGACTTAGGCGGCATTCAGTTAGAATAATTAGATCAGGCTCAAATTGAAGTTGTGATAGGGTTATTTGAAAGTCTATAAAATTACAATATATGCTCCGGATATTCTGCGATACAACTGTTAGGTGGTTTAAGTGTGTAGGTAAGTGTTTACTGAGGTCCTGAGGATCACACTCAAAGGAATAGGCAATTTCAGTATTGTCAATTTCATCTATAATCTCTAGATGGCTAGTCATTGTAGCTAATTACGTTGTTCAGCAGAGGGTTTCTGAAGTTGTATAGTTGTTTAGTAGAAATAAGGCGGCACGTTAGCCTTTTGGACACGAAATGAGTAGGTCGGTTTTTAATGCGGATAACAAGGGCTAAGTTAGAACCTGATTTGGCATGTGTTGTCAGAGGTAAGTTTCTGTAGATGTGTGTGTTTTGTGTGGTATTGCACTGTATGTAGGGTGTAAGTGACTTATATTGAAAAAATATTATAGTTTTAAATACTGAAATTTGTTTAATAGTACCAGGGGTGCATAGATTGTAGAGTATTATAACAATGTTGTTGTAGTGCTTAGAATCTAAACTTAACTGTAGTTTTGATATTTGGAAGTAATGCTTATTACTACTAGGGAGACATAAAGTATTTGTTATTGCTTCTGTATTATGGTAGCCCTTGTGGCAGGTTAAAAATAAATTAAAGTGATGTATTATTGTACCAGGACAGCATAAGATATTAGGAGGTAGGTAGCTACTGTATAACACGTTCTTTAATATAAGTAATAATAGGCTACGTTTGGTATGTCCACTCACCCAAGTGGATATTCGAACGATGTAGTGACCAGGAGCACATGAGTAATGGTAGGTTAGTAGTCATTGCTTGGAAAGCCGTTCTAACTGCGCTTCACTTGTAATTAAAATTACTTGGGAGTCTTCCTCTTTTCTTACGAAGACTTTGCCGTAGCTCGTCCAACAGTATTTATAATTTTTTGCTTTTTTTAGTTCCCTGGCGAGGTAATGAAGTCTTGAAGCGAGAGGGGTAAGTTGCTCCGACACATAGATGGGAGATTCCGGGTTGATTTCCATTCCTAGATGTTTCGCTCGAAGATTGTCTTTGTTTTTTAAGTTGTATGCCTTACACATTTTTAATACATCATTTCGTAGGAGCGTCGAAGAAGTTTCCACTATGACGGTTGAGATATTTGAGTTTTCTTTCTTACTTTTAATTCTATAAACGTCTTTAATATCTGTCTTCGATATTGGGCAGGCGATAGTCTCGCCTAATTTCGAAACCATGCTAATCAGGTTGTCCTTTGTTTCACTTTTTTGTGTCGGGACGTTTTTTATTTCAATGTTGGCCTTTCTACTGTCCCGTTGTAGGTCATATATTTTATTTTCTAGCGTGGCGATGTACTTCTTGTCCTCGCGGGCCTCTGCTTCGAGATTTTCAATTTTGATTCTAAAATCTTCGTATTGCGAGGACAGGAAGGAGACGGCTTCCTCAATTGTGCGGTTTGTTTGTTTGATTTCCGTCAGCATTTGTGTATTTTTTTTAATTTCTGTTAGTTGGGATGCGAACATTGAGGTAATCATTGTTGAGATTTCATTTTTAAAGTCTGTAAGGTCGTCTTCCCTTTTACGTTTAGTTCTTTTTGTGATGTAGTTCGGGGGTGTAACTGCATCTCCAACGTTCGGTTCTGAGAATGATCTTTCCATTGGACTGCTCATTGTACTAGGGTAGCATAAACAAAGTGAAGTATGGGTATCCTGCGTGCGCGCAACTGGCTAGCGCTAATTGAGGGGCGAAGCAGGTATTGTCCCCGTTGCACCAATTACCCGGCAGCTGTGACGTAATTAGTAAGATTTGACTCACGGTGGCTGTCGGACCAGGGTAGCAGCAGTGCGCAGAGATGTCTTCGTTGTGTAGCTTGATTATTCGTTCGCACCTCCTTACAGGTTATGCACTCCTATTTTTTTAACTGTGTATTTTTTATTTCAAATTTTGATTAATTTGGAAAATATAAGCGATATGGGTCAGAGGACACGTCTACACCATGAGGCGGTCCGGGGGGAAGAGGACACACGAACACATTTTATCTTGTCTTTTATACCGTGACACTCACTCCAGATGACATAGGATAAGAAAGAGACTCACTTGGTGGCTATATAATTGGAAAAATCTTTATTTTGAACTAGAAACCACAGGCGCTAAGCGTTAATAGCTCGCGCATGAGGGCGCATCAGGAGTAGGGACCACAGTATAACCAACGAAACAGTAATCTAACTCCGAGCGGTATGGTCGATTACGCAAGTGGTACAACACTCTGTTAACTGTACATTTGTAAACGAATGTCAACTTTATTGCAACGAGTTAAAGTCTATGGGTGGTCAGTTAACAGTGGCTTCGTTTGTACCTGATTTTGTAGATTTATTTAGAAGGGGCAATTAATAGAGAGATGTGGAAATCAAGGGGCGAAGCTTTCGTTCTGCAGTGGGACACTAATATAGGCTAAGAAAAAAAAAGAGTGCCACAAAACTTTAATATTTTCATAAAAGGTGCACTCATAAAGAAAATTCAGAAACGGCAGAAGAAGAAAGTAGTCACTACTTGACTGTCTTTATACTTAAGTAAAGCGAATGTCGTGCTACAGTTAAACTACTGGGTATACAAGTATGGCGGTGCATTAGTATGCTGTGCGCGGGCGGCGATCGGTTTCCGATACTGTTTGCGGGCGTAATGGAGAGCTCGCGCGGCAGGTAATTAGGTTTCTGCGGCAAACATTACCTGCTTTTCGGTTAAGAAAAAAGGTTAATACGGCATCCATTGAGGAACTAATTGCCCTGAAAATTGGATTCTAAGATACGGTTCACTAGACCATCCTATTACGAACTAACACATTTTATAGTATATTACACAACTAGGGTGGTAATAAAAAGAAAGGCCGAGATCGCAGAAGTTTGTGACCCGAGCTGCAAGCGAGGGACGTAAATATGCGATCGAGGGCTTTCTTTATTACCACCCGTGTTGTGTAATGTGTACATCATTTTATGTCTACACTTGACCACTTTATGGCCAGGTGTGGCATAAATGTATTTTTCTCAAACATGCAATGAAATTTAATGTTTACATTACGTGCCTGGTAATAGGCTGCAAAGTACCTCGTTTCCGGTGCGGCTTGACGCTTGGTATTTAAGGCGAGGTGAGACCAGAATCGGGCACGGAAGCCTAGTTTCCAAATCATTTTTAGAGCACTTATTTGACTCTTAGGTCACTGTAAAACATATATAATAATATTCAGAACTGTATCTAGGGCTTCCTCTCACTTAGAACACGATAGCGAACACTTCGCTCGATAGAAAAGTAGCGCGAAAACACTATAAAATAAAGTATTTTTTTCATTTTTTTTTCATTTTGTTCATCACCAGTTACCTTTTCTGACAAAATTAATACCTGACAATCATGATTACACAGTCATGCAGGGCATCCTCTCATGTTTGGGTTGATAACGTATACTTTTATGTTAGAAATCGAAGATAATCTGCAATAATCTTCATTCCGCCCGACCCTAGTTTGTATGTGAAATGCGAGCCAGGTCCTACCGCGCCTTAATGGAATTTCATACAACATTGCCGACCTAGTACCAAAAACCACTTTATGGCCAAGTGTGGCATAATAGTACATTACATAACTAGGGCGGTAATACAAAGAAAGGCCGATATCGCAAAAGTTTGCGGCCCGAGCTGCAAGCGAGGGACGTAATATGCGATCGAGAACTTTCTTTATTACCTCCCGTGTTGTGTACGTCATTTTATGTCTACACTTGGCCAGAAAGCGGCTTTTTCCGTACGCGCAGCGTGCGGAAAAAGACACTTTATGGCCAGGTGTGGCATAAAAGTAGTTTATACAACTGATACATAATGAAAGGCCTTAAAATGACGAGTGTGGTTATATGAAACGAGCCGGAGGCCAGTTTCATAATAAGATCACACGAGTATTTTAAGGCTTAATTATGTACAGTTGCGTACATTATTTTGACTACACGCATGTTTTAAATTCTCTATGATGTGTTCGGGGAGTAAGAAGAATGACCGTCATTGCACAGCCATAGCCGACTAAATTCCATAATAGCATCGATTTCGATGTTATAATGATATATCATACATTAAATATAATAACACTGACACAGATAACACACTGATGTTACATTAATGGTGGCCATTTGTACGGTTTCCGAACGCATAATAGACTATTTATGAATTTTATGATATGGGTGTAGATAAAATGAATTACGAACTAACACATTATTTGTGAAAACCACTAGCTATAACCCGACTTTGTTTTATGTATATTAATATAGATATTGTACAAACGCCATTATTTTGTAGGTATAAAATTTACATTTAAAAGGCATGAAATAAAATTCAAATGCTTAAAGCCTCCGACCGTTTGAGTATTGCATGTAGGTCCGGAAAGCAAACAAAATATTACAATTTATCTTTTTAAGCATCAATTTAGATACGAATCCATTTACATCTACACATATAAGAGAACAAAAATATCTGAACACGCTTTTTACCCGACTGCGGCGAAGCCCAAAGGAGGGTTATATGTGTTTGACCTGTATGTATGTATGTATGTCCGTTCCTGTGTCCGCTCGTAACTACTCAACGGCAGATCCGATTTTGATAAATGATACATCATTAGATTCGTCTTGATAGTGCAAATGTCATTGGGTATGAAGTTCGTTAAAATAAACAAAATGGCGATTTTATGCAGTTTCAAAGTGCACCGCGGTCGGGTTTTTTTAAAAATGTGTAAAAATGTGGTTATATGCTCCTGACAATAGGGTCGTGTTCAGATATTTTTGTTCCCGTAAGTGTGTAGATGTAAATGAACTCGACTGTACATATTATTTTTAAGTTTTTAGTACTTTTAGTCCAGGATTTTTAACTTGCTTTTGTTTACTAGCACCCTTTGACGTTCAAGTTGAAACGAATCGTAGAATATAAACGCCTTCATTCTAACTAAATCAATAGGACGGCACCCGAGCAATGGCCGGTGTAGAGAATTTAATCTCCTTTGAGCGGCGGCTGAAAAACACGCCGGTCATAGTTATTGGAAATTAGCGCCGGGGCAAACAGATACCCGCGACCTTAAACGCTCCCAAAAATGCTAAAACGCGGGGGCTTTTTTGGTTAATGAGTTTTTTGGACCGACTACAAAAAAGGTTCTCTAGCGTACAGAACTTTGAGAATTAAATATACCAGCACTAAACCGTACCACGACCACATAACCACCACCAAATCTTACTGATTAAGTCCTTCCGCGACCATGGACGTCACGGCACGTCCGAAACGTCGAGGTAATAGCATGTTTTACGTGATTAGTTATAATAATGAGTGAAAATCGTGAAAGTTTAAATAAATAAGTAGTAGTGTCGTGTTTCAAGTATTACATCTAAGTATAGTGCCTCAAACGGGATCGCACTCCGATCACCGCAAACGGTAATTATGGCGGCTAATTGGACACGTCACGCGTCACGTCACGGCGAACACGTCATCGGCTCGGCTAATGATCTGGTTACACCGTGTAACTGTACAGTCAGCCTCCAATACTCTGTAACATCCACAACGCCATATAGCGTCAGACGTCTCTGTGCCTGTAGTAATAAGATGTGTTGCGATATATTGGCGCTTTGGATGTCACAGACTATTCGGTGCTGAGTGTACACACGTGTTATTGCGTAATGAATACATTATGTTAATGATCAGTGGTCGGATTAGGTAGTGCCATTTCGCGGAACTTCGGTGAGTAAGCTTAATATGGATATACCTTTTAACCCCGGGATTTCATATGGAAATTTTAAGGTTTATTTTTGCGTCTTCTTTATGCACGTTAATATTATGTCAAAAATATTTACTGTGAAAATTTTCGAGTCCCGGAATCCCAAGTCTTATCCATGTTATGTTCAATGTTTAAGGTCATTCATCCGAAATGGCACTACCTAATCCGAACACTGGTCATATCACGACACGTAACGTATAACGTGGAAGTGCTGTTACGCTGCGTTTGCATCAGGGATGCGTAGCGAGGGATGTGTTTGCGGTGACCAATAGAAACAGCTCAGCGGAGCGAGGATAGGTAAATGAAGTGTTTCCATTGGTTACCACAAACACATCCCTCGCTACGCATCCCTGGTGGAAACACAGCCTCAAGGCCGCCGCGTTTCCGAACGGCCTAAGACAGTGGTTCCGAACCTGGGGGTAATTACCCCCTAGGGGTAAACTTAAGTTCTCTCAAGGGTAATACTCTTATTAAGTCGTTTTTCTTTGAGTACTTTCATATACTTGTCTGTATTACCTATATTTTGGAGGGGTAACGATACAAATCTAGAGGGGGCCTGTGGATGATGTGGTAATAAAGGTTAGGAACCACTGGCCTAAGACAACACCTGCTCTAGCTGTCAGTTTGGCACCTTTTCATTAAGTTTTTGGAATTAATTGGGGCCGCATGCAAACGGGTTTTGTACCCATTTTTCAATTCAATTTCGGAGTAATTTGTTGGAGGATTAGAAAAGCAATACTTTTATTTTATTTAATATTCAATTATCTCCTAAAGAGTCTATTAAAACGTAATAAACCATCAACACTTGAGTTTCCAAGTATAACAGGGTTGAAAACCCAAAATCGGTTCCCGAATATAACACTGATTAGATTGTCCGAAGTTAGTTTGACCCGCGCCGCGTGATAATAGTGACGCGGTCGGTAAACAACATTATACGGCCCAAACTAATAATTACGGGCGTCGCGCCTGATTTACAGACCATTACCCCCAGGGCTGCCACGCGCGTTTAAATAACACAGCAATATATTAGGTCCCAAGCCAGCTTAAGTATAATACTCTTTATAAGACTAAGGCACTATAATAGAATCACACCTGTAGGCTTAGAGCCTTATCACACTAGCGATTTGCGAGCAAGAAGCGAGCGAGTTAGAAGCGAGGTTCCATACAAATGTCGCTCGCGGCAAACACGCCGCGAGTTCGCCGCGACTTGTTTTGTATGGAGACTCGCCCGCAAATCGCTAGTATGATAAGGCCCTTATGATGCTACGCTTTGTCACGTGATAAATAAATGATAAAACATCCGTCACTCTCACACACTATTTGTCAGAACGTGAAGGATGCTTTATCATTTATTTATCGCGCGACAAAGCGTAGCATCATACGCCTACTGTAGAAGAGAGTTGAGTTTTGAATCCAGTTGATAGGTATTTTCTCGACCAGACTGCAATCTAAAGCCGATAACAGTTGTTGTATTAAAAGGTAACGTTATTTTAAAACATCGTTATCTGGCACAAAAATATAATTAATGACGTATTTCATTATAATCAGCAATCTAATTTATAGCAAAACTAATAATCGTTAAAATCAGTTAATTAGGCGGAGATTTACTTTTAAAACGTTTAAATATCAATGAGAAAACGTTGGTCTATAACAGACATTTATTTGCAAAACCCGCGTTCCGAATAAAATAATATGTAATATTCTCATTAAACGATCCCTTGACTTCAGAAAGTAAACAGATATTACAAACGAATAATTTCCAGGAAACAGTAATTACAGTGGGTTCGCCGGGAGGGACACTGATATTGTTTGGCTTCTCCTACATGTAGGCGAATATTCTATTACACATGGACTTACGAGGTCATATTAATTAGTGACTCACGTGTAATGTAACCCAAATTATTGATATGCAATTCAATATTCGTATATGTAAGGTCTTGGCTACAACTAACAATAATTCAGGAGTATAATTTAATTTGCACAATTTTCACTTACTATCTATTCATCTAATTGTTTTTTTCTTGAAGTTTTTAGTTTTAGATTTATTATTATACACTTTGTATCCAGGAATTAAATAAATGAATAATTAAAGTCTATTCAGCCTCTATTATGTTTTATGGGAGGCATGTGTCCAACAAATCCAACAATCGACATCTTTTGGCTTGTAATATGGTAGTAAAGTTCAGCAGTAACCATAGTTTACCGCTATACACCGTGGGCCCTGTAACAAGATCCAAAAATTAAAACGTAGATTCTACTCCTCAAACTAAACAACATTTGTTCAGCGACATTTAAAAATAACTTGTGTCTTCATTTTTAGTACACTTTGAAATTAATTTGAAGGCGCAGTATATTGCATTTTTTTTGTGTTTGTAGCGTGACAAGCGACGTCAATTAGACTGATGTTAACATACATTGAAAGTATTATTTAATTAGTATGAAAATGAGAAAACCTTAATTCTTCATAATTTTTAAAAGTGTTTGAACAAAAGTTACATTGTTTGAGGAGTAGAATCTACGTTTTAATTTCTGGATCGTGTTACAGGGTTAACGGTGTATAAACGCATATTGCAACCTTTCAAATAAAGATTGACTGAGTACTCCTGGTTTACTTTATCTGTAGTGACGGGTAACGCGTTACTCCGCCCATCAGTCTTGCATTACCTATTAGAAGCTGATGATGATGATAATGAATGGTTCTTTGTTATCTTTAAATACAACCGGTTTTCGCGTTATCTTTCTTATTATAGGAAAATGTATTTTGTTAGGCGGAAAGTTCCCATAGACTTTAGTTATGTTTTTACTTTTTCTTTGTTGTTGTCTGTTTGTCTCAGCACAATGCCAAGTCCCATTGAGGGATGTATTTCGTTTTGTCCTTGTCTTATCTACCTTAAATTAAAAGCCTTGTCTCCTTCTATATTAAAGTTCAAAGTCGATTTTCTTTATTCTTCAATTTCCATATGTTTATGAAGATGTTTGGATGCTTGGATGTTGGTTACAAAACAATGTAGTAACAACTAACAACCGAATGGATTGAGGTGTTTGGCATGCAAGTAGACCAAGTCCTGGATTGAAACTTTGTATCCCGGTAAAGAGTTCCCTTGGGATAATACCTGGAATAACGTAGGCGAAGCCGTTGGTAAATGCTAGTTAGTTATTGTATTTGTAAAACCGTCCTGTCATACAAGCTCGAATCAGAAAGGTAAGTAATAAGAAAGACGTCAAATCAAAGTAAACAAACATGGTTATTTCCAGCCGTGCGTCCAGATTAGCGGAGGTGGTCGAGCGAGCGGTAATCGAGATGACAGCTGACAACTCTGACAGCTTATTACTATCGACTGTCACGCGAGACGAGCATCCAAGCGACGGCGTCCAATACCGACGACGTTTTTCCCGTTACCATGTTTATGCATTTATGAGAGTCGAATCATTGTGAGTTTTGTTGCTTGAGGTATTTTCGATATCAGCCCGCAATTTAATAACTTATTTCATCCCTCTGGCAGTTGCAGAGCGAATCCTAGAACAGGCATGGAAACTCTCTAATTGTATATTTTAGTAAATAGCCGTTATCACTGTTATACGGTACCAGCATTTAGCCGAGACTTCGCCCGCGTTGTGCCCGTTACTGTCCCAAGGGAACTATTTACCGGGATATAAAGTATCCTATGTTTCAATTCAGGACTTGGTGTACTTGCATGCTAAATTTCAGCTCAATCCATCAAGTCGATATCCCGTTATTTAGTAACAAACATCCAAATATCTAAACGTCTTCACAAACTTTCGCATTTATAATATTATTAGTGGGAAGTGGGATAGTGGGATGGGATAGTGGGATAGGATGGGATTATTGGACTAGCCAACTATCATTAGTGACAAGTAATGATTTGAGTTGATGAGGGTTTTTAACATTTTCGCAACCAAAGATTTCGTGGTGCTACGCTTGTTGCCGATAACATAGGGAAGTCCGTATGTAGCGGAAATTTACTACTGGCTTAGCGCCTTTGGAGCGGGTTCCCTGTATTGAAAATGTTAAAACTGTTAAAAATTACATATAAAGATACAAGAAATCAAAGTACAAAGAAAAATTAAATGGTACCCACCTGTGGTTCAGACCGTGAATCGAACCCGGTACCTCTGGATTTCCGGCCCAGCGCCTTAACCACTTGCCCACCGGAGCACGCAGCAAGTGCCCTCAATTTTACCATCTACTCGTACTTTGATTTTCGTATCATTCTATTTAATAGGATTTTAACCTAAACGCCATCTAATTTAATTTAATTTTTCTATGTACTTTGATTTCTTGTACCTATATATGTAACTTAAAATGTGATGTAATTTACCCGCATTAAAAACAAATAAAGAAACATCATGTTTCTTTTATATGTAGTGATAAATTAAAAGTTAGTTTAAATTTTAGTGAGAGGCAACCCTGCGCGCTTTAATAAAAGATTATGCGCGGGTTCGATCCCGATTCCCGATACCATCTCTTATTAAACGCTCTCGCCGAAGAATGCCGCGTGAAACTATACAGAAACAATACAGGGTGAAAACTGGATGCTGCTTTTTGGAGGCTCGTAACGTACTATATAGTTGCGGTCCTCAGCAATGAGGAAACGATGAAGAAGAACGTACTCAAATAGTGCCGGGTTCATTTTTGAACATTAGCACTCATATTGGCGAATATTTAATTCCACCTCTTTAGAATGGCATTTTTTGTTTATTTTGTAGTCCCGGGCAAGCTCTACAAATGAATCAAAAATGCCATTCTAATGGCTTTTTTTTTCGTCGTAACTTTTTTTGTCAGTTTCGATCTCGGCTGAATTAAAAAAGCTATCTCGATCGGACCTTATGTACTAACGACGCCATCTTTCATATTAAGGCCCCAATTAGACGGGAGAAACCGTATGCGAGTTTCATTACATTGTACGCTTCCTAGGTAGGTACAATGAGTTCAATCGATCGGTTAAACGCCGCAATTAAATGAAACTCGTATGAAACTCGTACTCATATGAAAGATGGCGTCTATTCGCTTACAAAATCAATACTGAAACCAATCAATAAGTATACTAGCTGCGTTAGATTGAGAGATATTACATTTTATGTGACCCGGAATATTTGCTTTCAAGTAGACCTCTGAAGACTTCCTTGAATGTCGGTCCCAGTCCCAACCATCCAGTTGTACGGTTTTGTACCGATCCTTATACCCAAGTCACACGACATAATACATAGATACATATAGTCACGCGTTTTTCCCAACGGGGTAGGCAGAGAATACTTAATCTCATATTATACAGTAGGTATTTAAACTTACCATTTATTTAAATCCGGGCATGTCTTGGCGACAAATAAGATTGTGGTATTTAAATTATTGAAATAGATAGACACTTTTTAAAATGTATAATTGAAATACAAAAAATAAAATTTGATTAATTAATGATTCTATAACATCCTGTATTATTCGTTTATATATGTTTGGAATTTAAAAACAAATCCCACATAGGTATCCTTTGAGTAAAATTTTACTTCTCAACATTTCATGGGCCTTCCTTTAGGCTGCGTTTCCACCAGGGATGCGTAGCGAGGGATGTGTTTGTGGTAACCGATGGAAACACTTCATTTACCTATCCTCACTCCGCTGAGCTGTTTTCATTGGTTACTACAAACACATCCCTCGCTAGGCATCCCTGGTGGAAACGCAGCCTTATGGTTCATCGTTTTTTCCACCCTGTATTCGATTCAAGTCTCTCAATCGCTCACAAAATTTCTTCGTTAGTTAAATTATTATATACAATTAGGTTTATTAATTATATAACTGAGCTCTATACAATTTGTAATTTCATTAAGCGTAAATACGAAATCTCAAAGATATTGGAAACTGATTCAATCTCAAATTCTGCCAAAATTTAGTCATGTTTACTTCGTTGGTCTAATTCGACATTATCGCACTGATGATCGCAGATAAAACAAATACTTCCAAACGAAACGATTTCCCAAAACGATTGAAACTTCCTTTCAGATCCATCAAAATCTCCTTATCGTTCCCCGTTCAAAAAGCAATTTAACACCTTTGTAATACGGTTCAATTCCGCTTGGCTACGCTCGGTGAACCACTTAAATGTTGCCAACCGAATTGGAGTCCTATTTATAAAGGTAGAAGGTTGAAGATTGAATGTTTTGGTGGATTTAATTTGAAGTGGGAGAGATGACGTATGGCAGGCCTGATTTAATTAGTTTTGATCGTGATTAGTGAAGTGCGGGGATTAAATCGTAAGTTGATTTATTAAGCGGACAGTTCGCCACATTACCCTCCGGAGGGTAAGGGTAAGGCTGGGGTAAAGGTGGGTCAGATATTTTGATATTCAAATGAGAGAGTTCCTTTGAAATTGCATTTTTTTAAATGGAGCTTTATTTAAAAATAGCATAATATCTCTATCTGGTCATAATCTTTTCTGAAGCGTTATTTTTTTTATTAAGAGTTGTGTTCGACCTGGTTCGCAATACTCCCAGACAGGAGACAAACGTCAATGTGACTCAGAACTATCTGTCGTTTTCTTTGGTCAGTCTTGCAGTAACATGCCGCTCTCGAATCGGTCTATTCAGCCACAAAAAACGTTGCCTTCGAAACATTACATGATGATTATGAACCGGATCGCCTATTCCCAAAATACCGCATACCCAAATTACCAGATATTTAAAATACCGGATTTTTAATACATCCAACAACATAATTTAGATCATAGTAATCTACGATTTTATAATCTAGTGGAACGGGAATGTAGTAAGTCAGGAATCTAATAAATTGAGAATCTGGTATTTTGAAAAATCAGGTATCCTGGGAATGCGGTATTACGAGCGAACCGGATGCCGGTATTGTCCATACCAAAAATATCGATATGGAAGGCTCTTGTTAGAACTCAGGAGTTTGGACCAACGTAACGTATATAGCTCAAAGTTCTCACATCACTAGGGCGCCTGTAGCAGTATAACACACTGAAATATATCAAGAGATAGAAGGAAATAGTTCGTCGATTTGTATGGCAACCAAGCGTGTAACGTTATTCGCTTGGCGTTTGACGCCAAAAGTGCAATTTAGTGATGGAAAACAAAAATTTTCCATTCCATTTGGTGGTATTTGAACAATTAATTATACCATTATTATAAGATCTTCAAATCTGCTAACAATATTGACGGAAACTGAAGTTAACGGTATTCAACCCAACGCCACTTTTTCACTTTTTTTTAGCACGTGAGGTACATACACTTTTTCCTTTACCTCAGAATATTTCTGTGGTATAACACGCTTCTGCAAATTTCCACTCCATTGTTAACGTTGACTGAACAACCTATTATTATTTCAAGTGTCCGAAACTTCCCAGTTTTTCAACCCAGCATTTAAAACTCGCTGTAGAATAAACAAGCGCAGTTAGCAAAGGCGCGTTAACAAAACTCCGTTGTGGAGTCCAATTTATTCCAAAACGCCCCACACGAATCAAATATTAAAGGGAAAGCTGGCAACCGCAAAATTCCAAATTTAGAAGCGTTTATTTTTAAAAAGCGGGCGCTTTTCAAACAAACCGCAACTTGAGCGCGTACAGCGAACGACGGCGCGGGCACTGCGCTGCGGACGCCGCGGAAATGCTAATATTTGATTACGTATCCAGAGATGCAATAGTACATTACACAACTAGGGTGTTGTGTACATAATTTTATGTCTACACTTGACCAGAAAGCGGCTTTTTCCGTACGCGCAGCGTGCGGAAAAAGCCACTTTATGGGCAGGTTTGGCATAAAGGTATTATTGTCGCATTTGTTTGTTTATTATTTGGATTCCTTATTAAGGAACATTTTTCGACTATCTGTTTCATTGGTCGCTTGGCACTGAATGTGTTGAAGGGAAGTTGAAAAAGGGACCAATTTACTAAACTAAAGGTGACACTTTTTGGTGCAAGGTAATTAATGTGGCTCTTTATGTTCTACCAAAAAAAAATGTTTTAAATTTGTTACGTTTCCATTACAAGTTATTATTTCAGATTTTGGCATTATTTAGCGAGTCCTAAGTAGTAAAAGCAATTTCTTGCTGTTAATCTACGTAGGAAGTTTTGAGACGCGCGTGGGTTTTTTGTAACTTCACTGTGTTTTACTGGAGTTTTACCGTGAAGGACTATCGAGTGACGACAACTTTTGATTAAATGTGTAGCCTAGATACCGTCTATCGTTTATAGTAAAAGTTATCTGTGATCGCGGCGGTTGAAACGCTCTGAAATCGACCCGCGTTTGTTTATAATTCCGTCGTTCCATAAGTTATCTGTGCAGAGCCCTCTCTCCACACACCACACGCGAGCGAACCTCTGATTACCCTTCCCGCTGTAATCCCGGCTTCCCTGTCCCGCGGCGGGGGGAGGCCTGTACCTCTAGCACAACTGTGATACGCTTTTGGTCGTGCAACAAGTAGGTAGCATTCTCAACTAGCATTTACCCGCGGCTTCGCCCGCGTTATTCCCGCTAGTGTCCCAAGGGAACTCTTTATAGGGATATAAAGTATCCTATGTTTTAATTCAGGACCAATAGGCTTATGATGCTATGCTTTGTCGCGTGATAAATAAATGATAAAGCTGCTCTATCATTTATTTATCACGTTTCAAAACTATGGGTAGGGGAGACCGGGTATGGTTGTCTCGCGGGTTGGTTGTCACAGCGGCCATAAAATATTACTAAATGAAGGAATAAGTGCATCGATTGGTGAAGTACGGAAGGCTGTACAGCTCTTGCGATCTTTTAGCACCGATCGATGTACTTATTGTTTCGTTTTGTATTATTTTATGGCCGCTGTGACAACCAACCCGCGAGACAACCATACCCGGTCTCCCCTATAGTGAATTGAACTAAAAGCAACATGTCCGAACACGTCCGTCTATGGGGCCCATGTCAGCTCAAAACGGTCCGTGATCTTTCCACCTCGTACAGTTGACACGATCGGATGAAATGGAACGAAAGTTGCCCGTACAGTCGACAGTATTTGTTGCACGACGCTTTTTGTGCTGCATTCAATTTATACTGAATTCAACACGGCGTCACTGGAAATGGAAAAAGGCCGAACAAACTGGACCTGAAAGGCTTTAGAAAATATTTAACTGTAAAAAATCTAGAAATACGATTATACTGCGCGAAATACGACTAATATCAAAAATTCATATTGCGCTGCAGATGTGAGATGCGACATTTTGTTTAGTATTTTATTACAAGGTTTTATCTTTTTTTTTGTTTGAACTAGATGTAAATGTGGCGTTTTCAAAAAAAGATGTCCTTAGTTAGAGCTTTATTAATCCAAGTGTTAACTATTTCGTTTGTGTAACGAAAGTTAACTACAGGGTGACTTCTTTTTCGCGATACAAGATAATTAAACCTCAATCTATCCATGATTTTGAACTACTTTTACTATGGGGTCAACTTTGTAAATTGCAAAAAATATACTACTCTCTCATACATTTTGGTCTTGATGACCTTTTCTATGAAACAGTTGATTTTTTTTTGCATTTACAAAGTTGACCCCATAGTAAAAGTTGTTCAAAATCATGGATAGATTGAGGTTCAATTATCTTGTATCACGTAAAAGAAGTCATCCTGTATATAAATTGTATGGTAACTTTTGTTACACGAAGGGACAAGATTAAGAGGAAACAGTAAGGTGGAGAGAATTGAAAATTAGGTATGTGTAAAATGTGTCGCTGTCCCGCACTGCCCGCCTCTCCCGCGCAGAGCGCGATAGAGATAACTGCAGCTTGGACCGAAAATACCTTTTAAAATTTCATGAAAACAACGTTTCGTAGTCCCCTGATTTCTTCCCCAAAACTTAACCTATTTAACTATTTTTTTCATTAAACATTAAAGAAAGGCTTTGGCCGTGTTCCTATGTTTTCCTTTTTTTTAATAATCTAGTCAAATTTGTTTTCTGGATGTGTGAACACAGCGGAAAATCTAGCATTTTTTTTAGGTTTTTGAAGGTTAATATCTCTTTTGAGAATCAATTTATCGTAAAAAGGAAAACATAGAAACATATCAATAGTAGCCATAGATTTTTGGACAAAAAAATATTGCTCTACTGGCATTATCCAGGGAGGAAACAGGGGACTACGTTTGTATGGAAAAACTGCCCTCCTGTTTCCACTTAACTTTTTGTTTAATTAAGGTCTAGTTACGGACATCTTTTTTGAAAACGACTTTAATACCTGTAGCACGTAATACTATGTAAACACTGCAATACACAGGATGCGCCAAGACTATGCGACTTGAAGGGAAAGTACCCCAAATACTGTAGATAGGATATATTGCTGAAAGAAGACTTAATTTTGATTTAAAAAATAATTGGAACTGGGTTCAAAGATTTTTGAAAAATCAACTGCCTTAATTAGGAATCGAACCCACCAAATATGCAAGAAAATGCGATTTCAATTATTTTTAAAAATAAAGTAAAGTCTTCTTTGAGCAAAATATCCTATCTGCAATATTTGAGGTAATTTTCCTTCATGTCGCATAGTCTTGGGACCTCCTGTACATACGATGTGGATTTACTTAAATAAACAAAAAAAAACTTATTTGAGTCAAATGGAAGCGAATTCAACATGACTTAATTAAGAACCGAAAATAAATCTTCCATTTCAGTTTTAATTAAAAATATTACACTTAGCAAAATTTCTGCACATCACTTTGAGATTAATTAAATGTTTATTAACAACGTCGTGTTTTGTTTCCAGGTAAGTAAACCGTAATATTTGGCAAGAACTTTGGTGGCCTGTAGTAAGACCAAACCAAACATAAAAAAAAAACATCCTATCAGTTACTCAGATATTTAGTTACGTATAATCTAACTCAGTGCCTAACTACTTAAGTTAATATCCAATGATATTTTATAGGTAGATAGCTTACAATCACTCCAAAAGTGAAGCAATATAATTATGTACGCTGATTAGCGTAGCCCTGCTTATTAACTCGCGGGTAAGTCAACAAGACGCACGAGAATGTCAGCTGTAGACATCTGCAGATTTGCGCAAAAAAATGCCGTCGTGTGTATTGAGAAAGTGCACAAATTACACAGTAAAATTCAACAACGCGAAAGGGATCTCTTATCAGTATCACACGCACGATTGCTGAAGTTGTTTGATTTTCTATTTTTTTAATATGACGCCATTTTGGGCACCATGGCCATCTAAGTGACACTTTGTGAATGAAAGAGACAAACTTATGCACATTATTAGATTACTCTCATAATAAATAATAGTATAGATAAACAATCGTATCATATAATTCGTTATCTGGGTGACGTTTCGAAATTAACGCAAGTAACATAGGCTAGCTGTCTCTTTTTTTATTACCTACATTTAAAAGATGCCATCCCTTTTACGCAATTGGTTATGTGTGTGTGTTTAAAAACAAAAGAGGAGTTCGAATGTATGCAATCTTGGAAGTATTTTTTTCTGTCAGAACATAAGGATATAACATGTTTACTAAAATATCATCATTTCAGCTGAAAGCCACCCTCAGCTGAATAAAGGCCTCTTCACTTTTACGCCACTTTGCCCGGCCCTATGCTTTAAATCAGAAAATAACTTATTCAAAATCTGACCTACGTCGAAAACTTACCTATATGCTAAAATACAGCGGCATTTCAACGTTAAAAGCCTCCTAGCGCCGTAATAATGAAACTTTATCGAAGTAGACGCGAATCGTTTTAAAATTTCACGAGCTGTTCAAACTCCATGCATAATATGTCTAGGTTCTTCACGAATACTGAAGTATTCACTATGCTCTAAACTAGACGACATGGCAGTTGATATCTTTTTCACATATTTGATGGATGACGTATGAAAAAAGGATGGAACATGTGAATGATTTTGAGATTGAGAGTATATAAACTGGAGTGTCAGGTGAAAAACCCGCCATTGTCCATTGTCATATAATACAACGTGTTAATACTTCTTTTACATCACTGGTATCACTCTTGCCAGAGTGGTCGTGGTCGTGGTTTACCGATTTACGATGCGTCGTCATTCCACTCGGCTGCGTTTCCACCAGCAATGTGCGAGGATGCGCAGCGAGGGATGAACCAATAGAAACACTTCATTTACCTATCCTCGCTCCGCTGAGCTGTTTCTATTGGTTCATGACAAACGCATCCCTCGCTAAGCATCCTCGCACATCTCTGGTAGAAACGCAGCCAAGAGGCCTAAGAGCTGCTTTCCTGTCAATACTACAAGTAGCAGTCATTTTCTTTTCTATTACTAACCAGTAAATTAGGCACCTAGCTAAATAACTATATGTTATCTTAAAATTGTTTGCTTTGCCCTACTAGGGCCCATATGGGACTGAATGTACTATTATTAAGATCTGTACAGCTATAGTTTTCTATAAATGGTATGACCTAACAATGAAGCCAAATAGTATTTCATTGCTTCACGGTGTCAGCTTTTTGAGTAGTTTCTCACCTATGAGAGCTTGAACTTTTTTTAACTTTACTTCTTAGTTGTTACATCCTGATGGTTATTTGTTAAATTACCAGTAAACATTTGAAATGAAAGCCTCATTTATATAATCGTACTCGATTGAAAAAATCTTAAAAGATCTCCGTATTTCTCCGAATCCATTGCAATTGTAACGTAATTTAATTCCGTTCAGCGTATTGCTTTTTATTTTATTTCCTCTTTGTTTATCGGCCATTTCTCTCTCCGCAACCGTTCGCGAATTAACAAATTTTGGATACCGTCCAATCCTCCGATCGTGTAATCAACGGAATTACTCCTAAGAAAAATACCCCGTCAATGCTAACTCGGACATATCGGGCTATTATGGCGGCGCCGCTCGTTCCACCGATGGAGGCTATACATCGCCGTTCTCGTGCGCGCTCGCGCCCATTTGTCACGGCCATTACCGGCAGTGGATGAAGAAACAGAGTCTAAGGACCTACAGTTGGCCGACGGAGATTTTTAGAGAATGTTCCGCAGAGAGACGTGGGGTGAACTCGAGTTAGATTCATCGTTGTGCTCAGTACGGCCGTTTTCATGCCTGCCTACCGATACCGACATCGATACGTAGTCGACGACACTCCTTATCATTTCAAAACTATGTCCGAGTACACCTTCCATAGTGGCAATAAGAACCAGTGCTATGCTATGTGGACCAATGAATATGATTGAATTATCAATAACGCATCCACAGCAACGTAGCAATAGCACATCTCTGGTGTTAGGTGCATAGTGTGGGCGTTGGCCAACTATACAATGTAGGCTTATAGGCTGTTTTTAAATTTAAGATGTGACGAAGGGCTCTTATACATAAACACGTTACGACGGCGCAACGTGAAACGTTGCCGTGTCGTAGCACGTTGCGACGTCGTGTCGTGGAAATCTACGACGAGCAACGTGAAAATTCACGATACGATATCGCAACGTGCCACGATACGATATCGCGTCGTGCCACGTCACGGCATCGTTTTACGGTACGACGTAGTGACGCGGAAAACATTCATTCCAAAAACAAAAACAACAAACGACGTCGCAACGTGAAACGATACCGTGACGTGGCACGACGCAATATCATGTCGTGACACGTTGCTATATCGTCTCGTGAATTTTTACGTAGCTCGTCGTAAATTTCCACGACACGACTTCGCAACATGCTACGACACGGTAACGTTTCACGTTGCGATGTCGTAACGTGTTTATGTGTAAAGGACAATATCCTCATATCGGGGCGGCTGGAATTGTTTCGTGGTGCAAAGCGGATATGTAATGTGATTAGTTTTAATTATGACGTCGGTTGCCAGGAAATTCGTTCGTTCTACGCACCCGTGTAGTCTTAGTACATTGCGTTTTATTTTGCCATAAATCTACTAGGTGTAGGATTCCAGAAGCGCTTATTAACTAATTATATAGCTCGCGTTTCTTCGTAATCAAGTACACGAGACAAAAGTTATTCCCTTGAGGCTAAAATATGTATTCAATTCTATCGCACATAATAAACCTAAGAAACTTCATTGAATTATTCTTCTATAAGTAAAGAATTCAACGAACGTTTTCACTACTGATAATTCAAGAAACTTGGCCAGGAAGAGCTATTTCTTCCCGCGCAGTGGCGGAAAAATGCCACTTATGGTCTACTTACGCTGCCAATACCGACCATATGTATATTGTCAGCTTTTCGAACAGTGGCGTGAAAAATATACTTCTAATATTACACACTGTATCTCCTACGTTCTAATGCCAACGAGACCTTTTAGATTAGTTTAGAATATTCCGTAAATTTCCAACTTACAACTCACCTTCACAAAGATAATCTAAATGCAAAGCTGTAGATATACTACTTAATTTTACAGCCCGGTCCAAAAGGGTTAAATTATAATTCACATCTAAGTCACAGTATTTAAAGGGTTACCCTGAGGACCCAGAATAAATATCATAATGCTTCTACAGGGTGCTAACGGCCACCAAATTACATTTGCAGCTAGCCAAGACGCTTCTCTCAAGCACTTCATACAACTTTGTAGAAATGCACGTAAGTAGCCATTTTGCCAACCGCATATAAGAGTTGGTAATGTGTTGCTGAATACTGACTTTCGAGATGTCGTATTAAGGTTATATGTTTAATGGAAATTAGGTCTTTAGATATTGCTGCAGGGTATATTTCAGGGTGGCTGGAAAGTGAGATGTGAGTTAGTGAAAATACTCGTTTGGGAAGGTATGTGGAGGTCAGACTTGTCGTTTCGGGTCAAGTGTCGGTTGGAGTCATTGTCAAAATCTCCCGGTTGATAACCACTTGAGCGATATTTAAATACAATGTGAACTTTTTTCACTTTTGTTAAATATTTTAGACGAATTTTCAAATCTTTACTGTCTGATGGGCCCAAAGGTTACAGTATAATAGGGTTGCGAAAAATATTTATTTTTGAATAGGCTACAATATTTTTTGCGTTATTTCACTTTTGAGTGTCTATTATGAGTCAGTAACCCGAAAAAATACACAAAAGAAATGAAGAATTATTTTACAGATTATAGAATCGATTGTGGATAAATAAAAGTACTGTGCACCATCATTGTCAACTTTAAACTACTTTGAAAAGTTTAACGACAACATAGAAAGACATTTGTCTGACACATTGACTCCCCCCTCAATGGAACCAGTTATTCTGTATATTAATGTTTATCAAATAAATCATTTTTTTCTATGTACTTTGTTCTTGTATCTATATGTATCTTGTAACATAAACTGTGGTGTAATTTACCCGCATTAAAAAACCAATGAAGAGACAAAATGTTTCTTTCATATAAAGAAGATCATATAAAGAATCAAGATTAATTTACCTGAGATGGCTAAATATTCTTGGCGAGATATCCGTTGACATAACGCTGACTTATTCTGTACTTTCATTCACTTATCCTTATCACATCCATGGTACAAGCTGCAGTAAACGTTCCCTTGCACCAATACACCCGGAAAGCAGCGCTTAGAGAAGGGTGGCGACGCATCGTAAAGCGCGCCCCCACCTGTTTTTTTTTTTCTTTTTTTTTGAAAGCTGACAAACTCGCAACCCTTAGGGGCATAGCGATTGTCGGACCGGGTGGTCAGCCGTGGCGTTCCCTGGGGTCGAACCAGGTCGCTAGCCGGACCACCCCGAGGGGTCGGTCTGGGTGGGTGCCGGGGGCGCCTGGGGTCGAACCAGGTCACCTTGTCCCGGTCCACCTCGATAGGGTCGGACTAGGTAGAGGCCTGAACGCGTGGAGTCGAACCAGGTCGTTTGGCCAGGGCCACCTTGACTTTTCGCTGATTGCTCAGAGTGAGCAGCGGACCAGCGGGAAGGATGAAGCGGATCATCCTGTCCTTATGTCCTTATGAATGATGAAATGACAACCAGGACCACTCTGTCAAGAGTGATACCGACGAAGAAGAATCAACATTACCATTAACTAACGGTTGCACAGAGCAACCTCAACTGGTAATCTACGATCCTACCCCGAGTTCCCGCAGTATAGTAAATCCTTGTTTATGTAATAGTATCGTCGGTATTTTACGAGGGCAACAGCCGGGTTTACGAACTCGCAGTAGTTGTAACCTACTAAAACCAAACGTCTCGACTTTAGGACGAGAAGTGATTTAGATGTTATTGGGTGATAATTCATTTTGAAACGAATTTGACGTGGATGTTAGATGATTTCAGAATATGATCAGATTTTTTACCCGACTGCGGCGAAGCCCAAAGGAGGGTTATGTGTTTGACCTGTATGTATGTATGTCCGTTCCTGTGCCCGCTCGTAACTACTCAACGGCACATCCGATTTTGATAAATGATACATCATTAGATTCGTCTTGATGGTGCGAGTGTCACTGGGTATGAAGTTTGTTAAAATGGCGGATTTTATGCAGTTTCAAAGTGCACCGCGGTCGGGTTTTTTTTAGCAAAAATGTGGTTATTTTAATGCGTAAATGCAAGGACAAGGTATTAGTTAGCGCCTCTATACCGCTGTGAAATGTAAATAGCAGTAACTTGACGTAACGCCAAAAAAACGTGCTTTTAAGAGTAATGTGTGAAATATTTACAGCTATTCATTGATATTAATCCTTAAAGTGTTATTGTTATTAGTAAATAAAAAGAAAAAGATTAAATAAAAATTATGAATTTGTATGCAGCCTATGCAGGTCATGAAAATATAAGATCGTTGAGCACCGCTTTACCCGCCAGTGAGAGTATTGAAACTACGTATAGGGTATTTTTAAAACCAAGTGTAACAAAATTAGAGGTAGGATCGTTAAAAAAAAAAAAATTCCCATACATTCGTGAACCACCCTAATGCTCAGTTTCCAAATAATTGTATGACTTGTAGATACTTCCTCCTATCACTTCTTATAGTACGAAGCTTCCCCTATAATACACCTCTTAAGAGCTTGCCACTTGAACTTACCCCGGAGGTGTAAGGGCCGGTCCTCCTGTTTAAAATTCCGGCGTCCCCTCTCTGAACTTAACCTCGAGCAAATCCTAAACCCATTATCGACGTTTTTGCCCGCGTCGACCCGGCCTGTTTACTTAGACCTCGCTATAGACCCGCATCCACCGATACGATCACAAACCTTCTTCGACCACAAAATTTAACAATGATTCTTTCACTTTCCAAGCTGTGCGGATGTGGAATGCTTTGCCCGTTGTCTTGAGACATGCTCCCCAATATGGTTTTATTTTCAACTCGATACCTCCAGGCGTTCCCGAGATACAGGGTCTTGACAGACGGACAAACAGACTGACTGACAGTCAGACAGACAGACGGACAACAAAGTGATCTTATAAGGGTTCCGCTTTTTTTCCTTTTGAGGTACAGAACTCTATAAAACGCCGGAAAAGAAGAAGTTTGTCTTATCAAAGCATTAAGGATAAGATCAATTCAAAAATATTATAATGCAAATACAAAACTAACTTTATTATTGATACAAAAAGATTCCAAACCAAACACAATTCTTTGTAAAAGTGTATTGGTTGTTAATCCGAAAAAATGCACTACTGCTGAGTGCTGACCCGACTCAGGGAACCAATCAACCGATAAGATACGCCGTCGATGCAGGCAAAGCTGTGGCATAATCTTAATCCGTTGGTTTTATAGAAAGAAACTTTAATTACTTATTCACGAATTTCGCTAAGGAATTTCTTGAAATTAGACTCTCGCGTACGCATTAATAAATCGTCGGGTAAGAGTGTAAAGCTGCTAACTCCTTTAAGATTTATTTTCTAAAATACACTGAATTATTTCACATTAAGATTGAATATTGTTGGTAAACAAAAGAGTTAGCAGCTTCACACTCTTAGCTGACGAAATGATTCTTTAAAATCCTTGCCCTACGGGAATTAAATTTAGTAGTAACTGGCATTTACTGGCGGCTTCGCCTGCAATTTTTCAGTAGTCATTCGCTTGCCTTGTCCCATTCATCTGGGGTCGGCGCAGCATGTCTTCTTCTTCCATACCTCTCTACCACCCGTCATCTCACCGTTTACATCTTTCCTAGCCATATCATCTCTCACACATTCCATCCACCTCTTCCTTGGTCTACATCTTCTTCCAGAACCTTCCACATTCATACCTAACACTCATCTTGTCACATGTCTAACATCCTTCCGCATCATATGCCCATACCACGCTAGGCGATGTCCTCGTAACTTTTCTACGATTGGCGCTACTTTCAGACTTCGTCTTTTATACTCATTCCTGATTCTATCCATTCTCGTCACGCCACACATCCATCGTAACATTCTCATCTCAGCTACATGTAATATCATTTCACCCGTCCTCTTTGCGGCCAAACATTCAGATCCATACATGACGACAGGTCTTATTAGGCTTTCATAAATTCTGCCCTTAAGCCAAAACTATTCGAGCGTCACATATTGCCCCCGTGACCTGTCGCCATTTCATCCATCCTGCGCTAATCCGGTTTTCTATATCACGATCAATGCCGCCATCTTTCGTCTTCAGGATATAAATATGTTTGTTTCAATCCAGGATTTAGTGTACTTGTATGTCAATTTTGTTCTCAATCCATTCAAATGTCACTACGTTACTTAACAAACATCCAAACTTCACTAACTTTACCGTTTATAAGTAGAATATACACGAAAACAACTGCACGAAATTCACACAAACTAACATCGAAATCTAACGTTGAAACATAGAATCCTCTGAATCCAATTCACCCGGGCGGCTGTGGACCGATTATTGAAATACTCGGTGACGTAAGCCCACTAGCACAGGCTCCGGAACTTCAAGCTACTCGGAGGGATAGATTATGCAGGACCACGGGTAATTGATTGTACTCCCGCCGACACGGGCTGGAGATGATTTCAATTTAATGCCTAGGTTGACAGCCCGGCTGGGTAGCGACCGTCAAGCTGGGGTACACCGCAAAGATATTCAAAATCTGATGCTTTCGATAAATAGTACCCAAATAGTACCCATGCAATACCTAGGTGAAAAAAATAGTACCCTTATACTTTTTGAAATATCAGGCCTGCTCACGGTGTAGTCCTGTAGTGGGCTCCACGTGTCTCCGAGATAAAGGGTCTAGACAGACAGATGGTCTTAACAGACAGATGGACAGACGGACAGCAAAGTGATCTTATAAGGATTCCGTTTTTTCTTTTTGAGGTACGGAACCCTAAAAATCCCGATGCTAGAGCCTAGGATGTTCACTTTTAGTAGAAGCAAACTGCGTTTACAAAATGGCATTTGTTAAACATGTATACCATTGTGAAACCTTATTCAAAGTTCTAGAATCGATTGAAGTGTCGCCAAAGCAGACGCAACACGATTCTTCACAACAAGATCTTTAGAAACGTTGAAGACAGCGAAAATCGCTTTAGTACGAGTATAAACGATACAAGATACTCAACGTTTATGATAACAGCAGATCACCATTTTACGTCCTAAAAATATGTTCCGAGTTTAAAATTATCTTTAAGCTGGAAGCGGTAAAAGGCCCGTAAAAGTTTTTATTGAACAGCGTAAAAACATGGCGACAATCTCGCGCATTTGTTGTAAGTTGTTCCGGTAGGTCTTACATTACAATATTCTAAATTTAAAAAATGAATATGATGCTTTGTAAAATAATAGATACGATGAATCCTGAATGCCATTAGTAAAACTAATACAAGACAATATGCAAAGAACAATATCAGCTGGTTCATCATCATCATCATCAGCTTGTTGCAGTCCACTGCTGGACATAGGCCTCTCCCAAGGTACGCCACAAGCCCGGTATACTGCTTTATGCATCCAGTCGCTGCCGGCTCCCTTATGCAAGTCGCCCCGCCATCTGGCTGGAGGGCGTCCCACGCTACGTTTGCCAAGACGCGGTCTCCACTCCAGAACATGCTTATTCCAGCGGTTATCGGGAGGCGTTAGATACACAGAAATATATCGAGGTAGAAGAAGCTCGCGTGCTAAAAAGAAGTGGCTGCGACCTACTTTGCACGTCGTTAACTTCAGTTGCCGTCAATATTATCATCAGATTTGAAAATTTGATAATAATGGTATAATTAATTGTTCAAAAAACACCAAATGAAATGGATTTTTTTTGTTTTCCATCACTAAATTACACTTATGAGCCAAAAGTAAAGAGGCGTAAGTCTTGCTATGAGACTTACGCTCTATAGTACCTAGTTTATTCCCTTGTACTAATAAATTCATCGCCAAAATATAAAGCCGAATACCGCGCGGCAAAGCCGATAAAAAACTACCTTCCATAATTATATTTCGCGACGCTTCGCCTCAAACCACAACGTCAAAATTCACGCGAAAATCCAAGTCTCACGTCGTGTTCGCGTCACATCTCCCAATACAATTTAATTATCAAGATGCTATCATATTTGCTCGATCGATAACTAACAAAGACAAACTTGTTACCAGCGAGAAATTGACTTACGGCATCGCTAATGAACCCTGAACATCGCCCCTCGAAAAATCTTCAAAAAGTTAAAGTACCAAACTCGTGATTTTATTAAACGCGGAGTTTTTCGGAGCTCCATGGACAAGTATATATTTTCAAATTAGTCGGCGATATTGTCTCGAGTTTGGGGCAAAATTCGGAGCTTGTTACGACCCCTGGGAGCGGTGCTTGGAAACAATGTTTAGAGGCGCTCGGATACGTGTGCTACAGATAAAAACCTACAGTTAACTAGCCCAAGTACTATACGACTCTGTCAGTATTTCAGTAAGTCGCTACAAAACTAGTGCTAAAATAAAAATACTCCTCATTATAAATTAAACAGTTCTATACAGGGTGGGAGGGACTATACCGACATACTTTAGCCATGAAATCCTGGTGGTGTGATGAGTAAATGATGTTATATCAACATGGTTAGAATATTGTCATTTTACATTAATAGTCTTATGGAACAAAATAAATCAGTAAATTCAGCCCCTCGTTATAAACATGTCCTTACTGGAGGAATAGTCATCAAAAAGAAGAAAAAAAACTAAAATGGAAACGAAAGGTCAATTTTTTGGCCTCGTAGTCGCTTACCCACAAATACTGCGAAGGTTAATTGCTGTTTAGTTAAAGGATTTAAAAAAATAGTAAAACTATCTTAGTCACATTTATTAGGGCTTGTTACACACTTGAGAGTTTTCATTTAAAAAATAATGAATATCTCTGAAAGTAAGCGTTTTTCGACTATACATCACATAACATTTTTTACTCGTCACACCACCAGGAATTCATGGCTAAAGTATGTCGGTATAGTCCCTCCCACCCTGTATAGTCTAGTCTTTGCAGCGTGCAGCCACAGTATAGTAGCGCTCATTCAATACCGCATTCCCAAAATACTAGATTTTTCAAGATACCAGATTCTCAAATATCAGATTCCTGTCTTACCACATTCCCGTAATCCCGTTACACTAGATCAGCGCTCGGCAACCTTTTAGCAGCCAAGGGCCACATAACTAACGAAATTGACGCGGGCCGCACTTTGTTAATAATTTGTGACTTGATGCGATTCTGAATATAACGACCTTTACATACAAAATAGCCAGGGAGGCTCGCGGGCCGCAAGTGAGCGTTTCGAGGGCCGCATGCGGCCCGCGGGCCGCAGGTTGCCAAACACTGCACTAGATGATAAAATCGTAGGTTACTCAAGGATCTAAATGATTTTGTTGGATGTATTATTTTGGGAGTCTGGTATACGAGGAAACTGATATATCGATGCGGTATTCTGGGAATGAGTGTATAGTAGCACATCGCGTGCTTGTATGTGCACGCGCCGTGAACGAACGCACTTACTTCAGCAAAGTTTTAAGAATCCGTAAGAATGCTGCCTGCGCCTCGACCTTGAATTAGGGAATGCAACCCGGGTACCGGGTAACCGACTTTATTTAGAGTCGAGTAAAACCCGGATATTTTGACTCAGAGCCCGGGTTAAAAAAACCTCATAATTAATAAAAATCATAGAAACTTACACGTAAAAAACTGGTAGCTCTCTTTGGCACTAACGCGAACATTTAAGTGTCTATGCGTCATGAGTATGTCATCAGTTACTTCGAAGCACTCCGGGAACTGTATTTGATAGGGCGGCCCATTTCCCTTGTGCCCCGGGAAGGCTCACTAATCACCCGCACCTGGCCCTGGGTCGGACAGACGCACTCGGGGCTTAAGGTGCGTTTTCGCTGACGTGTAGCTTGTAGCTGGGCGGAACGGATACTAACTTACTTACGGTCTCCAAACTTTTTAGAGTTCTGTAACTCAAAAGGAAAAAACGGAACCCTTATAGGATCAGTCATGTGTTTGTCTGTCTGTCACAGCCAATTTGCTCCGAGAGTACTGGACCGATTAAGTTGAAAGGTCATTGGGCGTTTTTGACCCGCTTTCCGAAATTTCGCGTACAGAGACCAAATTAGTTTTAAAATAGATAATTTAATCTCACTTTTCTAAATGTGTATTTTTTTTTATTTATCAACTGGCAGAAAAAAAGTTATTCAACAGTATGTGTACGATGTAGTGATAGTTATGACTTAAGTAATTCATTGCAAAAATGCTATAATAATAAGAAACGATTTTTATTATTTTCTCAATTTTCCCATGGTTTACAAGAATGCGACTCATGCCACTGAGTAGCACATACATTTACCTACATACCTAGCCCTATTTCGTTTGTGTACGCCGTGGGTCATATGTCCGGACAAAATGCCCAATGACCTTTGGTACATATATTAAAATCAATAACCCAAACACGGACGGACGTGTAACGGAAAGATATGAATTTTAAACATGGAGGACTCCCCCATTGTTAAAACGAGTTGAGACCACAGTGCCATGCATATGGGTTGTAAGGACTCAATGGTAGATGATGCTACATACGTCACCCAGGATGACGTCACAAAGGAGGAGACTGGTTGAAAAATTGTATGACTTGGGCAACGTTTCGGTGGCGTATTTGGTAGCGCGCCTGTGTTGGCCCGGATAGCCGATAAATAGTAGGAGATGCACGTTCGAATCCTGCCCGAGACATTTAATTTTTCTTTTGTAATAAAATATTTTAGAGTACTGTCAGCCATGACTGTGGCATCCGATATGGGATTTAGCTAACTGTATGTTTTAATCTGTGGTAGAACCTCGAAGCGCATCGCTGGAAGATTCAGTTAGCGATGCACGCTCCCACAACTTCGCTAACTATTATGGTCAGGATGTTGCAAAGTTTCTACTACCGGAATGCACTGATCAAGGGGATTAATTGGTTTTCATTAGCACAGCATTCATTATTAAAATAACAAGCTTTTAGATGGTGCTTTATGAATGGATAACACCTATGTAACGGAACGACACCACTAGATTAGATTAGATTAGATTAGATTATTTATTTCTCGTTTTAAAATTACATTATAAGTTGCATTGCATGTCAAGTTACAAGAATTTAAAGCGAGATCGTCAATTAAATGGAATAAATCAAATTATACAATGAAAAAATAAAAATAAATAATAAAAACAAAATAAAACATCAATTAGCAGGGTCGAGATACACATTAAATGTCAAAATAAATTAAGCACAAAGAATATGTCAAAACAGGGATAGTTAAATGGAATAAACAATTACCAAATCAAATTATCCAATGAAAATAAAAATAAAAAATAATAATACTAAAACAAAATAAAAAATCAATTAACAAGGTCAAAATACACATTAAATGTCAAAATAAATTGGGCACAAAGAACAAGTTAAAACAGGAATAGTCAATAACTGGCCAAGAGCATGTCGGACCATGCTCAGTGTAGGGTTCCATAGCCGTAACTATAAGGTAAAAAATACGATGTAAAAAAACCGCTGCAGAAAAGGTAGTTGACCCCTTGTTGCACCGTCGGTGACAATCACATCATAATTAAACCTGTCGCTTGTTTCAGGCGGAGTATGGTCCCTGAAGAACCTCTCGATATCGGTCCCCCGCGCGGTGCTGTCGGGCGAGGGGCAGGCGGCCGTGCTGCGCTGCTCCTACGACCTGGAGGGCGCCGCCTTGTACAGCATCCGCTGGTACCGCGCCGAGACCGAGTTCTACCGCTACGTGCCCAGGGAGCTCCCGCCGAGTATGGTGTTCCCGCTGCCCGGGGCCTCGGTCGATGTGAGTAGACTGGTGATGCTTCTGCAGGCTAGGCTACTTGGTACCGTTTCGTGACCGAGTTCTACCCCTACAGACCGCGGGAGCTCCAGCCGAGTATGGTGTTTCCTCTGCCCGGGGCGTCAGTCGATGTGAGTAGACTGGTGATGCTTCTGCAGGCTAGGCCACTTGGTACCGTTTAGTGACCGAGTTCTACCGCTACGTGCCGTGAGAGCTCCCGCCGAGTATAGTGTTCCTGCTGTCCGGGGCCTCGGTCGACGTGAGTAGACTGGTGATGCTTCTACAGACTAGGCCTCCCGTTACCGCACTGAGACCGAGTCAGATAGACTTCTAAAGCGTATATATTACTTCTATAGAACAGGTCTCACTTTTATAAATGTACTCACACTTTTCATAGAAAAATTTAGGTTGCTTCTCATTACTCCTAAAGAAAGGCCAAAATTCTACAAAATTATAGGCAAGCGTGATGACTGACTTGTAATATACCATATTGATGAAGAGTGAGTAGTTTTTGTCACTGTTATGCTACAGCTACAGGTCTCATTTTTGGGTTATTCTTCAGAAATATGTCTGCGACTTATTCCTCTGTCTCTATACATTTAGTATAAAAAGGGGCAGAGGAATAAGGTGACCGCAGACATAATTCTGAAGAATAACCCTTTTACTGATTAATAAAGACTGGCACAGACGTCCAAGAAACAGACAAGTTTATCTGAGTCTGCGTGTATTGCCAGCAAGTATTGAAGCAATCTGTTCGTCCGCAGCTGACGCAGTCTGACGAGAACCAAGTCCGCATCGTGAACCTGAACCGGCGGCTGAGCGGCGACTACACGTGCGAGGTGTCGGCCGACGCGCCGCTGTTCCACACCGACATACGCTCCGCGCCGCTCACCGTCGTCGGTGCGTACCGTCACGTAGCTGCCGGAGAGCGTACGGTACCGAGAGGGTGCCAATGGAACCCTATTGTTTTAAGGTTCCGTACTCGAAGGGTGCCAACGGAACCCTATTACTAAGCCTCCGCTGTCCGTCTGTCCGTCCGTCACAGGGCTCTAGCTTTGGAACCATAATAGGCAGAGGCGTATTTTGAAAGGCCGTAGCAGGATAAGGGAAGAAAAAATGCCCTTGAATGATTAAGAGCTGTTTATTTTTTCTATAGTTGCTTTCATTTAGTTGTATAGTTGTGCAAAGTTTGGTTGAAAAATTCCCAGTGGTTCAGCCGGGAAAAAATAAAAACAAAATTTATGAAATTTCACGTATCTCTAAAACTATAAATCTTTATCATAATATCTTTAATTCATTTTGGTAAATTGATAGGTATGTATGCCTTAAAAGAAAATTGAGTCTCTATCTTTGCAATTTCTGTAAAAAACACGTAAGTCAAAATTTCAAAAAAAAGTTTTTTTGATACCTGAAGGAGTGACCACTCTAAGTGACATTTCTAAAAAAGCCTTATTTAACGATCTGTCAGTCATATAAGTTTGACGGTTAAAATCGAAAAGCAACAGTGTCAAAATTAAAAAACTATGTTGGTCGGATTCTGTTACATTTTATTCTTATACTATTCTAATCTAATACAGCCAAAGAACTTAAAAATAAATCTTCTTTGTAAGAAATTAAAAATAAATCAATTATTGACATTCCCATTAATATTGGCTTGAAAATATACAGGGTGGTTTTCGATAATCTGTACATATGAAAAGGGGTGAAATTTCGGCCAATTTTATCGGTAAAACTGATTTTAATTTTTGTTTGTGGTAATTCGTTTTTTTTTACAGATTTTTAAACTTTCAGTGAAATTTTCGGCAGTACATCTGTTTGCCACGGTATAACTTTTGAACTAATTGCTTAAAATTGTAAGAAAAAATTGCAGGGTCATGGCAATAGACACGTTATTTAGTAGCAGCAATAACAATAAACCACCGACTTGAAGAAAAACTCGTCAAAAAAAATTATAATTGTGAAAAACGGCTGCAAAACTTCAGTTTTTTTTACGGAAAACACCGTTTTTCTCGAAAGTTTGCGAATATTGTGACCATTTTTTCATGCTTATCTTCGTTTAGCACTTAATTGTGATCTTACAAACATTTTTTTCTTACAGTTTTGAACAATAAGATCAAAAGTTATACTGCGTCAAACAGATGTACTGCCCAAAATTTCATAGCAAACTGTAAAAATTTGTAAAAATTTTTTTTTGCCCAGAAACAAAAATTAGTCATTTTTACCGATAAAATTAAATGGAATTTCACCCCTTTTAATATGTACAGATTATCGAAAACCAGCCTGTATTTGTATTAATTGTCGCCTTTTAACTTATAAAACCTTTTTTTTTTTTCAAATAGGTAATCATCATTATTTCTAATTAAGCCTTACTTATCGTTTCACCAGATATATTCATTCGTAGGTAGGGTGTTGTTCACACATTGCCGCAATTGTGTACTACCTATCGCACGCAAGATATTTATCAAAAATTATTCAGCCTGCCGAAATTCTTAGTGGACCTTTTTTGAGAAACGGTATTAGTGTTACCGTTAATGAAGATAGCGATAGTGATTAAAATAAGAAGTAAAAGACATTTTTAAGTTGATACATATACGAGTAAATGCCATAAATTTATTTTATTTTTAGTTCTTAACAAAGAATATTTATGTTTAAGTTCTTTGGCTGTATTAGAATTGTATAAGAATAAAATGTAACAGAATCCGACCAACATAGTTTTTTAATTTTGACACTGTTGCTTTTCGATTTTAACCGTCAAACTTATATGACTGACAGATCGTTAAATAAGGCTTTTTTAGAAATGTCACTTAGAGTGGTCACTCCTTCAGGTATCAAAAAAACTTTTTTTTGAAATTTTGACTTACGTGTTTTTTACAGAAATTGCAAAGACAGAGACTCAATTTTCTTTTAAGGCATACATACTATTTAATTAACCAAAATGAATTAAAGATATTATGATAAAGATTTATAGTTTTAGAGATACGTCAAATTTCATAAATTTTGTTTTTATTTTTTCCCGGCTGAACCACTGGGAATTTTTCAACCAAACTTTGCACAATTATACAACTAAATGAAAGCAACTATAGAAAAAATAAACAGCTCTTAATCATTAAAGGGCATTTTTTCCTCCCTTATCCTGCTACGGCCTTTGGCGCCCCAGGCCTATAAGTTTTGCCGCCCCAGAAGTAAAGGTTGGTCCAATGGCGCCAAAACGAAAACAAAATGCAACCGGCCAAGGGCGATTACGCCGCCCCTGGTGGATTGGCGCCCCGGGCCATGGCCTGGGTGGCCCTAGGCCCTAGGGCCATCCAGGCCATGGCCCGGGACCTAGGGTATATACGCCCCTGATAATAGGTATAGACATGATTATTTTACAGGATGGTGTATTTCTATTGCCGCTATAACAAAAATAAAATAAAGTTAAAACTAAAAGGTCCTCATATATAAGAAATGTTTGCCCCGGTCAGTCACAGGACTGTATCTTTTGAACCATTATAGATAAGATACTTGAAATTTTCACAGAATGTTTATTTTTACCCGACTGCGGCGAAGCCCAAAGGAGGGTTATGTGTTTGACCTGTATGTATGTAAGTATGTATGTATGTATGTCCGTTCCTGTGTCTGCTCGTAACTGCTCAACGGCACAACCGATTCTGATAAATGATACATCATTGGATTCGTCTTGATGGCGCGACGCGAGTGTCACTGGGTATGAAGTTCGTTAAAATAAACAAAATGGCGGATTTTATGCAGTTTTAAAGTGCACCGCGGTCGGGTTTTTTTTAGTAAAAATATTTAGTTATTATTGTTGCTAAAATATCGATTGATAAAAAGAAAACTAAATCAAAGATTAAAGTGGGTCCCCATAAAAGAAACGTGTTTTTTTTTTGCGTTTTATGCTCGATTTTTATAACGGTAATAGGTAGATGCTTGATATATTAATAGAATGATATATTTCTATTGCCGCTATAACAACAAATAATAAAACATAGAGTTTCACACGTCTCTTGTATTGGGATCCCGTCCCAATACAAGAGACGTGTTTGTGTCGGTCAGTCACAGGACTGTATCTGTTGAACCGTTATAGATAAAGACTTGAAATTTTCATTTACAACCTGGCTTGTGACCGTCAAGATGGCGTACACCGTAAAGATAACCAGAATCTGATGCTGCTGCCAATAAATAGTACCCAAATAGTACCGACGAAATATGGATTGCACTCACACAGACGTGCTATCGCGAGTATGTGTGAATACGCGTCGCGCGCTAGTAAACGGCTGAAGTTTGACGACTTGTTCATTTTTATACTTTGACATAACACTGTAACTAAGTATGGAAAACAATAGGACTTACAGTGTTATGCTTCTCAGGTACGGCATTTACCTCAGTCCTAATCTCATGCATTGTCTACTCACTAGTCGATGTATACCGTCTGTCTGATCGCTGGTCAATTGTCCGCTACAGATCGTGCCTATTCAGTAACCTGCATTGTCTATCTTGCATTGCTGTAACACGTAGCTATTGTTAGATTCAACACAGTCGCGTAGTGTAGACAGATCCATGGTACATGAAAACCATATGGTACAAAAGACATACGTCACAATATACAGGCTGTAATCGTTAAGTGTAGCCAGGCGATTATTCTGTAAATATAACAGATATTGGAAAACTTTAATCTGGTGTCAAAAGTACGTTACCCAATGCGTAAAATCACATTAATAACTTTTTTAAATAAAAGTAGTAATTTTAAAAATATTAAAATTAAACGCGCCCATACATTTAGTACGACGTTCTTTGTAAGTAGCGGCTGGATATTCCTTTATGTAGGCGATGATTAGCGATGTTCCGAGTTAATTTTATTCCAACTCGGATAACTCGAGTTGACTCGTCCGTCAACTCGTATCAAGACTCGAGTTGACTCGACTCGCATCAACCGAATGGGATCTGATTCGTGGCAGCAGCCAAACGGATCGGCGAGTCGAGTCGAGTTCAACGTATTTGTAACAAAATGAACATTCGTCGAGTTGGCGAATCGCTGACTCGCGTGCACTCGCATTTGTTATACGGTTCGTGTCAATTCTAGCTAGAGATAGGTATGCGAGTTGATTCGAGTTGCGAATGGACTCGATTAGAATCAACTCGCTTGGTTGTCGAGTTATTCGAATCAGACAACTCGACTCGCCCATCGCTAGCGATGATAGCCGCTCTGCTGTTACATTCACATTTATAATAAAGTTTTATCATGTACCTTTTCTCAATGTGGATATGGATAGCGTAAAACAATTCATGAATCATTTTATAATGGTGAAATTACTAGGCCTTATAAACTAATCTTTCAACGAACGTCCTACTAAATGTATGGGAGCGATTAAACTTAATATTTTTAAAATTACTCCTTTATTAAAAAAAGTTATTAATGCGATTTTACGCATTGGGTAACGTACTTTTGATATCAGTTTAAAGTTTTCCAGTATTTGTTATATTTACAGAATAATCGCCTGGCTACACTTAACGATTACACCCTGTATAGCAGTAATTTTTCTTCCTACAAAAGGTCCAGCTCGCGCTTGAATGTGTTTGCGCCGTATACGAATGCCTATAAGCAAAGTTTTAAGAATTCGTAAGATTGCTCCAGTATGGATCGCACTCACACAGACGCGCGACCGTGTCTATGTGTACACGTGTCGCGCTACTAAACGGTTCATGTTTGTCTTTATACCTATACTTTGCATACGTTCTTCCCGAGATTAAGTTTATGATGCTAGGCTTTGTCTATCCATAATTAAATGATAACACATCCGTCACTCTCAGATTTACAAACTTGTGAGTACATGACGGATACTTTATCATTTATTTCTCGCTCGACAAAGTCAAGCATCATAAGCATTACGTCATGTTAATGATGCTATTGATTAAGAACTTCAATAATTCAGGGCAATATTTCACAATAGCACAGTCTAAGGATAATACAGTCGGCCGACGGAGCGGTTTTGATAGAGCAATCGTGCGGGGGCTGCGGGGTGAGACGCGGGGTGTCGGTACCGAGCTGCATGCAACGCCGCACGCCGCTAGTCGGTACCTAACTTTCAGGGCTGCCGCGCGTTTGTTTAATGAACACTGTTTGACTTTTATATAAAAATCACTATTGGGACCAAAAGTTATTATTGGATGTTTATACACAGATTTATGCTTTCCTTATTTTATCACGTCACCATTTTTTTTAATTTATGTATCCGAAAGTTATTGGATATTTTTTACCCGACTATGGAAAAGCGACAGGGTTAGGATTTTACATCTTTGAGATTTTTGTGTTTCATAAAATTAGTAGCTAAAATGCTTTCCGATGTGTTTCCCAGTGTTCCGTATATGATCTATCATCTAACATCAGTTTTGTTAAACAGAGAACCTTATATGCGAAGTATTTTTGCTTATTCGGTGACTATGGATACCTGAAACTCGCCTGTCTCATCGAGATACTGCCAAGTCTGCGCAAGCAGCATAAAGATTGATTGGATTGCCTGCGCGCACACAATATCGTGACGGACGGGTAACAGCGAGTTTAGTATCGTACGTAGCTCGGCTAAATTGACGACCTACTTGCTCAAACATGAGCGACGACGGTGACGAGATATCCCATGCAGCAAGAAAATAGAATACGCGAACCCCTTAACTTATAATGAAATGTGAATGGTTAAACAAAGAGTGGTTTGCATTTCATCGGAGGTAATTAATAGATAAATATTGCGGGACAATTTTACACAAATCAACCCAGTCCCAAACTAAGCAGGCTTGTATTATGGGTAGGGAATGCCTCTTCTTCTTAGTCGTATCCATCATGACTGATGATCGTGGTTGGTGGTCGTCTTTCTGGCACGAATACATTCCCGCCATCGACTCCGGTCCATCGCGTTCCTCACTACATCGTAGAATTTTAGGGAATGCAACTCGGTTATTTTTTGTAGAGGAAAAACTCGGTATCTCGGTTTTCTCGGTTTTTTTGTAGAGGAAAAATTCGAGTTTTAAACATAACTCTGATTGCAATTTTTAATTATATTATAATTTAGATAACGATATATGTACTTATTTATATGGATAAATAAATACTTATTACTCAGGAACAAATACCCGTGCTCATCACGCAAATATTTGCCCTTACCAGGATTTGAACCCGGGACCTCTAGCTTCGTAGGCAGTGTCACTCCCACTAGGCTAAAGGTTTCGTCATAAATGTGTCCGTAAATTGCTGCTACAAGGCACCAAGATATTGAAAATGGTTGAAACAAATTCACGGTTTCTTTAAATCGTGCCTGTACGCATATTTACCCCAAATACCCCCTACCCCTACTATTTCTAAAAAAACATATGAAGCCTACAAAATGTCCGTAATCCGCAAGATATTTCGTGGTTTCTAAGAAAATAACTTTTACGGAAACATTGTTAGGTAATCGTTGCCGACTTTTTTACGTTTATTAAGCAGCACAGTCCATGATCTAGCCACAGAATATAGTACAGTATGATACGCGTGGGCTATGTTGGTCATTACAGTCGAGGCTGTGTACACAGCCCGAGCCATTAGGCGAGGGCTGTAATAGCCGAGACAGTCACATAATATCGTATACACCGTGGGCCCGAATAACCCGAAAATTTTTAACCACATATTCCTGATGGTATTACAAGTAAATAACGTTATATCAACATAGGACGAATTTTGTCATTTTACATTAATAGTCTTATGGAACAAAATAAATCAGTAAATTCAGCCCCTCCTTATAAACATGCCCTTACTTGAGGAAAAGTTATCAAAAAGTAAAAAAAAGCTAAAATGGAAACGAAAGGTCAATTTTTTGGCCTCGTAGTCACTTACCATCAAATACTGCGAAGGTTAATTGCTGTCTAGTTAAAGGATTTAAAAAAAATGGTCACGGATCACATTTATAAGGGCTAGTTACACACTTGGGAGTTTTCATTTAAAAAATAATGAATATCTCGGAAAGTAACCCTTTTTTCGACTATACATCATGTAACTTTTTTTATTCCTAATAGTTGTTAAAATCTATAGTTAAAGCTTTTCGGGTTACTCGGGCCCACGGTGTATAGTTTGGTCTTAAATTCTTGATTTGACAGTGATTTCATGGATGGCATGGCTTATTCTATATTTTTTAAATTCGAAAATATAGTTTTTAATTGAAAAGTTTCCTTGGTCCCATTTTTTCAAAATCCAGTTTTCATTATGAGAATTATGAAGAATTTAAATAAATGTTTCAAGTGTTTTTTTGAAAAGCTATTTTTCTCAATTTTTTTGCTTGAATGAAACTTAAGGATGCGCTCGACACTATCTGTCTTGAAAACAGGTTAAACGTCGAATTCTATGATTTTAATTGTTGAAGTTATTGCTTGTGCTTATCTTGTTCTTGTGTTGATTGAAGCTTTTTTCAGTACTAAAAAAACTTCAACAATAATTTATTCAGATAGTACTTGTATAGCAAACACTTGTAACATTTTCAGTTATTTCAAATCGCAAAAAATGAAGCAAAGTTACATAAAATGCACCGTTGCCATATCTCTGAATAAACGCTTTTAATCTACTTCACAAATGCTTGAGCGCCCGTAGTTTAGTGGAGATCCTAAAATATTACGGTCTATTAAAACTAACTTTAAATGTTTCGCTTAAAAGTTTTTATTTAACGTCTCTTTTATGATGATCGAGGATAGAGCAGCGGAAAAAACCGACCAAGCGCGAATTGGTTTCGCACACAAAGGGTTCCGTACCAAAGTTGAGCGAAAAACGCCAAAACACGTTTTTTGTATGGGGACCCTTTTATTTTGACTTATATCTTGTTTTTATTATTTTTTACGTCACACCAGGTCATAATGTGGCAATTACCGCCGGCTACGCGTGCGGAAAATCCCACTTGCAGGCCGGGGGAGACGTAAAATTTTGTTCTTCCCACGGGCAGTTAATATAGAAAGCCTCAGATCGCAGGCATTTGCCCGCCCTAGGTAAGTAATGTACAATCGAACCAACTGAATCATGACCCACCATAAGCTTATTTTGCTAAACCCCTTAAATGCAAGTAGGTCGAAATTCGCTTGAAGAATTATTTCCTTGGTAACGAACTTGTTATCATTTGATTAGACACTGACATTTACTGAGTGCACTGTTAAATAAATCGGACAATATCGACTAAGCTCGTGTATGAAAAAGAAGAGATGATGTTACTGTCTTTATCTGTATTACGTAGGTAAGTATACGAAGTTTTCTACGAACGTAATGGTGTCACTTCACTTGGCCGTATTAAATTTGCTCAACTATTAGTCGCATTTATTTCTCTAGAATATAAAATCAAAAATAATGCAGTCATGTTTGGGCAAATACGGCCAAGTGAAATGCCAGCATAAACTTTAGATTACAGGTTTCAATCACGTCATTCCTATAACTATTTTAAGGACAGAAACTTGCCATTGTTGGTCTTTCAAGCTATATAAGTAAAAAGAGTAATAAAATTTGTGAAATGAAAAAAAACTTTATTTAATCTTTAACAGAACTAATTTAAATTATAAGATTCAGTATCTAAAACCTAGTGTGTGCACCATGGTTATCGATAACGGCTTGTAATCGGTCACGCATTGACCCTATTAGACGACTGCAAATGTCGCTGTCTCTCAAGTAATCCCAAATTTCGTTACAATGTTGCTCAATTGCTTCCTTTGTTCTCTCGTTTCTGTTATCCCACATTTGGACCATCAAACCCCACAAATTTTCTATTGGGTTGAGGTCTGGAGATCTACTCGGCCATGGAATCAAAGTAACTTCATCATTATGCAGATCAAACCAATTTGAGACTACCCTGGCAGTATGCACTCGACAGTTGTCATGAACGTAGGAAAATACTGGCACATCTTCACGCGGGTAAACTGTTCGCACTGTCGGTAACATAGATTCTTCTAATAGATCGACATACTTCATTGCGTTTTGCCGAGAAGAAATATGGACAAGCTCACCTACTCCTCCGATACCCATCCACGCCCACATATTCGCTGAAATTCGACCGGATAACTGATTAGGCACGACGTGATCTTCTGTGTACCGGGTGTTATCGTAACGCCACAAAGTTAAGCGACCGTGTTGAGAAGATCGAAATGTTTTTTCGTCTGTAAATATAGTGTTAGTCCAGTCGTAGTCTAAATAAGCGTTTGCAAAATTCCTTCTCGCTGTTTTATGATCATCCGTTAAGGCTACTTTCTCAGCATAATGTCTGTAATGCAGTCCAGTGCCGTGCAAATAATTTCTAATAGTTTGTAGACAGACGTCATGTTGTGCCGCAAAATATCGGGTGGGAGTAAAAGGATGTTCTTCGTAATGGTGTTGCATGTCCACTCTTTGTTCGTTCGTGAGTCGGCGAACGCCGTGGTTATGGCGTCGTCTGTCCTCGAGGATGCCCTCTTCAGCGTGCCGTCTGATCCAGGTCCTCACTGTATTCCGAGAAATATTCAATTCGCGTGATGTTTCCCGTATGCCATAGCCTTCCTCACTTAAGACTACAATCCGAGCTCTTTGTTCTTCTAAATTAGCCATTATTAAAAATTATTAAGCATTTAATTTCTATTTTTTCACATTGACTGACAACTTGACATAATATGACACACTTGTAGAACACCCCATTTTTTAAATTTATTTTTTCCATCATCAAAAAGTTTAGGTTAAATAAGCGAGAACTAGCTCGAGATTCAAACAATGACTGTATATGTGTGAAATGTGGTTTTATGGCAATGAAAATAAGGTTAAAATTGCATAGGTCTGCGACCTGTATTGACGTAATTTTATTAGTACCTAAAACGTCGTAAGTGCATTATACGCGATAGATCTTACAAGTTTGAAAGTTTCACACGAATTATCAGGCGAGTGGGTCATGATTCAGTTGGTTCGATTGTACAGTCGAGGTCATTTACATCTACACACTTACGGGAACAAAAATATCTGAACACGACCCTATTGTCAGGAGCATAAAAGCGTATTCAGATATTGTTGCTCTCTTATATGTGTACATGTAAATGTACTCGACTGTACGTACATACTATTGGTATTGTAGCAATACAAATACACATCATGAGAACATTTCTAGTCTCGCCTATTACGGTTCAAATGATATTCAAATGTATACCTGTGACAGACAGACTACGAACAGCGAAGGCGAATTGGGTTCCGATTGCACCCTTTGGGTACGGAACCCTAAAAAAGTAAAGAAACTGACCCCAAAGCTATGGCTACTAGCTGACTATGGAGAGAGAATTTTACTTCTGTTTTACGACTGTCACGGATTTACTGTATAAGTATATAACTTTTAATAACTTGATAGCCGTCATTTTTGCACTTTTGACTGGCTATTTAAATTTTGGTGTCAATGCATGCATATTAAAGAAGTGTGTGTTTCAACACCCGATAAAAAATAGCCGGACGGAGCCTCACCAACAGAGAACTAAAGCCATTTCTAGTAAGCCGGCTGCTTGCACTTACGAGCCGCACGCACACATCAACTAGTTTTTTCCTATTTCGAGCAGCATGCACACATAGGTAGCCGGTGGACTGGACATGCTTCAGTTATTTGCCAAGGTCCTTGGAGGTGCTATAATGTTTGGATCCTTTTTGTGTATATTTGCGGGAAAAAAGACGCTTGCTCGTCGTGACCGATTTGGTTGCATTTTTTGTATTTAATTCCTGGTTTTCAAGTGTTCGTTCTTAACTTTGACGAAGATTAGTAAGTCAATGGGAGAGTATAGGGTTTTTATCCTCTCCTGCCAAAATACCGAATTCCGCGAATACCAGACTTTTTAAAATACCAGATTCCCGGTCTATCAGATTCCGGTCTTACGACATTCCCGTTAGGGGTCATCCACAAAGTACGTCACACGATTTTTTAGACTTTTAGACCCCCCCCCCCCCCATGTCACACTTTTTAGTAAAGGAAAGAAAGAAAGAAAGAAAATACATTTATTCATGACAGCATAAAAACTAAAAGCTAAAGCTAAAGGCTGTCACATTTGGCTGGACCCCCCCCCCCAGATAGAATCGTAGGTTACTCAAGATAACTACTAAATGATTTTGTAAATCAGAAGGCTTATGATGCTACGCTTTGTTGCGTGATAAATAAATGTTAAAGCATCTGTCACTCTCACACACTCTATTGGTAAGAACGTGACGAATGCTTTATCATTTATTTATTGCGCGACAAAGCTTAGCATCATACGCCTACTGGTATCTAATAAATCGAAAATCTGATAGTTTGTAAAATCTGGTATTCTGGCAATGTGGCATTTTAGGCACGACGGTTTTTATTGTAGTTTTTCGTATATTTTCTGAGTAAACCGTGATCGTTCCAGACCCGCCGTTCCGCGCGCCGCGGCTGACGGTGTCGCGCGGCAACTACGCGCGCGGTGACGTCATCCGCGCGCACTGCACCGTCGACGAGGCCTATCCGGCCCCCAACATCACCTGGATCCTAGACGAGCACAAGGTCAGTCATTATTTAGGTTACTAACTGTACTATGCCCACTCAGGATCATGATATTTACGACTAACGGCACAACATCCGCGCGCACTGCACCGTCGACGAGGCCTATCCGGCCCCCAACATCACCTGGATCCTAGACGAGCACAAGGTCAGTCATTATTTAGGTTACTAACTGTACTATGCCCACTCAGGATCATGATATTTACGACTAACGGCACAACATCCGCGCGCACTGCACCGTCGACGAGGCCTATCCGGCCCCCAACATCACCTGGATCCTAGACGAGCACAAGGTCAGTCATTATTTAGGTTACTAACTGTACTATGCCCACTCAGGATCATGATATTTACGACTAACGGCACAACATCCGCGCGCACTGCACCGTCGACGAGGCCTATCCGGCCCCCAACATCACCTGGATCCTAGACGAGCACAAGGTCAGTCATTATTTAGGTTACTAACTGTACTATGCCCACTCAGGATCATGATATTTACGACTAACGGCACAACATCCGCGCGCACTGCACCGTCGACGAGGCCTATCCGGCCCCCAACATCACCTGGATCCTAGACGAGCACAAGGTCAGTCATTATTTAGGTTACTAACTGTACTATGCCCACTCAGGATCATGATATTTACGACTAACGGCACAACATCCGCGCGCACTGCACCGTCGACGAGGCCTATCCGGCCCCCAACATCACCTGGATCCTAGACGAGCACAAGGTCAGTCATTATTTAGGTTACTAACTGTACTATGCCCACTCAGGATCATGATATTTACGACTAACGGCACAACATCCGCGCGCACTGCACCGTCGACGAGGCCTATCCGGCCCCCAACATCACCTGGATCCTAGACGAGCACAAGGTCAGTCATTATTTAGGTTACTAACTGTACTATGCCCACTCAGGATCATGATATTTACGACTAACGGCACAACATCCGCGCGCACTGCACCGTCGACGAGGCCTATCCGGCCCCCAACATCACCTGGATCCTAGACGAGCACAAGGTCAGTCATTATTTAGGTTACTAACTGTACTATGCCCACTCAGGATCATGATATTTACGACTAACGGCACAACATCCGCGCGCACTGCACCGTCGACGAGGCCTATCCGGCCCCCAACATCACCTGGATCCTAGACGAGCACAAGGTCAGTCATTATTTAGGTTACTAACTGTACTATGCCCACTCAGGATCATGATATTTACGACTAACGGCACAACATCCGCGCGCACTGCACCGTCGACGAGGCCTATCCGGCCCCCAACATCACCTGGATCCTAGACGAGCACAAGGTCAGTCATTATTTAGGTTACTAACTGTACTATGCCCACTCAGGATCATGATATTTACGACTAACGGCACAACATCCGCGCGCACTGCACCGTCGACGAGGCCTATCCGGCCCCCAACATCACCTGGATCCTAGACGAGCACAAGGTCAGTCATTATTTAGGTTACTAACTGTACTATGCCCACTCAGGATCATGATATTTACGACTAACGGCACAACATCCGCGCGCACTGCACCGTCGACGAGGCCTATCCGGCCCCCAACATCACCTGGATCCTAGACGAGCACAAGGTCAGTCATTATTTAGGTTACTAACTGTACTATGCCCACTCAGGATCATGATATTTACGACTAACGGCACAACATCCGCGCGCACTGCACCGTCGACGAGGCCTATCCGGCCCCCAACATCACCTGGATCCTAGACGAGCACAAGGTCAGTCATTATTTAGGTTACTAACTGTACTATGCCCACTCAGGATCATGATATTTACGACTAACGGCACAACATCCGCGCGCACTGCACCGTCGACGAGGCCTATCCGGCCCCCAACATCACCTGGATCCTAGACGAGCACAAGGTCAGTCATTATTTAGGTTACTAACTGTACTATGCCCACTCAGGATCATGATATTTACGACTAACGGCACAACATCCGCGCGCACTGCACCGTCGACGAGGCCTATCCGGCCCCCAACATCACCTGGATCCTAGACGAGCACAAGGTCAGTCATTATTTAGGTTACTAACTGTACTATGCCCACTCAGGATCATGATATTTACGACTAACGGCACAACATCCGCGCGCACTGCACCGTCGACGAGGCCTATCCGGCCCCCAACATCACCTGGATCCTAGACGAGCACAAGGTCAGTCATTATTTAGGTTACTAACTGTACTATGCCCACTCAGGATCATGATATTTACGACTAACGGCACAACATCCGCGCGCACTGCACCGTCGACGAGGCCTATCCGGCCCCCAACATCACCTGGATCCTAGACGAGCACAAGGTCAGTCATTATTTAGGTTACTAACTGTACTATGCCCACTCAGGATCATGATATTTACGACTAACGGCACAACATCCGCGCGCACTGCACCGTCGACGAGGCCTATCCGGCCCCCAACATCACCTGGATCCTAGACGAGCACAAGGTCAGTCATTATTTAGGTTACTAACTGTACTATGCCCACTCAGGATCATGATATTTACGACTAACGGCACAACATCCGCGCGCACTGCACCGTCGACGAGGCCTATCCGGCCCCCAACATCACCTGGATGTTATACGAGCACAAAGTCACGATGAAAACGAGCAATTTCTTCAACGGATGCCGGACGCTCATGGACGGACCACAAATGCATGGAGAATACGCAAGTTATAACGAGTTAGTACTAATTGACTAATATAACACGTTGTCATATCGCGGATTAGCAAAGCAATTCTTTGTTTTAAATAACATGGACTTCCGCAAAGTAACGCCTGATTCAATCAATCATTTACTACTCTGAACTTAATTAATCGAAATTATTCAACAACTGGTGACCTCATTTTCCGTTCTTAAAATGTCCTTGTACATTTTAATAACACATTTGGGGACGGAAAATTACACAATCGAAAATTGTTCCCGATTTTTAACAAATCGCTTCTTGCCGATGAACTTCCGAGTCGTAATGAACTGAGAGGAATCTGAATTAAGATTTAAGGGTTCCGCGTTTTTCAGGAGTACGATGAAAGCGAACGACAATAACAGGCTTTTTATGGTTCCCGTAAAAGTATTTTTAAGGTGAATTATTTTACCCACAGAAATATATCGAGATAAAAGGAAATAGTTCGTCGATTTGAATAAGAACCAAGCGTGTAACGTTTTTCACTTGGCGTTTGACACCAAAAGAGTAATTTAGTGATTGAAAACTTGATTAAATTTTCCATTTCATTTGGTGGTATTTGAATAATTAATTATACTATTATTATCAGAAATCTGATAATGACGGTAACTCAAGTTTATGGCGTGGAAAGTAAGTCGTTGCCACTTCTTTTTAGCATCCTCGCGTGCTAAAAAGAACTGGCAACGACCTACTTTCTTCTTTTTAGCACGCGAGGTACATACACTTTTTTCCTTATCGATATTTTTCCGAGCTTTACCTCTAAAGTAGATACACTCTACATCTGCTTTATTAACCAGCTTCACAAAAAGGAGGTAATCTAGTCGATTCTGGGAACACTTCAAATATTCTAGGGATATAATTATGTAGATAGCAATGTTAGTAGGTATTCTATAGTATCTCGCGAATTTATTAGTAATTTTCGCGAATTTGATAATGATAATACTTTTAAATTGATCAATTTAAATCTATTGTTTTTTTAAGGCTGTTTCCCTATCTCCTTAATATACTTGCGTGCTTCCTTATTGAAAAAGGTGTAGTTCAAATCCCTCAGTATCGCAAACAAAGCGCGGTCTCGCAGCATTCATTATGGCGTCGCGTGGTCCGTTTAGATCCGTGGCCAGTGGCTCCGCCGCGGCGAACAGCGATTCCACTGCATCGGGCCAGAACCTGGTAGCGTACAGAGATGGCCATTATTCGAATAAATTTTTATTTAAATGATCATTCGAATAAAAATTAATTCACGATATTTTTATTCGCGGATGATTTATTCGTGACTAAATCATCCACGAATAAATCATTCGACAACTTTTTAAATGACTGATGATTTATTCGTTATTTTATTCGAATAAATCCAAGAAATATGTAAGGTACAACACGAATAATGTTTAAAATGACTTGTTTCTATTATTATATTGGAACACATAATGTGTTCCTAAAGGCTCGGGCCTTTTAACCCGATTTTTTTTTATCTCCGGAGCCCTTTTTCAGAGCTAGACTGATAGAAAAGGCTTAGTAGAGCTAGTAATAGCTCTACTAAGCCTTTTCAGTTTTTCGAGATAAGTTAGTAAGGTGTTCCAATAAATAATTATTTGTGGCAATTTATTCGCGAATAAATCATCCGTGAATAAATTATTCAACGAATAATTTATTCGAATAAGAATAATCATCCGCCAAATTTATTCGTCATCCCCGAACAATTTGGTAATTCTTATTCGTCATTCGAATTAATTTTGCCCATCTCTGGTAGCGTACCGATAGTTGATACCACTAGAAAACTTGGCATTTTCCGCTCGTTGTGTAGGGAGAAAGTTCCACTTCCAGTACGTCTAGCATAACTGGCCGCGACTTCGTTTCTCGCGCGACAGAGCATCACCTGTCACTGTCACACGATACTGAGTGGAAAGAGATAGGTAACATTTGTTGCGCGACAAAGAGTCGTGTGTCACAGTTGTGGTTATGCTAGAGGTACAGGTCAGGGAAATACGTTCACATGACAGTAATTTAACCGTCGTAGGCGTGTAATATACTATTATTGCACGGAGAAACATGTTAACACTAAAACCACCCCGAGACTGATCTGCGAGAATTTCCGATTTGTCACAGGATTGTGCCGATCAGTCACACAGGACTGAATCTTTTGAACCGTAATACATAAAAACTTGAATTTTCACGGAACGTGTATTTCTATTTTCGCTGAAACATCAAATAATAAAATGAAAATTAAATCAAGAATTAAAAGGGGTCCCCACAAAAGATACGTGTTTTTTTAACGTTGTTTGCTCGATTTTAATAATGGTCATAGATAAATAATGTATGTATTTCTATTGCCGCTATAAAAAAATTAAAAATAAAAAGGGGTCCCTATACAATAAACGTGTTTTATGGCGTCTTTTTTCTCGACGGTACATACGGAACCCTTCGTGTGCGGATCTGTTTTACCTTTTCTGTCCCGGTATCTGTCTGTCTGTGTGTCTATAATCAAACCTTGCAAGTTAAATTTGACCTACTTCCCGATTTCCAGTTGAGCTGAATTTTGCAAGACTATCTAAGATGATAACGCAATATTATTATTGTTAATGTTGTAAATTATACACACATATTTAATATTCATTTAAATACTTTAATACTTCAGACCATTTTATCTAGAACGACATATGAGGAAGACATAAGGGACAGCTTTACATTTTTGTTAGTTGCCAGTATGAATCTATCTATGTATTACGTTGCTATACAACCTAAACAACTCAACACGCCTCCTTAGATTCATAATGCACAATAAAATAATAAGTAACATTTAAATTACATTAAGTTATATTCAACAAGCATCTAAACTTGAAGAACTTAATGTTCCCTAATGACTTAGTGAGAATGTCTGCAACATTATCCTCTGAATTAACTTTAACGATATCAATAATTCCATTCCTAACATTCTCATGAACATATTGGTAATGCACTTCAATATGCTTCGAATTCTTTGTAAAATTACCATACTTTGCAATAGCAACAGCTCCTGAATTATCCTCATAAACATTTACAGGTTTATCAAACGTTATAAAAACATCATTAAGTACACTTCGTACTAAACATATTTCAGTTACAGCTTCTGACAACGCTATGTATTCAGCAAATGTAGAAGACTTTGTTACACTGCTTTGCTTCTTCGACTTCCAATATATGGCGTTGCCAAACAGCCTAATCACAAATCCAGTAGTAGACTTTCTATCTACAACATCTCCGGCCCAATCGGCATCGACATAGCAATCCATAACGTCTGCTTTTAAATTCTGACTATAACGTGAGCTTAAGGCTCCTTGTCAAGTACAAATATTTCAAAACTCGTAACGCTTACTTGAAATGAGTTTCATCATAACAGTTCTGGAACCTGCTTAAGTAGTTTACACAGTAAGCTATGTCTGGTCGAGTACCAGAGCTAATATACAATAAGGCTCCTATCAGATTCCTATATTTAACGTCCTCATTTAGTTCACATTTTTCTAGTTTTACATTAATCTCCATTGGTGTTTTGTATAGTTTAGAATTTTCAATTTTATACTTCTTAGCTAATGAATCTATATATTTTTCCTGACTTAAAGTCAAACTATTTGCTTTTGCATAGTCATACTGAATGTCAATTCCGATATAATTCTTAACCTTTCCCATATCCTTCATTCTGAAATAATTTCCTAGTTTATTTTTAATTTCAGTAAGTAGTTGTTCATCTTTGCAAGTAATTAGTAAATCATCAACGTAAACTAATATGTAAATTGTTTGATTGTTATCGTTTTTCACATATAAACAATAGTCATATTTGCTTCTTCTAAAACCGATAGTTGTTACAAAATTATTAAAACATTCGTACCAGGCTCGCGGGCTTTCTTTTAAACCGTATAAAGATTTGTATAATTTATAAACTTTGCCTGTACCATCTTCATAGCCAAGCGGCTGTTTCACATACACTTCTGATATAACTTTGCCGTTTAAAAATGCTGTTTCAACATCCATTTGATGTATATTTAAGTTAAATTGACAACAATATGATAACAGCAGTTTTAAAGTTTGCATTCTAGCTACAGGTGAGTACGTATCTTCCACATTGTCTGTTTGTTGAAAACCTCTAACCACTAACCTTGCTTTATATAGATCAGTAGACTTCTTCTTGTACACCCATTTAACATCTAGTACCTTTTTGTCCTGCGGCGCATTTACTAGTGTCCAAGTATCATTCTTCACAAGGCTATTCATCTCACGATCCATTGCTCCTTTCCATTGCTCAGCCTCATCACATGTAGTCGCCTCCTGAAATGTATCTGGAATCATGGCATCACAATGATTAACGGTTATGCAATAATATCCAAATTCTTCGTCGAACCGAACTGGTGCTCTGGTCTGTCTCTTAGACCTTCTCTTATCATTGTTTGTATTGTCTTCATTACCATTGTCAATCTGTACTCTATCGTTCGTTTCAATCTCATTCTGATTCGGTTCTTCTGGTTCTATTTCATCAAGGCTATCTTCCCATTGGTCTTCATTATTTTTGTCAGTTTCCGCTTCATCGCTTTCAAATGTTATAAGCTTTACGTCTTTTTCAATTATATCTACGTGTCTTGCCACGATCACTCTATTGTTGATGAGTACTCTATATCCAACATCTGTATATCCCAACAAGACGCCCAATTCTGATTTCTTGTCCCACTTGGACCAACGTCTTTCTTCGGGTACTCTTACGTAAACTTTACTTCCATACATTCTCAAATATTTTGCAGTTGGTTTCTTTTGAAAGAACAACTCATATGGTGTCATTCTTCCTCCTGGTGCATTGACTAAAATTCGGTTCTTTAAGTAAGCAGCAGTTCTGACAGCTTCGGGCCAAAATCGTCTATCAACATTCGCTTCTGCTAATAGGCATCGTGCCATATCCATTATCGATCGATTGTACCTTTCTGCTGTGCCATTCAATTCATGTACGTATGCTGGGCAAGGCCTAATCGTTATACCTTTTTCTCTCGCAAATTGGAAAATGCGGCTATTTATATATTCCCTTCCATTATCGCATCTCAGTTCCTTTATAAGTTTACCCGTCATGTTTTGCATCTCATTGACATATTCTATGAAGCAGTTATAAACTTGTTCTTTTGATTGGATACAGTAAACTCTTGCCAACTTGCTGTAATCATCTATAAATGTCAAAAAGTATTTTTCCCCTTGATATCCTGTACTTCTGTGGGGTCCATTAAGGTCTGTGTGTACAATTTCCAATATATCTTCTGCTTTTGTCCTATTATTGTTAAATGGTAAATTGTGCATTTTATTTTCAATGCAAATAGCACATCTCATATAATCTTCTTCCAATTCCTTCGGTATTCCTTCAACTAATTGGTGTCTACACATATAATCGAGATAGTTGAAATTCGTATGTCCAAATATTCTGTGTAGTTTTTCTTTCATTGTCATGTTATTGTTATTTGCCGTATTTACGCGTATTTCTTTGTTGACGAAACTGGTTATTTTATAAAGCCTTTCGTCTTTCTTCGCAATTGCTATTAATTCTCTGTTCATGTCATATATCTTCGTTAGATATCCTTTTGAGACGATTGTGTGATTGTCGGTTATTTTAGAATAGCTTAATAGATTGGCTTTCATTTCTTTCACATAGAATACATTATTAATCGTCACTTTACTTTTATTTGCATATACTGGGAAATATACAGTTATATTTCCAACTTTTGTAGCATTTAGAATTCTTCCGTCTCCGACCTTCACTTTTATTGGATCTTTTAATGTTATACATTTATCAAAATAATCATCGCTATTAATGATGTGGTCCGTACATCCACTATCTAATAGCCAATTTATCTGGCCTGTCTTTGCTTCAGTGTTTTCTCTTGTTATCATTGAATTATTTACAACGGATACGTGGAAGCTTTTCCTATTATAATCGTAACTATTTGTGTTTCTTTCGCCTCTATTGCCAAAATTATAACGGCCACGTCCACGACCACGGCCATGCCTTGGGCCTCGATGTCCACGTCCACGACTTCCGTGCCAACAATCTTGTTTCAGGTGTCCCGGCTTTCCACAAATAAAACATGTTGGTCTATTATCACGTTCCACCTTAAAGGCGTTTGACGTACTCGGTACTTCTTCATCTACTTTTTCTATATTTTTCATACGTATCTTACTTTTTAAATATTCTACTGTTCTTTCATTTTCCGGTAAAACATCTATCAGGTCACCGATATAGCTATAATTTCCTGGCAATGCTTTCAACATATAATTCAGTTTTTCACTTTCTGTCATCATGGCGCCTGCTTTTTTCAAATCGTTGACACATCGTTCGAATTCGTCGAAAAATATATTAATATCCGAATATTTCGCTAATTTAATATTTTCTAAATTGCTTCGGCACACAATTTGCAGTGCTGTGGATTGTTTTAAATACATTTCGTCGAACTTTTTCATAATTTTAAACGTAGAATCTAAGTCGCATATGTACTCAAGTTGCTGATTCGTAATCGCACTGTATATATAGTTCGTTGCTTGAATATCCATCTCATCCCATAGTGTAGCATCATCAGATTCAGTCTTTAATCTTATAGCGACTTCTTTACATTTTTTAAACTGAAGAAATTTTAAAATTCGGATTTTCCAGTTCGAATAATCCGTGCCGTCAAATATTGGAATTACGATATTGCTACTCATTTTAAATCACTTACTTGAAATTCACCACTTTTTCCGTACTCAGCGATCTGCTACCATGTTAATGTTGTAAATTATACACACATATTTAATATTCATTTAAATACTTTAATACTTCAGACCATTTTATCTAGAACGACATATGAGGAAGACATAAGGGACAGCTTTACATTTTTGTTAGTTGCCAGTATGAATCTATCTATGTATTACGTTGCTATACAACCTAAACAACTCAACAATTATAACATGAAGCTGGTCTTATGATGGAGAAATGGTAGCTTAGGAACATCTAAACTACATAAGATAAACCCACTTTTTTGGGCTCATTTGATTAGTTTTGACGTGCAGTTTACGATTGTACAAAAAATACGGCAATAAAAGCTTGTTTCAAAAAAAATATTTTTTTACTTAAAATTTTCACACAGAGTTTCATCTCGCGTTTGAATACTCTAAGGGTTAAATCTCGAATGATCCTTAGTGCACCTCCGCGTACCCTAAGCTGGGTCTACACTTGTATTATTTCACCGATCACGATCATGCGTCACGTAGCAAGCACGCGTATCCTAAGTATGGACGCTTACTTTGGGCATACCGTATCATGAGCGCCGTTGCGTGAAGAAACGCGTCCACACTAGCCGTAGCGTATCATCGCGCCGTATCATTTCGGCATGCTGTAGTGTGGACGCTACCCGTAGCGTATTACCGTATCGTATCATCGCGCCGTATCATTTCGGCGTGCTGTAGTGTGGACGCTATCCGTAGTGTAGCACCGTATCGCATCACCGTGCCGTATCATTTTATGGTCGTTCCATCGATCGTCGTAGCATTTGGTAATCGTTCGTCAGTGCAGAGTTAATTTTTTTTTTCAAAAATGACGCCCGCTGATATCGCTCACAAAAATTTAACAATAATTTGTGCTTGTTTTATAATAATAACAAGGAGAATCAAGAAAACACGACCACGACGTTGGTGGGAACGTTGAAGAGTGGCAACTGATGAATACTGTGCCAGCAGAAACCAATATTGTCCAGAGAATGGAAAGCGACAGTCCAAGGACAAATAAAGATAGCAGGAGCCACCGTCCAGACGCTCGACCTCTTAAAGGACTTCATGAATTTGGGCAGTGTGCCTGATAAATGGCTCCGTCCACAACTCCTGATTACCAGATGCTACATGATCGAGACCATTGAAAGCCATTGCGTTAGAAAGTTAGCCGAGACAGTTTTACAGGAAGAATTATTTTCTCAGGTGGAGTTTGCATGTGAGAATAATATTCCTAAGTTGGCCTATGCTATTCTGCAACTGACTCGAGACTCTATTGTTAAAAAACCGCAAAAAGTTAAGTTCCAAGTAATGTTAAAGAAGTTAATAAATCATCATCATCATCACAATAAGTAGTTGATTATAATTGAGCTGCCAAGCTGTGAAAAATTATTCATTTCAAACATTTGACTTTATTTCTTTATAAATATCTTACCTTATTAACAATTGAAACCACTGGGTGCTGGGGGTCGGAGGCTATTGCCTTCATTAGGGAAGTGGGACATAGAATTAGGGAGAGAGGGTCTGACGCCCGCGTAGGCTCGTACCTGGTGCAAAGGTTGTCCATCGCCATTCAGCGTGGTAACGCGGCTAGTGTGATGGGTACCTTCGCGCCAGGGACAGCACGAGGGGGTCTTTTTGACTAGATTTAAGTGTGTTAAATCTAATATTGTTTTTATATGACCATTTTGTATTTTAGTGTGATAAAATACATCTTCAGTTTGTACTATACTGCAAACACATAGGTTTTTTGTCTTCGTAATTTTTTTGTGATGATTTAATAATTTTAAGATTAAGATTGAAATCTAATAATTTTGTAATTTTGCATTGAGAATATTAAAATATTGTTATTTTAATACCAACTTAGTTTGTGTTTTTTTATAATAATAACAAGGAGAATAAAGAAAAAACGACAACGAAGTTGGTGGGAACGTTGAAGGATGGTGTCCATGGCAACTGATGAATACTGTGCCACCAGAAGCCAACGGCGACAGCCCAGTCATTAACACCAAATTCTGGAACGTCTACATTACAATACGTGAAGTAAAAACAGATACAATACAATATTTTCACATACATATGGACGTATTCTACATAGATATGGACTTTACAGACTTTTACCTTACGGCAGCTGATGGTAGCGTTGCTGTGCACAAGGCATTACTGGCTGCTCATAGTGATGTGTTAAAAGCAATGCTGTCCAGAGAATGGAAAGAGATAGTCCAAGGACAAATAAGATAGCAGGAGTCACCGTTCCGACACTCGAGCTCTTGAAGGACTTCATCTATTTGTTCAGCGTGCCTGATAAATTGCTCCGTTCACAACTTCTGATTGCCAGATGCTACATGATCGAAGACCATTGAAAGGAAAACGTACGTAGGTACGTTAGAAAGTTAGTTGAGTCAGTTTTACAGGAAGAATTATTTTCTCTGGTGGAGTTTGCATGTGAGAACAATATTCCTAGGTTAGCCTATGCGATTTTGCAACTGACTCGAGACTCTGTTGTTGAAAAAGCGCAAAAAGTTAAGTTCCAAGTAGTTAGTTTGCGAAAACAAAAAAAGTAAAACCCAAAGAAGTATAACAAGGAAAAGTAAAAGAAGTTAATAAATCATCATCATCACAATAAGTAGTTGATTATAATTGAGCTGCCAAGCTGTGAAAAATTATTCATTTCAAACATTTGACTTTGTTTTTTATAAATGTCTTACCTTACTATTACCAATTAAGATTGAAATCTAATTATTTTGTAATTTTGCATTGAAAATATTAAAATATTGTTATTTTATTACCAACTTAGTTTGTGCTTGTTTTATAATAATAACAAGAAGAATAAAGAAAAAACGACCACGACGTTGGTGGGAACGTTGAAGGATGGTGTCCATGGCAACTGATGAATACTTTGCCAGCAGAAGCCAACGGCGACAGCCCAGTCATTTACACCAAATTGTGGGACGTCTACATTACAATCCGTGAAGTAAAAACAGATACAATATCTTCACATACATATGGACTTAACAGACTTTTACCTTACGGCAGCTGATGGTAGCGTTGCTGTGCACAAGGTATTACTGCCCAGAGAATGGAAAGAGACAGTCCAAGGACAAATAAAGATAGCAGGAATCACCGTCCAGATACTCGAGCTCTTAAAAGACTTCATGTATTTGGGCAGTGAGCCTGATAAATGGCTCCGTTCACAACTTCTGATTGCCAGATGCTACATAATTGAAGATCATTGAAAGGCATTGCATTAGAAAGTTAGCCGAGACAGTTTTACATGAAGAATTATTTTCTCTGGTGGAGTTTGCATGTGAGAACAATATTCCTAGGTTAGCCTATGCGATTTTGCAACTGACTCGAGACTCTGTTGTTGAAAAAGCGCAAAAAGTTAAGTTCCAAGTAATTAGTTTGCAAAAACAAAAAGAAGTACAACCCAAAGGAGTATGACAAGGAAAAGTAAAAGAAGTTAATAAATCATAATCATCACAATAAGTAGTTGATTATAATTGAGCTGCCAAGCTGTGAAAAATTATTCATTTCAAACATTTCACTTTATTTTTTTATAAATATCTTACCTAACTGAAATTATCAATTAAGATTGAAATCTAATTATTTTGTAATTTTGCATTGAAAATATTAAAATATTGTTATTTTATTACCAACTTAGTTTGTGCTTGTTTTATAATAATAATAAGGAGAATATAGAAAAACCGATCACGACGTTGGTGGGAACATTGGGAACGTTGAAGGATGGTGTCCATGGCAACTGATGAATACTGTGCCAGCGGAAGCCAACGACGACAGCCCAGTCATTTACACCAAATTGTGGGACGTCTACATTAAAATCCGTGAAGTAAAAACAGATACAATATCTTCACATACGTATGGACGTATTCTACATAGATATGGACTTTACAGACTTTTACCTTACAGCAGCTGATGGTAGCGTTGCTGTGCACAAGGCATTACTGGCTGCTCCTAGTGATGTGTTTAAAGCAATGCTGTCCAGAGAATGGAAAGAGACAGTCCAAGGACAAATAAAGATAGATGGAGTCACCGTCCAGACACTCGAGCTCTTAAATTACTTCATGTATTTGGGCATGTGCCTGATAAATTGCTCCGTTCACAACTTCTGATTGCCAGATGCTACATGATCGAAGACCATTGAAAGGCATTGCGTTAGAAAGTTAGCCGAGACAGTTTTACAGGAACAATTATTTTCTCTGGTGCAGTTTGCATGTGAGAAAAATTATTTATTTCAAACATTTGACTTTATTTTTTTATAAATATCTTACCTTACTATTATCAACTAAGATTGAAATCTAATTATTTTGTAATTTTGCATCGACATTCGAGAATATTAAAATATTGTTATTTTATTACCAACTTAGTTTGTGCTTGTTTTATAATAATTACAAGGAGAATAAAGAATAACTGGCCAAGAGCATGTTGGACCATGCTCAGTGTAGGGTTCCAAAGCCGTAACTATAAGGTAAAAAAAATACGATGTAAAAAAGTACAACAACAAAAAAGCGAATCTTCATAGCAATTACGTCCTTTTGTTGAGAAGCGCAGTTTATCGGCAATAACTCAAAAACGGTACATTTGATCTTGTTGAAAATAATTTTCGTTGAAAGTATTCATTAAGCGTTACCTTCGTGATATTTTCATATTTTTCGGACGCACGGTTTAGAAAATAGAGGGGGGGACACAATTTACACAACTTTCGGAGCGATTATTTCCAAATACATTCACTTAATCAAAAACATTACTTAAAAACCTTATAGTGTTTTTTAAAGAGCTGTCGAACAATGTACCACACGTTGATATTTGCTGAAAAAAAATTTTTTACTGTCTTTAACATGTATGGAGTGCCCCCCCTAAAAATATTTATTTTAATTATTTATATACCAAACTAAGTAGCGGCTTATAAAAGACACCTATATTCCAAATTTCATCAATATCCATCATGTAGTTTTTGAGTAAAATGCCTGTGACATACGGACAGACAGACAGACAGACGGACGGACATGACGAAACTATAAGGGTTCCGTTTTTGCCATTTTGGCTACGGAACCCTAAAAAACGACCACGAAGTTGGTGGGAACGTTGAAGGATGGTGTCCATGGCAACTGATGATTACTGTACCCGCAGAAGCCAACGACGACAGTTCAGTCATTTACACCAAATTGTGAGACGTCTACATTACAATCCGTGAACTAAAAACAGATACAATATCTTCACAATTATACATAGATATGGACTTTACAGACTTTTACCTTACGGCAGCTGATGGTAGCGTTGCTGTGCCCAAGGCATTACTGGCTGCTCATAGTGATGTGTTTAAAGCAATGCTGTCCAGAGAATGGAATGAGACAGTCCAAGGACAAATAAAGATAGCAGGAGTCACTGTCCAGACACTCGAGCTCTTAAAGGACTTCATGTATTTAGGCAGTGTGCCTGAGAAAAGGCTCCGTCCGCAACTTCTGATTGCCAGATACTACATGATCGAGACCATTGAAAGGCATTGCGTTAGAAAGTTAGCCGAGACAGTTTAACAGGAAGAATTATTTTCTCTGGTGGAGTTTGCATGTGAGAACAATATTCCTAGGTTAGCCTATGCGATTCTGCAACTGACTCGAGACTCTATTTTTGATAGAGCACAAAAAGTTAAGTTCCATCCAAGTAATTAGTTTGCGAAAACCCAAAGAAGTATAACAAGGAAAAGTGAAAGAAGTTAGTAAATCATCATCATCACAATAAGTAGTTGATTATAATTGAGCTACCAAGCTGTGAAAAATTATTCATTTCAAACATTTGACTTTATTTTTTTTATAAATATCATACCTTACTATGATCAATTAAGATTGAATATGGACATAACATTGATATGGACATAACAGACTTTTACTTTACGGCAGCTGATGGTAGCGTTGCTGTGCCCAAGGCATTACTGGCTGCTCATAGTGATGTGTTTAAAGCAATGCTGTCCAGAGAATGGAAAGAGACAGTCCAAGGACAAATAAACATAGCAGGAGTCACCGTCCAGACACTCGAGCTCTTAAATGACTTCATGTATTTAGGCAGTGTGCCTAAGAAAAGGCTCCGTTCACAACTTCTGATTGAAAGGCATTGCGTTAGAAAGTTAGCCGAGACAGTTTAACAGGAAAAATTATTTTCTCTGGTGGATTTTGCACGTGAGAACAATATTCCTAGGTCAGCCTATGCGACTTTGCAATTGACTCGAGACTCTGTTGTTGAAAAAGCGCAAAAAGTTAAGTTCCAAGTAGTTAGTTTGCGAAAACAAAAATAAGTAAAACCCAAAGAAGTATAACAAGGAAAAGTAAAAGAAGTTAATAAATCATCATCATCACAATAAGTAGTTGATTATAATTGAGCTGCCAAGCTGTGAAAAATTATTCATTTCAAACATTTGACTTTATTTTTTTATAAATATCTTACCTTAATATTACCAATTAAGATTAAAATCGAATTATTTTGTAATTTTGCATTGAGAATATTAAAATATTGTCATTTTATTACCAACTTAGTTTGTGCTTGTTTTTATAATAATAACAAGGAGAATAAAGAAAAAACGACCACGAAGTTGGTGGGAACGTTGAAGGATTGTGTCCTTGGCAACTGATGAATACTGTGCCAGCAGAAGCCAACGGCGACAGCCCAGTCATTTACACCAAATTGTGGGACATCTCCATTACAATCCGTGAAGTAAAAACAGATACAATATCTTCACATACATATATGGACGTATTCTACATACATATGGACTTAACAGACTTTTACTTTACGGCAGCTGATGGTAGAGTTGCTGTGTACAAGTCATTACTGGCTGCTCATAGTGATGTGTTTAAAGCAATGCTGTCCAGAGAATGGAAAAAACAAATAGGAATGGAAAGGACAAATAAAGATAGCAGGAGTCACCGTCCAGATACACGAGCTCTTAAAGGACTTCATGTATTTGGTCAGTGTGCCTGATAAATGGCTCCGTTCACAACTTCTGATTGCCAGATGCTACATGATCGAAGACCATTGAAAGGCATTGCGTTAGAAAGTTAGCCGAGACAGTTTTACAGGAAGAATTGTTTTCTCTGGTGGAGTTTGCATGTGAGAAGAATATTCTAGGTTAGCCTATGCGATTTTGCAACTGACTCGAGACTCTGTTATTGAAAAAGCGCAAAAAGTTAAGTTCCAAGTAATTAGTTTACGAAAACAAAAAGAAGTAAAACATTGATGGTTAGGAAACTCACTTTATAGATGCTTTTAAATAAAAGCTAGAAAAAATGCATGTACCTAGTTCCGGGGTATTTGAGTAACGCGATGTTGAACAAACTAAAATCACTCGAAATGAAAAAAGCTCTCCGTAAATATTTTTGCGCTGCGGTTTTCTTTCCATAAAGCTGCGCCTAAAATATTGAACTTGCAAGCGGGCAGCGGCACGGACGCGAGGGCGGGAGCGGAAGCGGAGGCGGGAGTGGGAAGTATGCTGTTTTATTCGGTTATCGACGCTTGATACAAAATGTTTTAGCATGGAACGGGCAGAAGCACAATTTTAGAATTTGTAGCTCGAAAATATCTTTCGTATTTTGGATTGTCGGTTGATTTTTACTACAATAAAATGTTTAATAAATTCTCATCGCGAAAACCTTGTTTGCGTTTTTTTATAAAAGCTGTCAAGTTTACTGACGACATATAAATTATTTTATTGAAGCGAAAATATAAAACTTAACTTGAAAAAGTGTTGCCTCGGTTGAGCTAACTAGAGCATGCAATACCGGTCAATATTAGTCAAACAAGAAATAGCGGTATTACATGCCGTCGAGCTGGTGGGTAAAATTTTATATTAAAAAACTATCGTGAGACTCAAACGTTGTACAAAAGACGAGACATTCACTCTACGTAGTGAACCGGTTAGTGGGAACGCGATCAGTGTTGTGTGTAGCCGAACGGTTGACAATAACGATGCATGGGTAGATCGCCGCTGGGACGGCACCGATAGGGCTGCTAGGCGTAGTAGGTAGTCGCCCGGCAGCGTTAGCGAATACTACTCATGATTTAGGGAATGCCGAATGCTCCCTAAACATGTCGATGTCTTTGGATATTGAATTAATTCCTTTTTGGATATTGAATTCATTCCTTTAAGTGCTTATAGTACAACTCCAAAAATTATTAGTTTCTGAGATATTGGCGAATTAAGATTTAAATCCAAAATCATCCTGTCTACTCTTAAAATATAAAAATCTACTCTAGACTCAAACGGTTTTTGAAGAGCTGTTAAAAAGTAATTTACAACGCTTTTGTTGTGTGCTATACACGGATTGACGTGAAATGGAATACACAATTTACTCGTCCATTTAACTTTTGCCTCGGGGCTGTATCCATATTGAATCGTCTCCCTCGAAACATACGTGTTTATTGTTTATGATGATAATTAATGACATACATTTTGCGCCTGAAGATATATCTGTTTTTCTTGTGAGCAATAAAGAATATTTGTATTGTACTGTATTATATACAGAATGTTTGTTTGAAAGGGGCAGTATAGGCTATACGAGATATTAAATTAGCGGTGAAATCAAATACTTAAGGCATAAACAGATGTGTATGTACTATAAAGTAATGCCGCGTCCAGACTGGTGCAACGCAACATGTAATGCAACGTTTTGCCTTTCATTGCGTGTTCGCGGCAAGCATGGACGTACCTCGCGCATGAACTGCGCATCTCCCTTGCGCGCCTGTTTCCACCAGTTGCAGTGTGTCGAGTCAAATTAAATGTACAATCCTTCCGTCGCTTAACTATAAGCTGTGTAAGGTGTAATGAACCCAGAGAGCCAGCAAACTATAACCGTCCAAAATAGGTACATATACACATCGCAAAGTATTACATAAGCAGCGCACCGTCAAAGCTCGCTTTATTCAGCCGCTGCTCTAAATTCTCTCTAATTCACTCTAACATTCCAGGGCTTATTTATTTATGAGCAAAGAAGCCAAAGCTTCCGCTATCAAGTTATGTTCAACATGCTGTGTAAAATGCGAGCTTAAATATTAAGCTCGCCCGCGCGACGATTAACTGAGAAGTTGCTCCCGCGGGCCGAAGTTTCGGGTCAGAGCTTCCGTGTTATAATAAACTATTAATATTTAATTAATGAATATCCCGGTTCGTTGAGTGCAGGTTTAACTGCCCTCGAAGTTGGACGTGTGGGCCGCTAACGACTCGCCTCGAGGGAGCGACAACTGAACAACTTATCATTTATTTGTTTACCCGCGTCGTGTTTCCGATAAATTACTGAAGCCTTTATAGTCGCACCACTAAAGGTTGATACCCACTTCTTCAATTACTTTAAGGCCACGGAGCTAAGCTTGATCATTTCAATTCCAATTTTTCATTGTCATTCCTAAGGCGCAGGTCCGTCCACATATGGAATACTGTTCTCATCTGTGGGCTGGGGCCCCCCAGTACCAGCTTCTCCCTCTAGACCGCATTCAACGGAGAGTGACTCGTATCGTCGGCTGCCAAGTTATTTCAGATCGGCTCGACTCCTTGGCACTGCGTAGAGATGTAGCCTCGCTCTGCATCTTCTATCGTCTGTATAACGGGGAATGCTCCGAGGAATTGTTCGGATTAATCCCTGCTGCATCTTTCCGCCATCGTTCTACGCGACAATATTACCATCCTCACCACTTAGATGGTTGGCAGTCCACAACTGTGCGTTTTGCTAGAAACTTCCTGCCTCGCACGACTGAACTGTGGAATAAATTGTCGCCTGCAGTGTTTCCGGACCGATTCGACCTTCAAACCTTCAAGAAAAGAGCGTACTCCCACCTGAAAGGCCGGCAACGCACCTGTGACTCTTTTGGTGTTGCAGGTGTCTATGGGCGACGGTGATTGCTTACCATCAGGCGACCCGTCTGCTCGTTTGCCCCCTATTTCATAAAAAAAAAAAAAAAAAAAATCCGGCTTTATTACTTGTGCTTCGACTAAAACTAGTTGAAGTACTTCCGTCACCATCTTAGTAAAATCAATAGATCTTTAAGTTTTACAAGATTTATTGACCTGAAGATGCTTAACAAGCTCAGTACGACCCAAGATTGTTTCATAATTCATTGGTCGCCTGATCGAAAAAAAATCCAGTCTTTTTATGATTCTTAGAGTCCGACCGAAATTTCGGTTTCAGTGTTGGCTTAGTTTCGGCTAAAAAACGGGTTTCGGTTTAGTTTCGGTTTTGGCTGCCATCGAGCCAAAACTACGGCCGTAACCGAAACCGAATTCGAGAGGTTTCGCGCTGCGATCATTAGTCTTTATTTCGAAAATCACTAATAATTTATTTGAAATAAGTAGTGATCATATGTTAAAGAAATGGCTTAGTAGTCAAGCCTTTTACGACATAGATGAATTCTTTCATTCTAACTGCTGATGTGACTAATAATATTATTAAATAATCTAACCCTAAATATCTACATATATTAAGATAAGTAATCTAATTTGTTACTCCATAAAATAATAATTGTAATTTACATAATTATAACCACAAAACCTTGACATCTAATATTTTATAATATTATCAATAAATGAGTATGAGTATCCATTAATCTTAAATATTATTAGGGGACAATCTTTACACAAATCGAACTAGCCACATAGTAAGCTCCATAAGGCTTGTGTTATGGATACTAGACGACGATAGGTATATTTAATAGATACAAATACTTAAATACATAGAAAACATCCATGACTCAGGAACAAATATTCGTGCTCATCACACAAATAAATGTCCTTACCGGGATTCGAACCCAGGACCTCCTGCTTCGTAGGCAGGGTCACTACCAACTAAGCTAAAGGGGTCGTCTAATCTAACTTATGACTTCAAATATCAGAGACTGAATGATTAGTAAGTTAAGTATGTTCTTGAAAAATAAAGACTAACCGTTATGATTTTATATCTTCTCCCGAAAATATTACCTTGTATGGAAGTTTCGGTTTCGGCCGTAAAAACTAGTTTCGGTCGGACAGTTTCATTGATTGTTAATGTGATTCGCAGATAGCGGAGACGATCCCGGAGCCGGTGTCGGAGCTGGACTTCACGGAGCGCGGCGCGGCGAGCCAGCTCGAGATCACGGTGCTGGAGACCGAGCAGTACCGCGTCGGCCTCACCTACACCAGCGCCAGCCTCGCCGGCGCCTACCGCGATTACGGAGAACCGGAGAGGAAGAACCGGACCGCTGTCAGGTCAGAACATAAGCGACCAAAGAAGAAGAAGAATGAGGAGTTATTCGAGTGGGGAGTGAATAGGTTTTTAAAGAGTCAACAACGAGCACGTAATGCTTGGCTTGGTGTTGCAAGCGTCCATAGGCTGCGATGACTGTTTACAATTAGGCAGAACATACGCATATTAGTAATATAAAAAGGTACACATTGGCACTCACTTAGAGAGTCTCCTGTGATAACGATCCCAAGCATAGAAAGAACAAGATCAAAACTAGCATGTCATTGGTGTCATGTCCGGGTATGGCGAGTACGAACTACCTGGTTCAACAAAACTATGACTTACACTCGTTTTTAAGATATAACCTACGTTTGTCAGGAACAATGCTGACGTGCATAAGGTTCTTTCCGTACTTAAAGTACAATTAATACTTTTCTCATTGACATTATTGCACATTCGATTTTTCACGACAGCTTGAAGAAAGGAGGACCGGCAAAAATGTATGGAGGCTGGTCCAAGAACCAATAGCGACGTGACATATATCATTAGAAAGGTGTTTCAATATACTACAATAGTTACTATGGGAGCTCATTTCAAATCACTGTGTGAAAAAAGTTATGGCAATATAAAAAAACTTTTTTTCATAGACGATTTTCGTCAATAAAAATGAATTATTTCGTATTCCATGACGTTACAGTCCACTTGTCAGGCCTCCCCGGCCCCTCCGGCCCCCCAGGCTGCCGCTCGCAGGGCACCGAATGCACCCGCCGCACCGTTGACTCGACGTCGACTTGAGCTGGAGGCCAGCAAGGCGAAAGCCCTAAAGGCCCGAACGAACACGCCACTAAGGCAATAAGGTTCGATGCCCCTGGGGTACAAGTTGACGGGGCTTCCACCTCTCAGACCCCCGGGGTCAGCAATCGTCGTCATTTACCGATAATTATAAAAACCGCAAGGACCACCTATTCTTGCAGCCAAAACAGGAGTCGGGCCCTCGACGGCCGAATCTGCGCTATAAGCGGAACTAGTTCGACGATGAGAAGTCTCTGCGCGTTATGATCCGGGGAATTCCGAAGGAGTTCGCCGAATCAGAGGTCAAGGAGGACCTGGTTAAACAGGGGATAGCTGTTCGCGAAGTTCACCGCTGCTACCGCAGAAACTGTGGCAAAAAGTTCGATATTGTCCTATCGACCCGAATCACCCGTCAGCCCGCACGATTTGGAAGTTGAAGGAGATCTGCTTGCTGACGGGTTTCCGAGTCGAAAAACCGCGTCGCCTAGAATACACTAGGCAGTGTCACAACAGCCAGTATTACGGTCACAGCCAAACGGGCTGTTTCCTGCGCCCTCGTTACGTGAAATGCACGGGCGACCACTTGAACCGCGATTGCAAAAAGCCGAAAGATGTGCCGCCATCTTGCGTGGTTTGCGGTCTTACTGGCCACACTGCCAACTGGCTCCTGCTTTAAGGCACCAAAGCAGATTGCTAAGACTAAGGAGGCACAGCCTGGAGCTCTTGACAACCGCAACAAAGGCTGAGTGGCCCCCGAGCGCAATTCAAGCAACTTCCCGGCCATAGCATCAGCCCCGCATAAGTGGAAATACCTTCCGCCGTCTGCGGCGGGCGCTTCCCCTGCTCCTGCGTCTTCCACGCCCCCCGCGCAATCTGCGCGCCCGGCGTCCTCAACACCCAGTCCCCAGGCAGCGGCATCTTACGCCGCTATCGCCTCCGTGGCCTGGGCCGCCCCCCTCCCGCTTCTCGCTGCCCCGGTAGACAGGCAAAGTTTTGAGAGGCAAGTGCGTTCGTATAGTGAACGCCTTGCTGGTCTTAACGGAGCTCTTGCTACCGCATGCAACATTTTTGCCCCACTCATCATGCGCGAAATAGGACAGTTAGTCGCTTCTCAGAGCGGTTTGATCTCTAACTAATATGGATAGTCTAAAGATCAAATCCTTAGTGGCGTGTTTGCTTCTGGCCTTTCGAGCTTTCGCCTTGCTGGCCTCCGGCTCAAGTCCCGTCAACGGTGCGGGGGGTGCCTTCGGTGCCCTGCTAGCGGCAGCTTGGGGGGCTGGAGGGACGGGGGAGCCTAAGAGGCCGGGGAGGCCTAACAGGTGGACTGTAACGTCAAGGAATACGAAATGATTAATTTTTATTGCTTAAAATCGTCTATGAAAATATTTTTTTTATATCACCATAACTTTTTTCACACAGTGATTTGAAATGAGCTCCCATAGTAACTATTGTAGTATATTGAAACACCTTTCTAATGATACATGTCACATAGCTATTGGTTCTTGGGACCACTTTGTCCGGTCCTCCTTTGCTTTAATGAAAGATGATGATGAATGTGTCATGTGACGAGAATGGATAGAATCAGGAATGAGTATATAAGAGGAAGTCTGAAAGTAGCGCCAATTGTAGAAAAGTTACGAGGACATCGCCTAGCGTGGTATGGGGATGTGATGCGGAGGGATGTTAATCATGTGACAAGACGAGTGTTAGGTATGAATGCGGAAGGTTCTGGAAGAAGAGGTAGACCAAAGAAAGGGTGGATGGATTGTGTGAGAGATAATATGGCTAGGGAGGATGTAAATGCTAAGATGACGGGTGATAGAGACGTATGGAAGAAGAAGACATGCTGCGCCGACCCCAAATTAATGGAATAAGGGCAAGCGAATTATGATGGAAGATGATGACGAATTTGAAGTGATGTTTTGATTGGCAGATACACGTTGGTGCCGCCGTCGAGCGGTCAGTTCGAGCTGGGCTGCGTGTCTACGATCCTGGACATCTACGCGCGCAAGTCGGAGCCGGTCACCGTCCGCGAGGACGCGCCGCGCCCCGCCTCCGTCACCGGCGAGGACTCCAAGGGTAACGTCGTCTTTACTCTCAGGCGTCACCAGACACTCCCCTAGTAACATCACCAGCACCACTGTTAGGTGTCATCAGACGCTCACCAGCATCACTGTCACCAGTCACCGTCTGCGAGGACGCGCCGCATCCAGCCCGCGTCACCGGCTAGGACTCCTCGGGTAACGTCGTCTTTACTCTCGATCATCAACAGACACTCCTCTGGTAACAACACTATCAGGTGTCATCAGACACTCCCTTGGCAACATCACCAGTGTCACTGTCAGGTGCTACCAGTCACAGTACATGTATCACGCAAAATAGACACATATTATGATGTCGAGTTGCGGGAAATACAGCCCCAATAACCCCGAAATTGGAGGTATAAAGGCGATATAAGCTCTTTTATACCTACAGCTTATGTGTTACTTGGTATAGGTTTTCAGCTTAGCAGGGCAAACATATTTGGATTGGTATGATTTCTGATTTTGACTGTTGAATCTCTCTTCCTAGCTATTATCCCATATGGTGGTGGGGTCAGCTCTCCGAACTCGTCTCCATTTCGCTCTGTCTTCGACATCATCCTCGGATACCTGACACTCAATCATGTTCTTTAGCACTACATTTTTCCACCTTTTAACTGTTGAATAAAATTCTTAAAAAAAATGGCGGATTTATCAACTCTAAAATGTGGTACTTTTTGCACCGTAATCGGGATTTTTTTAAGTAATAATGTGTATAATGAGCAATAATATTGTCCGCAGGCGGCGTGCCGTCCATCAGCCTGTTCCTGGTCGTGTGCGCGTGCGCTTGTCACTTGTTATGATCGCCCGTGCGCCTCGCCCTAACAAACTGAATGTTGTGATAGACACATAATGACTAGTCTAAGATAAGATATATATACGTCAATGTTGCAGATTATATGTGAATATGTAAATAAATTCATTAGTTACTAATACTTGTTTTATTATGTCTCCTTTTATAGACCACCTAGTGATATAACTGTGATAAAAATAATTAAGGAAATCGAGTGTAGCAAAGTACAGTCACGACATCTTTAATATGTAACCTGTCTACGGTCGAATCTCATACAGCAAAATATGTTTTGGATGGGATATACTTGTCAGAACGTGAGGAATGCTTTATCATTCATTTATTGGTCGACAAAGCCTAGCATAAACTTACGGTCTGCAGATGAAAAGTTTAAAATGCAACTATATAACACAATGCAACCTCTAATGCAAAAGGTTTTAGATGTGCTGTAACCCTCCGTACTAAAATGCAACGTCTCATGTGCAATATGTATTAACCCTGGATTGTAACCACTGTGAGAAACTGTTTTTATAAAGGCTCCGGAACAAGTAATTTCAGTCAGACGCCTGGTGATTAATATCGTTGTAACTAATGAAGGATTATACACAGAAGGAAGTTAAGTTACTCTAATGGGCCGCGACCGCACCGTCCACGAATTATCTGCTTTGTCCTAAGGTTAACTGGTAGATAATGCCTTATGGCATTAACTTTGCCTTTTGTACGATAAGTTTTATTTTGTGCAATAAAGTTTAAATAACCAAATATAAAAATATATACCGGGGTAACCGACATTTGTTCGTAGAAAAACCCGTGAAAACTCGAAAAACGCGTTTTCTGATAAACAAGACCAAGCTGGATCGGTTCGCCCCCAAATACCCCACATCAAATTTCATCGAAATCGTTAGAGCCCATTCCAAGATCCCCAAATTACAAAAATATACAAGAATTGTTCGTTTAAGGCACTGGTCCCACCGCCGCTGGGTAAGAGTAAAGTTGAGCAAGTAACAGTAAATTTCATTGCGAACTGACCAGGTACCTATACTCGTAGTGTGATCAATCGACCTTTCCAGATCCGCAATGTATTACTACACGCCCAGATTTACTCGCTTACTCGCCGGCGGTGGGTCCAGTGCCTATCTATAGGTATTCGATATACTAACATACTATCTATGGAGTCACTCCATAGATAGTTTATTAGTTCAAAAATTGTATTAATTCAAATTAGGAAACCTGCATGTCTCCCGAAACCTAAGAGTAAACAAAAACACTGTAAGACCTTTGATTAGGCAATGAGCAATTGTATTATGGATAAAAAATACAGACAGACATACATACTTTTATAGATAAACGCTTGCTTAAATAGATAGAAAACATCCAGGAACAAACACTCGTGCTCATTACTTATACCAGGAGTTTGAACCTGAGACCTCTGGCTTCGTGGGCGGTGTTATAAAGTTCCATTTACTTTATTAAACTGTAGGAATGATTTTTCAAAATACTTCAGGACCAAATCCGTAGCCGAGTATTTTTAAAAAAGTGTACATTCTGTTTTTTTTTCTTAGAATACTTACTTTTTGGGTCTATCTTGCTCAGAATCGTTTGTAAAGTACAACGACCGAACCGCGACCGTACAACGACCGTTTGTAAAATACACAAAAAATGGTGTCCCAAATGTTTTTATGGAAAATCATGCTCCAGTGCTTCACGTCTATAGAAATAAAAAAATCTTCTATAAGAAAACATGACGATCGGCAAGTGATTTTGGAACACAATTTTTTTTATATTAGGTTTGAAAGTACAAACGATTCTGAGTAAAAAATAACCAAGAGCATCGGAAAAAACAGAATTACTGTTTTCAAGAAACGAATCTAGAGGGCAACGTATAGGCAACTCTTCAGGTGTTGCAGGTATTCATGGACGACGATGACTGCTTTCCATCAGGCAGTTCGTATGCTCGTTTGCCACTAATTATACAAAAAAACCGGCCAAGTGCGAGTCGGACTCGCGCACGAAGGGTTCCGTACCATTATCTATAGTAAAATTGCTATTAATCCTCGAAAGGAGGCTTTTGCTCGTAAATCTTCGAAAGGCGCTAGATGTAAATACAATAAATTGAAAAAATATTATTAAACACGTATTTTATTCCGTTTTTAGTATTTGTTGTTATAGCGGCAACAGAAATACATCATCCGTGATCAACTGTCTGGCTATCTCGGTTCATGAGATACCCGAGATACGAGGTTTTCAAGGTAAACGAGCAAAATATCACGTTTTTTGTATGGGAGCCCCCCTTAATTATTATTATTATATTGTTTTTAGTATTTGTTGTTATAGTATCAACAGAAACATACAATCTGTGAAAATTTCAATTGTCTAGCTATTACGGTTCTTAAGATACAGCCTGGTGACAGACTGAGGAGGGACAGCGAAGTTTTAGTAATAGGGTCCCGTTTTTAACCTTTGGGTACGGAACCCTAAAAAACTAGGACTTCAAGCTACGATGGTCATTCAACGCTTCTATTAAAAACGGGGTATTTATCATGTATGTTTGTTTCACTGAGTTCCCGATGTTTCGACACTGTTGCAAGCGCCATTAGCACGAAGTAATTGACCCTGATGGCGCTTGCAACAGTGCCGAAATCAGTGAAACAGACAAATGTTTGTACCCCGTTCTGTAGTGTTAATTAAGGAACACTTTTTTTGAAAAACATCCAGTCATATTAACTATCTCCTAAACTGCTTCCAAAACCGCTCAACGACATCAATGGGCGTCAACAAGCAATCATCATCCGCAAACGTCCCAAACCTACCCTGAGCCGGCATACAAAGCACCGATACACCGACATTATACGGCACGACAGCGATTTTACGACGATCTGCCGCTTATGGGCCATAAACCAGCGCTTAATCGTGTCCGGATCACGACACGTTTGAGCTAAGTTTGCACCGCTTCTGGAAGCGACCTCGTAGAAGCCAGAGGCAAAGTTAGCCCGGTCGGGCCCGGGCAGGCTTGGTTGAGCGATGTGAGGAGCATGGTAATTTGTGCTGAGTGTGTCAAGCCTGCAAGTGTCCCGGCGCAAGTCAAGATGACGTAGCGGTAAGGACGTTCCAGAATAACCACTATTAAAAAAAAAAACGACAGCCATGAAAGCTTAAAAGTTAGCAAAGGTATATATTTTTATGATTAGCTTTTAAATCTCTTCATTTTGATACCCCACTCGATGGGGTCGGAAGATTTCTTTGTCTTCCACGCACACAATTATAGCGTACAGAATCCGCCATATTGCTTTTATGATGACGTCACATAGCTTATAACACTCGGGATAACTCAGGGATTCTAATGATACCCAACACGTTTAAATCGGTTCAGGGGTTTAGAAATTGTCGTGGATGAAAAGAAACCCACATACATACATAAATACATACATGTACCCTAAAAACATAACTCTCCTGTATTTGGCCAGTCATGTAAAAACAAAGACGCTGATTTGATTTTAGTAGCAGTCAAGACCAGGATTGTAAAAGGATTTCATGCCACACCTGGCCATAAAGTGCGCATATGGAAAAAGCCGCTTTTTGGCTAAGTGTAGACATAAAATGATGTACACAACACGGGAGGTAATAATGAAAGCCCTCGATCGCATATTTACGTCCCTATGATTATCAGTCAGTCAGTCAGTGACAAAATTAAGGAACTTTGACGTGCCATTGTTCTTAAACTACATGTCCAAATTAAATGTTATTCAGAATATATTTAAGTCTTAATATACCCTATATATCCCTGAAAATTCAGGGTTATAGCTTTAGCCAGCACAAAATTACGGGAGGCTGAAAATGCCTGAATGGCATCGAGAAAAGAATGGTACGGCTGTGCCTTTGTTTTGCTCGAATTGGCGGGGACACTGCCATCCCTCCAGATTACAAGAACTATTCATTATATTAGAGTGCCTCGATACTGCCTTCGTGTAAACAAAACACACAAAACACTCCTTGCAAAGATGTTTGCTAAAACGGTAATGACAAAGAACTCTGAGGTAGATACACTGAATATTGACCCATGTACTATATCGCAGTTACTTACTTACTTACTTGCTACGTTGGCTCGGTTACCCAAAAAGGATCTTGGCCTGAGACACAAGAACTCGCCACTCTTCCCTATTTTGTGCCACCTCACGCCACGCCAGTCGGGTACTTTGAGGGCACTTAGGTCTTTCTGGACTTCATCACTCCAGCGGTATCTGATCTGGGGCGACCAACCGAGCGTTTTCCACACGGTCGTCCTATATACGCTATCTTTACCACTCGCTCTTCTCCCATCCGGTCCAAGTGGCCGAGCCAACACAGATTGTGTTGGGTGGCCTTAATTCCACCCATTATGTTTGGCACCTTCACCAGCTCCTCGAGCTCCCTTCCTTCTACGCCTCCACGTTCCATCCTCATCCCTCATTGGCCCCAAAATCTTCCGCCTGATTTTCCTCTCCGCCACTAAGAGTTTGTTCTCTTCCTTCTGAGTCAATGTCCAAGCTTCACAACCATACATCAAGATTGCATTATCGCATCACACAAAAATAATCAAAAAGGCCAAGATCAAGCACAAAAGACAGTACATTACACAACTAAGGTTGTAAAACAAAGAAAGGCCGAAATCCCAGATGTTTGCGGCCCGAGCTGCAAGCGAGCGACGTAAATATGCAATCGAAGTACTTTTCCATTTTTTTGCTAAAAAACACCGAAACTTTCGCGCATATCAAAGCTTCCACTGATGTTCACTTCAGGGAGCCACTACATGTTTAATTACGTGGAGGCAAATAAAGAAGCGCGACTGCGCCTGACATATTTCATACCGCCGCGACACCCACTCTCTTCAGATAACGAGAACACAGCTTATAAATATTCTAAAAGGAACACAAAAATGTTGACATATATATTACCGTATACTCAAGTTTCTGTCTAGTGAATACAACTATGCTCCAAAGTATTATTCACTGTATACTGATGACGCACCATTATTAGGTAACTACAGTTATATGTATATGTATGTTATATGCATAGAACTGCCTTAAATCCATTAGTTAGCTAATTCTACTGAAAGGAAAGATTCCTTTATTTATAAAATGAAATAAAACTGCATTAAAATATTTTCTAGAATTCGCCTGTGGCACCCGGGAATCGAACCAGCTAAAAATTAAAGAAATAAGCATTTACTATGTCATTTTTCTAATCGATAGGACTATGGTTCAGGATAAAATATCTCTAATAAGCATTTGGTCTTACAAGTAAAAAATATCGTGAAATCTATCATTAATTTTATTTTATCATCAATTCCATTACAAAGGCCAAGAGAATAAAAAAATCTTTGAATGCAGTTTTGTTTCTTTTTAAAAATAAAATAATGTTTCCTTTCAGCAAAATCAGCTAAATAAAGGATTTAAGGTAGCTCCCCTCCAGGGACCATAGATTTTTTCCACCCTGTATTTTGAACCAGTCGACCCACTCGCACTACGTCCGCGGCGGTGAAATAAGTCGGATTACAGAGATGGGTGATAAATAACGTCACGATGAAAAAATCACAGTGACCAGCCGCTTAAAGTTGTCGCCGTGACTGACCACGATGATGACATCACATAGCCTATAGGCACTGATACCCAACACGTCTAAATCGATTCAGGGGTTTAGAAATGATTGAGGAATAAAGAAACCCACGTACATAGATACGTACATGAATCCTGAAAACAACACACACACACTCCTTTTTTGGGGCAATCGTGTAATAATGATAATATTATGAATGAGATCCTAGGTAGCCTTGCTGTTCCCGATGGGCTGACCAAACAGAAGTAAGATTAGAAGAAAAAGTAGTTGGTATGTAGACGAAGTAAACCCTCTGCGCCGCCGTGTATCTGTGCCAAGCGGCATTATCCCGTAGCCGTGACACTCGCCCGAATTTGCCGCCTCATTTCATTTTTATTGTCACTATATCAGACCCTTCGGTCGGCAAAATACTGTCTGATGATGTAATTTAGGCTCAAATTATGTGTCTGTGCTCCGCAGATCTGGCTGGATTTCAGATAGTGCGGACAAAGGGTCTTTGAGTGCAGAATAAAGATGAACTTTTGAATTCCAAGCTACAAAAAACAGAGGTGTAGCACATCGTTACTGTGGATTTTTCTATACGAGGTAGGACGACAGTGCCATGCATATGGGTTGTAAGGACTCATTGGTAGATGATGCTACATATACGTCACAATCGGTAGCGCGCCTGTGTTGGCCCAGAGAGCCGTAGGAGACGCAGGTTCGAATAAAATATTTAGAATTCGTTGGCAATCGTTAGGTAATGCTATAATAAATATCAGGTAAGTTAAATAGAATAAGCTCTTTTACACTTACAAATACCCTTCTTTGTTATACAACAATAACAATTAAGTAGTGAAAATACATGTGAGCCCCCAGTAAGACTATAATGGTGAACCAATGAAATAAAATGAGCACCGTTATGTCGGTACACAATAAATGGTAAAAGAAGCAAGCAAAGAAATTACACACCCAACGATATCATCGTTTCAACTTATTTACCAGTTCCTAAGACGGCAACAGCGTACAAAATGTTCAAACGACTCACAATACCCGCATCTCTTGACAAAGAAGTAATTTACTCGCAGGCTCTTCCGACCCGCGCGCAATATCTCGGCCCCAACCGAGCCGAACGGAATAATCTGCATAAGCGCCCGGATCGAAATCTTCAGCTCAATTTGTCGTCAAATTTAAAACACTTGGAACTAAAAAAACTACGTACTTACAACCCACGATAACTCAACAGAGATCCAATTCTCTTATTCAATTTTAAACAGTACAACTTTCTTCCATATGCATCGAATACAACCCTTATTCTGGCTGCATACGGATCAACGTCCCTTGCGTCAGCTTCTGAGCCATCTTTGTTGTTCTGCTAAGATTTTTCTTTTTAGTGCGGTTTTCAAATCCTTCCCTCTTTAGCGTTAAGGTTTAGTTTTCCCTGTTTTAGCGCTAGCAGGACAGTCGAAGGTCGTTATTCGCGGAGCGAGGGTGCCGCTATAAAGAGCTGGAAGGCGGCCAGAGGTGAGCGCGTCAGCGATACCCTGATAAGTGTGGTCTGTATTGGAAAAGTTTAGTTTCGGAATGTTATTCGAATAAATGGTGTTGTTTTGGCTGGAGCCTTATCAATTACGGCTACATCTCGGTCTCCGGATCCGGTTATTGTTTAAAGCGAGCGTATAAATACGAGTTAGCTCAGAGCTCTGGAAACTGGACGATAAACGTGAATAGAGGAATATATTAGGATGGGAGCAAAATATGCTACAATTTTAGGTGCTACTTGATACTTACCTTAATATTAGAAGAACCGCAAATCGCAAATGTGCTAAGGCCCTTAGGACCACGTTCAGTTAAAAAGAGTAACATAATATGCTAACTGCAAATTGTTTAAAGAGAGTCTTAGGTTAATAAAATATTGTGTAGCATCAAAAAATATCCGTCTTTGATATCAACTCGCCAAACAATTAGCGGCAAAGCCAGACTGGCTAGCGTTTAGCCCCGTTTTGCTAACACAATCATCTGCTTCAATAAACATATTTTATTTTAATAAACATATTTTATTTTAAACATATTTTATTTTATTTATTTTTTTTTTTTTTTTTTAATAATCTTCGTGGGAAACTTTGCCGTAGCGGAATATAGTACGACTTCACAACTGCGGCCCCGCGGCCGCGACTATTCCCAACAAGAGCGAATACATCCACAAGCTTTTGGGTTATTCTCATTTCTTTGCACACAGTCATTACCGTGGATGTCACTACCGTGGCTTTAATTGCTCTTGTTAGTGAGTAGTAGTAGTAGACGGTATTACTTGCCAAATTTCAAAGTGTCCACAGAAAGTATCCTATAAATGTTGAATTCCTTAAGAGTGTCGGCATAAACAGCCCTATCTTTTTTTTCACGTTAGCTTAGAAGTTTGATTTTTTCACAGCTTGAAGGGACCGCGTAGACTTGAGTATATGGTTTTATTTTCAACTTGATACCTCCAGATAAAGGGTCTAGACAGACAAACGGACAACAAAGTGATCCTATAAGAGATCCATTTTTCTTTTTGAGTTAAGGAACCCTGAAAAGAGAGAGAAGTATGGTAGGATAACATTATATAATTCTTATTTCATGAGTGATAAAAATGAGAACCGATTAAGATTCCTAGTCCAAAATTCAAGTTATATGCGAAACGTACTCGTCACTAAATTAATTATTTTGCTCTTTCGGAGCTTCGGACTTAAGGTTTCCCAAAAATGGTTGTTAAAATTACGAAACGGGACCTCATCATGAATTTAAGAGCTAGGCTCTTGTTGGTGTAGCAATTTCTATACCTCTATTTCCTGAGCCTTTTCCTTGACAGCTTGGTGGGACACGACGTTCACCTTTTCCTTAATTTAGTCCCTGTAAGCTCTTCTTGGTCTTCCTCTCTTTCTCTCTTCATCTTTTCCTTCTATTATATTATAGTCTTTAGGGTCCTTACACATACACACGATACGATATAGCGTCGTGCGACACGGCATCGTTTCACGATGCGACGGCGTGTCGTGAAAAAAAATATTTTAATTTTTAATCTTTCTAAACTGACATAAAGTTGTTTTTTGATTGAATGTTTTCCACGACACGACGTCACATCGTGAATGTGTAAGAGTCCTTAGATATTCGTCGTGTCGTAACGGGACAAAGAGCATAAAAAAGCTAAATGGGTAGTTATACCAACGTTGTGTCTACCTATTACAGTTCAAAATATAGAGCCCTGTGACAGACGGACAGACAGCGGAGGCTTAGATATAGGGTTCCGTTGGCACTCTTTGGGTACAGAACCCTAAAAAGCACCGTACCCATACTCGAAAGGCTGTACCCTGCTTTATAGTCGAAATGCGCTGAGCAAGCGAAGCTACTTACCCCCAATAATTAACCTCACCGTATAGCGATCGCCATAGGGCATGCAATACCGGAATTCCGAAATCTCGAAAAATCGGAATTCCGTCTTATTTTTTCGATATTACAATACCGGCATTGAAAAGGAGGAATACCGGAATTCCGATTTCACTTTTTGTATCCTCATTATGTAAGTAAAATTGTATTTTTTCTATCATATTGGACAAAATTAACAGTAACAATTGCTAGTGTTTAGTCAAACATATTTATACATGTTATATATTTTGACCTGCGGTCGCGCTAACCGTTCTAATTTTATTAACCGACTTCCAAAAGAAGGACGGTTCTCAATTCGTCTGTATGTTTTTTTTGTGTTTGTTCACCGATTACTTGAAAACGGCTCGAGCGATTTAAAAAAAATATTTTTTGTTTGAAAGGGTAGACTTCCGAGGTGGTCCCATTGCAACCAAGTCAGGATCTGATGATGGAATCTTGGAGAAATCGAGGGAACTCTTCAAATATTATAGGCACACATATAGCGATTTCGGTATTTTTCGTAATTTCTCGTCCATCTCTTATTTGTAACAAGTTTCTAGTGTTAACCGATTTCAAAACAAAGAGTAAATTTGTATCAAGGTTTCTTCCCCGATTACTTGAAGACGGCTGAACCTATTTGGAAAACTCTTTTTTTGTTTGAAAGGGTATACCTTCGAGGTGGACCAATGCAACCAAATCAGGATCTGATGATGGGATCTTGGAGAAATCGAGGGAACTCTTCAAATACCATAGGCACACATATAGCGATTTTGGTATTTTTCTTACTTTCTCGTGCATTTCTTATTAGAAATAAGTTTCCAGTCTTAACCGACTTCAAAACAAAGAGCAATTTTTATGTAGGTTTGTTCCTCGGTTACTTGAAAACGTCTAGACCGATTTGGACTTTTTTTCTTTTAACTAAATAGACTTAAGTCTATTTGGTTAAAACAATATTTTTCAAGCGCCACTAAAAATTTAAAAATAAAGTAAATTTTTAAAACAAAAAATAAAAACCGACTTTCAAAAACTTAAACTAAAAACCAAAAAATAATATGTTAATTACCCCAAAGAAATGGATAATCAACGATTCATATATACATATACAGATATTTATAGTTTTTAACCTGTTATTTTTGAAGTCGGTGCCAGCTAAGGAGCTCAACATAGCCAACTTTGCGTGGCAGGCACCAACTTCAAAAATAACAGGTTAAAAACTATAAATATCTGTTTATGTATATATGAATCGTTGATTATCCATTTCTTTGGGGTAATTAACATATTATTTTTTAGTTTTTAGTTTAAGTTTTTTTATGCATTGTATCGGAATTGGCGATCGGATAGCATTGATGGTGTTTCGATTTGTTAATTTTATACAATACATTCAAAAATCCCCAATACCGAAACCGAAACCGGAATTCCGGTATCGCATGTCCTAGGTCGCCACGAGAGAACTAATTTAATGGACCGGGGGAATACGTGTTACTATTTCAGGCTTCTGCCCGACGAGTGACAGATAGAGGATGATTCCCTCACATTTTGCCGGTAGTCTATGAGACGGACGTTAACTTTAATTACAAACTTAAAACTTGGCTCATCGATCGGGTGTTTTATAGTGAATTTTTAGAAAATAATAATATACCTGACAAATGTAATAAATTATATTTTTTGTATAATTATAAATTTAATCTTGATAAATATTGTTGTATTGCCTACAAAGTTATATAATACCCTCGTCTGTAAGCAACTGACCTGTGATAACTAATTACCATCAATATAGGAGTTTGAGTTTGGACGGGCGCTTTTCCATGTCATCGAATCTGGTGCCAGTAGTCGAAACGATATAAAAATGTTTTAACCGTGGGGGCAGAACTTAGGCCAATAAATACCGAAAGTCATGAGTTTTGTTTCACTTACAAGTAGCAGTACAACAGGTCACACAAATAATATAATTGATTACAAAAATATTTCATTAATAATAAATACAACAAAGAAGGCATAAATATTGATTAATAAAAAAATATTTCCCAAATAAAAAACTAACGATTCTGTAATCGAAATCATACAACGCTTTAGAAAATTTAGGTATTAGGGCATTTTTATTTTAAAATGTACGGTTAGGCGAAACTTAAGCTATGTTCAAATACCGTCTAACCTGTCAGTCCGTGACGAAATGTATGGAGTTTGACACTAATCGTCAGTTCTGTAACGAACTGTCAGTTAAGAACGCACTTTAAATAAAAAAGCCCATTAGACAATAAATGAAAATCGAGCGCAAAAATTTTATCTCTTAACTGTAATTGTTTACTTTTTTAATTAAAGTTCCATTGTATTTTTTCTCTTTGATGCGAAATGAACAATTATTGTATTGTAGATAATTTTCATTAGTGCGTTACTGAAATAGAGAGAAATAGTTACCGCCAACACGAACGGGGGCCTTCGTCGGTCGCCGTTCGTGTTGGCGGTAACTTGTATAAGTATGTAGCTGCCCCGCACCGTGTCGCGCAGTGTCAACTGCGCGGTGAGAAAAAGTCTGCGTGAAATGTCAATTCGTTTTATGTAATTAAACTAGAATCGTATCAGATTTAATAGTACATTGTGTATCTAGGGCGGTAAAAAAACTAAAAGGATCGAAAGACATAAATGATATGTCGACCCACATTCTTAACTACCTACCACCAATTCTTGTGTCCCTATTGTTGAAACTATTCAATAGCTGTGTGGAAGTGGGGGTCTATCCCGACGCCCTCAAAATAATAAAGGTGCAACCCATCTATAAGGGCAAGGGAGGGATGCACTTACCTAAATTCTATCGACCCATATCTCTAATACCGATCGTCTCAAAAGTTTTCGAGCGGCTACTGAGTAAAAGATTATTAGACCATCTTACTTCAAACAAGGTGCTAAATAACCACCAATATGCCTATCAGCCGGGCCGCTCCACGGTGCACGCGGCGCGCGATGTCGTGTCGCGAGTGCTTGCACATCTCGAGGACGGGCGGCAGGTCGCAGCGATATTCTGCGACTTGTCGCGCGCCTTTGAGATGGTCGATCACTCGCTTCTCTTAAAAAAGATGTCGCGTTACGGGATTGAAGGTAGCTTTCTTAAGACTATGGAATCATTTCTAAGTAACCGTAAGCAATGTACATATATACTTAACTCAAAATCTTCCATTAAACCGCTAGCCGACTGCGCTGTGCCTCAGGGATCGACAATGGGAAACTACCTGTTTTTACTACTAATAAATGATATAACCGCTGCATGCCTAGACCCAGAATACGTAATATTTGCTGATGACACGTGCATTATTGTTAACGCCGATAATTTATCGAACCTAAAATGTAAACTAAGCTCAATTATGGAAAAAATTCAATCTTGGTTTTCAATAAACGGGATGCGACTTAATGTAGAAAAAACTAATTTAATGCATTTTCAGTTAAGGAAAACAAACATTGACAAACTTGACATTCTGTCAGATAATACACCAGTACCTCAAGTCGACCAAGTAACTTACTTAGGATTTAAAATCGACTCGGGCCTCACGTGGACACCTCATATAGATACCACCTGCGACAAACTGAGCTCGGCGTCCTTCGCACTGTCAAGGCTAGCTCCCACCCTGTCTACGGAAAATTTAAAAAAGGCGTATTATGGATACTTCCATTCAATCCTAATCTACGGTGTCGATCTTTGGGGTACCGCCGCAAATCGAGAAAAAATCCTGAAAGTTCAAAAACGAGCCATCCGTATTATTGCAAAAAAACCTCGCGATCAACCAGCGCAAAACCTGTTTAAGGAACACAGAATACTTACCTTACCTAGCGTTCTCATTCTGGAAGCTAGTAAGTTTGTAAGGCGTAACCTTGACTCGTACACAACTCGTGGGCAACAGCACGGCAGGAACACGCGCGGCCAGCACCTGCTGCTCGTGCCACGGGCACGACTCGCTAAGGTTCGAAACTCGCTTCGTGTCTTGGCCCCCAAAATTTACAACGCTCTCCCGTTGGATATAAAAAAGGCAGCGAGCGACAAAATATTTGAAAATAATTTAAAAAAAGTGCTGCTAGACATGGCATGCTACAGCCTTAAAGAATTCTTTGAAAAGGTACGACCTACCTAGATAATACATTAATATGTTTAAAATAAATTTAATATAATCTAAATAATTTATAAAAAAAATTTATTAAATTAAATTACAATATATATAATATATATATAGTACTACCTATGTATAATGTATAATGTATAATATAAATGCCTTGACTTGTAAAATGTTTTTTTTACCAATAAATGTTGTATTCTTGTATTCTTGTATTCTTGTAAGTAAGGAATTACAAACGAGTGTTTGTTATAAGCCCGAGGTGAAACCGAGGGCTTTAATAACACGAGTTTGTAATTCCTTTACCGCCCGTGGCACACACAATGTTTTTCATCACACTTGTGAGGAAATCTTAATAAAATAACCTTACTTTTCGACCCAGTATGACAAGAAAATATTAAAACAGACAATGACATTTGTCACATATGTCCATAGACAATGCGAACGTCAAGTCACGTTCGGAAACCATAGCGGTAACGGCCATTTTAGTTGATTTTACATTTGCAAAATAAAGAAATACATTATTCAAACATTTAATTAATGTTACCGAAATATGTGTTTATATGTATTTGCAATTACAGTTATCTTTAAATAAATATTTCAGTGATAAAAGTTAAAAAAGTAAGTTGGCGTTTCCTTTGAACATGACAAATAAGAGTAGGTAATACAGAACCAGCGTTTCAAATTTAAAAAGAAAACCATTACGCCCTAGGGCGTAATAGGCCATTTACGGCCCACAGAACCTACGTGTAATGACACCATTTTCGAGCAAGTGTGATGAAAATGTTTTATACAACTTTTACATACTTTTTTACACAACTCAAATGCCGTATCCGCTACAAGCTCCATATAAAGGACCTTATCCAGTCTTGAAGCGCAATGACAAAGTTTTTACATTACAGTTGCCAGGGCGTGTTATCACCGTGTCTGTTGACCGTCTGAAGCCCGCCTATACTTTGAATCTTAATCAATCTCAAGATGATCCTCTTGCAACGTGTACTAGGTCAGGACGGACTATCAGACGGCCAGTACGCTTCGCTTGAGGGGGAGCCCTGTAGCTGCCGCGCACCGTGTCGCGCAGTGTCAACTGCGCGGTGAGAAAAAGTCTGCGTGAAATATCAATTCGTTTTATGTAATTAAACTAGAATCGTATCGGATTTAAATGTTTTAATTTAAAGGTCCTAAAAGTAGTTACGGCTACACAGAGCAAAAGCACACAAGTGAGTGTCACTAACGAAGTTGCCAAGCTATAGTAAAGTTGATGAAAACTCCATGACATGATCCATGGACTAATTTATCGGATTTACGCGATCTACGTTTTAAGAAAATATGGTTAACTTCGCTTACCCGATGATATTGATTAAATGAGGTCCGGCTCACGCACTAGGAGGAAACTGTCGGGAATAAACCTCGCGAGCCGAAGCCACTTTAGCATTATAATATTTTATTCTCCATGCTTTATTAAATGCCTTCCCGGGAGCCCGCGGCGCCGCATACTTCCCGCGCTCGGCAAATATCGGACTATATCGCTCAGTGTTGCCAAATATACGTAAAAGTCTGTTAATGTTAATTTTCAACCCACTTGCTCATAAAATGGCTATTACACTCACAAACAATGAATTCGGGACATTTTCTATGAAAATTATATACAAAATGACCCGATTTCATTGTCCGTGAGTGTATAATGTTTAGACAACGATTGACAAACACGAACTGAACTATGATGTTACTTTTTTTAGCTATGTTGCATTATTCGACTTGGATTGGATTCGACATACCTGATGTAAAAACTTTAGTTACCAAATAAATAATTTTGAATTTTGAATTTTTTTTTTGAATTATGCCAGTTGTTATGGTAAGATTATGAACAGAAACTACAAAAAGGCCGCATCGCAGTCAGTCGCAAACAGATGCTATGTTGGAACGAGATGGACAACCAGTCTGTCTGGCGAAGCGTCGTGTCGATGGTCTGCGCGGTGAAGCTGTTTTACAAATCACTTTTCGTACGTCAACGGAAGCGCACCACGAACCCAAGCGACGAATTGCCTTGTTCCACTTCCTCAGCTGCCAACTCTTCGGTAAACGTAAGCGGAAGCGACAGGCAATCCTGGCGACGGCGGAGATCTGCTTTTGCCGTAAAGCACTATTCAATTTTTAATTTGAAGTCATACTGGTTTAGGTTTTTTACAAGAAAAGTATATTTCCTAACGCGGTATAAATAAAAAATGACGCCACTATCTATTTTGTCAAATATATAGAAACAATACATTTGGAGCAAAGTTACCCATTGACGTGGTAAAACTTTGCTCCTAAATACTAAATGTTTCTGGAGCAAAGTTGGACTAAATTTGCTCATCAAATAGGAACCGTAGGGGAGACCGGGTACGGTTGTCTCGCGGGTTGGTTGTCACAGCGTGTACTGTATCCTACCTAACATAACCTAACCTAAAGCTGATCCAAAAATGTTAAAGATAAGCCTATCTACCTAACTCTTAAACTACTCATCCTATCTACTGCTCTAATCTGACCTGATACTCTACTAATTTACAAATACTTATCATAATCAAATATCTAATGCCTACCTAACTTTAGAACACCTAAACCTAACTATGACCTAACAAAGACCTAGATAAAATTCTAGTAAGACTATTGGTAACCTAACGTAAATTTTGCTTTGTTTGGATCGTTGATTTGGCCAAGTAATCGTCTAGTGATCTAAAAGGAACCCACGTTATGTCCGGAGCTAGTAACCTTAAGTTCTTTTCACATAATAGGATGGAATTATTTGTCTTTCTAAACTTATACTAAAATAATCTAACATCTGAAATATATAACTACGCCTATAATATCAGTAATTAAGACAGACAAGATAACCTACAGCTAAGTTTAAAGTTTTCTAATTGGAATCTTACTAACCGACTTCATAAAAGGTGAAAGTAAAATATTATGTTTTATATACCAAAAGTTTTTGTTTTTGGGGTTAAAGTGCACGCCCCGCCCCGCGTGTCACAGTAGATCTCGTCTCCTGACTGGGCATCTCCCTCCCCATAGTTCAGAAGGAACTTTCTTCTTTTTTTTTATTCTTTTGGTCATCAGTCTTAATATAGCCTTGCAACGCTATTGCTGGAATCATGAGAGGACTTGTTTGCAAAGGGATATCATTACATTTAATATCAGGTATATGAATACCTCTCAAATATCAAAATTCTAATAACTGTATAAAATAATATTCTAGTTCTCTAAGTTCCTTTTATTCCACGCTAGGGTCCTCTAGCCAAATTATACGGAATAACAATGAAACATTATCGTCCAGACTTAGGTGATAGGTATTTTGGATTCGCCTTGCTATACCAAATATACCAAAGATCGTGCTTTGCTTTGATCAAGCCTCTCCAATAAGGTCACTGTCAACCGATAATTGAGTGGTTTCTTTTGAACCAAGACAACAGAATATTATTGTATAAAGCTCACAAAAGAGAAAGCTAATGCAAATAATTTCATTTCGTTAATTGTGAATAGCTATTTTTAGTCTAGTCCACAATTGTCTGATTCTACCAACGTTTCGGATATTCGACCCGGAAAATATGATGGAAAGAAACGCCAAGCATCCACCGAGGGTCGGGAAGTACTTAATATGTAAATATGTCTGTAAGTCATTTAGTCAGTAATCTTGTCTAGTAAGTCATTCAGTCAGAATTAATGTCTAGAAAGTCATTCAGTCAGTATAAATGTCTAGAAAGTCATTCAGTCAGTAATCCTACCTAACCTACTTCACCTACTATAAAATCATTACTCTATCCTACTTCAGTACCAATAACTAACAAGAAAAGCAGTACACTTACTCATACTACTCTTCACTAACCATTACCTACCAAAATATACAACAAGTCAAACTAAAATATCTTGAAGACAAGCAGTACACTTACTAAACCACTCATCTTCACTAACCTAAGTAACCTAATCCTATCAGCTATACTAACCAACTACTCTAAACGATAATGCAAACTAGAGACCCGGGTCTCACATTTAAATTACTCGCGATGTTTTCCGATAGTGCAATGGAAAACTCCTAAGCTAAAGCTACATAAGTCGGGTAAGGAATCCCTTAGACCTAACACCTATTCCTTGTGTGCGTAGCTATGTCTCGCGATAGGGGTTGGGACAGCGAGGACAAAGCCAAAATAGAAGTGAATATATAAATATATAGATGCACTAGGTCTAGACAATGGTCACTTTGAATAGCCTGGTCTAGCCACTCAAACTGACGAAAGTCCAGGGAGCTAAAAGTTTGTGCTTGAGTATAAACAAACCCTGCCGTCGCTCCAGACAGACAGTAAAACGCCAACCGCCGAACTAAATACGCTTTCTAGAAACAAAAGTCTATCAGTTAGCACCGCAAGGTGACCTGCCTTCAGTTCTAGAAATCCAACCCGACTCTGGCTGGAGCATAAATAAGGTTCTCTTGCTAAAACAAAACCCTCCCAAATTAACGCTAAACTAAAATTCTCAAACCCACAAAACTATAATTAAAATAAACTAAAACTGCAAACCCCACTAATAAACTGATACGGAACTCTACACTATTAAAATATATGATTCTCCAATACAGATCATACGAGCATTATAAAATACCAGCATGGCCCATTTCGGAGAAAAATACACTGCACAAATAAGCTAAACTGAAACGCTCAATTAAACACTGTATCAAATAAAATTAAACTGAATTAACACTATAAACCCACACTAAAGTTCAAAATATACAGTTTTCCAACAATAGAAATACCAACATACTAAATGTTAGCATATCACAAGCAAGAAAACAATATATTTAGGGAATAATCTAAATCGCGTAATTAAAACAAAAGAAATTACTATGACGCAAGAGAGACCCTATTCAGCCCGTGACAAACTAAAAGTGCCCTGATTTCTGGGTTCCAAACAGTTTTATAGAATCAAAACATCAATATTTGAGCGTCACCTCACCTCCCAAATATGACTTAATTTTAATCAACTTTGCACCCTATTTCTTAAAAAGACATAATGTTCAACATATGGTCAAACTCGCGTTACTTATTACCTTTCGACCCTATATTTTGTTAGCGTCTCCACTTGACCAAGAGAGCTTTACAGAATGGTTTTCAAACATGTGCATAAATATAGTTCTCTTAACCGATTAGAAATAAGGTTTAAATTTGAAAGTTATTTAAGTTACTCGATTGCAAAATAATTATTTTGTTTGTATCCTAATAATTTATTAGCCTACGCCGTGTTTACATTTTTTTTAGCGATGAGAAATACTATCCCCGACATACAAAATGAATTAAATTATTTAAAATAATAAAATTATTATGTTTACATAGCAGAGACATTTCAGATATAAGTAAGTACATATCTGACATGTCACAATCTACCCCCAAATTCTACGCAAATGGACATATGTATAATTGAAGTAGAATTTCTAATATAAAATTTATCAAAAGAAATAATTAGAAAACAAAACAAATCACTTATAACATTAATCCTTCCGTGCTTTGCCTTTTGGATTCGGCATGTGTGTAGTGTGTGTTTAAACCAAAGAAAAGAATGAAACATTTGAGGACCAAGTTTCCAAAATCAATGTGTTAGACATGGATAATCAAGTACCTCACAAGGACAGACTGGATTCAATGAAAAGAAAAAGGTTGTGCTAGTTCCTTTTCGACCCTAGTGGTACATACAAACAGCGCTCGCGCAACAGTCTTGCTTTGCTTGTCGACAGTGAACGATAACTGTTGTATCCCCTCTTAAAACCAATCTTCTTTAATAGCTACGGTCACTAACTAGTCAATACTAACACTGTTATCTGGATCTTTTTCCCTCAAACACATCACTCCCACCTTGGCGAATGACCAACAATGATAAGACGTTATATCGAAGGTAAACATGACTATGTCTAGTTTAACCTACTTTTGTTTTCCAAAACAAAAGCTTTGACTAACTATTGATCTTGTTTTACTTCACAAGTCAATAAAATAAAAATATAAATAGTACTGACTTAGGAAAAGTACAACATATATATATTTTTTTTTTAGCGAGAAATAAATCTAAAATATTTATGTAATTTCTTTTAGAAATTATAGATGAATGTTATTTATCAATAAAATTATATCGTTTCTTTACTTAAATTCAATTTATTTTCAGAAATCAACAAAATAAAAGCCTTACTTTATGCAGTTATGCTTTTCCCTTTTAAGAAAGCACTATTACGTCTCATTACTGTCAGTTGTGTATAATCAGTCTGTGTATTAGCTTCTTGTGCAGTGTGGAAACACCAGGAAGGCAGATAAAACCGCATATGCCCAATTAGTAACTTTTTTTTTTTTCATTACTAATATTCTGGCTTAAACCTAACCTTCTACATCCTAGTGTTTCATTTGTATAGTGTAGTGTAGAAGTCAAAATGCCAGTAACAATGTTTTGTTTAAATCTAAGCTATGTTCCATCAAAGGGTACTTTTATTACTAAGTAACTATTTCTTATATACATCCCCCTTTACAATTCTCTCCTTTCACTCCTTGCATATCACTATAAATCCCATTCCTTTTAATACTAAAATTCTTACTTCTCAACTTCCATTTCTATCACGCTACCCAATTATGGAACAGAACTTCGTGATGCAAATTTATAAAGTATGTTTTAGATCTATGTCCAAATGCAAAAAATATCTAACATTTTAACTACCCAATTTTACTTTAATCATGAGTTTTGCATGATAATCACAAAATTTCTATAATAAGTTCGAAAACATATCACCACTTCCAATAATTAACTAACCAAGCAGTATCAAAGTGATAACTGCAGCGCAAATGCTTTATCTACCTATAAACTGAAATCAAACCTACTATACACACAAGTATACATCGTCTCATTTAAACAAAACTCGGATAATACGATTTACAGATCCATAAACAAACAAAAAACTCCGAATTCTCGACAACGATGGACATAGCTGGAAAATTTCAAAATGAGATGAATTAAATGTTGATACTAAAATATAAAAGTTCCTTATAACAATATTATAATGACCTAGTTACATATTTTACTAAATAAATCGAATTATAATACAGTAAAACTTTACATGATGTGTAACGTAAACACATTTTTTTTTTCTTAACGTGTAAAACAGGTATTTTTCTATCTTTATACAATAATCTCTTACATTACTTAATTATAATAAGCATAATCTATTTGTAAATCTAAGTTTATTTAAGTTATAATTGTCTTAACGAATTCTAATTAGTACTAATGAACAGATAAGTCAACAAATAGAAATTTTAATTTGTATCAATCAATAAAGCATTCTATAATTATTTCTGGGTTGAACGAACAAACTACTACAACAATCTACAAAAGACACTTACAATTTAATGTTACAAGTTCTAAAATGTCTTGTCGCGAATTGGTTTACCCAATCTGCAATGGTGCTACCTACAACCTGACTATTTTGGCTCGATTTCTCATAAAGGTAACATAATTTTAATTTCTTAAATGTTGGACGTTTCCAATAACCGAAAATAGATTCATAGTATATCTCACTTATCTATCACTTTAAAAATATCAGGAATCGAACCTGATTATCCGTTCCTATTATGACTCCTAAAGTATTACTAAAATATAATACAAGTTAATCTAAATGAACTATTTGGAACTAAAGTTTAAATTACAAAATATACGTTTTATGTACCTATTTGTCATTAATGAACTCTAATTATTTTATATTATCTGCAAGTTTGCTTAAATTTGTGCTGTGTACTCACATTATTTATAGTTAATGCAAAAATAATGTAAGCTTGACGAGTCAGACTGCCTTGAAGAATACGCGGTATACTACAAGTAATTTTTCGCTACAAAAAAAAATATAAAGGTAGAGCAAAATTTACAGCAAGATATATATATGACTACAATACTAAAATTGAATAATTTAGACTTCATAGAGAGTAGTTGGAAACCAAATTAGAGATTACTATAATTGTAATTTTCATAAATTATAAGTCTACCCCCCACTGATAAAGCTTTTAATTTTCTAAAGTTACCTTAAATGAGCTTAGAAAACTTAAAGTATTACTAACTCTTTTTTTTTCTATCAACAACTTATAAAAAATATTCCAATACATAATTAATCACCTATTTTCTAAACAACAAAACTAATATATGTCTAAAAAAAAACTACAAAGAAATCATTCGTTAACCTACGTAGCTAAATCACTACAATGTCAGATAGATACTTTATCACGTTACTACACAACACTACGTTAACGTTTGATACAACAATGAAGTTCTTATTCTACCAAACTCATAACATAACTATCTTGTATAATGACAATAATTTGTTCCACTAACTGTACCTTAAAATAATCTTATCTATTATTGATCTTATCTTATCGAATTATAAAAATCCCGAAAGTACACTACATTAAACCATGACTATTTTATACAAGCATGCAGGTAATCTACAAACAAACATACAGCTCACCCAATAAAAGCAGCAACACGCAACCACTAATGCAAACTAAATTTTGAATGCAATTACACCACAAACTCTAACTACATTCTTTACGTTTCTAAACACAGGTAAGAAATACGTTAATAAAGAAAAAAATTAATCCGTTATCAGTTCCTTTATTTAACACTACGTTAAAGCAAACGTACGCGTAATACACCTACAGATCAATTTTTTTTTTTAATATCGAACTAATGTTAACTATTGTTTTAATGAAAACACCTAAATCTCATGGTAATTCTGTCTGTACAAAAAAAATACGTGAATACTCTAAACAAAACCAAATATGCGACTCTGTCTAAATAGATCTACTCAATTTAAATGTTTAACGTAATCAAGATCTTAAATGGCAGCTTGTAAAAAATCGAGTCAATACAAACATGATAATTTCGTAAAACTTCTTTTGTATCTCTACCATTGACCCAAGAACAAAAGAAACTTGTAAAAACGCTTTCGCTACCTGTTTCGCTCGCTTGTCCACTAACATTCAAATAAAAACAACATCGAAGTTGTATAGCACCCTTACAGCTGTACACATTTTTTTTAGGACAAGAGGGAAAACAAAAGTTACCTATTATGTAAAACAATACTATTAAAAGGTATGAATTAAACTACCTATTATACAATACCTAAATATCATCATAATTCTAGGACTCAGTACAAAATACTCTAAGTCTTAAGATAAATAAGCCGGTGGGAATCAGATGAAATAGCTATCTCACTATTACTACAATAAGTATACGAAGTCAAAACTATGCTACAGAACCAAATGTCAAGTCTAACCAGTGTTCACTAATGTGCAACATTTCAATTAAACTCAAAAGTCTACTACTGCAATTCTAGATTTAGTATTTACCTAAATGACTAAGTAATCATTCTTATACAGTGTGTTACCGGTATGCGGGCTTTTATTAAAACTGATAATAATATGCTTCATTAGCAATCGTTTGCAAGTATTAGCAAATCCTAATTATGCGAATTAACAGCACAATTCAATTTCCTAAATCCGCACTTTAAATGTAGTAGGTGTACTACGTAATTATCGTTATTCATATCGCTGATGCACTTGGTACAAGGCATGTCGTGGTACGGAGGTGAAAAGTTGAGAAAAACAATCCCACAATTAATGCCGTCCTTATCATTACGTTTATGTATGGAGTTTTTTACACAGCTTAAAGAGTTTTTTCTAAAATTTGACATGACAATTACAAAAGTATTGACATTGGCTTGTCAAATTACAAAACAAACATTTATTTGCAAAACTGATATTTTTTTGCGTTAAAATGGCTAAAGACACATGTGAATTATCTGACATGATTTGTGCGACACGTGGAAATGTTCCTCAAGCCTTGAGACTTTATCGAGAGTGGTTTCGAAATCAGCGGCATCCACATAATCTTCGTTTGATAACAATGGCTGTTCAGCGAGGTCCAGAGAATGCATGGTCCTATCTGGTTAGTCTGAAAGGCCTATAAACGGAATTGTGCACGTACAACTTGAAGAAAGGATTCTCAATCACTTCAAACAGGTCCAAATGTCTAGTATTCGTATTGCTTTTCAAGTTTTATTTTATTAGTGTTGTTTTTCCGTAGTTTTCTTAAGTGTAGCAATCCTGGTATCTCTAATTGTTGAAATAGGTAGATGCAGGCATTTATCTTGATGTCTTCGTTATAAACATAGAATGAAGGGCTGGCATTTACATCTAATTGTCAATTTAGTACTTTGCTGTACATTGCTTGCAATTAAAATTTTGTTAGAAAATTTATGAAATCGGAATTTTAGTCGATGAATTAAATGAAGGTCATGGTTAGGTTAAGAAACAACGTTACTTTACCCTACTTTAAAAAAAGCCTGCTTGGTGGTAACGCACTGTATAATCTTTAATTAAATTGTCTACCCCCCGACCATACAAATATGAATTTCTTTAAAGTCTCTACATCAGACAAAAACCCTAATGTTTTGATGCTAAAACGTCTATGTCCTAGACCTGACACACCGTAGACTCCTGAAATACTTAAAGTAATCTAGAATTGCTATATTACACACGTAATGCATTTGCTAAACTATTTATCCTTATGTTGGCAATTTAGGTACCAATTTAAGATTGTCTACTTTGTTGCATAACTTAGACTTATTCAAAATAAATTATACGTTCAATATAACCATTAAGAACCATTATTACACTAATGTTTTCACATACATACATACTTTACAATACTATTTAAACATCGGTTTCCTATCATTTACTTTATAATACTTTTTAAAGAAATAGAGCTTCTATATTCACATTTATATAAAATAAAACCGACCTAAAGTTAATTTTATATTGCCCTACAGAAAAATGCAATACATGAACGTCAACTATTTTTTTCCTAACAACAAACTCGACACTCGAACATTTGGCGATAAATCTCTACACTCTTAACACCAACAAAAACTATCAAGTACCTGTGCGTGAACATGAGAACAACACTTAAACATTCTAACTCCATAATTATTAAAAATATAAGTGCCTGAGAACGCGCTCTACATACTTATAAGCTATCTTTAGTTAACACTTATGACTAAACTTCATCTCAAGTTCGGCGAACTAATGGCAATAAATTTGACTCAACTATTTTATAAAAAATGACGCAAGAACTAGTGGTCGCATCGTTGGGATCGTCTCTTAAAAATATTATTTCGTTCGACGTTTCAAATAATATTCATAACTAAAGCTTATTCATTCTCTTATTAACTATCAAGTAATTAGTTTTCTTATTTCCTACCTTTATAACATGTTGCGAAGTAAGCTGTTCTTATAAAGGAAATAGACAACAACAATACTTTAGTTCAAATAAATAACTAACTAACAAGCAGTCCACCTGATGGAAGTAAGAAACTGCAGCCTAAGACAAAAGGTAGTAAATGCTACTCTGTGTTCATATACACGATACTGATATTCTGAAGCTAGTACACTCAGAAGATGGCTATTCACTTAACAGTAAAATTAATTACTATAAATCTTATTAATGTAAATAATATTTGCTACCCCCAGATTGTAATACTTATAAACACTCGTTTAAAATTACTTTCCGATTTCGATGAAATTTTTCTTTTCTCGTTTTAAAACAAAACTACTTACATTTACTGAATCTAAATCGTTTATTGTTAAACACTACCCCCAATAAATACAGCTTTTATAATGAAACACGAGTTATTTCACTGAGAATTAAGACTACTTATTCTATAAATCTAGACTTAAACTGTTCTTAGTACTTAACTATCTTATTTCACAAATAACTCCAACATCCCATATGCTATCGCTTCACGGCAACAAAATGTGTGGCTATAATAAATTACAACCACACGTGTGATCCAAACAAAGCAAAATAATCAACAAGTATTTAAGACAATCTACTTAATCTAACGTATGAACCTATTGTATTAAATATAAACTACCTATAAAATAAAATCAATCTATAAAAGTGACAAAATGATGATAATGAATCAAATAAGATAATATCCTAACCATAACTAACATAAATAAAAGTACCGCGTAAGAAACTAGCAAAAGTCTAGAAGTATCTTAAGGTCAAAAGAAGGTCAGATGGCAAAATTAAAAGGAGGCCTATGTTAGAAAGAATGATGATGATGATAATGATGAAATCCTGGTCACGATGATGATGATGATATCCTGGTCATGATAATGATGATAATATCCTGGTCACGGCACCAAAATGTACTGTATCCTACCTAACATAACCTAACCTAAAGCTGATCCAAAAATGTTAAAGATAAGCCTATCTACCTAACTCTTTAACTACTCATCCTATCTACTGCTCTAATCTGACCTGATACTCTACTAATTTACAAATACTTATCATAATCAAATATCTAATGCCTACCTAACTTTAGAACACCTAAACCTAACTATGACCTAACAAAGACCTAGATAAAATTCTAGTAAGACTATTGGTAACCTAACGTAAATTTTGCTTTGTTTGGATCGTTGATTTGGCCAAGTAATCGTCTAGTGATCTAAAAGGAACCCACGTTATGTCCGGAGCTAGTAACCTTAAGTTCTTTTCACATAATAGGATGGAATTATTTGTCTTTCTAAACTTATACTAAAATAATCTAACATCTGAAATATATAACTACGCCTATAATATCAGTAATTAAGACAGACAAGATAACCTACAGCTAAGTTTAAAGTTTTCTAATTGGAATCTTACTAACCGACTTCATAAAAGGTGAAAGTAAAATATTATGTTTTATATACCAAAAGTTTTTGTTTTTGGGGTTAAAGTGCACGCCCCGCCCCGCGTGTCACAGTAGATCTCGTCTCCTGACTGGGCATCTCCCTCCCCATAGTTCAGAAGGAACTTTCTTCTTTTTTTTTATTCTTTTGGTCATCAGTCTTAATATAGCCTTGCAACGCTATTGCTGGAATCATGAGAGGACTTGTTTGCAAAGGGATATCATTACATTTAATATCAGGTATATGAATACCTCTCAAATATCAAAATTCTAATAACTGTATAAAATAATATTCTAGTTCTCTAAGTTCCTTTTATTCCACGCTAGGGTCCTCTAGCCAAATTATACGGAATAACAATGAAACATTATCGTCCAGACTTAGGTGATAGGTATTTTGGATTCGCCTTGCTATACCAAATATACCAAAGATCGTGCTTTGCTTTGATCAAGCCTCTCCAATAAGGTCACTGTCAACCGATAATTGAGTGGTTTCTTTTGAACCAAGACAACAGAATATTATTGTATAAAGCTCACAAAAGAGAAAGCTAATGCAAATAATTTCATTTCGTTAATTGTGAATAGCTATTTTTAGTCTAGTCCACAATTGTCTGATTCTACCAACGTTTCGGATATTCGACCCGGAAAATATGATGGAAAGAAACGCCAAGCATCCACCGAGGGTCGGGAAGTACTTAATATGTAAATATGTCTGTAAGTCATTTAGTCAGTAATCTTGTCTAGTAAGTCATTCAGTCAGAATTAATGTCTAGAAAGTCATTCAGTCAGTATAAATGTCTAGAAAGTCATTCAGTCAGTAATCCTACCTAACCTACTTCACCTACTATAAAATCATTACTCTATCCTACTTCAGTACCAATAACTAACAAGAAAAGCAGTACACTTACTCATACTACTCTTCACTAACCATTACCTACCAAAATATACAACAAGTCAAACTAAAATATCTTGAAGACAAGCAGTACACTTACTAAACCACTCATCTTCACTAACCTAAGTAACCTAATCCTATCAGCTATACTAACCAACTACTCTAAACGATAATGCAAACTAGAGACCCGGGTCTCACATTTAAATTACTCGCGATGTTTTCCGATAGTGCAATGGAAAACTCCTAAGCTAAAGCTACATAAGTCGGGTAAGGAATCCCTTAGACCTAACACCTATTCCTTGTGTGCGTAGCTATGTCTCGCGATAGGGGTTGGGACAGCGAGGACAAAGCCAAAATAGAAGTGAATATATAAATATATAGATGCACTAGGTCTAGACAATGGTCACTTTGAATAGCCTGGTCTAGCCACTCAAACTGACGAAAGTCCAGGGAGCTAAAAGTTTGTGCTTGAGTATAAACAAACCCTGCCGTCGCTCCAGACAGACAGTAAAACGCCTGGCGGCGAAGGTTCAAAATGATGTAGGCGACAACGAATTCAATTTAACAAACTGTTTAATGCTGATATTAAAGAATATCTACAAAACAATCGAATAAGTAAGTACTAAGTAAGTAGTTGTCGGCGCGCGCGCGTCGCGGTGTCCGTCGGAGGAATGCAGGGAGCTCGCAGCGGCGGTGTGCCGGGGCAGCAGGCGGGGTAGCTCCGGAGCATGACGGCGGGGATATTTAGGGTTCGCTGGGCAGCGCGTTAACAGGCTGGGCCCCTTGGAACAGGTCCCTCTGGTCCAATCTGGTGGGTAGTGGGCATAGCCTACAATGTTGCTCGTCATGTCCTGAACGCAAGCAATTTGTGCAGAGATTTAATTGTTTGACTTTATTGATTCTGGTTTCAATTGGCATTGACTTGAACTTTAAACACTGGTAAATGGAATGGTTATTTTTGCAAACAGGACATGGATATTTATACTGTGATTGGTTTTGTAAATTGTTGACGATGAATGCTTTAGGGCGATTATATGTGACGTCACTGAATCTACGTGGTTTGGTTGAAGCTTGCGTTTCTTCCATGGTCTCTAGCAAGTCCGCGCGATTTTTTAAGAAATTATTGAATTCGTCTAAAGTCGGAAGATCCTTTAGGTTGTGGCGCTCGGATTCCCAGTCTCGTACTGTAGCCGAGTCCAGCTTGCTAGTTACCATGTGTATGACAAGAATGTCCCAGTGCTCTGTGGGTAACTTCAGAGTTTTCAAAGCCCTCAGGTTTTTGTTAATCGCATCAATTGTGTTTCTTAAGGCCTTTGAAGACTCTTGGAGCACAGGAGTCATGTTAAACAATGCGTGTAAATGGTTATTCACTAAAATTCTATTGTTATTATAACGATCACAAAGCAAATCCCACGCGACGTCATAATTATCAGAAGAGAATTCTAATGATTTGATCACAAGTGAAGCACCGTCCTTTAAAGAATTTCGCAGATAATGAAATTTATGAATATTTGGAATAGATGGATTGTCGTGGATAAGTGATTTATATGTATCGTGATACTCTAACCAGTCTTGAGAGCGTCCAGAAAAGTTGGGTAAATGAATCGTAGGTAATTTAATGTTTGGCCCACCTGTGAGAGCAGTAACGTAATTAGGCCCCGTTACCGAATTGCCATCTAGCGACGCAGAGGCGGCACCAGCCGCGGCGTGCCTGCTGAGCAGCTCCTGCGCAGCAGCCACGGCGCCGAAGTAGTTTGTCTCGAAAGTTTCCCGTTCCACGTGCTCGTCACCTGCAATTTCCGTTGTATTTTCTATGTCAGTTTGATTTGAATCGAAATCATTGTACATATCTTGTATTTTGCTTAATCGGGCAGTTAATTCGTGAATTTGCAAATTATTTAAGGTTCTGCTAGGCAAAAGCGTGTCTAAATAGCTTTTAAATATGGTAAGTTTTGATTTAAAGGAGGCTCGATTCCTCTTTAATGCCTTTAAATCCATCGTGGCCTGCAATGAATCAAGCTAAAAAGAGAGATGATAGAAAATAACCTCCTTTTATGAAGTCGGTTTAGCAACAAAGGGTGGTATTTTTGCAATTTTAGGCAAGAAGCATGAGATGGAAAGAAAGTTATATCCTTTAGCTGTAAAAACAAATTAATTAATCTTTAAAAAATGGAAAGTGAACGATACGTAAATTTTAAATGCGTGCGGGTGTGCGACGGCCTTAGGCAAGCAGAGAAAGTCAGGCAAGCAAGCGCAAACAAGATGGAGGCGTGCACGTGTGCGCGCCACGAAGCCCGGGCCCCCCGCACCGGTCACGTACGCAACGGTTCCTGGAATGTTCGAAATTAATATTAGAAACGAAAGAAATAAATGCACGGCACTGATCCAGACAGATAAGCACCGTAATTAAGGCCCTTTGTTTGCAATACAAAGTGGAAGAAAAAATAACAATTTTGTGAAAAATATTTAAATATGAGCGAAAATTAAACCTTTAGTAGGTAAACTTTAGGTAAGAAAAGGTTATTTGAATAAAACTTAATAATTGCGTTGGATGGAAATAGATTCACTTTAGGTGACGTGAAACGGAAAATAAATTTAATGGAAAAAATAAACAAATTAATATGACGGTGGATTGAATTACGATTGCGCAAATTACTATTGTGATTTTACACTAATGATTGGAACGAACTCACAAATACTCGCTGCAAACCCCTTTTCCTGGTTTCTCGAACTGGTTAGGTACGTTTCTTGATGTAGAAATTGTAGAATGCGTTCTTGATACGCTTAATTGATGCGATGAATTTTGAATTTTGAAGTGGTGATTCCTCCGACGTAGCTGGATGATAAGCTTGATACGATGCAAAGTTAATACCGGGCGCGCGTCTTGAATTTATAGTTAACTTGACCTCGCCTATACGTTATTTTTTCCTTGTTCGAAACTGATGCTTCTGGAATCTTCTTAAGTACGTATCCGGCTCGAAACTTGGCGGCGAAGGTTCAAAATGATGTAGGCGACAACGAATTCAATTTAACAAACTGTTTAATGCTGATATTAAAGAATATCTACAAAACAATCGAATAAGTAAGTACTAAGTAAGTAGTTGTCGGCGCGCGCGCGTCGCGGTGTCCGTCGGAGGAATGCAGGGAGCTCGCAGCGGCGGTGTGCCGGGGCAGCAGGCGGGGTAGCTCCGGAGCATGACGGCGGGGATATTTAGGGTTCGCTGGGCAGCGCGTTAACAACGCCAACCGCCGAACTAAATACGCTTTCTAGAAACAAAAGTCTATCAGTTAGCACCGCAAGGTGACCTGCCTTCAGTTCTAGAAATCCAACCCGACTCTGGCTGGAGCATAAATAAGGTTCTCTTGCTAAAACAAAACCCTCCCAAATTAACGCTAAACTAAAATTCTCAAACCCACAAAACTATAATTAAAATAAACTAAAACTGCAAACCCCACTAATAAACTGATACGGAACTCTACACTATTAAAATATATGATTCTCCAATACAGATCATACGAGCATTATAAAATACCAGCATGGCCCATTTCGGAGAAAAATACACTGCACAAATAAGCTAAACTGAAACGCTCAATTAAACACTGTATCAAATAAAATTAAACTGAATTAACACTATAAACCCACACTAAAGTTCAAAATATACAGTTTTCCAACAATAGAAATACCAACATACTAAATGTTAGCATATCACAAGCAAGAAAACAATATATTTAGGGAATAATCTAAATCGCGTAATTAAAACAAAAGAAATTACTATGACGCAAGAGAGACCCTATTCAGCCCGTGACAAACTAAAAGTGCCCTGATTTCTGGGTTCCAAACAGTTTTATAGAATCAAAACATCAATATTTGAGCGTCACCTCCCAAATATGACTTAATTTTAATCAACTTTGCACCCTATTTCTTAAAAAGACATAATGTTCAACATATGGGTAAGGTCGTAAAAAAATGTACTATTTGAAAACTTTCAAATGAACCCATGTTTTCATCCAAATAAAATGTGACCGTTCATTAAATTGTCACTATTGTTTTATTATAAGGTGGTAATTACATCTTAAACTTAACGCAGCAATAACCAGATTTAGTCAATTGTCTTTAATTAGAAAAAAAAACTTAATTGTTTCATCAATAAAATACAACCTCCATACATTTTTTTTCTGTCTCCTTGCTTCCCAAGGGTAGAATAATTTGCATAGTTAAAATAAAATTTGTAGTGGTTTTAAAATTCTAGTTCACTTATATAAAGCGATAAAAGCGACGTTTAATAATATATACATTGTTTAAATTAAGCAATCTTAGAGTACAAAAATCATAATCTAGAAACTTGTCTCCAATTTTTTCTTGTGTGTTATTCTAATTTGAAATTTAGGTAGATTTTTTGTTTACACGAGTTGGCAACATATCGGGACAATTTAGTGTGCGGCAACACCTTACGGTAACTGTCAAATGTCAGTTTTCACATCACTACTCAGTCTGTGGTCGCGACAGTTATCGGCTGTGAATTAGTTGTTTTGGTGCGCATGTTTTGGCCATTCAATCTGAGATTTTTACAAGGTAAGTTCGAAAATATTGTTTATTACGTCCTAAATTCAGAAAATACAGGCAATCAACAAAGCAAAATCATGTTATAAACTGAAATCGAACTAAATTTGTAGCCGGTATTCGTTTTTGAAGTTAGAATTTTCGAGTGTGTTTGTTCCAGTTCGTTATGTGTGTTATGATAGTATGTTATGCACACACTGGAAATCTGTAAAGGTAGTTGTACACAACAGTTAACCGACTGTGGCGAAGTCAAAAGGAGGGTAATGTTATTGACGTATGTAAGTGAAGTGAAACATCATACAGTGCAGATATATATCATTATTATGGGCGATTTTTAGCAGACGGTGATCAGTGTATAAGTACACTGATCACCGTCTGCTACCCTACTTAAAAAACAATTTTAAAGGTAAGCCTTTAAAATTGTTTTTTAAGTAGGCTTTTTTTACCTAAATAATGTTATCGCGTGAACCGTGATAGCTAGACAGTTGATATTTTCATTTTTCACAAATGATGTATTTTTGTTGCCGCTATAACAACAAATACTAAAAACTGAATAAAATAAATATTTAAGGATACCCTCTCCCATACAATAAAAGTGATTTTTTTGCCATTTTTTGTTCGATATTAATAACGGAGTAGGTAGATTTTTGAAATACTTACAGAATATTTAGTTGAATATTCACTTTAAAAGTAAATAATTATATTAAAATAAAACAAATATTTGAGGGGGGCTCCCATACAACAAACTTGATTTTTTTGCCGTTTTTGTTCTATATTAATAACGGTAACAGGTAGACGCTTGAAATATTCACTGAATATTTAGTTATATATATATATTTTTTAAAGAAATAATTAAATTAAAATAAAACAATATTCAAGGGGGGTCCCATACAACAAACGTGATTTTAATGCCGTTTTTTTTAGTTTAGTTTCAGCTTATTAACGAGTATTTTTGAAATACAGACTTAAGTACGGAACCCTCCATGCGCGAGTCCCACTCGCACTTTGCCGGTTTTTTTAATTTATTTAATTTTATTTCAGATGCCTACTCCGGCCGAAAGGCAAAAACAGTACAGGGAACGGCTCAAACAGCAAAACCCTGAAAAATATGAAGCTTCTAAAAAAAAGAACGCGGAAAGAACAAACAGGAATAGAAAAAGGATCAAAGATTGTCAATCTATAAAAGAACAAGAAGAAATGCGAAAAAAATGGAGGGAGGATAAAAAAAAAATAAAAGAAAAACAGTCTATTGAGGTTGAAGACGCAAGAAAAAAGATGCAAAAACGAATTAATAAGTTTAATTATGGCATTAAAAAAGAAAATGTTGAATTAAAGGCTAAAATCGCATCAATGACTAAAGTGATTAAAAAGTTAAGAAAAAAAATTAGCAGAATTCAGCGAAAAAATAACGAATTAATTGAATTAACTAAGCAATTTAAAAAACAATATGACGACACAGATAATTCACAAGATACAGAGTATACAGTAATTCAAGAAAATAACGAAATGACCCCTTGTGCAAAAGCAGATAGCTTCATTGATGAAAATTTACCGACTATTTCCATTGAAGAAAAGAAAAAAGTTAAAAAACGACTTGTGGAACACAATGTTTTAGTAGATTCTCTGAAACAATGTTATGAAAGTACTCAAAATAGAGAGGCTAAACGCGTTATCAAAAGTGTCGTAGATGGTTCGACCGTCACAAAATATAAAATGAAAGGGAAGATGGCAACTTATTTAGGATTGAAAAAAATACGTCGTATACAAATAAAAAATAGAAATTATTTGTTACTAAATGAACTTAAACAGTTTTTTGAACGGGATGACATCAGCCGGGCTACAGCCGGAAAAAAAGAATACAAAACGTTAAAAAAAGACAAAAGACAGAGGAGATACTTACTGGACACCTTAGAGAATTTATTTAAGAAATATAAATCTGAAGGAGGTAAAGGCAAATTGACGACATTCAAAAAATACAGACCGTTTTATATCTTGCCACCTAAAGTATCTAGTCGAGAAACGTGCGCGTGTATAAAACATGAGAATATACTTATGAAGGCTAAAGTATTAAAATCCTTGGGTTTGATTAATAGTCATTCTCTTGATGATATACTCTCTTCGATTTTATGTAACCCGAAATCGAAAGAATGCTCCTATGAAGAATGTGCTATATGCGAAAAGAAGTCATTGGAATTCAACTTCAACTGTGAGACAAGTCTAGAAGATACGGTAAACTGGAAAGAATGGACGTTACAATCACATGAATACATAGCAAATAATAAGGAAAAAAAAACTACAAAAAAAATGATGAAAACCGAAAAAACGGGAGCACTCAAAGAGCTTATCGAAGTTTTTTTGCAAGAATTGTCAAAATTCAAAAAACACTCGTACAACATTACTCATCAGTATAAAGAACATCAGCGGTGTATCAAAAATTTAGATGAAAATACAGTAGTCATACACATAGACTTTTCGGAAAACTATGCCACCAAACTGAACACTGAAATCCAGGCAATGCATTTTGGGGCATCCCGGAATCAGATTACACTGCACACCGGTTTAATATATAGCAAGAAACGGGACCCTCTTTCATTCTGCTCAATCTCTCCGGATAATAACCATGGTCCGGAGGCAATATGGGAACATTTGAAGCCGGTTTTAGATTATATTAAAAATGAGTTTCCTACTGTCGATACCGTACACTTTTTTTCAGATGGGCCTACAAGCCAATATAGGCAGAAGAAAAACTTTTATTTTTTCGCTAATTATGCAAAAAAATATGGGTACAGGGCCACCTGGAATTTTTTTGAGGCCTCTCATGGCAAGGGAGCTGCCGACGGGATAGGCGGAACTCTTAAAAGAAAAATGGATTCCTTAGTAGCTTACGGAACAGATATTACGGACGCAAAAACAGCATACGAGCTGCTAAAGAAATCTGGAATTAAAATAAAACTTTTCTACATCCCTGAAGATACCATTCATACGCAATCATTAGAATTAATACCTGTACCTGGCACCATGACATTACATCAAGTAATTACGACGAATTCTGAAAACACTATATTATATCGCAGCCTAAGTTGTTTTTGTCCAGAATCAGAAAATAAACCAGGTTTTTGCAATTGCTTAGATGTGCAGCAAGCAACATTGATGAAACAAGTGACGCAAAAAAAGCATGATACTCCAAAATCAGGGAAAAAAACAATAACCATTCTAGCTGACATCAAAAATACGTCGGAAAATAAAGCATATTTTGACTTGCGTAAATTTGGCCCATTATCACTTAAAAGTATTAAACCTGACGTTAAACTATCAAGTGCAAATAAAACTCGGGGCAAGCCTTTAGATGTTGACGAGAAAATGGACCATGAAGATATTCACACAAATCCCATTGCATCGTGCTCCAATATACGAATACAGAATGTTACAAAGAAAAGAAAACTTCAAGCAAAGGCAAAAAAATCAAAAATTAACTACGATAGTAGCACAGATACGGAAATTGACGAACAATATTCTTTGCACAACTCTTCAGAAGATGAGTGTTTTATCTCTGATAATACAGTAGAAGAAATTGATGAAAACAACATTATGGATTTAGAAAAAATAGAACTTGGTGATGATATAAATATGACACAAGAAGAAAAAAATGTGAATGACATGGATTTGAATATTGTAAGGAGCGAGTTGAAGGAGTTATTAGATGTAAGCATGGAAAGAAACGAGATTGATAGAGCTAAGAAGGAAGAAGAAGAGAGGAGTAATATAAATAGCAATTTAAACAAAGAGCGTGACCAAATAACTAATGAAAGAGAGAATATTACTAAAGGAAATGTTGGAAAAGACATTAATATAGAATCGGAATTGATGACACCACCAGAGAAACAAAATGAAATAAACCTACATGTAAATGACAGTATTCTAGCAAGGTATTACGAAAGGAAATCCTGGAAATACTATATTGGGTTTGTAGAAAAAATAAATATTACAGAACAGGGAACTTACTATACAGTACTATTTTTAAAAACAATAAAAAAACCGCAATTAAGGTTTGTTGTTACCAAAAAAATTGATCGAGACATTATCACAGCTCAATCAATCGTGAAAAAACTTGCATTGACACAAAACACGGAAAAATCCAAAGAGTATTTTATTATGGACGCCGATTATGTCTATTTTGATGTTTAGAAAACATAAAATCTATAATGTTTAGATTTGTTTTGAGTTACTTATTCTATTTTTGTTATAAAACGAATTTGTTGTTAATTTGGAATATTATTCATTGTGATTTATAAATTTTATAATGCCGATCTCGAACAAAGATTATTCTAGAAATCTTTTCAAATACATATTTTATTTGTTATTTACTTTGCAAACGTGAAATTTGATTCAAGTTCAAATAAATATAATAAATAATCTGAGCATTTTTTTTAACCTCAAATATTCAATATTTTTAATACTCAAATGAACACTAGGCTTAACAATATTCCAGTGTGTTATTGTGTTATTGTGTGTTATATCTTCCAGTCTGTTATGGTACAGTTATTTACGATCTTACCCATATGGTCAAACTCGCGTTACTTATTACCTTTCGACCCTATATTTTGTTAGCGTCTCCACTTGACCAAGAGAGACAGAATGGTTTTCAAACATGTGCATAAGTATAGTTCTCTTAACCGATTAGAAATAAGGTTTAAATTTGAAAGTTATTTAAGTTACTCGATTGCAAAATAATTATTTTGTTTGTATCCTAATAATTTATTAGCCTACGCCGTGTTTACATTTTTTTAGCGATGAGAAATACTATCCCCGACATACAAAATGAATTAAATTATTTAAAATAATAAAATTATTATGTTTACATAGCAGAGACATTTCAGATATAAGTAAGTACATATCTGACATGTCACAAGCGGCCATAAAATAATACTAAACGAAGGAATAAGTGCATCGATTGGTGAAGTACGGAAGGATGTACAGCCCTTGCGATCTTTTAGCACCGATCGATGTACCTAATGTTTCGTTTAGTATTATTTTATGGCCGCTGTGACAACCAACCCGCGAGACAACCATACCCGGTCTCCCCTAATAAGAGAGCTACAAAAAATTGGTGTGATCGTCTGTCATTGTTTTCGTTTCGGATGCGTTCTTAATTTTATAGGTACCAACCAACATTCACAGATATCAAGGAACAACCCGTTAAATATGTTTTCGAGATTGGAGCATAGTTATCACTGTAGGAGCAAAGTAGGACCAGTTTACGGTATATATTTGCATTAGAAAGAAAGCATTAAGGAAACGAAATTGCAAAACCGCGGATTTTTGGCTGTTAATCTGTGTATTCTACATATTTTTACGCTGACCCAACGGATTAAAGAGACGTTCTGGCAATACTGATCAGGCAATATCGGGCCGCGAACCAAACGGAGCGGATACATTATGTAATACATACGCTAGATCGTCTTTCTTTGATCAAACATCCATCCGAAGTTCCATATTTACATGACAATCGGAAATAGATCTGGGGTTCTGCGCGTACAACGAAATTGTTTTCTTTAGCGAAATATTGTGCGAGTGCCTGTTCCCAATGAAATAGCATTCGATTTTTTTCATATACTTCTAAATCTGCTTTATTAATAAGGTGGAGCTCAAACCACGAATATTTCAAATGTTTAGAGGTTCGATTTCAAAGCGTTTCAACCGCATCGGTTTTTTTACTCGTGTTACAGCAAATATAGCAAGCGGTGGTGATCACTGTTAACATTTACTACACTACAAACGATAGACGGAATTGAGGCTACGCATGATTTAATCAAAAGTTGTCGTCACTGGATACTCAATATCAAGTGATACTAATTAAATAAAAATCCGGACAAGAGTGAGTGTAAATTAGTAAAGCTTAGTACATGCCTGGGAATCGAACCCATGACTTTGTGTATTAACATGCGCGGTCACTGTCAAAGATAATTAAATTGACGTTTTGACGTTACAAGCCGACTGATATGGGTTAAACATTGCGGAATAAGCGTGCCGTAATGACCGCATGTTGGTAGCCGCAGCATTTTAATACAAATGTAATTTTGAGTAAAAGGTTCGTCCGCCGTCCATCAGATGGCGTTGGCGCCGCGCCAGCGCCGGAGCCCTCTACCGGATAGTTATAATAACAAGTGCACGCTGACGCTGGCTAGTCATTCGAACGTATTTAATGGAGTACCGGAATATGCGTCACACTAGTCGAGTGGTGTCGTACCACAACCCCGCTCCCCGACAACCAATAATAAAATGGCATATACATTAATTTTTGCTTGAGTATCGCTTCGGTGGCGCGATTGGTAGAGCCCCTGTGTTAGGCCGTAAAGCCGTTGGAGACGCAGGTTCGAATCCTGCCCGAGGCATTATAATTTTTAAATTTTTCTCTTTTTATAAAAATATTGAGAACACACGGAGCGGCGCGGCGCCGCCTGCCGCGGCGGCACGCGGACCGCTCGACAGCGCGGAGAGGCGGTTTTGCCGCGGAACCGCGTGGTGCCGCTTTACGCAACGGAGAATCACAAGTTATCTCATAGGTGGAGCTCACAACTGCGAGTGGAACCGCATGTGTGCAGTGCCAACGTCGCATGCGCCGCGGCTCCGCGCGGAGGAACGGCACCTTATGCCCGGTCTCGACGGATTACCTAAATCGTGATACAAAATTTCAATCCGCTCGACCGCGTACCGCCGCGCCGTTCCGTGTGTTCTTCGCCTAATAAAAATATCTAATTACATTTGATTAATCATTGCAACTTAACTGTTTTTTTTTTAATCTGCTCCTTACTCGGGTTATTACTGTGCAATTTAAAAGACGAATATTTATTTTTTTTGTTAGTAAATGAGATTTTAACTGTGAAAATTTAAAGTCAAGTGGAGACATAGACACTTTAAGTCTAGATCTAGAATTGATTGCCTGTACAACCACAACAACCTATTAAATAAGAATTCACATTCTAAATTAGACCACATTTCATAATTACTTTGAAGGCTTACTGTAAATTCTGAAATTGAAACTAAGTACTAGTACTGTAGTGCATGCACATGCTGCGTAAAATTATTTAATTAATACTCAATATCGGCCAAAATAGTCGTGTGAACTACCTAAATTTTTTTTTTAACGTAAATTTCTCCGCTACTTAGGTATTTTTCAATGGGTCTGTATTAAAACGCATACAGTAAAACTTCCTATTTTGACAACGCATACCGTTATTAAGCATAGTTGTATTATATTCGCATAATATTAAAATGTATATTTTAAAACATATGCGTTTTAATTCGCATACCATTCATACGCATAACATTGACTACGTATAACATTATTTTTCATAAATATTTAAAAGTATAATTTTAATACGCCTAATCGGACGTTGAGATTTTCTTTTCTGTTTCAGTTGTAGTTCTAACCTAACCTACATTTCTCGTAGCAGCTCGTTTTCGTTGGGTTCACAGTTCAAACCTTTTTTTTTTTTGACCCCGGGAAATGCATAAAACTGCATACCACTACGTAACCTAAGGCCATCGGGGGTATTGGTTATGTGGGGCCACAGACCACTAAACCTAAAGACGTCGCTTCGTAGGATTGTTTCATTGAAACCGATTCTGCCAAAACTAAAGGGGCGCGGGAGACGCGACGAGCGCTTACCGCACTGTGATTAGCCGATTGAAGGTCAAGTGGGCGTCACACAGAAATATAAACAAAATGTCTGGGGGCCGCTAGTGATGTGACAATGATCGATGATTAGAGTAGTAGCTAAATTAATAAAACAACACCATTCATTCAAACATACCCCCCCCCCCCCTCCCCCCGACTTACATACATACTCTATTACACATTACTGTTTTCAAACTATTGAGTAGGACATGATTTTTAAATACTGACAGCAATGGATTGTTACTGGCATTATCATTAAATATATTGTTAATTCTTAAAAATAAAACTTTATTATAAATTGGTATTAATTTGAGCTTAATTGTAATAATTAATGCCACTATGATTTAAGTGCTGCTGTATAATAAGTTTGGGCATCGTAGTCACGGCAAAAAATTCGTTAATTTATTGTTTGTTATGTGAGCACTTGAGGCCAGACTAGGCGAGCACTTGAGGCAACAATTGTTCTTGTAAGTCTGAGTGTCAACGAAATACTATAACGGTAAACATTGCCTTTACACAACTCAGCTGATAACGAAGAATCAATATACTCATCACAGTTGGTAAGTGAAGCGTAGGAATGGCATTAGGACTTAAAAGTCGCCTGTTCCCAGATTTTGTCTATCTAAAATATTCTGATTTAAAATGGCGAGAACATACGATACTTTATTTTGTAGCATCAATCCACATTTCCTTTACCGTATATTAGGACACTTCGTAAACCTTAAAGAAATTAAACACATTTTAGTTGACATGCATTTATAATGTAACACTGCAGTCTTAAAAGACAATTTACCACTTTAAATATATAAATAATAATTAGACGCGGCTGCGCGCAAATACTTTGCCCATATACAGTGTGTTACCGGTATGCGGGCTTTTATTAAAACTGATAATAATATGCTTCATTAGCAATCGTTTGCAAGTATTAGCAAATCCTAATTATGCGAATTAACTGCACAATTCAATTTCCTAAATCCGCACTTTAAATGTAGTAGGTGTACTACGTAATTATCGTTATTCATATCGCTGATGCACTTGGTACAAGGCATGTCGTGGTACGGAGGTGAAAAGTTGAGAAAAACAATCCCACAATTAATGCCGTCCTTATCATTACGTTTATGTATGGAGTTTTTTACACAGCTTAAAGAGTTTTTTCTAAAATTTGACATGACAATTACAAAAGTATTGACATTGGCTTGTCAAATTACAAAACAAACATTTATTTGCAAAACTGATATTTTTTTGCGTTAAAATGGCTAAAGACACATGTGAATTATCTGACATGATTTTTGCGACACGTGGAAATGTTCCTCAAGCCTTGAGACTTTATCGAGAGTGGTTTCGAAATCAGCGGCATCCACATAATCTTCGTTTGATAACAATGGCTGTCCAGCGAGGTCCAGAGAATGCATGGTCCTATCTGGAGAGTCTGAAAGGCCTATAAACGGAATTGTGCACGTACAACTTGAAGAAAGGATTCTCGATTACTTCAAACAGGTCCAAATGTCTAGTACTCGTATTGCTTTTTAAGTTTTATTTTATTAGTGTTGTTTTTCCGTAGTTTTCTTAAGTGTAGCAATCCTGGTATCTCTAATTGTTGAAATAGGTAGATGCAGGCATTTATCTTGATGTCTTCGTTATAAACATAGAATGAAGGGCTGGCATTTACATCTAATTGTCAATTTAGTACTTTGCTGTACATTGCTTGCAATTAAAATTTTGTTAGAAAATGTATTAAATCGGAATTTTAGTCGATGAATTAAATGAAGGTCATGGTTAGGTTAAGAAACAACGTTACTTTACCCTACTTTAAAAAAAGCCTGCTAGCTGGTAACGCACTGTATGTACATATGATGTATAATATGTCGATATTTTTAAATTACTTGCGATGTATTGCATATTTCATGTTATCAGTTATCGAAAGTAAGCCAACACATACTATGGACATCACTAGTTCGTACTTAGTAATGCCACGTAATGGTAGACAAGGAAGGTGCGATTATTCGCATAGCGTGATAGAAAGAGACTTTGTTAAAAGACATCAACGAGTGACTACGGCAGTCTAGAAAACTTTATTTGATAATACGCATATTTAATTAGTAATTTTATTGAAATCTGCTTACCTGAAAAAATAAATTCCATCCTATTGCACGCCAGATGTTTTAGTGTTTTTGCCACACAATTTCACGCAACAATAATGCATTTTTAATCATGTTACTTACGCAACTTCCGAGAACAGACTGAAGTTAATAACGGGGGCGTGTCTCAATCTTGTAGTAAATTTACCGTATGAGTGGCAGCGGGGGTCGCCTGACTATGCGACGTCTTTAGGTTTAGTGGTCTGTGTGTGGGGCTCTCCGCTCCTGAAGGGATTGGCCTACCCACTAAAACCCAGGGATGCTACCGACCTGTGCCTTCACGGTGATGCCGTGGGATCGCTATCAAGCCACCACGACATCACCAGCACCTCCGCCCTAGGGCGGACCCTCTCCGAAAAAGGCACACTGTAGCATGGCCAGTGTGCCTTCCCTCACCAGCTCCCCCCCGACCAAATGGCCGTCCCCCGGGGAAGCAGGGACCGGCACCAGACATACGGTATCCCGGTCCCTCCCTCGCCGCCACGGGAGGACAAACGCCCCTGCCCCGCAGCCGTCCACGGAAGGACAAACGCCCCTACCCCGCAGACACTCCCGCCTGTCCTTACGGACCGCGGTGGGCCAGTCCTCCGCCTCCCGCCCCCAGCACATGAGGTAGCGGCAGCCTGCAAGGCTGAGTTCTCGGGACGCAGAGGACTAGTCCACCGCCACCACGCAGCGGCACAGGTCACCCGTCTGGTGCCTGCCCGCAGTGCCCCCCAAAAGGAGACGTCGGAGGGATGCTGCCCGTGCCCGACGCTCCGCCCTCACGTGCCGCACCTGGAGAGTCCTCTAACAGAGGAAACCCGGTGCGGGACCCCCCAACCCCCCCTGACAGGCTCATTAGCAGCATCGGCAAGTGATTAATTAGGGGCCCCTAAGAAATCACTTGCCGTTGCTCCCGGGGTGCACCGGCCAAGACGCTTCCCTTTCCTGCGGATCAACCGGATCAAGAGGAATGAGAAGAATCCAGACACTCTGGGAGGTTTCCTGTCTAGCACCCCATCACAGTTCAAACCTAACCCAACCTACTTTTCTGAAAGCAGTTCGTTTCTGTAAAGGTCACAGTTCTAACCTTTTTTTTTTTTAACCAGGAAAAATCTTGCATAAGATTCCACGCCGCCACGGGAAGACGACGTGGATATGTCGGATTCTTACCGACTAAAAAACCTGGGTGTCCTTCACGCTACCTTGGACGGCGGAGTCCCGGGTACACTTTCGCAATCTACCGCAACTCCGCCAGCAGCTGTCCCTTTACGGACCCATCCCTGGAGGGTTCTGTGTTCCCCCTTCCACCGATTGGGTACGTGCCCGGACACCCGGCACGCCCTTCATCCCGAGGACCTCTTCCAATGGATGGCAGCCGTCCCCGTGACTGTCTCCCGGAGATCCTCTTTACGGGGGCAGGCGGCGATCGTGCGCCAGCCGTCTGAGCCCAACGCGCTTGCGTCCTCCCTGGCTCGCTCCGCGGTCTCCTTCTGCCGCATCACCTCCTCGCAAAAGGAGAGTACCACTTGCCACGCCCTGTCGCTGTCAACTATGGATCTGACCACAGCTGGCAGCGATAGGTCATTCCCCACACTTGCCACCAGGCCGGTCGCAGTTCTAACCTAACCTAACCTTCTTTTCTGGAAGCAATTCGTTTTGGTAAAAGTCGCAGTTCAAACCTAACCTAACCTACTTTTCTGGTAGCAGTTCGGTTCAGTCAGCATTTACTATCTAGTAGCAAAAAAACCTAACTGTGAACAACGGGTATAAACTTGAAATTATTTTTCAAAAACCCTCATTCTATATTTCAGGTATGCCAAATCAATCGGTATGCCTATTAACTTGTATGCGTTTTTACTATTATGCCATTTAAGCGGTATGCTCCATCATCGTATGCCTAAACTGTTATGCGTTTTTATAATAGGAGTTTTAAATTATGCCTAATAAGGGACACCCATTTTCAATTCATATAAGGATTTCGTAATCGCCGACCATCCTATTAACGTCAGTTAAAAAATCTTGTAAAATTGCAGTTGCCCACAGAAGTTATATCGAGGTCGAAGGAAAAGTGTACATACCTCGCGTGCTAAAAAGAAGTGACGGTGACCTACTTTGCACGCCGTCAACTTCAATTTCCGTCAATATTATTATCAGATTTGAAAATCTGATAAGAATGGTATAGTCAATTGTTCAAATACCATCAAATGAAATGGAAATTATGTTTATGCCACACCTGGCCATAAAGTGGCTTTTTCCGCACGCTGCGCGTACGGAAAAAGCCGCTTTCTGGCCAAGTGTAGACATAAAATGATATACACAACACGGGAGGTAATAAAGAAAGCCCTCGATCGCATATTTACGTCCCTCACTTGCAGCTCGGGCCGCAAACATCTGCGATCTCGGCCTTTCTTTATATTACCACCCTAGTTGTGTAATGTTCTATTTCCATCGCTAAATTATTCTTTTGACGTCAAACGCCAAGCGAAAAACGTTCACGCTTGGTTCTTACACAAATCGACGAAATCCTTCTATCTCGATACATTTCTGTGCTCTTGATATAGTAATTGTCCGTTCAACTGGGCTAATGCTGTTAACGAATACAATGCCATTGAGCGAACAATGCCATTGAGAGAATACAATACCACAAAAAAAAATAACAATGCGTAACACGAGTAAACCCGGGCGGTCTACCTGGCTCCCCGTTGAATCTGTAAAAGCAAAACGCATTATTATTTTTTTGTTTGAAAGCATTTGCCGCCTTATCATTACGGTCATAGAACCGATAATCCGTTGAAAGCTCATAGTATCTCTAAGTCTTTTCTCTACGGAATACGCACTTGCAGACCGTCGGGCGAATGTGAAATGCAAAACAAATTAAGATCGCACTTATCTATAACTGCATTTACACTTTACTCTCTAGTAAATAGAATCTAAAATCTAATGATCTTTAAAGGCAGTTATACTTTTTTGACACTATATTCTCGTTATCCTAATTTGTGGTTTACCTCTCAATGGCATTGTATTCGTTAACAGCATTAGCCCAGTTGAACGGACAATTACTATACACATTTCCCACAAAATACAGCACAGGCCGCCAACAAAGGTGATATTTTTGAACAAAATCCGAACAAAAAATAAAACGAGCGCTGGCAGTAAAATTACGTAAACCCGATGGCATTAATTTCTTTATTTGCACTGTACCGGCAAACACGAAAAGTGGTTCATAAAAGAATTATGTGTTTACACTTTAACTGCGGACCTGCGTTAAGGCGATGCTGCCGATTCTCACCTGTTTTTACCCGACTGCGGCGAAGCCCGAAGGAGGGTTATGTGTTTGACCTGTATGTATGTATGTAAGTATGTATGTCCGTTCCTAAGTCCGCTCGTAACTACTCAACGGTACATCCGATTTTGATAAATGATACATCATTAGATTCGTCTTGATGGTGCGAGTGTCACTGGGTATGAAGTTTGTTAAAATAAACAAAATGGCGGATTTTATGCAGTTTGAAAGTGCACCGCGGTCGGGTTTTTTTTAGTAAAAAATGTGGTTATTTTTACATCATAAAATAACAGCGGACCCTATACATACATACATACTGCCCTGCTTCTAAAAAGACAATAAGCAGGCATCGGAAATTCAGATGCTTTTATACCTAGATTTGGCAAAATCTCTGAAAAAGCTAAGCAAATATGGAATCGGCTTCTTAAAATTTTGATTGTGGGATTCCGCGATTGTACAAAACGTCACAATAATGTACCTACGGTAAAATCTAAAAATATACAATTTGGAATCTCATTCCACACACATACACAAGTTCCGAAATGTATACCTACATATTTTTCCAAACACACACATACGACATAAGTCTGTTTGGCCACATGGTTGACTGGTAAATAATGCAATCTTGCATTCTAGCTGCCATTTGTAGTACATCACTTCAACCTTGATACGTCCACTGCTGAACATAGGGTATGTTAAAGCAGTCTGCTTATATTGTATTTCTCTTTTTTTCTGTGTTCGTTTCTCTATTAACCTCTCCGTGAGTGTTTGCATTGTATTACACTGACAATGATCCCGGTTGTACTTAATTGAAATTGTAGAACCATGATCGAATCATCATGTTATAATTGCAATTTCTTTTTTTTTAATTAGGTATTATTTTATTGTTGGCTTACTATGATATCACTGTTTTTCTTATTAACGGATGACTGTTATTGGCCTACTTTTATGTAAAACATCTTATGTAAGCATGTATATTTACGGCTGTTGTTGTCCTGAATACCATTAAAATAAAATAAATATAAAATAGGTCTCCCCTAAACACTTCCACAACGAGCGGTCGCACGCCTCCTGCCTCCATCGACTTCCGGCGACCATGACCAGGTCGTCAGACCATCTTGTGCCAACGTGTTCCGGTTCGTGGTCTCCACTCGAGAAACGTGCCCAGCCCAGCCCATTACCCAGCTCGCTAACTCTCGCTAGCTCTGTCGGCTGGCGGCTATGTTTTGTTTCGTCTAGTTAAGTTTAATTAAATAAATATGTAACACGATAGTAACACTTTATACCCATATTAGAAAAATTGTTTGTTATCCGTCACGTGATTTCGTGTTCACAAACTTTCACATTTATAATATTAGTGTGATTTTAAATAAGGACTAATTAAGAGCTCTCAAATAAAACTGAAATCATTTTATTAATTGAGTAGAGACCGCGCGATTTGAGAGTGCCGCGGCCTCTTAACCTGTTCCTCCGCGATAAATCAGCAGCAGCAAAGACGAGCAAACACAATTAAACGTAAGCCGATTGTATTAAGCGTTGTTTCGGGCCCAGCGTTTTGCAGAGTTTTATGAGCATAGGCGTTTATTCGCAGGACCAGCCGTTAGGTACACCTGAGCACGCACAGCTGCCGCATCCAACTCGGATAAGCAGCGTTCTGGAAACTGAAAATGATATTCGCGTTGTCCAAAATCCCACAATGGCTCAAGAAATCGCGAGAACTCGACCAAGTTTTTGAGATTCAAACTCGTCAGTGGCAAATCTCGATTTTAGCAATCTCAGTCAAGATCTCGATTAATATTTTCGAGATCACAAGAATGGTTCTAGACAGTCGTGTCCATTATGACGAATGATCGTGATTTGTGTTCATCGTCCTGGCACGAATACCTTTCCAGCATCGATTTTGGTGCACGTTCCCTACATCGTAGTTTGAGATGGTTCGCCTAGATGGTCAGCCCAGTACTGGTGATTCACATGATTAACAAAAAATTAGTATTATGTCGAATCATGATAAAATAGCAACGTTACGATTGTTGGCGTGGATAAGGTCGCAGAGAGGGCTCTAGTTATTACTTACCATCTAGTACTAGATCCTTTTTGAGGTTGGATATAAAATGCAGGCATTGTAGATTAGGAAGAGGAAGGAAGAGGATGATGTTGAAAGATGGAATGTCAATTTTCTTTGGAAACTTAAGGAAGTGTGCTGGTTTTTACGAATTTATCATGTAACGCTCATAGTTTATTTTCAATATTTAGATTGTGTAAAGAAACACATCAAGTGCAATACACCAGTCATTAAACTGGTGCGGATATTGGATTGTACCAAAACCACCAAGGTGACCAAAGGTGATCAGAAACCCGAAGGTATGTTTTTGCACTCCCTCGTCATATAAGTAATGCACCTTCCGATCGAAGCGAGGGTCGCTCCCGTGTTGTTTAACTTCCCAATTTATCTTAACTTGGTCCGATTTCCGGACATATGGAGCCCTAGTTCGGGTCCGTTGTAAAATAAACCCTGTTTATTTGTTTCCCCGCCATAAATCCCGCGAATGTGCCCAGATTGGTGCAGGCCGGAAATCGAACCCGTTTCCTCGGCCCTGGAGCACCCAGCCTGCTAATAAATTGCTAGCGCTAACCGCACAAAAGTGTTTTGTTAACCCGGTACATTGAATATTTATGATAGATGATGATTGCAGTAAATTCTGGTAGCCAGTGTAAATGTTGCAACACGTGTACGGGAGATGTAGGTATTTATCTTTAGGTATAAGGATCTGTTGTAATTTTGATGTGCATGGCAAAGTTGAGGACTTGCTTTGCTAGTCCAAATGTCAGAATTATTATTATTATTTGTATGTCTCTCCCGTGCGCGGGAGGCGTGCGCGGAGCCAAAGCCAATGCATAGAGGTCTCTTCGACAATTTAATGAAAAGCAAAGTGTACACCCAGCAGATGCTGTGTGATAGGCAGAAACGCTAATCTACACGTTCATAGATTAGCCGAGTAAAGTAAGATAGCCTTCTATCCACGATAAGGTTCCCCTCTCACGAGCACGTAGATTAGTCATATAAATATAGTATAGTATTGTATCTTGGGAGGTTAGAAGTAGAACGTAACTAGAGTAAGACTGATTACAATCATGTCCAAGTATATCGAGTTCTTTTGGTTAAAACCACCCATACCATCCCCACATATTACATGGCGACCGTGACACTGCGACATCCTGCGTGGCAAGCGTGACAAGCGATACAGAAGAAGACGCTGCGACATCCTGGTGACGTATTGAAGACTACTACATATTGCACCGTGACGAGCGATATGGAAGGCAGAATGATGGTGGTCGAACCAATGTTGCTGGTTCATTGACGGGAATGGATTTGGAGTTGCGGAGGTCGTGCTGGGTTGTGCGCGACATGGTTGGCGACGCGTTGTCCGTGCGCCGGACGGAAGCAGCGGGGGATACGGCTGCAAGCGGCTCCCTGTCGGTCGAGCGTCGAGCGGCGCGGCCAGTGATTCAAGGTGAAGATGTATAGAGATAATTAAGGTATTATGTAATTTATTTGTTTGTTTTTTAGTTGATGTTTTAATGTGTTCGTAATTTATTTTGTGTAGTAATTTGTTTATGGGAAGCCTAGTTAATTTGTTAAATATTAATTGTAGGAATATTAAGTATGTATGTTGTAACTTTAACGACATTGTTTCTAATTCAGTTAAGGAAGCAGACTGAGAGACCTTGTACGGTTACAAAAGATAAGTTATTAGCAGTGTTGTTCCTTGTTTTAAGCACAAATTTGTTTTTTAATCGGAAATATTTGTAAAAGAAAGGGGGTTGTAGCTGTGGTATGTTGAGATGACGGTTGAATTGTTGAGCATTTTAAATATTTATTCCCGGAGAGAGGCGAGTTAGTGAGATCGGGATCTCACGCGGTTGGAAATGATGGGTTGTGATTATGAGACAGATTTTTTGTTTCTTTTGCCTGTAATAGACGTAGATGGAAGAACATTTTGAGTGAATGTTGTTACGATCACAAACAAGGTTGAGATTATAGAATTATTTACAGTTTGGAACGATTGGTAGAGGAAAATATTTTGGTCTATGTCAGTGTAAAAATAGCAATGATAAATATAATTGTGCGAACTCAAATTATAATCGCAATGCGATGAGTAAGCAAGGTCAGTGACAGTTCAGAGTAAGCAGAAATCGAGAAATTGCGCTAGGTCAAACACTTCGCTATCCAAGATCAATGTTATGCTGACTGCATAGCGGCTGCATAACGTGACTCAGATAACAAGCGTGATGATTTAGTTTTTTTTCGTGTCTGTCGAAGATTATGTAGATGTCTTATAATATCAGTAATCATGTAGAATGTTTAGATAAGAAGTTAACCTTATTTGTGAATACAGGAGTTAATGTGTCTATTATAAAATATAGCTGAATTATGGAGCTAGAATTACAGGAAGTAACGGATAGGTTAAAGATGCAAGAGAATGTGAATTTGATGTTTTTTTTAGCAGAGAAGTTAGGCAGTAGGGATGAAAACAATGGCGTATTGTTATTGATTATTGATTTTTAAGCTAGAAAATTGTTGATGAGTAAAATAAAGATTTTATGGAAATGTACTGACGAAAGATTGAAGTGTTCCGTGAAGGATAGAAATATGAGATATATGAATATGAGGTACGTTGAGTAGACTCTACAGTTTAGAGGAATCAAGATTCTCCATGGGTGAAGGCACGCCAAGACGTACCACTCCGAGACTTGGTTATTTATGTGGAAGGGTAAGATAGTAGAGTTGTTATGCATTAAAGATGGGTACAATAGTAAGTTGTATGAATCAAGATTCTCTATTAACGAAGGCACGCCAAAGAGACTTCATTGGGTAATGGAAAGTTTAAAAAGATGAAGACGAGTATGGTTGGGAATGATAAAGATTGTCAGGAACAGAAGTAGCAGTACAAACGCGAGATAATATGCTTAATATGATTGACGGTTTTTTTTTTATTGAATCGTTGGAAGTGATGTTTTTGTACATATTCTATTTTGTATAAAAGTTAATTTTACCGATAAATGAATTTGGTCATAACTACCACAGTTACAACATCTCTTGGAAAATGTAATTTTTTTTTAGATATATGTATTTAAGAACGTATAGAACTTGTGAAAATTGTTGTTAAATATCTGTATTTTTAAGTATGCGTAAGTACCTGCATTTTATGTATGGGATTGTAAGTTTGCTTTGTTGATTTCGTACCTACTATTTTCTTTTCGGGGGAGGGAACCCTTACCTTTTCAGGGGAGGTGTGATAGGCAGAAACGCTAATCTACACGTTCATAGATTAGCCGAGTAAAGTAAGATAGCCTTCTATCCACGATAAGGTTCCCCTCTCACGAGCACGTAGATTAGTCATATAAATATAGTATAGTATTGTATCTTGGGAGGTTAGAAGTAGAACGTAACTAGAGTAAGACTGATTACAATCATGTCCAAGTATATCGAGTTCTTTTGGTTAAAACCACCCATACCATCCCCACATATTACAGCTGTCTCTGTCCGTGTCATGGAGCGCACACAAAGACAGCCTCCGCCAAATACAAGGTCTGTTGTTGATTGATGGAATCTAACTTTACTGGGATTTGACGGTAGAAATATGGACTAAATACTGGGCTATGGGTTGAAACATGACGGCGCCTGTTAGAAAAAATGACTCATAGCTTTCGTAGCACTGACAGACCGTGACTTGCCCTCTGCTAGACGGGCCCCTGTTAAATAGCGACATTATAAAATGGCCTAGGGGCAACACCGGTGCGGGGGGCTGCAGGGTGTCGAGAGGCGTGCTGCGCTTTCTCCAAGGCCACTCGCGGCGTTATGCCTTTTAACACTTCCAAGGTTTACAAAAGTTAGTTTGTCACACATAACATAACAGTGGTGTCAAAATTGTAGTGCCACGGGGAAGGATGGGAACATAATAAAGTCGCCGTCAATAGAATTTGCTAACTATGTAAACAAAAGGCGTAACTTTGTTTTGTCACTGTTTCTCCTTGAATTTTCACACCATCTCATCAAACACCACTGAAACCATACACTATTTAAACGGTCGTTGCCGTAAAATACAAAACCATACAATAAATAATAGAATCTAGGACATTTCATTAAAAATTTAAAATAGTTTCATACATAGGTTATTATGTCATAATGGAATGACGTTTTTGTTTCTTTTAAATTCTACAATTGTCTATGATGATAGCGTTGTGACTAAAGTTGGTGATATTGTAAAGCTGCTACACACTACCTAACTTACGCTATGTACCTAAGAAAATAAAATGAAATATTTAGACGGCATCATCGATAGAGCTACGGATGCAATAACGGCACCTTTTGTGATAAATACTGGTGGATACATAATCTTCAAGTAACGATTCGTCTTCTGATTAAGCAAATTAAAAATACCTGTTTCTTGCGTTCGATACTTGAAAAGTCCATATGTTTTGACATAAAAGAGTAAAGTAAGAGTCTTCCCCATCACTGAATTTATTTAAGTCGTACTTACAAGGTAGAATACAAAGGGTTGACGTGAATGGACAGCACTCACCGGGGTCACTGGTCTCGATGGGTGTACCGCAGGGTTCAATATTGGGACCATTCCTGTTCCTTATTTACATAAATGACTTGCCATACCTCGTAAAGACCCACCATGATATAGTATTGTTTGCAGACGACACCTCACTTATCTTCAAAGTTAAGCGACAGCAGCAAGCTTACAACGATGTAAACAATGCTATCTCTAAAGTAGTAAATTGGTTCAATGTTAACAATTTACTCTTAAATGAAAGAAAGACTAAATGTATTAACTTTATCACGCGTAACGTAAATCGCGAGCAAGCAAGTGTCATTGTGAAGGATGAGGAATTGGAACTAGTTGATAGTACAGTTTTTCTAGGTATAACATTGGATCATAAACTCCAGTGGGGTCCCCATATTGCTAATCTCTCGAATAGGCTTAGTTCTGCAGCTTTTGCAGTCAACAAGATCCGACAATTAACAGACATCAAAACAGCTCGATTAGTATATTTTAGTTACTTCCACAGTATTATGTCGTATGGTATTCTACTGTGGGGCAGTGCTAGCGCTTCAGAGCTTAATACTATATTTAAATAAATAAATAATCGTTTATTTCCAGATAACTAAGATCCATAAATTGTGTTAGTACATGGCTTAAAAAACTAAATGTTAGTATGCATTTCGGATACAGTTACATAGCACATAACACACGCTGGTCAATTTAAAATATGTATAAAAGCTAATTAATATCAAATTTGGATCAATAAAATAAAATGTCATAATCACAAATAAAATAAAATTCAAAAATATTTAAAAACAATCAGAAATTAAATTAATTACAGCACTTATAAATAAAAACATTCAAATTTAAAAATAAAAATTTAAAAATAATTCAATTCATTTTAAAACTAAGACATCTGGCCAGCGTGGAGGTTCGCCCAGTGCCTCATTATAGGGCTATCTAGCCTACTCGCCATCACACATAGGATGCTGTTGGTGCTGTCCCTTACGCGGTGCATTATGGAAGCGGTTCTCTTTCTCATAATGGCATGAAAACCGTCAATACGCGTTTCCGCGAACATGCCGGACGCACTGCAATACCTAGGAAGACCCAGCAGCATCCTAAGCGTGTTATTATACTGAACGCGTAAGGCGTTGACTGTCCTTTGAGTATAGTTGAACCACAGACAGCACGATATTTGTTCTGCAGAAGAGGGCTATTCGAGCGATATATAAGATGAACTATCGAGACTCACTTAGAGATAAGTTTAAGGACATTAATGTAATGACATTGCATTGTCAATACATCTATGAGAATATTATGTATGTACATAAGAATATCATGAATTTTAAGAAGAATTGTGACATACATAATATTAATACTAGAAATAAACTTAAGCTCGCAGTGCCCACCTCTCGTGACTCCACTCTGAATGGCCGGTTAAGGCAAGCCAGGGGCGGAGGTCCTATCACTCTTACCCATGGACCCTCCTTAAGGAGCACTCGGGTACTTACGTGGGGTCGCTACTCCCCAACAGCTCGCCACATTATTACGCTTATACGTTTACAAATTTAACAGACACAATACTTACGAGTACTAATTATGTTACATTTGCGTTTGAGATTTCTTCTCGAAACGTTGATTTATCATCTATAACATGATAGAGTGCAATTGTTCTTGAAACTATATAATTTATTTCTCGATTTGTTTTAACGTTGTTAAATTTTCAAGTATTGGTAGATATGGATAAAAATAAAAACAAAACTAAAATTAAATATATAAAAAATTAAATAAACTAAATTAAAATTAAATATACTGTAAACTGAAACTAAATTAAATCTTAAAATTACGCCTGCGGCATGGTACCAAAGATATTGGCAGCATTTTAAAATTTAGATCCTACATAAAACTTAATGATATTTTGATTTAGATGCAAACTCTAATTAACAAAATGCTGAATATTATAAATTACACCAACACGAAAAAATACTGCGCTTCCATTCTTTATAAAATTAGCAATAAATTAAAGAAGAGGGAAGTTAGTGGCTGTCGCCATGAATCACTCGTTTGGCAAAGTTCTGTGGGTCTAGTGAAAAGGGGTACAAGTCGCATATGACGTAGGTGCAAAAGAGCGTAAGTCCTAGAATAGAGTTGTGACCTTTTGTACCTGGTATAAATGTGACTTGTAGATTTTCGCTCGACCCACAGAGTTGCAATGTGCACGTCTCGCCGTGAAAACTGCACCGCAGTCGGCCCGTGGCTGCAGCCACTTAGTCGCTTAATGAACTCTGGTCGGGTCATCATGTTATCCCGATTAGCATCGTGGTAGCCTAAGACTAAAACTGAACAGCCGAGTAAGGATTACGCCATAACGCCGCTCACACATTAAATAGGTTATTTGAAGACAGATATTAAAATCAGTTTGTTTTTATGAAGTGTCTAAAACTTTAAACACTCAGTATTAGACAGTGTGCAGTTTCCAAGAAAACTGACTTCTGACGTCTGTCACTGCTCAAAATTGTCAAATTAGTGCCTTAAGGAGATCGATGACGGTGACTTTGTGCAGCCTTTAATTGTAGTATTTGTCATTTTAAAATCGTGCATCGCGCACGAAACCGATGTCTACGACTATTTTGGTTATTTTAAATTACCATATTATTTAATGAAAGGAAAATATTTTGTAATATATGTTTACTGTCACTCACTCACCGCACACATTTCAAGTACCTACTTAGGTACACAAGTTATTTGGTAATATATATTTTTGATGTCTGTAGTTCTTAAGTTCAATAATTGTTTAGTCTTGTAAAGTGTAACTGCGTAACGTGCAGTTTTGTTTCGCCCTACATTTGGAGCCACATAATACCAGCGTTGAGCCACCTTCTGTGACTTGACACCAAGCTGAGTGGACTCCTTTTTCGCAGAAAAAAAAAATCGATGTATACTCTCTTTCTGTTATAAATGTATCTGTGTGTTTTGTATGCGAAATAAATGTATATTCATTCATTCATTCATTATTAGCGTTCAATCGCACAAAGGATTATATTGAATATCATTGTTTACAAAATTTGATGATATCATTGAAACGGGGCGCCACTCGAACGTGTGATTGCGACAGTACTATTTTAAATTGATCACCTATCAAAGCAAATGCTTGGCTAACAGGAAAGCTTTGCGTCTCGCTCCTAGTCTAGCGTCAAATTGTAAATGGTCAAAATGTCAAGAGTTTTCTGTACCAAAGTTTATGTTGTGTCCACATTTATCTGTCCATAGCGGGGTTGTCTGCTCGCACAGCGATACTTACAGCCGGGTGGAGTAAAATATTAGCATAACCATTGACCACCGTCATTTGCACACTTAGTCGGGTAAGCAGGCGCTCGTGAGTGGCAGTAAACCGATTAGCGCGTTAAGCCTGACGCGGCGCACTCCCCTCGTTAGCGCCCCGCCCCCGACCTGCGCTCGCTAGTCGCTATAGGGCACGCAGTACGGAATTCGGGAATTTCGAAAAACCGCAATTCCGCCTTATATTTATAATTTTTTTTTCTTCGTTCGATTCACTCACTCACATAAGGACAGGTTGATCCGCTTCAACCTTACCGCTGGTCCGCTGCTCACTTTGAGCAATCAGCGTAACTTCAAGGTGGTCCGGCCAGCGACCTGGTTCGACCCCAGGACCTCAGTTTTTGTTCAAAAATCGCCAATACTGAAACCGAAACTGGGATTCCAGTACTGAGTCTCAATACCAAATCTCAATACCGGTATTGAGAATGATTTAGTATTGCATGCCCTAGTCGCTACGCTCTGCGCACTAGTTGCGCCCACGGTTGTAAGTACTCGTAAAATTATGTGTACGGTTACAAAGGCATATTTTGAACTGTAATATAACCCAAATCATCATCATCAGCATACGGGTCACTGCTGGGCACAGGCCTACTCTCATACACGAGAGTGAATGGGCTGCAGTCCCCACGCTAGCTCACTACGGATTGGGGACTTCACATACATCTTTTGAATTTCTTCGCGGATACATGCAAGTTTCCTAACGATGTTTTTCCTTCACCGAAAAGTTTATGGTATATCTAATATTATTACATATATAAATTCCGAAAAACGCATCGGTACGAGCCAGGATTCGAACCCACGACCTCTGCTTGAAAGGCCCATGTCCGAAACACTCGGCTACCATAGCTTGTAACCCAAATATCAATACGCAATTAATTCATTCAATCCATCATTCAGTGTTCTTCATTTTAACGTATTGACTATTGAGCGCACAAATATGCAGTAGCAAAAACAACATAACTTTTAAGATAATTCAATACTTTAAGCCTACTCTGGCACTACTGCACCAGTCGTGGTTGCAATTCAGAATGGATTTATAATGTGGGGTTCCACTTTACGGCGGAAATATCTGCTTTCCAGTACTTATGGACTTTTTAGCTGAAAATAATCATGCAGAATTAATGCCATGCCCCGTACGTTGCGTTAAGTATCATAACCGGCGTAATGCGGGTTAAATCACGCTTCGCACGATACTTACAATAAAGCACGGTTAACTGCTCATGGCGGAATTACGCGCGAGCGGCGAGGGCCTTCGATACTGGGCTCGTGTTCCACGTAACGGCTTTTAGTATGGTACTCTTACATACCTGGTAAAATAATGGCTCAAGTAACAGGCAACATACAACAGCCATTCTTTGGATTTGTGTCTGCGTCCACCTAATCACCACGTCTCTAATTTCATATAAATTATATCGAGGCGAGGTAATTAGCTGCTGACACAAATCTGAAGAATGACCGAAGCATTCCTAAAGATTAACATTAGGGCAGCAGTCGCTCACTCCGCGATCGAACTACGTACACAAGTTACCGCCAACACGAACGATGACGGACGGAGGCTGCCTCAGTTACGGCTGCACAGAACAAAAAGCACACATGGGAGTGTCACCAATTTTGGGCTATAGTATAGTACTATAGTACCAAATCTTGCCCGTCCGGAGGGGTTTAGCCAGCGAGCAGAAAGAGCACGCGTTATACGATAGAGAGGGACGATTGGAGGCGGTGTGTTCCATCCGGTGGTCGGATCGGAACGTCAGTTTTATTAGAGAAACTTCTGTACGTAGTACTTCCTTCCAATATCGATAATTTTAGTATGGACAATACCGAGATCGCGACCACATAAGATACACATACGAGCCTCTGATGGTCGCGTCTCACTATAGCCGATGGACCAGTGTCTCTGAGCCGTTTACTGAAATTAGTGACGTCCTATCTTCATGGTTTGGTTTTGTTACCACCACCGTACGCGAAATAGTACATAACACATCAAGGGCGGTAAAATAAAGAATGTTCTAGATACAGGTGTTCGTGGCCCAAAACGTAGACGAAGATGATTACGGCCCGTGTTATGTAGATAATTTCCATTGCCCTTGGAAAACCAAGCCGATGAACAACGCTATGTTAAAGATCATGATGTAAGTATAAATAAAGGCTTTCACGTTAATCAAAAGAGAAAACTTTTTGTAAATTAGGTGCACTATTCGGTATCTAAAATCTAAACACGTCAATCGTGTGCTTACAAAACCTCAGCGTTTACGTGTGGTTTACGTAGCTTAGGCAATACTACGCTACGCTACTAAAGACTACGCTAGTAAAGTGCGGGCCTACCAGCGACAACAACGGAGTTACAGCAGTCGCCTTAACCAAAATCGACCGTGGAGCTTATAATCCAGAAATTCTGTGAGTTCTTCACTTACGTAATTTCAGAAAAAAATATATGAATCCGACCCAAAGCAGCACATGTGACCCACCGCCGAAGGACGACTTATGAATATGTAGATTCCTTAAACCGCGCATCACTCTCGTGCATCACTTCGCAACAGATTTACAACTAACGGCCTAATCCCGGCGTTCCATTACGACGGCCATTAACCATTTTTCCAATCCCGCTGTCGGCCGGTGAGGCCTGGAGAGCCAAACAAAACTCCTGGCGATGAGTAATCTGCCACAATTTCGCGGCGCGATAATGTATGGCTCTTCTGGCGTGTGGTGCAAGGCGTATACTGTTTTCCGATCCTTGTGTGATACGATATAGGGCGCAATTTGTTCGACTTTCTTTGCTATTTATATCCAAAACGTCGAGATATAGTACATTACACAACTAGGGTGGTAATACAAAGAAAGGCCGAGATGGCAAAAGTTTGCGGCCCGAGCTGTAAGCGAGGGACGTAAATATGCGATCGATTACTAGGACTAGGTGTAATGTATACGTATAAGTATTGTACTTCTACATATTAATATGCTGTAGCTACTGTCGAAAATAAAATCATTAGCGATAGCAACCTATTGTATTTTTTGATTGTTTTAATGTTGAGAAAAAATCAACTGGTAAGTAAAAAGGTTGATATCCCACTCCATGGCACTCCTCTGGATTAACAACCTCGGCAACAAAAATAAGGAGGGCTGGGTTGAGCATGTCCCTAACCAGTGCAATTCTCTGAAACCAAAATATGTATATAAAAAAACGAAATTGCATTTTTTCTTTTATTTCAATTTTATTTTTACTCCGAGCCGACTTTCATACAAAGCCAAAATTTGTCGCGGTGATCGAAATCTGCATGAAAACACGTTCGCAACTCGCTCGCGAATCACTAGTGTGATAAGGCCTAAGGGCCTTATATAAGTATCCGGCCCTCGAACACCGCAGTCTCTCGTAGCTTGCACCACGAGTAAAGTTTAAAAAGCTTTCACAATAATCGTCCGATTTAACACTGATATTGCAACAGGCACTTGTCGGGCCGGGCCCGGCGCCCGGTTAGCTCGCTCCGGACGGTTCTCTTTGTGATGGTAAAAAATTGATACCCAAATGGACGTAATTGGAGTTTCCAAATTACAGGCTTAAAAGGTTCGTATTGAATGGTGGTTTTTATTTTATTTTGCTGCATTTTATGTTTGAGAGGTTAAATTGGGGCAGAGTTTTTGTATATTGATATCGTTGTTTTGTCGATTCGTGTCATGGAATATTATAATCATTTCTCAAACATGCAATGAAATATTGACAATGTGTGCCTTATAGCCGCAAAGAACCTCGTTTCCGGTGCGGCTAGCCCGGTCTTTAATGGAATTTTGTACAACATTACCGGCTTAGTACTGCACGAAGTTTTTTTTATTTCCATAAAAAAACTATAAACTACGTTTGATGTATTTTGGAGATTTATTTATATAAAATTGACATGAACATAACAAACACTTTATTAAACAATTCTCAATAATTTTAAATTGGAAATTTAACTACACGAATAAATCTAAGTATTCGCGTTAAAAATTATGTACTGAAACAGTTTATGGAAAGGAATTTGGAAATGTTTAATTCTGAGCACGAGTTTCTGTTCCTGAGTCATGGATGTTTTCTATCTATTAAATTATCTGTATAAGTATGTCTATCGTCGTCTAGTACCCATAGCTCGATTTGTGTAAGATTGTCCCCTGATATAATTTTTATTATTTTATTTATAATATTAGTTGGATATTAAGATTCTACTCTTATCTATAGGGCCTGGGCCCAGCAGTGGGATGTATAGGCTGATGATGCTGATTTAAGTTTTGACACTAAGTTTGCCTTTAGCTAAAATTGGATAGCCGTAAAACCAAGAAACTAACTAATTCTCACTAAACGAACAAGTTAATCTCTGAAAAATTAACATACAACATACAGTTCGACAATAGTACATTACTGCAGAGGCCGGGAAGTAAGGGGCTGCCGGCCGAGTACATATAGATGGCTGAGCGAGAACAAGGCCAGATAGTAACGAGGCTGGCAACCCCTTTTCACGCCAAGGTACATATAGTGCTTTTCTCAAACATGCAATGAAATAAATTAAAACACTCCATAAAGTAAAGTAGACAAATGTTTAGATATTTGTTACTAAATAACGCGTTAACAAGTGAATGGATTGAGATGAAATTTGGCATACAACTAGACCAAGTCCTGGATTCAAACATAGGATACTTTATATCCCGGTAGGAAGCTCCCTTGGGATGGTTACGGAAATTACGCAGGCGAAGCTGCGGGTAATAACTAAGTTAAGAATAAACTATGAGCACTAAACGTGACATCGTAATAGAAATTGTAAAGACACGTGCCTCGCTAAGCGCCCTCCATTCCCGACTTGATCGCAAGGTTATCTAATATTTTGTCTACGAACATTACTTATTTAATAAGCTTAGTAGAGCAAGCCGATTAAATGTGAGGCTGTTATCGAGTTGGGCCTCCGAGCGAAGTAATTAGTTTAAATCGATGTTGTTAAAGCGTCTCGTCTCAGAGTCTCGTCTCGCTTTAATACGATATCGCGTCGCTCGTCTTCTGTCAGCCCTCTGACAGGGTCTCTCAAGGGAGTCTGTCTAGACATAACACACGCTTAAAAAACTTATGAAGTCGGTTGACTCTACAAAAAAGAGAAAGTCTGTAGTTTTTTAGGTTTATCACTCACTCAGAATTTCTTCATTTATAAACTGATTATGGAAAAAAATTATGGAAGGTTTAGTTCCGGACAAAATCCAGTTCCGGTGATCCATAAGAAATGAAACGATCTACTGATATCTCACTATCCCATCCCACAAATATTATAAACTAGCATTTACCCGTGGCTTCGCCCGCGTTATTCCCGTTCATGTCCCAAGGGAACTCTTTACCGGGATATAAAGTATTTTATGTTTCAATACAGGACTTGGTTTACTTGCATGCTAAATTTCATCTCAATCCATTCAATTGTTACCGCGTTTAGTAACAAACATCTAAACATCTTCACAAACTTTCGTATTTATAATTCACTCACGGACAATGAATTCGGGTCATTTTCTATAAGCAATTAAATAGTAAATGACCCGAATTTATCGTCCGTGAGTGTATTAGTGGGATAATCAAAAAACGGTGAGTTTATCTTTAAAAAACTTGGTAACAAAATAGGAAAGTTAACGAGTTTTGTGACAGTTAACGCGTCCATAAAAATCTATGCACACACAGAGCCACCGTTAACTGACGACCCATAGACTTTCACACGTTGCAATAAAGTTGATATTCGTTTATAAATGTACAATTAACAGTGAGTTTGATTGTATAAACGTTTATAGAAATGCTCAAAAATAGTGCACGTGTCGCGGTACACGGTAGTTTATCTTCCTACAAAAGGTACATCGGAAGCGCGCATGTGTGCGCGCCGTGTACGGACGCACCACAGGCAAGGATTTGAGCATGCGCGAGCATGCCACAGTATGGCGTTCACTCACACAGACGCGGGTCGTGCGTCTGTGTAAATACGTGTCGCGCGCTCCTAAATGGCCGAAGTCGTACTATTTTGTAGTTTATACTTTGCCCGTGTTGTGGAGTTGCGAGGTCCCTATTCGGTAGGGAATATAACTCGGTTATTTTTTTGTATGGAAAAAACTCGAGTTTTAACCGAAACCGAGTTGAAACCGAAAATAACCGATTGCAATCACTACGGATCCGGTGCGTTCCGTCCAATGGTCGGACCCGAACGATAGTTTTGTTAGAGAGACTTCTCGTAGTACTATAACTTATTCTGTGATTCGGGGAGATTAAATTGCAATTCAGCGTTCACTTCCTAGTTAAACATGGTATTTGAAGGAGCCCGCAAAGCTACGCCGTGTTGCTAAGAGGGCGATTAACGGATCTCGGCGCTGCGGGATAATCCGGGGCCTCGCGCCTTAAGTCTGCCGCGGACAGCGCCAATCACTAATGTTTTCACCTAATCTCCGTTATTCATAACGCTAATTAAGGTCTCTGAAAATAAGAACAGACTTTCGCTGTAAAAACTTATTTGTCCTATAAAGTGGAATTTACGCGTTTTAGTTTTAAATTTTAATAGTATTTTATGCAAAAGTCGTATAAGTGGGTTCAAAAAATGCGAATTGCGTGAGTTGCGATACGAGCCGCGAATACTGAAACTAGACCAAATCGAGCAAGTCTCAAACTAAGCAATGCTTGTACTATGAGTTAGTACCCATACGAAGATATACTTATATAGATAAATAGATAGAAAACATCCAAGACGCAGGAACAAACACTCGTGCTCATCGCACAAATATTTGCCCTTGCCGGGATTTGAACCTGGGACATCTAGCTTCGTAGGCGGTGTCACTCCCACTAAGCTAAACGTGTCGTCAAAGTCAAATTAAAAGGCACTTAAACGTTACAACACAAAAGGTCGACACGACAGGGGAAGCTGACACGGCGCGGTACAGCTAGCTACACGAGGTTCGTCAGAGCGGGAGGGCGTCGCCGTTCCTTTATTTTCCTTTTGTTGGGAATTGAAGTAGATTGCTGAGTTGACAACCTATACACAGTACTACTAAAGGAACCAGTATCTTGCATAATGAAATCACTCTTACCATTACGTACTACATACTTAGATATCGTCGTGTATGTTCGCGTAAAGTAAGTTGTATAAGCTAAAGGTGTGATCTTAAACATTTGGAATCACCAACGACTTTCATATTTCAGAGGTCGATAATACAAGGTTTTTAGGCATAGTACTAGATCACAATTTGTCATGGAAGCTCCAAACCGAAAATGTATGTAAAAAACTGTACCAGTACTCCTACGCATTACACATGTTACGTAAAGTAGTAAACCAATCAGCTGTATTGACTGCATATCACGCATACGTCTCTTCAAAACTCAGATATGGAGTAATTTTCTGGGGTAACTCCACCAATCGTGTGTTAGTGTTCCGGGCGCAGAAAAAATGTGTAAGAGCAGTTTGTGGATTGAAATCTATAGAATCATGTAAGCCCCACTTCATAAAATTAAAACTTTTTACAATGCCCTCTTTATATATCTTCGTAATCGCCTTATTTGTAAGATCAAATCCTGACCAATTCCAATATTTTTCAAGTGAAAGGCGTTGCAATAAGCTGTGTGCTGCTTCATCAAAAACTGCACTTTTATCTAAGAGCGTCATTGGAATGGCCCATAGGATTTTTAATAAACTTCCACACAAAATCAGGAATATCGAAAGGAACGCAGAATTTAAAAATGCTCTAAAAACTTATCTAGTTGAAAAGGCCTACTACAGTATCAACGAGTATCTAAACGATGATGTGCAATAAGTTTTAGAGAACACTGTAACTAGATACTAATTTAGCTTAGTCTGTATGTAACAAGTTTGTAAGGAATCACTTGTATACCCTAGCCCAGGGTAGAGCATAGCGAAACTTAAAATGTACCTACCTACCATCTAGCATAAATCATTAATATTATGAGATTATGTGTATGGCTGTTGTTCACAAATAAAGTATTTTGAATTTTGACTGTTTTTATAAATAATAATATTTTAACATTGACATCATTAAATATGTTTGAAATCTGTATATTAACATTTTATTTTTACATATGCAAACTGAATTGTATATGTGTTCCAGACATTTGTGTTTTAGTTTTTTTATACCGCGACCTATACTGCGATACTGTAAGCGACGTCTGCATTTCCTCACTACTTTGAAAAAAAACTCTTAGGTATCTAAAAACGTCCTAGAGAAAAACGTCAAAAGTTACATGCGAACGTCATATACACTTACAGTGTTTTTACCTGGAGTTTGTGTCAGATACGTGTTTTTTTTTACATCAATGACGATTTGTGTGTCTGTCTGCCAGCGATTTTATGAACTGAAAGTACTGAATATTATAATCTGCGCCAAGACTATTCGTGATTTCTATTAGCATATGGCTGAAGGTTGTCCTTGGGCGTGCCGGGCATTTTCCCGATTGGGCAATAACGCGGCGCCCGAGGCTGCCAGCGGGGCCGTCAAGAAAAACAGACGGCCCGGTAATGAACACTCCAGTGGGACTAGCGGGACACTTCTACACTTATCATAGCCAAGGTCGTAGCGAGGTACGGGCAGCGGAGTAGCTACCCCCTCCCCTCCCATTTTTTCATGCTTTCACATGCAAAATAAAAAACATGCAAATAAATATAACAAACCATCACAAAAAATACAAAACTCGGCACGTGTTCCGCCTCTCTACGAGGCATCCTCAGGAGAAGCTGGAGATGTAGACCGTCCGGCGTCTGTCATGTTTTTAATTTTGCATGTGAATGCATGAAAAAATACGCAAGTAATTGTAACGGGCTATCACTAATTGTATAACACGTTATCATATTGCGGATGAGCAAAGCAATATTTTTTATAACATGGATTTCCACAAAAGTAACGCCTGATTCAATCAATTACTTCTACAGAGCCAAATCCAATATTAGTGAGACGACAACTGACTGAACAGGAGGGCGTAGGCGCACCATATCTAGATATGTCAAGCGATCGCCGAAAAGGGTAACTAAGCATAAATCAGGCATAAATTCACGGCTATCCAGGGGCGAAAATGTTTGTCATCATGAGATGACAGATTTTTAAGCCGATAAACAAGCAATAAAACATTTTTATCATCGAAATGTTATAGGTATGGAAGCGTAACTGAAGCTCAAAATCGGCCCAACAGAATAAGTACTAACGGGGCGGAGCTAGCACTTAGTACTGAAGAAAAAACTGGGGGTTAGGCACATAAGGACCAGGTTTCAGAATGACTATGCAAGTAAAAAGCTAATTTGCATCAGGTCTTAGTTATTAAATGCCAAAGCATGTAAAACGTCCTATTATTACAACGACTCTGCATAATATAGACTTAGTTGCACTACGTCTTGTTTTCATAACGGCGAAATATATAAAACGCCCTAATAGCAAATTGAGTCTCCTATTTGTGACGTCATCCTGGGTGACGTATGTAGCACCATCTGCCGTCAAGTCTAAGTCAACTTTTCTCTTCTAATAAAAAAATATATTAAGAAATAAGTGATTAGATAGCTAGACAGTCACCAAAGCAAATGAGTACGGTACTTCATCAATTCTTTGTTGCTCGACAAAAGCAACCTTATGGCGTCTTTTTTCGTCCCACAGAAGCAGGCGCCTACAAAAAGTCGTGCTATGAGCGACCCCCAAGCCCCAAGTCCCAGCCTCAAGGCCCCAGGCCTGAGTCTCAGCCCCGGCCCCGAGTCCCAGCTAGGGTTGCCAATTGGTCGGAATTTGGCGGGATTCTCCCGAATTTTTGTATGTCATCCCGACTCCCGACAAAGTAAAAAACCTTCCGAAAAGAACTTCATTTTATAAAACAATAATTTTAAGTTCCCAAGTTAAGTTCACCAAGGGAAACGTTGCCCTAAAAAATGGTTAAATATGTGAAAAGTAACAAAAATACTGGTGGCAAGCTAAATAATAAATAACTTTATGAAATTTTGTTGGTTATTGATAATTTGTTAATATAGGTAATTTGTTATTATATTATTTGTTAATATGGCTAAACATTTCCTGTTTTTTTTTGTTAGTATTTATTTACATATACATTTATTGTTTTTAATATATTTACCTTAATTTGATTTTATGTTTGTTTCCCTCGAGCAAAGTCCCAAAATCCCGAAAAATTGTTTTGTGCCACACCTGGCCATAAAGTGGCTTTTGCCGCACGCCACGCGTACGGAGTAAGCCGCTTTCTAGCCAAGTGTCGGCATAAAATGATGTACACAACACGGGAGGTAATAAAGAAAGCCCTCGATCGTATATTTACAATCTCGGCCTTTCTTTGTTTTACCACCCTAGTTGTGTAATAATGTACAATTTTTTCTCCCGATAATAGGGCCATTCGATCTGGCAACCCTGGTCCCAGCCCGGGCCCCGCGGCAAATCTCCGCGAAGACGGATCGCGCGCGCGCCGCTGAATTAACAAATACATGTAAATTCGATTCTCTTGCGATGCTGTCTATCGACAGGCGCACCATAGACGAGCGACTGGGACTAATTTTTATTTATGCAATAGCCTTGCGATTTACGCAATCGTTATTTTTCTTTGCGATTCAATTAGTTTTAGGGAACAGAAAAGGTAACATAAGTTTTTGGTAACTAAGTGATGGTTTAAGTAGACAATAAGTTTATCCGTTTTTTATTTGTATTTAATATTATTCAGTTAATGCAAAACAGATAATTAGCTTTAACAATCACCTTTTTTTCATATTCGTGTACCTAATTAGAAAACATAACACAGACTCCAATGAAATGTAAAAAAATTAAGAGCATTCGGCACTGTGACAATGTTCTATATGTAGCTATTATTAATACATTTTCACTTTTTCGTGCACTCATGTACCCAATTCGGGAAGCCGTGTAAGAAAACGTCCGATAATGATAATATGTATTACGTACACTCATGGACAATGAATCAGGTCACTATCTATGAACAATTGTATAGAAAACGACCCGAATTCATTGTCGGTGAGTGTAGTTAGAGACTCCATAACGCAGAGCTAAACGTACGAATTGATTAGATTTTCAAATAAATTGAATATGTAATATAATAAGTTTCGGCAAATCGCTGCGATTATTAGTCGTCTGCCTGCCCCGGCCGCGATTGGCCCGTCCGTATAAATCATTCGATCCCCATCCATCACGCAGCACTATGCGGTAAACGCTTTTTGATAATCACGTTACGGCGCGATTGACAGCCTCTAATGATGGCTAAAGGGTGCCGATACTTTTGTTTACTTTTATTCCACCCTGTTTTACTTTCAGCGAACCTTACTTTTGGGTTTAGATCAAAAACTCGAAGCCGCGGGACTTCGCGTGAACTTTCGACTTTTTCATACAAACTCTCATCCGCCGTTTCATCCCGCCTTTTCGAGTTAAATTTCAAGAAATATTTTTGTACTTTATATGAAAGAAACATGTTGTTTCTTCATTGGTTTTTAATGCGGGTAAATTACACCACATTTCTATGTTACATATATAGATACAAGAAATCAAAGTACATAGAAAAATTAAATGGCGCTCACCTGTGAACAGACCGGGAATCGAACCCGGTACCTCTGGATTTCCGGCCCAGCGACTCAACCATTCGTCCACCCAGAAAACACCCTCAACTTTGCCACCTACTTTGACTTCCATATCATCTATTTTAATAGGACTTTAACCTAAACGCCATCTATGAGAACCCATATTACACAGGTGCCTCACCCCAATGCGAACCTATTACAGATGCGACGATCGAGCGAGAGATGGCGTTGTTTTTATAATACTTTATATGAAAGAAACATGTTGTTTCTTCATTGGTTTTTAATGCGGGTAAATTACACCACATTTCTATGTTACATATATAGATACAAGAAAAAAGCGTTGTTTTTATAAAGTATTATAAAAACAACGCCATCTCTCGCTCGATCGTCGCAACTGTAATAGGTTCGCATTGGGGTGAGGCACCTGTGTAATATGGGTTCTCATAGATGGCGTTTAGGTTAAAGTCCTATTAAAATAGATGATACGGAAGTCAAAGTAGGTGGCAAAGTTGAGGGTGTTTTCTGGGTGTTACGGTGGACGAATGGTTGAGTCGCTGGGCCGGAAATCCAGAGGTACCGGGTTCGATTCCCGGTCTGTTCACAGGTGAGCGCCATTTAATTTTTCTATGTACTTTGATTTCTTGTATCTATATATGTAAATATTTTTGTGTATACTTATACGTTCCCTAAAAAATGTTTTTTTTTTGGTCCAACCTTAGTCACAGAACTGTTTTGAATGTATAAATACTGCTTTGGATGATACGTACGTTGGGCTGAAGAAGGGAGAGTAACTCCATCTAATAATTTGCACAGGGTTCAAATGTTGGTTTGCGCAAATATTTGTGTTATGAGGAAGTCGATTCTGTCATATTATCAGCCAGGTTAACTGACGGCCTCGACTAGGTCTATCTAAATATAAATAAAAAACAGTCTGACTGACAGACAACTTGCATATATTGCGGGGTGAAAATTTAAACACATACTTACTATTAGATAGATGCACTAAGACAAAAAAATGAAATTCAATCCCTGAAGGTTTCAAACGAGGGATGAATAGTATAAAATAGTCGAAAAACGACGCAGATAAACTCATGGGGCAGCATCTAAAAATACATGTAGTGGTTAACATCAAACTGTCAAGCTTTATATGCTAATAAGTCGTCTCATAGTAGACATTTCTGTGATTTTTTATGTGAATTTCTATATATTTTGTGAAATTTGATATATGGGTACACTGCCTGAAATAAAGATTATTATTATTATTATATTGATGTCACCTCTATCGCTAATGACTTAACATTCAAGATGACAACTACTGGGACAGTGTCAAGCACTCGGTCGTCTAACTTACTTAACTTTTTCTTCTGACAATTATAAAACATATATCTACCAAAAGTCAGAAGTACAAAATGAGTCAATTAGCGAGCCTGTTGCTTGCTGGTCGGGCGGAGTGCGTCGTTTCCCGCGTAAGCGCCCGGATATTAAAGCGTCGCGCCGAAACACCCTGTATGTGACATGCACCCAACAGCGAGCTAGCTTCTCGCCGTGACCTCGCTTGTGACGTGACGTCATTCATCTCTCTCGCTGCGAAGTGAATGTTTCGCGTGGCCATGCTGTCAATATTATTATCAGATTTGAAAATCTAATAATAATGGTAAGATTTATTGTTCAAATACCACCCACAAATTTATGCTATGTAATGACCTTTACATTATATGCTTTAACATTATTATAATTTTAGTTCCAAATCATGTAATTATTTGCGTGTATGTGGTGAAAGGTTACTTTTTATTGAAGTTCGAAATATGAAAATGTGAAATAAACTCGTCATTTCTATCCCGCTCCTGAACATCCCCGTACCTCGTTCTACGAGTCAACAGCGAGTTGATTATAAATTCAAGCCTTCCCACTGAACTCGTTTGCTATGCATTACTGCTCTCGTTGGAATGGCGCGCCATCAGCGCGCGCGCAGACATGGCGTGTGTGCTGGTAGTAGGTATCTGGGGGCACGGCAGTGCCACCGCCAAGTCGACCAAAACAAAGACACGGCCGTAGGTACCATCCCTTTCTCGAAGCCATTAAGGCCATTTTCAGCCTCCCGTAATTTTGTACTGGCTAAAGCTAGGAACCCTGAATTTTCAGAGATATATAGGGCACAATAAGACTTAAATATATTTACAAAAACATTCAAGTTGAGTTGTAGTTTAAGAACTATTGCACGTCAAAAAAGATGCAAGTCTCGCAACGCAGTACAACGTAATGTAATATTAAACCAAGTCAGTAGTACCGTGCGGGGGGGGGGGGGGGGGTTTGCCCACGGAACTCGATTTCCACCGACTTGCCTATTATTTAACCCTGGAGGAATACATTTTACAAATCTCAACACCCCCCGGGTACTCACTTGGTTTAATTTTACAGGTCGGGCATGCAATATCAGTTTTACTTGTATGGGACAGTACCGAAAAACCGGTATTATCCATACTAATAAAACCGGTATTGCTAGCCCTTAACCCAGCGTACACGCGCGGGGCGGGCGCGCATGTGCCCCGCGGTAAATCCGTGTCGCGGGTCGCGGCATCTGGCGGGAACGATTGCAAAATTTTTATTTACTGCGCGCGGCACTAATGACTGTCATTAAAGGGCCAGTGCAGGGAAAGGGTACACGTACCTTTGGGGTTGAAAAACGAATCACCAGACAGTTTCCTTTAACAGCAGTTTACATATGGAAAGCAGGAAAAGCACTCAAGAATGTCCTACCTATAATCTTTATTTAAATCAGAATGTGTACAGACAGACGAAGGCACAGTTAACTGACCACACATAGACTTAATACGTTGCACTAAAGTTGACATCGGTTTACAAATGTACAGTTAATAGTGTATTTAATTGTACACGCTTGACATGCTTGAACAGCTCATGCAAGGCTATTTATTCATGACTTTTTTTGACAAACTAAAACTTTTCTTCATAAACCAAAGTGTCAACTGTGAATTGTTTAAAGTTCAAAGAACATTGGAAAATGGGTCGCAAATTAAACATCGTGAGTGTACACGGAAGCTTCGCCTCCCTAGCGAAGGTTACACGGCACAGGTGGTCTTAAGAATATTCTTTGCGAAATTATAGCTGTCAGCGCGCGTCGCGCGCCTACCGCGGATATTAAACACTGCGATAAAGGCTGACGACCGCTGACATTAAACACGATTCCGGGCAGGTTGCCGAGCCCTGGATTTCGCGGTTTTCTTTTCAAGGGTTGTTAAGTGCTTCGGCTACGTTCGTCCATTCCCGCGATATGTAGTACGATGAAAGACCCCCGGGCGTAATGCTTAGGCTGTAGTCCTCTAGTACTGTTAGGGTCTATTTCAGGCGTGTTTCCGTTACCGGCTCGTTACGGCTTAGTTTTATAATGACTGATTAATTGGACTAAAATCCTTTTTTTGAGGCCTGACAAACTTGCAAGCCTTACTGACTATTGCAAAAATCGGACCAGGTGGGGGCCGTGGGGTTCCCTGGGCTGGGATCGAAAGTCGCTTGGCCCGGACCACCTTGAGAGGGTGGGTTAAAATCCAAATTTACTTCGTCGTATAACAATTTCTAATTGACTCATTCTCGAATCAAGCATTTCACAGAAATATTGAACTGAAATGAACAATTCCCAGAATGACTAAATATTGGTACGCCTAGATCTAATGAAGACTTGAATTCAAAACATCTGAAAATCAAAATGTCTTTGTTTCAGGATACCTATAAAGAAGTACCATGACATGAGACTATAATTATGATAATGGATTGATTTTAGGGCATATGCTATCATTATAAACACGCAATTAAAAATGCGTGTACATTCAATACATATTTTTTTTGGATGAGACATGAAATTTTAGGCATTGCGAGAATGTGTCATTATGATATTCATGCATTTAGACAAAGATATGCAAAGAACATCAATCTTTATACATTAGTACGAATACATATTTCTGTAACATCACAGTTAAGAAATGTTATATACACTTTATTGAAACAAAAAAAAAATCTAAAAACTAAAACACCGATTTGCTATATCCACAACGCAACGCAGGTTTCGTCAGAAGTACAAAATGAGTATCCATAAAAAAACATTCCTCGTATTTAAAACATAAAACTAACACAGAAAACGATCCGCAGCATGCTTCGTCAAAACACGTTCATACGAATGCATGATGCATGGCATGGTTCGTACGATTTAAACATTAAATGTTTTGAGAAAAAAAAACATAATGAGAATCATGAGTTTTGATACAAGGGCTTTTTGAGATCTGGACGTACTGGAAATAAGGTATTGTGAAAGGTTAAACGAACCAGTAGCCGATTATAATTAGTAGTTGGTATTTTCCTGCGGTGTTTTTGCTTTAAGCAAAATGTTTATTGGCTAGTAGTTGTGGCTGAATAACAAGTATTATTTAAATCAATCAATTCGAATTGAAATTAAATGTGGTTTCACAGTAATATACCTTTGATATTGAAAATGGTAAATTGGAACTTTAAATAGCGTTGTTGTTATTGAATCTTTCCATTGTCTATGTTTACAGAAATGAATACATTTAAATTCGTCGACACAATTCCAAGTATTGTAATGGAATGGAATATTCAAAAATATAGCATTATGGATAGCACTTGTTAGTGTTTGAGCGAAAAATACTAAGACGCATTTTCGGAGCTGTGATGGAGGATGAGAGATGGCGTACGCGTTATAACCATGAGCTATACCAGATGTACGATGAGCCAACCGTTATAAGAGTCATAAAGATCGGACGCCTGCGATGGGCAGGTCATGTGCTGCGAATGGACGAGGCCAGAGTACCCAAACGCCTTCTAGAAGGCCGGCCGGAGGGCCGCAGGAGTAGAGGCAGGCCCAAGCTCAGATGGTTGGATGGCGTGGAACAGGACACTAGTATATTAGGGGTGAAAAGTTGGAGAAGGAAAGCCATGAATAGAACGGACTGGAAGGACTTGCTTGACCAGGCTAAGGCCCACCCGCGGCTGTAATGCTTCAGATGATGATGATGATAGCATTATGGATACAATCAGAAGAATTGGATTTTGAGAAAAAAGCGAGTAATCTGAAAAAAGTTTATTTTTATATCAATTTATAAACGACCGAATACTGAGGTAACACGCATAAAAAACCGGCCAAGTACGAATCGGATTTGCACACGGAGGGTTCCGTACCACCGACGAGCAAAAAAGCACCAAAAACACATTTCTTTTATGAGGATTGCCTTTAATTATTTTTTATTATTTGATCTTATAGTGGCAATAGAAATACACACCCCACCCTAGTGAAAATTTCAAGTCTCTAACTATTACGGTTCAAAAGGTAGAGCCCTGTGACAGACGGACCGACAGACAGACCGATAGCGGAAGCTCAGTAATATGGTTCCATTGGCATCTTTTAGGTACCTACGGAACCCTAAAAATACAACCGACTAGACAAGAAGTCGGTTAAACTACGGAACCCTAAAAACGAAGTTTAGTTAAAAACAAAATAAAAATATAATAGTTTATTTCTGCAAGTAGGCTCTTTTACAAGTCTGATTCTATTCTTTCTTTTGGCGCTTCGGGTAGTGACCTTCTGGTGAGAAGAAGCGCCGGAAAACACTCACCAGTTTTAAAATGTTTAAATATAACAACAAGTCAGAAGCGCCGGCCGCCTATATTGCCATGGCACCATAAATGATAATAATCCGCCGTTCGCTTGCCACTGCCGCCGTACCTGCGACCCTAGAACCCGCAGGTATGGCGAGAGACGACGGCAGGCGACCGGACGGTGTCACTTTGGTACCATGGAAACTTGGTAGAGCCCTGGTGTGGGATGCGACCTGCGTTGACACGTTGGCCGCATCCCACATTCTGGCAACTCGCTCACAGGCCGCCGCAGCGGCTGACCAGGCCCAAACCCTAAAGCGCCGCAAATATTCCGCCTGTAAAAATTCTGCGACTCACATGATATAACTTAAAATCATTATGAAATCAATTTTAGGGCCTTAATTACACTGGCGATTTTCGAGCGAGTTGTGAGCGCGTTTTCATGCAAAGCTCGAAACCTGTATGAAACACGCTTGCAAAACGCCAGTGTGATAAGGCCCTAAAATTGTCTTCATAATGATTGCACAAACTTCCACTCGATTCCATGAGATCTGACTTATGGAACATTTATTCCCAGAACACATCAAATTGTGACAGCCATTTTGCTTCCCGAATCGTAACAGTATAAAAACGCGGTTGTCAGTCCGCCTGTCTATCACTCCCAATTATCTCTGAGGAAGCTCGTTCCGTCCGCACCGCGCACCCAAAACGCACCACGCACGTTTGTGTACCAGTGGCACTTGCGACATTTTTACTTACGTAGCCTCCCCGCCTTGGGACAGATAATGGACTGTATTCGAGATCCAAGATTCCGCAAAACAAAAATAATCCAGAGTTTTGCGGAATCGTTGAATTTTAATTAGTTAGTTGTGTCTTTTGCGAACGCCTTGGATTTCTTTGCAATTATAAATAAGATAAGCGTTAAGTATTTAAAAGAGATCCCTCAGGAATATGAGTACTTTGAGCAGCTTCCGATATTACTCAGAGATGGATCTCTGAGTAATATCGGCCTAGGTCGGCAATGTATTTTTTTTTAAATTTCCATTCCACATTTATTTGGGCCCCAGCATCACGGCATTCAGCCATTAAAAAAACAAAAAACGATTTTTGCTATATTTTGCAGTTTTATTTATTTAAAATTGACATGAACATAACAAATAACACATTATAAACAATTTCCAATTATTATAAGTTGCAAACTAAACCACAAAAATACACGTTTAAAATATTTCATCTAAATATTCGCGGTAAAAATGTGAACTGAAACAGCTTGACCGAATTTGCATTGTCTATGGATATAATGTCACTTATGTCACTTTCTGACAGCCAGTTTGTTTGTGTTATAAAATATTAAGTAAGTTATTATAGTAAGTTTATTTATTTCATTGCATGTTTGAGAAAAGCACTATACATACCTCGGCGGGAAATGGGATTGCCGGCCTCGTAACTATCTGGCCTCGCTTCGCTCGGCCAGCTATATGTACTCGGCCGGCAATTCTTTACTTCCCGGCCTCTGCAGTAATGTACTATATTTGGTGATACGTATTTGTGAATAATATGGATTGGGGTAAAATGTTTTTCAGCGAAAAGATCAAGCAGAGAAGAAAGTAGTTGGGGAAATATGTGATTGGTAATACATAGGATCGGGAATAAAGTAAATGGGGAAAAAAGCGATTGGAATTAAAAATAATGGGAAACAAAAAAATTGAGTAACCAAGCTATACAGCCATATTTTGTCCTCAAGGAACGCACGCTACGCTAACGAAAAAAGCCGCTTTCTGGCCAAGTGTCGACATAAAAATGATGTACACATCACGGGAGGTAATAAAGAAAGCCCTCGATCGCATATTTACTCGCTTGCAGCTCGAGCCGCAAACGTATGCGATCTCGGCCTTTCTTTATTTTACCACCCTAGTTGTGTAATGTGCTTGATAAATTTCATCCGCGCAAAAAGACATGAGAACTCAAAATGCCAAAAAATAATTTTTTTTAGCAATAAACCGTTGAGTTTCTACTTATGCTAATAGATGGCGCTGACCTTCAATAGCCAATTACACGTAATTCTGATTTTTAAAGACGCCTAATGTTGAAACTATAACAAAAAATTTAAAAAAAAACATACAGACGAATAGAGAACCGTCCTTCTTTTGGAATTCGGTTAAAAATGAAACACTTGTCAACCATAATTGATGTCGTGGAAGCCCTACCCGTAACCGTAATTGATGACCCTCTTTATGCATGTATGAAGAACCGACCGACTCGAATCACCGTATTGGAAAGTATGAGACTATGCACACTTGCACGTTCCCTCACCGATCAGCATTTGTCATACCGTGTCGTCCGTACGCGTCTGATACGTTCATTGTTCGGTCATGGTATGATACGGTGTAGTGGGCAGAGACCTTAAGGGCCGTATTAAAACGTGCAATGCTACCAACAACTCGCACGATGATAACTAAGTCGTTTCGTTACGACTACGGCCAGTTGTTCGCCGCAAGAGCAGAGCACGGTTAGGAATATCTCTAAAACCGAAAGCTCTCGTATTTATTAGTGTTCTGAGCTCCAGCTTTGTACACAACGGGCTTGTATTTCTACCTTGCTGGATTTGAACTTCATAATCCTATGGTTCGCCAAGCTAGTAGCTACTACATATTTCTATAATTGTCAGAATATATTACAAACACATTTGACCACGCCGACAGGTGTGACAATTGTGTCGCAAAAAAGTGACAATTGTCAAGAATTCGTGATTATTGTTGTTTCACAAGTTTCAACATTGTACAAACGATATTTCACCACGCCGACAGGTTCGACAAGTGTCGCAAAAAAGTGACATTTGTCAAAAATCGTGATTATTGTTGTTTGACAAGTTTTGACAAGCGACGAAATGAACCTTAAGTACTTATGTCGAAAACTGACAGGCGCAGACCATTACACCATTACAGTTTTATACTTAAGTCTACTTCTAAGGACGAGTACTATCAGCTCTAAAAGTACATATTAACATCTATATATAACTACTTTAGATCTGTGCTAAAATATGTCGATCTCGCGTCGGCCTACGTATTTAGCTATCAGAAAAGGCACCTCGCTGGCTAAAGGACCATAGACCGTCTGTAATAGACTAAAGGGCCATAAAAAACTGTAGGTACGCAGTTCTCGCAAAAAGCCGACATTTTTTCACAGACAGCGACATATGAAAATAAATAACTGCAAATTGGCACAAAGAACGTCTCATAACGCTCATAATGAGCTCGCCGTGACAATAACCGGGGCTCATCACATTAGGCGCTCATCACGTGTGACAGACTGCAGCCAAGCGCCGGCCGCGCGAGGACGTTTCATCACGTAAACTGCTTGAAGGAGCCAGATGCTGAACCTCTGATAAAACACGGTGCATGTATACAGGGTGTATACATGCACCATGCACATTTCTCTTGTGTCATAGTTCAAGATCCTCGTCGAGTCACTAAGCTAAAGTAGGTAGAACGATGACCTAGAAAAATGATGACTGTTAGCCTTTTTTGTGAATTTATTTCCATTTGATCATTTCTGTATTCCCCACGGCGTTAAAATAAAACCTTCCCTTTTCCCATAAAAAACAGATTTTAGATCAAAATTTTAACCGTCATTCTCGCTAACGATTATTCGTTTCCATGGGATATCAGAGGGTAATTGTACTGAGTACATTTATTTCAGTCTTTTCTTTCGGACTCAGATTATCAGGTTTCTATATGGTTTTCCTTGGATTTTACCAGTTAAGTTGAGAAGTGATGTGAAATTCGTCACATTCTAACATATATATTTATTTGTCGCTTGACAAAATCTAGGATCATAAGGCCATATTTAGACGGAGCGTGAACTCGTATGCGAGTTTTAGTACTTTGCGGGCTTCCTGGGTACGATGAGTACTGATGATCGATTAATCGCCGCAATTAAATGAAACTCGCATTAGAGTTCTCACCTCGTCTAAATGGGGGTTAAGCATGCAGGCAAGTATAGTTACCAGTTACGTGCGCTCCGAAGATTACTGCTGCAAAAGAGCTCCATTTTGCCGCGTGTTTGTGCTAACAATTCCCAGTCGGTGAACCACTCAAGCCGAACGCTATTATGTATACAACTTACCAAACAAGTCCATTACTAGAAGTGTTACGAGTGTCTTATCTCAGGCACTAGCGTAGGTAATATTAATAGGGCTATTCATATCTTTCCCGGTCTCTTCCTTGGGGTAGGGGGAGGGGGGCGCCACACTAATGTGATTGTCCAATCCGCCGCCATATCTGCCCATAAATAACCCGGACAACTTGCGGAAAAACTTGCGTTCAAATTGCGGAATTTTGTTTATTTATGTTGGTATCGTGCTGATAGATGATACAAGAAAAACGAACGCTAGCAAACATTTGAGGCCACTGAGATAATATAATTTGAATGCATAAATAATTACGAATATCACATGACTCATTGTCATGAAAATGACTGACATACTTATTATATCTTTTAATTATTTTATCGACCCCAATATCACAAACCATCTATTATCTGTTCGGAAACCATATACAGCGTGTCCCTAAAACCAACTTTGATACGAAAAGGGCTGATAGACCAGCTCATCAGACACCAGATTACGTAAATTTGACCTCAGTAAAAATTTCTTAGTTTTAGAGATATTGACGTTTTTGCAAAACTCGTGCTAAGTGATATATCGATCGGTGCTAAAAGATCGCAAGAGCTGTACATCCTTCCGTACTTCACCAATCGATGCATTTATTCCTTCGTTTAGTATTATTCTATGGCCGCTGTGACAACCAACCCGCGAGACAACCATACCCGGTCTCCCCTATTATATGTGTAACAAGGCGCAGCACAACTAATTTCATTATATAATGTTATTTCTTTAATAAAAAAAAAAACAGTACAAACGTAGCTCTGCGTCTAAGTAATTTCGTACTAAATTACTTTACGTTTCATTACTGCAATGAAATCGAGTTCTTTGTAAGTTTATTGCGAGCTGGTATTTCTTTGTCTCCAATAAAATATAACTGAGTAAAGGAATGTACCGAGCACTAAGTCGATTGGTGATAGAGAGGAACTTTACTCTGCTCACACAGGATTAAGGTCAGAATACCGAAAAATCAACCTTGTTCCAGCGGAGGAACCTCCAAGTTACAAGCCTGAGAAGAGACGTCTTAAGAGCTTTCGAGAGTAACCAGAAAAATAGTCGGTAAATATAAAAACAACTAAGAATTATTGAATCAATACTCACTAAGGTCTTACTTTGAGAATAGAAAGTTATCGAAGAGACTCAGAGAAACCACGAGGGACTGAAGAGCTGGCAGCTTCCTCACTCAACGCATCAGCCTCACAATACAGCGAGGAAATGCTGCCAGCATCTTTGGCACCATGCCGCAGGGGCCGTTTTTAGATCTATTTTAGTTTTAGCTTGTTTCATTTTTAATTTAGTTTTAGTTTTTAGTATATTTAATTTCAACTTCATTGTATATTGTTTATTGAATAAAATGTTTACTCAAATGACAGACTAGAAATATATCGCAATTTAGACCGATTTCGTAATGACAAGTTGGGTGAAGCGTTTATAAAGCATGAACATCGATTAAAATTATATTAAATTCACATTTGCGAATAAAATAAGTAATTTGCAGCCTGAACATATATAATTATCGTTCATTCATTATACGTATAATTAAAAACAGTTTTAATACTTTACTCGTCCATAATTAAAGTATAATAAAATGGCTAGTGGCAGTATAATATTTGAATTACTTTTGCGGATATATTATATTAATCAAAATCCGGAGCATATTTCGGGTGAACCTCAATGACATTCCGGTCTGTTTAATTTGCCGCTGACAAAACAAAGTGGGGCCGCGGGCGCTCGTTACTCCAGATATTCCGGATCAATCAGATCCGAGCGGACTTTCCGATTTATTTCCGATTAAGGAGATCTCGCCGAGACCGCGGGCTTCGACCTTGCCTTTGAGCGACAAGCAATTACAACGTAGGCAGTCTTAAAAAAGCAACTTTCCGTGGCGGAGTCAGGGTCCAAAGAAAATCTGGAGCATGGATCTTCAACCCGCGGCCAGCGGACTGGAGCTTTCATCGGCGGCCCGTCAACAGCTTAGCCAATTTTTTTCATCATCACAAACTCTCATTTTTGTGCACATAGTCACTACCGTGAACGTTATTACTCCTTCTGATTTATTAAAAAAAAATTAATACTATCATAAATCCACTCATCCATGTGATAAAAAGAATTCATGATAATAATGACGGTTAGGTCGAACGATTAAGAAAAAGCAATTAAAGCCGCGGTAGTGACATCCACGGTAATGACTGTGTGCACAAAAATGAGAATGACCCCGGTTAGTTTTTAGAACCACGCTCCGTACTAATACTAATCGTGCGTTTTGCTACTGTTTGGGGCAGAGGTTACAATTTTATACAAAATATATCAAGTCGCGACAACACCGAATCTCTACGTCTTTCTTTAACGCTAATTTTCTTCCGTTCTTTTCTTAACCAGTTAAATCTATCGCGAAATCTAGTCACGTCGAGTGCTACAGTGTGCGGCGGCGCGAGTGTCGCCCCGGACTGGCACAAGTACAACTTCAGTAATTACCACCTTAATTTCGTTTAAACCTATCACCGCTACCAAGGACCTTAAAATAAATGCCTCGCTAGCAAAGAACTGAAGCATGTTAATAAGCCGGCTACCTATGTGTGCGTGCTGCTCGCAATAGGAAAAACACTAGTTGATGTGTGCGTGCTGCTCGCAAATAGGAAAAACACTAGTTCATGTGTGCGTGCTGCTCGCAATAGGAAAAACACTAGTTGATGAGTGCGTGCTGCTCGCAATAGGAAAAACACTAGTTGATGTGTGCGTGCTGCTCGCAATAGGAAAAACACTAGTTGATGTGTGCGTGCTGCTCGCAATAGGAAAAACACTAGTTGATGAGTGCGTGCTGCTCGCAATAGGAAAAACACCAGTTGATGTGTGCGTGCTGCTCGCAATAGGAAAAACACTAGTTGATGTGTGCGTGCTGCTCGCAATAGGAAAAACACTAGTTGATGAGTGCGTGCTGCTCGCAATAGGAAAAAAACTAGTTGATGTGTGCGCGCGGCTCGTAAGTACAAGCTGCCGGATTATTAAAAATAGCTTCAGTTGTCTGTTGGCGCGATTCCGTCCGACTATTTTTTAAGGTCCTTGACCGCTAGTAAAGAAAATGCTCATTATTATAATAAAACGGGACTTATAAAATCATAATATTTTTACCTCGACGTTTTGGACGTGCCGTCCATGATCGACAAGGAACTCAACGGCACGTTCGAAACGAGGATTTTACGCGATTAAGTCCCGTTGATGATAAAGAGTAGGGATTGTGAAAGTAGGTATAAATATGGGAAAGTCTGAAAGTATAAGAGATACGAAGATGTGTTTTTAGGAACCATGTCATCGATCTTAGGGACAAGAAAAACTGATTGCTCCAAATGAGCAGCGGACCAGCGGGAAGGCTGAAGCGGTTCAACTTGTCCTTATGTGTGAAAATCGAACTAATGGAAGTTTTAGTTGCCGGTTCGCTAAACCTAGCCCAGCTAAGAAGACTCCGGCAAGAAACTTAGCTGAGCCCGAGCAAGGTCGGAGTGAAGTTAACCAGGACATTCGGGTCCTGGGGCAAGTCGGGATGCGGGGTTGTTTTAACTCAGACTACGCGGCTTCCAACAGTTCACATATGCACTAACATAACATGTAAGGCAAGTACTACGAGGGAAGTCTTAAGATAATTGTACCTACTGAAGTCTTATTGAAAAAAGCCGGTCAAGAGCGAGTCGGACTCGCGCACCGAGGGTTCCGTACAAACTCGGTGTAGAGTTCAAGTAAAACTCTATGGCGATTAGTGTAGTAGGAGCAAATAAGTATGTGGTACGATTTTTGCAAATTTCTAAACAACGGTGCAAGTTAGGAATACTCTTATAGTATTTTTCCTGTAATAAGATGATATTATATAATTCTTCTGTTCAGTAACTTCGAAGATAATAGGGGAATGGTATTTTTTGAACTTTTTTGTCCAGAATCAAAAAGTACACTCACGGACAATGAATGCGGGTCATTTTCTATATAATTGTTCATAGAAAATAACCCGAATTGATTGTCCGTGAGTGTACATTATTAACAAAAAAAATAAAAATGGGTTTGGAATCTACAAATTAAGTCCTTTCATTTGATACCCCACTTGACATAAATAATATACAGGGCGACTTCAAATTGGTAATACAAAACACTTGATTATGGCTCAGTTAATGCCATGTAGTGTAACACCCTATGTTAAAATTTGCTGTATTTAATTATTGCTAATTTTCTAACAAAACAAATAATTAAAGTCCTAAAGTGTGGTTACACTCCATTAAATACCTAAGTGTCATACCTGTCACTCGTATTTTCTTTGACAACTGACAATTACTAATCAAAACACGTTTTCTTCATAAATATTGCGGCATGTGACCGATAACCAAAGAGGAAAGTGTTCAATTGAAAATCTTTAAACCTCTTTGTTTATTATTATGGTAGGATAACCATGTTAAGCCAACTAAAATGGGATAAATTAATAATTAAAAAAAAACCCTACTTATGATTATTTTAAAAGTATGAGACTTAATTGAGGGACTAAGTTTAGGGGATATGTATGTAAAACATTCATTTTGTATTACCAATTCGAAGTCACCCTGTATGTATAGCCCAACTTTAAATTTTCGGCCTCCCATTTTTGCCCGCTTTAAAAAAGTAAAAGGTATAAGATTTTCTTTTTATCTTGGGATAGCTATAGAGACTTAAAATTATTCCAAACAGATCGATAGCAACAGTAGTTCCTGAGATATCTTACTGTGACAGAGGGGCAGACAGACAGAGTCGTACCATAAGGGTTCCTTTTTTACCATTTTAGTACGGAACCCTAAAAATAGGGGAAAGATTTCATTAAAGAATCAGGTGGTGGCGTTACCGACTGCGCCCCGCGTAACGACAGCAGTTGCTTCTAACTGCTTCATTCCTGCTAAAGCGCAGTATAGAAACGTCGCAACCGACGTTGATACCTTGCGTACTTACACCATTTTGACACAGAATCGTAAAGCTCTACAGAACTTGGAGCCTCGTGAATCATTTTTAACCGACTACAGCAAAAACGGGAACGTTACGTCTACAGGGAAGTGGCTGATACAGCATATTGGTATTTCTGCAACAATGTTAGAAGCAAATATACAAGTTTATTATAACTACATACTTGTCAGAACGTGACGGATGCTGTATCAATTATTTATCGCTCGACAAAGCCTAGCATCATAAGGCACTGGTCCCACAGCCGGCGAGTAAGCGAGTAAAGTTGGGCGAGTGACAGTTCATTGCGGGCTGACTAGGCTGTGATCAATCGACCTTTCGAGATCCGCAATATAATGCTACTCGCCCAACTTTACTCGCTTACTCGCCGGCAGTAGGACCAGTGCCTAAGCCTGCAGGTTACAGGTTATGACCTGTTGCGCGACAAGTGAGTGGCGAAGTTGGCCTAGCCCGGTGAACTTAGTTCCCGATACGATCAAATTAAGGAGCGGATCTGAATTGGCATAGCTTCTTATCTTCTACATTTTTTTGATTGTAACCCCACAAAAAGTGTATAGTATCGTCAACTATCAAATTGCTTTGCTAACAAAGTATTTTCTCTACCATTTAAGTTATGTTAGATAAGATAAATCAGGAGGAAGGAAAGTATCAGACACGAGCAAACCTGGGAAGCTATTTTCCTATAAATGAATGTAAGTGGCGCGCTAACGTCAGCTTGAAACAAAAACAGCCATCGCCGGGAACAGCGATACGGAATGTGAGAGACGTTCACACCCCGCGCGCCGGGGTTGCTCGCTGCCACGCCGCGTTCACAAAAAGAGCTAAAAGTACAGGGTGAAATATTACTGATCATCCAAAATTTTCCTAGGCATTAGGTATCAATAAAAGATGCCATTTCTGAAAAAAAATATGTAGGTAAAATTTTCACGATAAATAATAAATAATAATACTGTTTGTCTTGGCGACTCGTCGCGGATGCGGGGTCGAGGTCCCGAGGCGGGGACCGTTGCCGTCTCCCGCGCAGTGCGCGACCGCAGTATCCACAAACGTATGTTATTTAGGATATATTTCAGCTACTGTTTCTCAATATTATAGCACTGAAAGATACTGACTGAAAAAACAGGTATCATCTATTTTTCGCTAAAGAGTCCACTGTAAAAATTTGAACCGTCAAAAAAATATCAGCCTGTACAGTGTAGGTACTACCAATATCAGAACCAAAGATGGACACGTCGACGACCTGGACAAGTCGATGCAGGTAAAAAGCGATTTAGCGTGCGCCCGTTCGTCGTGGATGTCTTTGGGGTAAATCTAAATAGAGTCTGTGCGGAAAGAGAATAGGCGTGGCGAAAAACGGAACTAACCTACCCAGTATGGCAAATACGGCAAATATTTTTTTCTTCGGTAGAAAAGCATTACAGCGCCCCCAATTTTAATCTTATTCTCTTTCCGCACAGACTCTACAAGTACTTTATTTCTGAAACATAGGTTAAGTAAGACTTTTCTGACGACCGCTTTAGCTTAGTTGGTAGTGACCCTGCCTATGAAGCAAGAGGTCCTGGGTTCGAATCCCGGTAAGGGCATTTATTTGTGTGATGAGCACGAATATTTGTTCCTGAGTCATGGATGTTTTCTATGTATTTAAGTATTTGTATGTATGTATCTATTAAATATATCGTCGTCTACTCTATACCATTGTAAAGATATGTTAAGCACACTGACTTGTAAATGAGATGTACATTTACCAATAAATGATCTGAATCTGAATCGTCTAGTATCCCATAACACAAGCCTTATTGAGCTTACTATGGGGCTAGTTCGATTTGTGTAAGATTGTCCCCTAATATTTATTATTATTAATTAGGTATAGTATTATTATACATATTATATGTGAGTATCGCTATGCTTTGCCAAGTGGCATACAAAATAGTTATGTGCAGCATGCATAACTTAGCTATTTATTACAACTAAATTTAAAGCTATATTGTGTTTCGGACCGGTTCCGTTAAAAATTCTTGGATGGAATAGTATAGGCTTCGGTGATGAGAAAATCATACAATGTTTTTAATAGTACATAACACAACTAGGGTGGTAATACTAAGAAAGGTCGAGATCGCAGATGTTTGTGGCCCGAGCTGCAAGCGAGGGACGTAAATATGCGATCGAGGGCTTTCTTTATTACCTCTCGTGTTATATACATCATTTTATGTCTACACTTGGCCAGAAAGCGGCTTTTTCCGTACGCGCAGCTTGGTTCGAAACGAAGATGATACCAAAACAACTCCAAAATGGGCCATTAACATGATGGTACTTCAGCTATTCTCCAAATGTGCTCCGCAACGCCCTGATCTGCTTGTTTTTGGGCGAGCACCTCTTCCAGGTTTGGCCCCGGTTCTCAGGAAATTTACAAACTCAAATTACATACTTTTGCATTTCAATAAACCCCATAAAAGTTTATATCAAATATTGGCGCTAAATCACACATAGCGTATATACGCTGAATGTAGCTCAAACATTGCTAAACGGCAACACCGACCCGATATGACACATCCGCCGCAAAAACATCGATTCCGACAAACAATGAAATGGAGCGTTCCCTCCAATTTATGTAATGCGATAGCCCAGCGCTGACTTCACGACCCCCCCAACCCCCCCACACAACCCCTCCTCCAAACTGTTATGACTACGGCAGATAAATATCTGCTCTTGACGAGATACTCGAGTAGTTCGTTTGACGTCTGTCCTCTTCGCCCAAACTTTTCCAGTGTTTCGTTTATGATTTCTTGAGGCCATTGTTCTTTCCATGCTTACACCGACTTCCCAGTTCGGACGCGACGTAACTTGTCTGAGGTTTGGTATTACGCCCGTTAAAATGCGATACAATTTTTTTATCTTTCAGTTTCTCACTTTTAATCGCTTACAAACTTGCAGGCTGTGAAATTACCTGCCTTGCTATGTTTCCATTTCTCTATGAACATTTCTCTATATAACTTTTTAAAAACAATGTAGGGTCGGCCTCAAAAGGTGCTGAAGTGTCCAGCTACTTTTGAGGCCGACAGTACATACGGACTCTCTTTTTATCTATCAGCCACGGACCTCAATTGCTGGACATAGGCCTCCCCTATAGATCGCCACAAAGTGAAGTTCTAAGCAGATCGCATCCACCTAGCTCCCCGCTACCTTCACGAATACATCCGTCCACCGAGTCTGTTTACCGACACTCTTTAGTGCTATTCTAGTATACAGGGTGTCCCTAAAACCAACGTTTATACGATCAGGGCTGATAGACCAGCTCATAAGAACCTAGATTAAGCAAATTTGACCTCAGTAAAAATCTCTTAGTTTTCGAGATATTGACGTTTTTGTAAAACTCGTGCTAAGTGATACCCTGACTCGGTGTTTTGAGTGTCATTGCTAAAATATCAAGTATTTTACAAATCTGTTTTTTGCTATGTGTGGCCAAATAACTATGCTATTGAACGTATTTTCTATTTTTGCTAATTTATTCATGCTGTGGACACAGTACAATAACAAAAAAAAATTATTCGATTTTTTTCAAATTTCACCTCTGACTTCGAACTAGCGTGGTGAAAAAAAAATGTATCAACATAACCAGGCACTCAACGTAAAAAAATTGCGCATTTATTGTAGTTTCTAAAATGGTATAAAATTTACTAATCACTGTAATAATTTTTGAAATAATGATATTTTGTTACAAAATTAACTGTCTGCCGCCTTCATCTCATACGATCCGGTTGAACTAAGTTTGCACCTGGCGTGCTTGACAACACATACAAATTAGGTGCAAACTTCACGTAATCGTCAATATCTCGAAAACTAAGAAATTTTTATGAGGTCGATTTTACTCAGTCTCGTTTTTTATGAGCTGGTTTATCAGCCCTGTTCGCCATTTTGTAAAAGTCGCGAATTTTGATAGCCTGGATCAGTCTTTCGAATGTTATGACTTCAAATTTCAGTATTTTCTTAATCTGCTTTTTGTTAAACATTACTTAATAATTATGCTATCATACCTTTTCTGTTCGAAATTCAAATTCTGGTACGAAATTTAACCAATGGAATATTGTAGTATAACCTCCTTTTGAATTAAAATGCTATTATCTTAAAAACTACGGTGTCTAGTGTGTAAAATCTTACTATTTTAAACTACATTATTTTGTTTTATTTTAGCATGGTAAATTTGTTTTAAGTATTACGCGATTCAAATCCGAGGTCATATTTTGAATCACGTAAAATCTAATTTATTTTAATTTTTAAGGTATGATAGCATAATTATTAAGTAATGTTTAAAACAAAAAGCAGATTAAGAAAATACTGAAATTTGAAGTCATGACTTTCGAAAGACTGATCCAGGCTATCAAAATTCGCGACTTTTACAAAATGGCGAACAGAGCTGATAAACCAGCTCATAAAAAACGAGACTGAGTAAAATCGACCTCATAAAAATTTCTTAGTTTTCGAGATATTGACGATTACGTGAAGTTTGCACCTAATTTGTATGTGATGTCAAGCACGCCAGGTGCAAACTTAGTTCAACCGGATCGTATGAGATGAAGGCGGCAGACAGTTAATTTTGTAACAAAATATCATTATTTCAAAAATTATTACAGTGATTAGTAAATTTTATACCATTTTAGAAACTACAATAAATGCGCAATTTTTTTACGTTGAGTGCCTGGTTATGTTGGTACATTTTTTTTTCACCACGCTAGTTCGAAGTCAGAGGTGAAATTTGAAAAAAATCGAATAATTTTTTTTTGTTATTGTACTGTGTCCACAGCATGAATAAATTAGCAAAAATAGAAAATACGTTCAATAGCATAGTTATTTGGCCACACATAGCAAAATACAGATTTGTAAAATACTTGATATTTTAGCAATGACACTCAAAACACCGAGTCAGGGTATCACTTAGCACGAGTTTTACAAAAACGTCAATATCTCGAAAACTAAGAGATTTTTACTGAGGTCAAATTTGCTTAATCTAGGTTCTTATGAGCTGGTCTATCAGCCCTGATCGTATAAAAGTTGGTTTTAGGGACACCCTGTATATCCATGGGCAACGATTACGACTTCCAATCAAGTAGCGCATGTCGCAATTTTCCACTTGAGAAACAACGATAAATTTTGCAATGAATACGAGTCTCGTGAATAGCGACCCGCGTCAATAGACCCCTTGACTTGAAGCGAGCGAACAAAATAAAATATTAAATAAAGCCGGCAATACATCAAGCATGGCAATTATATTGGACGATCAATCTCAATCGGCCTACGATCGGCGGCAGCTCACCTTCGCGGGACTTTGACTTAGTGTAGTGCACCTCTCCACTGCTTAAGGTAGTTTTCCACCGGCAGGGCGGGACGAGACGAGACGAGGATTGAGTTGAAAGTATGAAGTTTTCAATCCTCTCCTAGCGATCGATGCGCGAGGAGAGGATCTCTCGCTCTGCCGGTGGAAAACCACCTTTAGGGCCTTATCACACTTGCAAGTTGTGGGCGAGTGTCCATACAAAACCAGTTCCTTACAAATGTCCCTCGTGGCGAACCTGCCGCAGGTTCGCTGCGAGCGACATTTGTAAGGAAACTCGCTTCTAACTCGTCCGCCAATCGCAAGTGTGATAAGGCACTTATAATGGGAAAGTAAATTTTTGGTCAGCCGTTATTAAAATTGATCCGCAAAAAAAAATAAGCAGTTAAATCATTTGGGCAGCATACAAAGATTTGGCTGGCAATAAATTAAATTGGGCGGCAACTCTTGTTCAGCAAACAGTTTAAAAACGGTTAACATTTTAACCAATATTAATCTGCTTTTTTTATCATTTGGCTACCTAATAAACAGTCGAGCTGCAAAATAATTACTTGGGTAGCAAGATTTTACAATTGGTCAGCAGAGAGTTTAATTGAGATATACAGGGTGTCACTGTGATATATACTGGGTGTCACTGTGATATACACAGGGTGTCACTGTGTTATACAGGGTGTCCCTAAAACCAACTTTTATACGATCAGGGCTGATAGACCAGCTCATAAGAACCTAGATTAAGCAAATTTGACCTCAGTAAAAATCTCTTAGTTTTCGAGATATTGACGTTTTTGTAAAACTCGTGCTAAGTGATACCCTGACTCGGTGTTTTGAGTGTCATTGCTAAAATATCAAGTATTTTACAAATCTGTTTTTTGCTATGTGTGGCCAAATAACTATGCTATTGAACGTATTTTCTATTTTTGCTAATTTATTCATGCTGTGGACACAGTACAATTACAAAAAAAAATTATTCGATTTTTTTCAAATTTCACCTCTGACTTCGAACTAGCGTGGTGAAAAAAAAATGTACCAACATAACCTGGCACTCAACGTAAAAAAATTGCGCATTTATTGTAGTTTCTAAAATGGTATAAAATTTACTAAACACTGTAATAATTTTTGAAATAATGATATTTTGTTACAAAATTAACTGTTTGCCGCCTTCATCTCATACGATCCGGTTGAACTAAGTTTGCACCTGGCGTGCTTGACATCACATACAAATTAGGTGCAAACTTCACGTAATCGTCAATATCTCGAAAACTAAGAAATTTTTACGAGGTCGATTTCACTCAGTCTCGTTTTTTATGAGCTGGTTTATCAGCCCTGTTCGCCATTTTGTAAAAGTCGCGAATTTTGATAGCCTGGATCAGTCTTTCGAAAGTCATGACTTCAAATTTCAGTATTTTCTTAATCAGCTTTTTGTTTTAAACATTACTTAATAATTATGCTATCATACCTTATCAAAATAAATTGGATTTTACGTGATTCAAAATATGACCTCGGATTTGAATCGCGTAATACTTAAAACAAATTTACCATGCTAAAATAAAAAAAAATAATGTAGTTTAAAATAGTAAGAATTTACACACTAGACTAGACACCGTAGTTTTTAAGATAATAGCATTTTAATTCAAAAGGAGGTTATACTACAATATTCCATTGGTTAAATTTCGTACCAGAATTTGAATTTCGAACAGAAAAGGTATGATAGCATAATTATTAAGTAATGTTTAACAAAAAGCAGATTAAGAAAATACTGAAATTTGAAGTCATGACATTCGAAAGACTGATCCAGGCTATCAAAATTCGCGACTTTTACAAAATGGCGAACAGGGCTGATAAACAGCTCATAAAAAACGAGACTGAGTAAAATCGACCTCATAAAAATTTCTTAGTTTTCGGGATATTGACGATTACGTGAAGTTTGCACCTAATTTGTATGTGATGTCAAGCACGCCAGGTGCAAACTTAGTTCAACCGGATCGTATGAGATGAAGGCGGCAGACAGTTAATTTTGTAACAAAATATCATTATTTCAAAAATTATTACAGTGTTTAGTAAATTTTATACCATTTTAGAAACTACAATAAATGCGCAATTTTTTTACGTTGAGTGCCAGGTTATGTTGGTACATTTTTTTTTCACCACGCTAGGTCGAAGTCAGAGGTGAAATTTGAAAAAAATCGAATATTTTTTTTTTGTTATTGTACTGTGTCCACAGCATGAATAAATTAGCAAAAATAGAAAATACGTTCAATAGCATAGTTATTTGGCCACACATAGCAAAAAACAGATTTGTAAAATACTTGATATTTTAGCAATGACACTCAAAACACCGAGTCAGGGTATCACTTAGCACGAGTTTTACAAAAACGTCAATATCTCGAAAACTAAGAGATTTTTACTGAGGTCAAATTTGCTTAATCTAGGTTCTTATGAGCTGGTCTATCAGCCCTGATCGTATAAAAGTTGGTTTTAGGGACACCCTGTATACAGGGTGTCACTGTGATAGATACAGGATGTCACTGTGATATATACAGGGTGTCACTGTGTTATATACAGGGTGTCACTGTAATGTATACAGGGTGTCACTGTGATAGATACAGGATGTCACTGTGATATATACAGGGTGTCACTGTGTTATATGTATACAGGGTGTCACTGTAATGTATACAGGATGTTACTGTGATATATACAGAATGTCATTGTGATATATACAGGGTGCCATTGTGTTATATACAGGGTGTCACTGTGATAGATACAGGATGTCACTGTCAGCAGAGAAAACATGTCTGTAAGCAGTTTAATTGAAATATACAGGGTGTCACTGTAATATATACTGGGTGTCACTGTGATATATACAGGGTGTCACTATGTTATATACAGGGTGTCACTGTGATAGATACAGGATGTCACTGTGATATATACAGGGTGTCACTGTGTTATATACAGGGTGTCACTCTAAAAACGAAACAGCTCCCAAAAATAGGTAGGTTAGGGTTATTTTTTTTTTGATGACCCTAAAACGAAACGGCTCCCAAAAATAGGTAGGTTAGGGTTATTTTTTTTGATGACCCTAAAAACGAAACGGCTCCCAAAAATAGGTAGGTTAGGGTTATTTTCTTTTTGATGACCCTAAAAACGAAACGGATCTCAAAAATAGGTAGGTTAGGGTTATTTTTTTTGCTGACCCTAAAAACGAAACGATACACGTTGTGAATAAATAATATAACTTCTAAACATTATGAGATGTATAAAAAATCGAAATACCAATTTTATATGAGCCCATCACAGTGACACCCTGTATACATTACAGTGACACCCTGTATATAACACAGTGACACTATGTATATATCACAGTGACACCCTGTATATATCACAGTGACATCTTGTCCTGTATCTATCACAGTGACACCCTGTATATATCACAGTATCACTCTGTATCTATCACAGTGACACCCTGTATATATCACAGTATCACTCTGTATCTATCACAGTGACACCCTGTATATATCACAGTTACATCCTGTATCTATCACAGTTACACCCTGTATATAACACAGTGACACCCTGTATATATCACAGTGACACCCTGTATATATCACAGTGACACCTGCTACTTGACAGCTGACAATTACCGAATGACAAAATGCGCACACGATTGGCGGCAGAATAGTTGCGCCCAGTTAGGTTTTATTGCCCCCTTTTTTTTGATGAACAAAATGAAATATTTTGCTTACCTACTGATTGCTTACCAAAATTTGATTTACCGTAGATCGCTTAATGCAGCTCAAATATTTAATTTGCTGACCAAAATAATTTAGAGCAGATCAGTATATCATTAATTGCAGCCTGATTTATAAATGTTTGCTTACCATAAGTTGCTTACCAACTAGCTATTTTGGCTGACCAAATACATATTTCTGCTGACCAAAATATGAATATTTTGCTGATCGATTAAATGATACCCCTTATAATGCCAAGCAGCAGCCAAGTAACAACGGGCAAAGAAGGGGTGCTTCAAACCGTCAATTTTTTCAGATAAGAAAAAATGAGCGTTGTCCGTCATACGATTCCAAAGAAAACTAATCGAGATAATATCCAACGAGCATTTAAAACGAAATAAGTGAAATGAGTACAACATTGTTTGTGTGCACATGTTTAGCCTAGTGGGAGTGACCCGCCTACGAAGCTAGAAGTCTCTGTTCAAATCCTGGTGAGGGCAAATATTTGTGTGATGAGCACGAGTATTTGTTCCTGAGTCATGGATGTTTTCTATCTACACTCACAGACGATGAATTCGGGTCATTTACCATAAACAATTATATAGAAAACAACCCGAATTCATTGTCCGTGAGTGTATTTAAGTATACATATATTTATCTACATAAGTATGTATATCAGGCAGGCATTGGTTTCGAAGAAGTAATGTGATATTCAATTATCTGTTTGAGCAAATGTAGGACATATCGAAAGAGCTGGATACCCCACACCGCGTCGCGCGCTGTTTGCCGCTGGGGACATAATATCAGACTATTTGCTCGCTGATGTACACACATGTTTGCGAGACCATATTACTTGATAAATCTGTTATTCTGTTCACGGAGTCAAGGGCGCGATATCGTCTGGGACTCGGCTCCTTTTCATGAATATCTGCATCATTTAACAATCAAATTCTTTAAGTAGTTATTCCAAAATTTCTAACGATTTCATATCAATATTTGAATGGGAAGCAAAACAAATGACCCAAAGCGTCTTGTCGTAAAACCAAAAAGCATAACAATTTGAATACAAATTGCGCCTAACGTTTACAGCGCGACGTAAATATCGCATCAAAAGATTAATGATAATTTTGAGCGCATAAAATGTAATAACCCGCACGCACGAGATAGGGCGCGTAAACAGAGACCGGCGTATCAACATCCAATGGCATCGTAAAGGCATAAAGCACATCAGAACGGGGCTCTCTCGCGTCATGAATTCCTCCCATATCGTTTTTGCTGAGAATTTATACTAATGACCTAGCCCTTTACCGAGTGTTTACGCCAACTACAGGATTCTCCGCCTTGGGCCGACTCGGCAGGGGTTAGTTTGCGTCGCGGACTGAGCGACTCATTATTTGTGGGCGATTTTACTTTGGCCCGGTTCCGCAAGTTGTTTTGTATCAAGTTTCACGTTGGAAAGGTTTCTTTTCAATAAGTCTACATTTGTTACTACTTCGTCAGGAGTTCATGCGGAATTTTTTTAAATGTTACAGGAATTTTCCATCGCTGTTCAGGATTCAGGTCACAACGCTATAAGTACGACAGTTTACTGCTCTCTGTTTTGCAAAATTTAAAAAAAAGGTTTACATGTAACCAAGCCTATTAGAGACTTACATAAATGCCCACATGGCAGTCAACAAATTATATTTTTTTATCATGTGGTGTGTCTGAACAAATCACAAGGCGCTGGAATACTCGCTAGCTACACATGTGGAGCGGGTATAGGGCACAAGTAAACAGCTCTATTATTGCGTAAATATCTCATGATTTTAACATGGAGACGTCCACTATTGAACCAAGGACTCCCCCAAAGACTTCCACATCACATTACCTCCATCCTGCATCGACATCCGGAAGATGCAGCACGGGTTGGCTCCCACACGTTTTATTCTCCTCGTGTATCGCGCGATACGGGTGTACGTCGCGTCTAGTTAATTCAGCTAATAAAACAAAATGGCTATAGTATTCCGTTTGAAGCGGTTACCGATAGTTCTAATTCGGCCCCAACTGGGAAGTTCGCGCATATAATATAAAGTTGTTGTTCAGTCTGTTTGTGTGTTCAGTCATTTCCCGCCGGGGCCGCAACTTTTCCTATTTCCATCTGTTGGTGAATTTTTAAGTTCATTTGCAAGTCACAACCACAGCCGACGGGGACAGAAATGACAGTGGCGCTCTCACGGGTTGCCGGAATGCTACGTATAGCGCAATGAATTGTACAGTTGCTGTACACCAACGATACGTTTTTGTTAGCGTATACTCGATTTTAACACTTTTATTTTAAAACAACTTTAAGAGGGCTCTTTAACGCCCATAGACCAACATTACTATAAAGGTTGAAAGTACTAACAAAAGGCGTTTGCATTTATGTATATATTTCATACTAGCATTTGCCCGCGGCTTCGCCTGCGTTGTTCCCATCATTATCCCATGGGAACTTTTTACTGGGATAGTACTAGTATTTACTACTAGATAGTATAAAATACTAGCATTTACCCGCGGCTTCGCCCGCGTTGTTCCCGTAGGAATTGATACCCATATTATCCCAAAGGAACTCTTTACCGCGGGATATAAAGTATTCTATGTTAACGAGTGAATGGATTGAGCTGAAATTCGGCATGCAAGTAGAACAAGTCAGGACTTGTTTTGCATGCCAAATTTCAGCTCAATCCATTCACTCGTTACCGCGTTATTTAGTAACAAACATTGAAAGCTCCAAACATCTTTACAGATATTTTTAATGTCGAGGAAGCATTACTTTCGGGCTCCCGATCACCTTCGGTCACCTCGGTGGTTGTGGTATAATCCAATATCCGCACCAGCACTTACTGGTGTATTGCTCTTTACGTGTTTCGTTAGATACACAATCTAAATATCGCTTTGATAACAAACTATGTGCGTTACATGACAAATTGGCAGAGACCAGCACAATTGTTTACGTTTTCGAAAGACGACTGACATTCCATCCTTCCACTTCATATCCTCTTATTAATGTACAGCTGCCTGCATTCCATAACCAACCTCAAAAAGGATCTAGTAATAGATAATAAGTATGTGGCGACACTGCCACCTAGCGACACTCGTTGGATGAAGAAGACAGTTGCATCAACTCCACGACAGATGGCGCTTACATCAACGCCCATACAAATGGCACAATTCCCATACAGTTCTGAATCACACTATCGAAGTGTTTATAACGCTAACACTACATATACCACTTCCAACCAACTTCCTTCGGATTTCGGTCCCCAGGCACAACATCCGCCTGGAGAGAGATCTCTCTATTGTCCTCTCTTCCACAAGTAATAATAACCACATTTTTATAAAAAAAAAACCCGACCGCGGTGGACTTAGAAACTGCATAAAATCCGCCCGTAACTAGCGCCCTCTCTGTGACCTTATCCAAGCCAACAATTAGATATTGTTGGCTAAAGTAATGTTACTATTTTATCATGATTCAACAAGTAGTTAGCACTTATAGTGGATATGAGCAATCGAATATAGCCTGCCCACAGGCTGCTTATGTGGGTAGTGCAATATCGGAAGTGTGTCGTAGCGTGTGTGTTTGTGGCGGCTGCGACGCCGCGAGGCTAAAGCTTCCTCCACACTACTCGCGAAGTTCCTCGACGAAGTACTCGGAAAAGTTGACCGAAGTCCGAAGTACGTCGCTACACACTCGTTCAACTTCGCGAGAAACTCATAGTGCGCACTATGGACCGAATCGAGGAAAAAGAGGACATTCGTACTTTTTTTCGAAAAACGTATTTTAAAAAATACTATTCGATTAAAAATGTTACGGAGAATAATAAATGTGGGATACATTTTTTCAAAATAATGCATATTTAAGGCAGAAAAAAATAAAATGTGTTTTTTTTGTATGGGACCCAAAAATAGGTATCTTATTTCAAAGAAACTATGAGAGACTGCGGCTTCTAACCTTCAGGATTTTATTATCCTACCTTTACGGAGTTCGAAATAATAAACAGCTTTGTTTTGTAGGCGCCACTCTCATTGCTTAGTCCAGTCAAAAAGTCACCAAATATCGATATTTTTCTTAATGCCTTTTTCGTAAACTTATCACGGTATTTGATACTTTTATCCTATAGAATAATTGTTTCATGTGGGAAAAAGAAATAAACAACAATAATTAATTAATTTGTGTAATTTTCGTACCAACAAAAAGTCCCAATTTACACCAAAATTAATTTCTGCCTTAAATATGCATTATTTTGAAAAAATGTATCCCACATTTATTATTTTATAACTTCGTGCATGTTTATCTAACAAAAAAAAAATTAAAAAAAAAAGGAAAATTGTGTACCACTCATAATCCTATCGTTTGAAAATATTAATAAAAAAATCGGTTGTCTGTAAAGTCGGTTTACTGACGATAGTCGAACGTGATAACGTTGACTTTGACCTTGACCTTGACATTGACCTTGATCTTGACATTGACATTGACTTTGACATTGACACTGACATTGGCATTGACATTTCGGTTCAGAGTACTCGTCAAGACATCAAATGAGCCCAAACACAATGTGGTTCCGACGCTTTATTACGGAGTTCCCATGCCCACCTTCCGGCTCCATCTTCAGACCCTGGATATCATTTCGGTTCAGAGTACTCGTCAAGACAAAACAAATGAGCCCAAACACGATGGGGTACCGACGCTTTATTACGGAGTTCCCATGCCCACCTTCCGGCTCCATCATCAGACCCTGGATATCATTTCGGTTCAGAGTACTCGTCAAGACAAATTAATATGTATGAAATCCTGCGGCGCTTACTGTTTTTTCGAGTTGATAAAGTTAGTTTGGAGTTGATAAAGTTAGTTTGCGCAAAAACGCGTAAGATGTATGAAATCCTGCGGCGCTTACTGTTTTTTCGAGTTGATAAAGTTAGTTTGGAGTTGATAAAGTTAGTTTGCGCAAAAACGCGTAAGATGTATGAAATCCTGCGGCGCTTACTGTTTTTTCGAGTTGATAAAGTTAGGTAGGGCATTTCTCCAGAAATTCATACTAAATGTATGGAGACAGATGAATGAGTCGCAGACATTTCTGGAGATATGCGTCAGATAACGACGCATACGTCATCTTTTTTCGTCCGGGCAGCCGGCTTCATCGATTTATAAGACGTTATCACGTCAAAAATAATTCTAGCACGAACATGCACTCACGACGATGTATGTATTGACGCGAACGAACTGAAGTTAGCCGAGTAGTGTAGAGAGGCACTTCGTTGTAGGCACTTCGTGCGACTTCGGGTCCTTTGACTCGGGCGCAAAAACCGACAACAAATGGAAGTCGCCCGAGGCGAGCCGAGGATGGACGAAGTAAGACGAAGTGCCTCTCCACACTATCGTATTCGCCTAACCTCGGTCAACTTCGCGAGTAGTGTGGAGGAAGCTTAACGAGCAGCATTGTGCCGCGCGCGCGCCGCCCCGCCGTGCACCGTGCCCCCCCGTGCAATAGAAATACATGAAAATTTGAAGTTTTTACCTATTACGGTTCAAACGATAGAGTCCTGTGACCGACGGACAGACGGACAGCGGAGGCTTAGTAATAGTTCCGTTGGCACCGTTTGGGTACGGATCCCTAAAAACACCGGCAACGTGGAGCCTTCATCATAGTAAAGAGCGCAAGATATGAAGTCTATCAATTATTTTATAAATTGATACTTAATCAAGCTGGAGAAAATAAAGCTGGAGTCAGCTAAATATGCACATAAAATATATCCACGAAGAGATTTCCTGCGTTCTTGCTCAGAACTAAATACTGCGCCAAAGTTCTTATCGCTTACAAAAAGTTTACTTACTATAGGGGAGCCAGTGTTGTTGTGTTTCGGTACACAGAAACAACTCCGGTAGTTATTTATCGCCGTTAGCTAAACATCTACACGCACACGAGACATCGGCCCAGACAAGGCTATCGCTCGTATCCTATCTTCTTTCTAGTTAGTTATCATAGTTCGGCACAAACCGTTATACAAGGTGTTACATTGAACGTAATACAACTCATGTTTTTAGGGTTCCGTACCTGTGAGGTCTAAGGGTCTTCGATGTTTAGTGGACTGTATTATAAATGAAAGACTTAATTTTCCATAGTGAGCGCCTACCTCACTTAGGCACTGTTGAAGAGCTGATTATCACTTGATGATAAATGTAAAAGACTGAAGAGAGTAAAATAGAGTGACTTGAAATGGCCGGGAACCGCCATTTTATAAGATTATTTTTGAAGGTGGGAGATTATTCCAAGAATACTCCCGCTAAGCTCGAGTCTTGTTCTGAGAAATGAGCCGAGCTAGTTCTGAGAATCAGCTATTCTTTTTGTGCGTGAGTGGGGGTTTGTTTACTTTATTAAAAAACACATATAATTTCACATTACACAGAAATAGCAATAATTAATTAAATTCTTATAAACGATGGACATTGATAAATCTTAAAATTAGAGTAAAACACACGTTATTTATGATTAAACAGTAAGAATGATTGAGTAACGAAACAATAATAAACAATAAAAGATTCCTATTAGATTTCAATAAGATTTCTATCCTAACTGATTGACGTGCGTAATTATCTAAATATATTTGCATAGCTGTTTCCGACAGTGTCCCCCTCGGTGTGACTACACCAGTATAGTTAAGGAAACGACTATGTCTAGAATAGAAGTAGTGAATGGAGTACTACTTCGTGGTACTTTAAGCTGCCTTTAACTTGACGGTGACTTTGCGTATTCTAGGCTTTTTTGAAGTCGTACGTCCAGTTTCCTGTAACTCGATTTTTTTTCCGAAATACATGTCTGTGTCTGTATTTCTTTCGAGTATTGTGGCTTTGGGTACCTTGTTGGCGCAAACTACGGTAGCAGAGGCCCTAGCTAAACGTGGGCGTTTAGAAAACGTACCTATATCGAGTAGGTACGGGAGTGGGTCCGATTTATTTGCGACTGACTCTAATTTTTTCGGGCATGCTGCGCCTGTATCCGTAGGCGGGCTTAAGGCCAATTGATGGAGCGTACGGTCTGCGCCTGTGTCCGTAGGCGGGCTTAAGGCCAATTGGCGGAGCGGACGTTCTGCGCCTGTGTCCGTAGGCGAGCTTAAGGCTGATTGATGGAGCGGACGTTCTGCGCCTGTGTCCGTCTTTTTCGCCGTTGGACACCGATCGCGATGATAGTCTGTGTTTTTATTTTCTTTATGCCATATCGTGGCGGGAGAGCGAGCCGACTCGGAACTTAATTGTTCCCCTGTGTACTCAGCCGGTCGCTTTACCTGATCTCCTCCCCCATGATAAAAACGCAGGCTATTTTCATCGCACTCGGTTTCAATAGATACGGGGCCGGATACGACTTTGCTGTCGTGTAACTCTTTCTTGTTACATGGTCGTAAGAGGCCGGCCTCATTTTTATTTTCACGTGACGTATCTGAATTATTTATCGCGCGCAGATTCGGATCAATTTTAGGTATATTTTCGACACTTGTACATTCATTTTCATATTCCACATCCAATAGTGCGGCTATTCCTGTTTTCACGGGTGTCGTTTGAACGCGGCCGACGAAAAAAGACCCACTCTCTTGCGCGTCCCTATTAGGCTCGGGCTTCGCTAGTCTAATGTGACTTACGAAAAAAGGCCTCTTTTGAGGCTCCGGAGCCGGCTCCGGCGTCGCTTGTGTGCTTATACCGTGCAATAAAATGTGATGCCCTGCCTCACAGCCAGAAATGCCGCAGGCTACGTACCTACATTTACTACCTTGCCTATGATTCGGATATAAACATCTAAAACACAACTTGCCGTTTCTAACAACCTCCCACCTATTTGCTATAGGCATCTTATTGAAGTCCGAACACTCACTTAATTTGTGTTCACCTCTGCATATAACACATTTATCTGTATAGGTGGAAGTTGCTTGGGTCGGCTGCGACGCCCTTGGGAGCGTTATTTTCGCGGGTGGCGCGGAGTTTCTTTTATCTATCGGTTCGCGTTTTTCTGTATACCTATTCCGATTTACTTGAGCTACCATCAACGGCCTAGGTTCGTCATAATCTGAATCTGATTGTTCTGAGTCACTGTAATATTCGTCATACTGCGGCGCGCGGCGACCTTTGCGCATGCGCGGCAGGGGGAGGGGCGCGGGGTCATAGTGCGCCTGCGCGGTGTGCACGTTGGCTCGCGTCTTGCGAATTTGAGATTTTCGCGTTGCGCTACTAATCTCGTTTAAAAACTGTGCCATAGCCACAAGACCCGGTGTCCCTTTATTAATTACGCGATATTTATTCCACTCGTATCGAACAATCAGATTCATTTTATCCACGATTTTATTGACGAGTTCGGGCGCGTATAGAAACTCGTTTTGTTTTAACGACTTAATGGTTGCCACGACGTTGGCAACTTGACCGGCAAAGGAAATTATATTGCTATTATCTTCAGCTAATCTGGGCATACGCTTTACGTTATGAATTTCGTTCAATATTATTTCCTCTGGGTCTCCGAAATGTCGTTCTAACGCGCCTATAATTTCAGCCGGAGATATCGCAGTGTACATTATGGACTTAACTGCGATTTTCGCTTCGCCGCGAAGCGCGCGACGTAAACGGCTGATGTTGGACACGTCCGAATGCATAGGTGCACTATCCTCGTACTCGGCCCTAAATGCGATCCATTCCTGAGGCGATCCTTCGAAATGAGGAAGGTCGTAACTTTGCCTCGAGGCCATGGGTGCATTCCTGTTCCTAGTTACCGCGTCTACGACCCTATGCGAGAGTAATTCTAAGTCCCTATTCATAAATTCGCTAGGTCGTTCGGGTTCGTTACGCGGCGGCGTGTACGGAGGTTCTTGCGTGTGTACACCTATCGCGGCTACCTGGCGTTGCTGTTGAGCAACCCAGCCTAATACGCGAGCATCTCTGGCATCGTGACCCGGCGCCGCCATGCTGGATACCTGAGACGCTTCTATCCTAGCTATCTCGAGCCTACTCCTAGCCGCGGCGGACGCGAGCTGTGCCTGCTGCAATTCGGCGTTCCTAACCTCTAATTCAGCCATTAAGACTGATAACTGACTAGCCCTATCATCTTGTACGCCTACCAAAGTCCGCGGATTACTACGTTGCTCGTTCTCCATAGAGTGAACCGATTGTTCATCATCCATGAGCGGCGCGCGGGTCAAAGGGGCGTGGCCCGGCGGCGCGGCGCCGGGAGTGGGGATAGACGGGTCAGAGTGCGCGGGGGGCGCCTCGGCTTCCGAAGCCTTACGGGGAGCGTTATCTTTCGGCATACTGCTACTTTCGTTTGCGCTACTGGTGCCTTTACTCCACGTACTGGTACTCGTCGTTGTCGTTTGACCGGACGACGGAGTTGTTTGGGAACGGGAACGCGATCTTGTAACGCGTTGTTCCTCGTTCATAGTACACCGAGGGGGTGGGGGGTCCCTAACACTATCGGGCCCTAACGCGAACGTTACGGAATTGACGTCGCTGTAACGTTCGGGTACCTAACGTCCCTACGGTTTCTTCTTTCTTCTTTCTTGAAGTTTCGCTAAACCGCTCTTGCATTTAACACCGCAAGGTGCAAGATTGGCCGCTCATCAGCTAAAGCTGGCGGAACTGAACCATGTCAGACCAAAAAAGAACCGAAGTCGAAACTTCTAGGTTCCCGGAACTCAGGCTAGGTACTGGGTTTGCACTGTTCCCTGGTTAGAGTTCCTTTTTGAGGCACACACAGACAACTGAAGACGAAGACGAAGACACGAAGACACTAATCACGAAGGCACGAACAGTTTGGAGCGCGAAGACCCTCTTGCACGGTGGTATTTCTTTTTTCTCAGCGACTCTTGCAGTCTTCTTTTTTCACTGCGTCACCTTGTTTTTTCACTGCGCCACCTTGCTGTCTTCTTTTTTCACTGCGCCACCTTGCTGTTCTTCTTAATTGTGCTGCAGGGGGGTCCGGAAAAGTGGTCACGGACCGGCCCTTCTTCGGTTTTCTGTCTTCACACGGCGGATCCGGAATAGCGGTCACGGATCACTTTCTTCACTTTTTTCGACGTCACGGCGGGTCCGGAAAAGCAGTCACGGACCGACAAAATTTCTCATTCGATGAACACGGAGGACCCGGAAATGCAGTCACGGGCCTTTTCTCGGCGATCTTCTTTCGATGAGTACGGCGTGTCCCGGATTTAAGATCTCACGGGACAATTCGGCGATAATTTTGCTGACGACGATTTTTGAAGAATTGTGTCTTCGTGCTTCTTTATCTTCTTATTGTTGCTGTGGTGTGTCCATTCTTCTTTGATGCGGCTTCTGAAGGACCATTGTGAGGTCTAAGGGTCTTCGATGTTTAGTGGACTGTATTATAAATGAAAGACTTAATTTTCCATAGTGAGCGCCTACCTCACTTAGGCACTGTTGAAGAGCTGATTATCACTTGATGATAAATGTAAAAGACTGAAGAGAGTAAAATAGAGTGACTTGAAATGGCCGGGAACCGCCATTTTATAAGATTATTTTTGAAGGTGGGAGATTATTCCAAGAATACTCCCGCTAAGCTCGAGTCTTGTTCTGAGAAATGAGCCGAGCTAGTTCTGAGAATCAGCTATTCTTTTTGTGCGTGAGTGGGGGTTTGTTTACTTTATTAAAAAACACATATAATTTCACATTACACAGAAATAGCAATAATTAATTAAATTCTTATAAACGATGGACATTGATAAATCTTAAAATTAGAGTAAAACACACGTTATTTATGATTAAACAGTAAGAATGATTGAGTAACGAAACAATAATAAACAATAAAAGATTCCTATTAGATTTCAATAAGATTTCTATCCTAACTGATTGACGTGCGTAATTATCTAAATATATTTGCATAGCTGTTTCCGACAGTACCAAAATGGTAAAAAAGGAACCCTTATGGTGCGACTCTGTCTGTCTGTCTGTCTGTATGTCTGTCCGTCTGTCACAGCCAGATATCTCAGGAACTACTGATGCTATCGATTTGAAATTTGGAATAGTGTTAAAAGTAGCTAACCCGAGCTTATTGGACATAAAAAATATCTTGTACCTTTTTTACTTTTTTTTTAAAAGGCTCCGTAATGGGACTTTGAAAATTGAAAGTAGGGCTATTATATTGAGTGGGGTATCAAATGAAAGGGCTTAATTTGTAGATTAAAATACCATTTTTATTTTTTTCTTAAATAAGTAGTTTTTAATTTATACATTTTTATGTACCATTCCCCCCCTATTATCTCCGAAGTTACTGATCAGAAAAATGTATCATAATTACTGATTATCAATATCAACCTGAACATTACAGGAAAAATAGAACGGTCTTCCTAACTTGTGAGGTCTAAGGGTCTTCGATGTTTAGTGGACTGTATTATAAATGAAAGACTTAATTTTCCATAGTGAGCGCCTACCTCACTTAGGCACTGTTGAAGAGCTGATTATCACTTGATGATAAATGTAAAAGACTGAAGAGAGTAAAATAGAGTGAGTTGAAATGGCCGGGAACCGCCATTTTATAAGATTATTTTTGAAGGTGGGAGATTATTCTAAGAATACTCCCGCTAAGCTCGAATCTTGTTCTGAGAAATGAGCCGAGCTAGTTCTGAGAATCAGCTATTCTTTTTGTGCGAGAGTGGGGGTTTGTTTACTTTATTAAAAAACACATATAATTTCACATTACACAGAAATAGCAATAATTAATTAAATTCTTATAAACGATGGACATTGATAAATCTTAAAATTAGAGTAAAACACACGTTATTTATGATTAAACAGTAAGAATGATTGAGTAACGAAACAATAATAAACAATAAAAGATTCCTATTAGATTTCAATAAGATTTCTATCCTAACTGATTGACGTGCGTAATTATCTAAATATTTTTGCATAGCTGTTTCCGACAGTGTCCCCCTCGGTGTGACTACACCAGTATAGTTAAGGAAACGACTATGTCTAGAATAGAAGTAGTGAATGGAGTACTACTTCGTGGTACTTTAAGCTGCCTTTAACTTGACGGTGACTTTGCGTATTCTAGGCTTTTTTGAAGTCGTACGTCCAGTTTCCTGTAACTCGATTTTTTTTCCGAAATACATGTCTGTGTCTGTATTTCTTTCGAGTATTGTGGCTTTGGGTACCTTGTTGGCGCAAACTACGGTAGCAGAGGCCCTAGCTAAACGTGGGCGTTTAGAAAACGTACCTATATCGAGTAGGTACGGGAGTGGGTCCGATTTATTTGCGACTGACTCTAATTTTTTCGGGCATGCTGCGCCTGTATCCGTAGGCGGGCTTAAGGCCAATTGATGGAGCGTACGGTCTGCGCCTGTGTCCGTAGGCGGGCTTAAGGCCAATTGATGGAGCGTACGGTCTGCGCCTGTATCCGTAGGCGGGCTTAAGGCCAATTGGCGGAGCGGACGTTCTGCGCCTGTGTCCGTAGGCGAGCTTAAGGCTGATTGATGGAGCGGACGTTCTGCGCCTGTGTCCGTCTTTTTCGCCGTTGGACACCGATCGCGATGATAGTCTGTGTTTTTATTTTCTTTATGCCATATCGTGGCGGGAGAGCGAGCCGACTCGGAACTTAATTGTTCCCCTGTGTACTCAGCCGGTCGCTTTACCTGATCTCCTCCCCCATGATAAAAACGCAGGCTATTTTCATCGCACTCGGTTTCAATAGATACGGGGCCGGATACGACTTTGCTGTCGTGTAACTCTTTCTTGTTACATGGTCGTAAGAGGCCGGCCTCATTTTTATTTTCACGTGACGTATCTGAATTATTTATCGCGCGCAGATTCGGATCAATTTTAGGTATATTTTCGACACTTGCGCATTCAATTTCGTAATTTTCTTTTAATAATGCGGCTATTCCCGTTTCCGCGGGTGTCGATTGAACGCGGCCGACGAAAAAAGACCCACTCTCTTGCGCGTCCCTATTAGGCTCGGGCTTCGCTAGTCTAATGTGACTTACGAAAAAAGGCCTCTTTTGAGGCTCCGGAGCCGGCTCCGGCGTCGCTTGTGTGCTTATACCGTGCAATAAAATGTGATGCCCTGCCTCACAGCCAGAAATGCCGCAGGCTACGTACCTACATTTACTACCTTGCCTATGATTCGGATATAAACATCTAAAACACAACTTGCCGTTTCTAACAACCTCCCACCTATTTGCTATAGGCATCTTATTGAAGTCCGAACATTCACTTAATTTGTGTTCACCTCTGCATATAACACATTTATCTGTATAGGTGGAAGTTGCTTGGGTCGGCTGCGACGCCCTTGGGAGCGTTATTTTCGCGGGTGGCGCGGAGTTTCTTTTATCTATCGGTTCGCGTTTTTCTGTATACCTATTCCGATTTACTTGAGCTACCATCAACGGCCTAGGTTCGTCATAATCTGAATTTGATTGTTCTGAGTCACTGTAATATTCGTCATACTGCGGCGCGCGGCGACCTTTGCGCATGCGCGGCTGGGGGAGGGGCGCGGGGTCATAGTGCGCCTGCGCGGTGTGCACGTTGGCTCGCGTCTTGCGAATTTGAGATTTTCGCGTTGCGCTACTAATCTCGTTTAAAAACTGTGCCATAGCCACTAGACCCGGTGTCCCTTTATTAATTACGCGATATTTATTCCACTCGTATCGAACAATCAGATTCATTTTATCCACGATTTTATTGACGAGTTCGGGCGCGTATAGAAACTCGTTTTGTTTTAACGACTTAATGGTTGCCACGACGTTGGCAACTTGACCGGCAAAGGAAATTATATTGCTATTATCTTCAGCTAATCTGGGCATACGCTTTACGTTATGAATTTCGTTCAATATTATTTCCTCTGGGTCTCCGAAATGTCGTTCTAACGCGCCTATAATTTCAGCCGGAGATATCGCAGTGTACATTATGGACTTAACTGCGATTTTCGCTTCGCCGCGAAGCGCGCGACGTAAACGGCTGATGTTGGACACGTCCGAATGCATAGGTGCACTATCCTCGTACTCGGCCCTAAATGCGATCCATTCCTGAGGCGATCCTTCGAAATGAGGAAGGTCGTAACTTTGCCTCGAGGCCATGGGTGCATTCCTGTTCCTGGTTACCGCGTCTACGACCCTATGCGAGAGTAATTCTAAGTCCCTATTCATAAATTCGCTAGGTCGTTCGGGTTCGTTACGCGGCGGCGTGTACGGAGGTTCTTGCGTGTGTACACCTATCGCGGCTACCTGGCGTTGCTGTTGAGCAACCCAGCCTAATACGCGAGCATCTCTGGCATCGTGACCCGGCGCCGCCATGCTGGATACCTGAGACGCTTCTATCCTAGCTATCTCGAGCCTACTCCTAGCCGCGGCGGACGCGAGCTGTGCCTGCTGCAATTCGGCGTTCCTAACCTCTAATTCAGCCATTAAGACTGATAACTGACTAGCCCTATCATCTTGTACGCCTACCAAAGTCCGCGGATTACTACGTTGCTCGTTCTCCATAGAGTGAACCGATTGTTCATCATCCATGAGCGGCGCGCGGGTCAAAGGGGCGTGGCCCGGCGGCGCGGCGCCGGGAGTGGGGATAGACGGGTCAGAGTGCGCGGGGGGCGCCTCGGCTTCCGAAGCCTTACGGGGAGCGTTATCTTTCGGCATACTGCTACTTTCGTTTGCGCTACTGGTGCCTTTACTCCACGTACTGGTACTCGTCGTTGTCGTTTGACCGGACGACGGAGTTGTTTGGGAACGGGAACGCGATCTTGTAACGCGTTGTTCCTCGTTCATAGTACACCGAGGGGGTGGGGGGTCCCTAACACTATCGGGCCCTAACGCGAACGTTACGGAATTGACGTCGCTGTAACGTTCGGGTACCTAACGTCCCTACGGTTTCTTCTTTCTTCTTTCTTGAAGTTTCGCTAAACCGCTCTTGCATTTAACACCGCAAGGTGCAAGATTGGCCGCTCATCAGCTAAAGCTGGCGGAACTGAACCATGTCAGACCAAAAAAGAACCGAAGTCGAAACTTCTAGGTTCCCGGAACTCAGGCTAGGTACTGGGTTTGCACTGTTCCCTGGTTAGAGTTCCTTTTTGAGGCACACACAGACAACTGAAGACGAAGACGAAGACACGAAGACACTAATCACGAAGGCACGAACAGTTTGGAGCGCGAAGACCCTCTTGCACGGTGGTATTTCTTTTTTCTCAGCGACTCTTGCAGTCTTCTTTTTTCACTGCGTCACCTTGTTTTTTCACTGCGCCACCTTGCTGTCTTCTTTTTTCACTGCGCCACCTTGCTGTTCTTCTTAATTGTGCTGCAGGGGGGTCCGGAAAAGTGGTCACGGACCGGCCCTTCTTCGGTTTTCTGTCTTCACACGGCGGATCCGGAATAGCGGTCACGGATCACTTTCTTCACTTTTTTCGACGTCACGGCGGGTCCGGAAAAGCAGTCACGGACCGACAAAATTTCTCATTCGATGAACACGGAGGACCCGGAAATGCAGTCACGGGCCTTTTCTCGGCGATCTTCTTTCGATGAGTACGGCGTGTCCCGGATTTAAGATCTCACGGGACAATTCGGCGATAATTTTGCTGACGACGATTTTTGAAGAATTGTGTCTTCGTGCTTCTTTATCTTCTTATTGTTGCTGTGGTGTGTCCATTCTTCTTTGATGCGGCTTCTGAAGGACCATTGTGAGGTCTAAGGGTCTTCGATGTTTAGTGGACTGTATTATAAATGAAAGACTTAATTTTCCATAGTGAGCGCCTACCTCACTTAGGCACTGTTGAAGAGCTGATTATCACTTGATGATAAATGTAAAAGACTGAAGAGAGTAAAATAGAGTGAGTTGAAATGGCCGGGAACCGCCATTTTATAAGATTATTTTTGAAGGTGGGAGATTATTCTAAGAATACTCCCGCTAAGCTCGAATCTTGTTCTGAGAAATGAGCCGAGCTAGTTCTGAGAATCAGCTATTCTTTTTGTGCGAGAGTGGGGGTTTGTTTACTTTATTAAAAAACACATATAATTTCACATTACACAGAAATAGCAATAATTAATTAAATTCTTATAAACGATGGACATTGATAAATCTTAAAATTAGAGTAAAACACACGTTATTTATGATTAAACAGTAAGAATGATTGAGTAACGAAACAATAATAAACAATAAAAGATTCCTATTAGATTTCAATAAGATTTCTATCCTAACTGATTGACGTGCGTAATTATCTAAATATTTTTGCATAGCTGTTTCCGACATAACTTTAATACTTTTTTAGAAATTTACAAAAACTTAATCCATCCATTAATCCATCTAGCGGAGAGTAGCAAAACTAAGCGATGGCCTGTTTCACGCTAGGGGATTTCCGGGAAAAAAACTAGATGGCGCTAAAACACTAAACACTTAACGATGCTATAATTGAACAAAGAAACATAGTATAGTAACAATTAGTTCGTAAACAGCTAATAATAAATAAATTTAAATACATTTAAATACTGTATCACGTTTGCAAAGTTAAATAATTGTAAATAATATTATAATTATTTTACCAAGCTTATACATAGATGGCGTTGTAAATTCGGGGAACAGCTTTTTGTATGGAGAATAACAGTCCTCCTGATTTAATGGTCCTTGCTATTAAATAGAATCATTACACGTCAGGTTCTAAATATTACAGGGAAAATATAACTGTTTTCCTAACTTGCACTGATTTTTAGAAATTTGCAAAAATCATAACATATATTTATTTGCTTCTACTAAACAAATCGACATACAGTTTTTCTTGAACTATTCGCGTATCTACTTATGAGTTTGTACGGAACCCTCGGTGCGCGAGTCCGACTCGCACTTGACCGGTTTTTTTAAACTCATCTCCCTGATGCTAAAACCCACTGCGCGGTCTAGTGTTTTTAAAGTCATCTTAATTAATTAATATCGCTATTTGATTATTCATGTTTTTTTGGTCTCCTCGTGGTTACCCTACTTAGAGAGGGTAAGAGAAAAAAGTTTGAATCTAATTTTGTAGCGAACTTACCTTTTATCTTATCTAGGCCGATAATTTATGAACAAAATGCATTCTGACTCGTGTCGGGTGGGTAATGGGTGGCCACACGACGAGATTTTAATTTCTTTATTCTGTTAGCAAACTAGCAAAAGCTAATTACGACGTATTTTGACAACTCAATTCGTGAATTTTGTTCTCTGTCGTTAACTGAGCCGGAATTGCTTGATTTGTATTACGTTTAATGTAACACCCAGTAGTTCCACGACAAAACTTCCAAACGGTCAATAGACAAAAACTTGGCGAAGTTGGGCGCGAGTGTAATAACCGTAAGTGACACGCCGTGACGCCGCGCAAGCGAGCGAGGGATTTGTCTGTTACTGGAAGAGACCGCTGCTCATCATCTTACTCTTGATCAAACTAGATGTATGAAATAAAAGGTAAAAATACATAGTAACAAATACAGTAAGGAGTCATCCACAAATTATGTCCCACGGTTTTTCAGATTTTTAGAACCCACCTTCCCCATGTCACACTTTTTCCTAAAGTATTCCATATTTTTAGCATAGGCTGTCACATTTGCCTAGACACTGCGTGTGACATAATATGTGGATGCCCCTAAAGGTTACCTGGAAGAGATCCCATAAAGTCTTAAAGGGATGTTTTACACCTTTGTACATATAGGTACTATTATTTTGTAACCTTGTACTGTTTCTTCTCTTATGATATGCAATAATATATTATGTACAACGGGCTATAGTTGCCAACCCTTATCCTGGCGAAGCAGCTTCAACAAGCACGGTATTGTTTAGCTGTAAACCCACTTAGTACATAACATACTGAACCGAAGCAAGTCGGAGCAAGTCGCACGGTCGGGCGGCCGCACTGTGGCGACTGGCGGTCTTTATCGGACACAATGGTCCACCTCCGTCATCCGCATTATTCGCCCACAATAGTTGACCGCGCTGATTCCTGTAGCGTTTCTATCACAATGCCGTAATAGACTCTCGGGGTTTTTACGCTACGGTACCACGAGTTTTATTGCGGTTTATTACTTTTATTATATGTATACGGTTATGTCAAATCAACTCGTGTAGTTTTAACTTTGTTTTAGGAATGACGGGTTTACAGTTGACCTTGGTTTCACAATGGCGATTAGAGACAAGGTCTGGTATAGACACACTTGACAGAATTCGCACAATCTGCATAGTGGTCGTGTCGGACGGATGCCCTTGTTGCTCGCCGCGCTGTGTTATATCTGAGTTCGGGTTCGGCTCCAAGGTTCGCATTTTTCGTATGGACATCACAAAGTTAAACTATCCACAGGCAATAGATTTATTTCATATCGGTTAACTCATCACAATAGCAATTGGTAGAACGAAAATGAAAACAAATAGATTCGCAATACGACGGATGCACGAAATGAATAGGAACGATGTGTATTGGAATGAACGGGACAGTTAAATAGTGTGAATCATCTGTCGACGACGCTTGACTGACTTACGACGTTACAATCTGTAACGACGTCCCGGGGGGCTCTGGCGTCACCGGCCGATGCGTCGTGCGCTGTTATAGACTGCCAAACAAATATGGTGCGAAAACAAGAGCTTGCCGACACCCGCCAATTATAAGCAATATAGTAACAAAAGAAATTGAAACATGTATACGTATGAAAGATAGGCTGCGAAAACACTTGTTATATGGGCGGTATCAAGTCGTGTGGAAATTAGAAAGTGTTTGGAGAGTGTACCGAAGAACTGTTGAGCCTAATCTAACCTTTGTCCTGTTCCAATTGGAATAGAAACCTTGACGGATTCCATTCCATCCTCATGTACCTACTAAATTCGCTACATGTCGCACAGCGCGTTTAAGAGATATTTTCTGGTACGCTGATTGGAATTTTACCTTTTTAACTAACGACCTGAAGAACTATGGTTGCTAATAATATTTACATATGCAATTTTGACGTTTGATGCAAACCTCATAGAGTAAAATCTCGGTTAAATTACATTCTAGCAACCAAGCAACCAATAAGCCCAAGCACGAGAAACTATTGACACTTGCACATAACTGAACCTCAGGTTGAACTCGCCAGCCGCGAATGGAATGACCCACAACGCAGGACCTTACGTTCGCAGAAAGATGAAATTAATACAATCCCCTTTCAGACTAAAGCGAAATCAACACAAAAACCCTTCCGCCCGTCCCCACCATTCTCGACCTTATGACTAAGGAATACAGGACCCGACGACCGCATCATGATGAGAGCGAGTTGTCGTAACGCGAAATAAATCTCAGAAGCATTTGAATAACAAAAGACGAGTTGTCGGACGGATGCTTTTTGATTCTATCTGTGGGGGAAGCCGAAATTACTTATATTCGGTGTTTATTGGACTTTAGCAGAATAACCACGGACTGAGCGCTTCAGCTGCAGCGGCGACCCGCGGTAACCGCGGGGATACCCGAGCCGTCACTTCAACTCATCACGAAATAGCGTAGTGTAACGTTATTTAAAAAGATCGAGGGTTCTATCCTACATAGCGCACGAGCTGTATGTATAAGACCCCTTATAACGTTCAAACAGGAGGTATAATGACTGATGGGCTGAATACAGCTTATGTTCTGCTACGGGTATTTCTTTGGGTACTAAGGAGGATTTCAAATAAAGTTCCATCGTCAAAAGTAACAGAGTTATGGTTAAATCCACACATTATAGCAGTTTACGCAGTGATACTTGATCCTATATTGTTAGAAAAGACTATTATTTTCTGTTTCATCACTAATCACTTGACATATCTAATTAAATGTCTTAATTTTGTAATTAATTGTAGATGTTCATAAAATAGCCTATTCCTGGGAATCAAACATCAATTTATTTTATTACAACAAGTTTTACAGCGTATATCAAAGAATAGCCTGTGTTAGAACTAGTTATAGCTACAACTCGCAATATATATCAATCCCACACAGGAACCATTGCAAGTGTTCCTTATTAATATTTATACGCCATTGCTATAATATGTGGACTCAGCAGCGCTCGGCAATAATCGTGAAATACGAAAATTCACGACTGTCGGGATTGTTCTACTAAATCTGTAAGAATTTTACAAGTTGGCCGTCGGCCAAGAGTCGCCAGAACGGTCTAGAAGGAGCAACAGTGGGACGTACAAACATATTTATTCGTGAATAGTAAAGCCGGTGCGGCTCGGCGGGAACAATGCCGCCGCGAGGGAGGAAACTTAGAGGAACTCATTATGGAAAAGAAATAGGTCACTGGATCCATGGGAGTTGCGCGCCCAGCTTATCTGCGCAGCGGGAACACTTCACTTGTGAGGTTTCTTGTCATTTCATCCGTACACATTTAATCGAAGATGATTGGCAACAGCTAGAGGTTGAATTTTACAGTCAAGTGTAATATTACTCGCGTTATTGCAGCGCAGTGTGTTGCAAATGTGTTGGATGCCTACATCTACATGCCACTTTTAGATACTTTAGATCATGATCATTTCAATCTTGAGATAGCCACTGCTGAACATACGTCTCCCCTAAAAACTTCCACACGAACGGTCGCACTATTTCTGCCTCCGTCAACTTCAGACCGTCTTGTTGCCATTGCACCTTTGATACTCCATCAACTCAATCGTAAACATTAGTATAGTAGACCGAGCCTACCACAGACTATACTATTGGTTACGATTAATCACAGACCCGCCAATTGACGTGCGGCAAATATGGTGGCCTACATTTGCCGCACCGCACGTCAAGTGGCGGGTCTGTGATCTGCGCTGCGGAAGGGAACGCTGAAGTTAGTGTTATAACTCTTATCGTAATGTTCGCCGCCCTCGGCCCGCCAGGGGCGGCGTGCGTGGATGCTGTAGACGAGTCCTTACCGGCAAACGTTACGGTACCCGCTTGAGAAACCCAACTCACTACATTCAACATTATTATCGAAATCTTCCTAGTGACAAGGTCAGCAGCGTTTTTTGGAATCACTAAAGAATGAAAAACAATTTAGTTCTTATTGTTATTGTTTTATTTAAATTTTATTGTTTACAAAATAACGAGCTAATCTAGAAAAAAAAACGATTGTGTATTAAAATTTAAATAAACCTGTTACAAGTGTGTTTTTTTTCCGCTTCTGCGTTTATCATATTGACTTACCTGAAAAACAACTTCTGCATATTTTTTAGTAGTCAGTAAAGGAGAAAAGAAGCTTAAATTAGTGAAATAGTCTATCCATTTCGTTAATTTCAGCTTTTTGTCTCGTGTGTTATTCACTGGACAGCCGGATGCTGCAGGCAGAGCGGGATCACCCGCGGTGGACACCCCACAAGCGCGCGAACATCCTCGCTGGTTTGCTGTGTTGCGAAATAAGACTAATGAGTTTGCCGGTAAGGAGACAAAAGTATCATATAAATAAATATCGTTGAATGTTTCTGACCTTCCGAAATTATGAAACTTCTCAAATTTAATCTTACACTTCTTGTTCACTTCTGCGTATCTCTCCAGCGCATATGACACTATATTGTTGCAACTGGTTTCACAAGGTGTTCTTAAAAGACGTGATGTGATCTCATTAACTTGACCTTTTACCGTAGCTTTTGATGTAAAACTCTTAAAATGCCTTGTAAGTGTGTATAGGCGACAGTGACCGCTTAGCATCAGGCTGCACGCTTGTTTGTAGTGACAAACTTGAGTGCAACTAGAGTGCTAGTAGCACGAAAAAGACCCCGGACAGCGAGTTTTAGCAAGCAAGCAAAGCAAGTTTTCCTACACCGTAGTGCGAGGTTTCGACAAATGTATAAAACTAAAAGTTAGTGTCCAACTGAGTGAAATGACTGGTTTTGGTAACGAAATGAATAATTCGCGCGCGGTCCGCTCGCAGGTAACAAGCTTTTATTTAACTTCACTAAATCCTGCACTAACTAAACTCGGAGAATAAAAAAGAAGACCAGCAGTTTCGGAGATCGTGCTTTTCTTTTGCGTCTATGTATTGTATTTAGTGATAAAATCATCTATTGCAGTTAATATATTAAAATTAAAATAAATCCCAGCCGCGAAAAATAAATCCATACACAAAACTCATTACTATTCTTTCTTTATTTTCATTCATAGCGAGGAACTTAGTACGAGGACGCTCAATTCTATATGATTCGACTAAGATTTCCATTCATTTATTACATAACATCGAAGATAGTTTTCACAATCTCCATATCTCCGTCGATAGGCTCGCTAGTTCTTAAACGTATTATTGATCACCGAGGCTTAACCCAGTTCGGCACAAAAACTAATTTCCCCTACTTACCATAAGCGATATATTTGGCATCGGGAGCGTCATTACTCACACGGGATTACGCGGCCGATGCGTGCTCGATACAGAACGCGGGAACACATATCAGTAATACTACGAGTAGCATAGCGGAGGAGCGTTGCAGACGTTTTGGGCGTCAGAGGCGGACGCTGCGTTTTTCACGTTAACTACGTACGTGAGCTATAGAATGGAATTGCGAACTATGACGTCCTTTGTATTGTTTTAATTATGTTATGAACCTTTTGTAATGGGTTTTGATGTGCATTAATAGTACATTAAACAACTAGGGTGGTAATACAAAGAAAGGCCGAGATCGCAGATGTTTGCGGACCGAGCCGCAGGCGAGGGACGTAAATATGCGATCAAGGGCTTTCTTTATTACCTCCCGTGTTGTGTACTGTACAGCTTTTTACCAGACTACACTTGGCCAGAAAGCGGCTTTTTCCGTAAGCGTAGCGTGCCCTTGTGGCCAGGTGTGGCATAAAATATATTTTTTCTCAAACATGGCATGAAATGTTGACATTACGTGCCTAATAATAGGCCGCAAAACACCTCGTTTCCGGTGCAGCTTGACGCTTGGCACGTAATGGAATTTCATACTTACTACATAGCATACCTAGGCCGGCAATGTATTTTTTTCTATTTCCATTCCACATTTATTTGGGCCACAGCATCACGGCATTCAGCCATTAAAAAAACAAAAACGATGTTTGCTATATTTTGCAGTTTTATTTATTTAAAATTGACATGAACATAACAAATAACACATTATCAACAATTTTAAATTATAATTTTAACTATACGAATACACATTTAAAATATTTTATCTAAATATTCGCGGTAAAAATGTGAACTGAAACAGCTTTTGGTATGGTTTCCTAACGTGACTTGACATTTGTATTGTCTATGGATATAATATGTCACTTTCTGACAGAAAGTTTCTGTTTTGTAAAATATTATTTAGGTTATTAGTAAGTTTATTTATTTCATTGCATATTTGAGAAAAGCACTATACATACCTCGGCGGGAAATGGGGTTGCCAGCCTCGTAACTATCTGGCCTCGCTTCGCTCGGCCAGCTATATGTACTCGGCCGGCAACCCCTTACTTCCCGGCCTGTGCAGTAATGTACTATTATTGTATTTTATTACTTGCCGGGTGATGCATTTTTATTCACGAATAAAAATTAAATTATGTACACTGTCGTGCCCCCGTCAAGACCAGATTTTTAGTTATTGTATACTGAAGATTCGCAATTTAAACTTGAGATAGACCGTTTAAAAACGTACCGTTACACATAGGCTTATAAAGCTCCCAAGACTTAGGTGTTCATAGTTATATCATTACATTATTTTCAGAATATTACTTACAAAACTTTAAAAAACTGAGAGCTAGAGGCATTACAAACACTACTTGTGGGACAGAAGAGTTGCGCGGGCGCGGGCGGTGACTTCGGCCAGGACCTGTGTCGAGCACACCGCGCGGACGGCCAACGATCTTCAGCATAGTATTACCAGTCCAGTATTAGCCTAATACTGGACTCACTGAATCCTCCATGAAAAATACCTTTTTCGTTGATATCGGTAAACTGTCAGCATTTTTTTTTACTTTACTTAAAACTTTACATCTAAACTATCTATGGATAACTATTTCATTTAAAGTTCTTAAAGTTTGTATTGTTTCTAAGATTACGAGCGGGCCGCGCGGCGCCACGCGGGGAGTGGGGGGGGGGGGGGGGGGAGCGCCGCGCGCGCCGAGTAGGTAACCCGATAACTGTTGCAATTACCGTTCGCCGCAATTAAAACTTACCTCCCCGCGCACCTGCCCCCCTCCCCGCCGCGAGGGATCCCGGCGACTCAAAAAACTTCCCGCAACTTTTCTTTTGAATCGCGACGATGAGCTGTTTCAGTCGACGTTTGAATTCATTACTCCCCGTTCCCCCCCCGGCCCGCGGTGACTCGCCGACGTCTCCAGATGAATATTTATGATCCTGCTTATCAAATTAATGTTTTAAAAGTTCTCGCTCCGCGTCCCATCAGATGGTTTTATCACCCTTTTTTATTTGACACTTCTTTCCTGCCTTCTGGTTTTTACCTAAAAGTTATTCAAGGGAAGCTATCCTTTTATTCGTTGACAGAACTCGAACAAAGTTTATTGAACATTAACATTTGCCCGCGACTGCGCCCCGGGGGCGAAGAAAAGTCTTAAATCCTCTATTTAGCGTTAACCTGTAAATTTAAATAATTTATTTGCTACAATTCAAGAACATATTACGTGATAAGATAACAACTTTGCAAGTACAGCACATGTGTGATATACTTACTAAGGTTTCGGTTTACCTACTTTATGAGGCCAGTCTTGGTTTGCTTTTAGGAAATATATCAGTGTAATTGAAGGCATATTTACAGAAACAACATAACTGCACGGGATATGATTTTACAGGAGATTAATAAAACTAAATAACTCTTGAAGTATTACTTAATAGAGCTTCACATTATATTATATAGATAATGTCGAAAAATGGCCACAAGTTAAAGACTACGTCATTAATTATATTAGTCAGTGTTGGCATTAATCGAATACAAATGTAATTATCAATCCAAATACATTTGTATTCAAATATATTTGTATTCGATTAACTCGTTAATCCCAATTACTTTAATTGGGATTAACGAGTTTATTGTTAATTGCAAATACTGTAATTGTTAATCCCAATTAACCATAACCTAATTAACCACACACACAGTTCCCATAGACACCTACTGGCTCCATCATCAGACCCTGGATATCATCTCGGTTCAGAGTACTCGTCAAGACAAAGCAAATGAGCTCAGACACGATGGGGTTCCGACGTTTTACTACGGAGTTCCCATAGACACCTTCCGGCTCCATCATCAGACCCTGGATATCATTCCGGTTCAGAGTACTTGTCAAGACGAAATAAACGAGCCCAAACACAATGGGGTAGCGTCGTTTTATTATGGAGTTCCCATATACACCTTCCGGCTCCATCAACAGATCCTGGATATGATTTTGCTTCAGATACTCGTCAAGACGAAAAAAATGAGCCCAAACACGATTGGGTTCCGACGTTTTATTACGGAGTTCCCATGGCCACCTTCCGGCTCCATCATCAGAACCTGGATATAATTTCGGTTCAGAGTACTCGTCAAGACAAAACAAATAGCCCAAACACGATGGGGTTCCGACGTTTTATTACGGAGTTCCCATGGCCACCTTCCGGCTCCATCATCAGACCCTGGATATCATTTCGGTTCAGAGTATTCGTCAAGACAAAACAAATGAGCCCAAACACGATGGGGTTCCGACGTTTTATTACGGTGTTCCCATAGACACCTTCCGGCTCCATCATGAGACCCTGGATATCATTTCGGTTCAGAGTACTCGTCAAGACATAACAAATGAGCACAAACACGATGGGGTTCCGCGTTTCATTGTGGAGTTCCCATGGCCACCTTCCGGCTCTATCATCAGACCCTGGATATCATCTCGGTTCAGAGTACTCGTCAAGACGAAACAAATGAGCTCAAACACGATGGGGTTCCGACGTTTTATTACGAAGTTCCCATGGCCACCGTCCGGCTCCATCATCAGACCCTGGATATCATCTCGGTTCAGAGTACTCGTCAAGACGAAACAGATGAGCCCAAACACGATGGACTTGTGTCGTCTTATTACGTAGTTCCCATGGACACCTCCCTATTCTATCAACAGATTCTGGATATCACCTGAGATCAGATCAGAGTACCTACTCGTCAAAACAAATCTATCTAGTTCAAACCCGATGAGGTTACATCAAAAGTTCTCATAGTCACATTCCGACTTCATCATCAGACCCTGATCATCATCTAAGACGCATGTAAGTGGATGTGAGCTCTGCCGTTCCTATTTTTCAAAAAGATGTCTTGCCTGCTTATGATGCGTAGCTAAATCAATTGTTAATCTCAATTAACGATTAACAATTACTTAATCGTTAATTGCAATTAACAATATTACTTTTCATTAATTGTTAATTGCAATTGACAGATCAATCGTTAATTGTTAATTGGGATTACATTTTTGCCAACACTGATATTAGTAATATTATTATATTTTAAAATTTAAATCATTAATTGTCATTTATACCGTTTTGTAAAAAAAAAATTCTATGTTGTTTTTGTAAAAAAACAATATTTGTCATAGAAATAAGTTTTTACATTTTGATTGATTTAGGTTTGATTGGCAAATTCAGTTTATTGTAATGGTAATTTAATTCTCTAGTATATGTCGGGGACAGCAGCGATAGTTCAAGAAATCCAAGACTGTCAATTGACTACTGTAGTACTAAGTAGATTTAAAATGGCGCGAACGCCGTGTGACGTAACGACCGGTTGCGGTGCACGTAGACGGGCTCGTTGGACAAGAGTGTCGATTCTCTTTCTGACTGTCGTGGCGACAACACTTGTCTTACGATTCTGTCAGTTCGCCTGCCAGTAGTTAAAGTTGCTACTTGATAATTGTAATTCTGTCGATTAATAGTGAAAAGAATCATATTGTGTAACGTAATTGTCTATTTGCTCTCTTGAGTATCTACGCCATAATATTGTAACAACTATTGTAATGCCTGATGATTGAAAAGAGAACCTGGTGAGTTTCTTCGGCCCTTCTTCTCACCAGAATGTCATTACCGAAGCGGCCAAAAGAATCAGACGAATAAATGATTTGATCTGACATGAATCCACTTCTTTAACCAACATACCTCAACGGCCAGGATTCTGCAGCTAACCCATCCTGTCCACACAGTCAGTCATGATATACCCGACATCAGAAGTGGGATGTAATCAGCGCCCACAGGATGTGAATGATTTCCAGTGTTTGAGGCATTCCACATCTTCGTCAATATCCAGTGAAAGGCAATTATGAGATTTTGTGTCTAGCGAATTAGACATGCTTTGCAAATGCTTGGATCTCAACAATGGACATGAGAGTCAATGATGATGGAAAGTAAATTTTTGGTCAGCCGTTATTAAAATTGATCCGCAAAAAAAAATAAGCAGTTAAATCATTTGGGCAGCATACAAAGATTTGGCTGGCAATAAATAAAATTGGGCGGCAACTCTTGTTCAGCAAACAGTTTAAAAACGGTTAGCATTTTAACCAATATTAATCTGCTTTTTTTATCATTTGGCTGCCTAATAAACAGTCGAGCTGCAAAATAATTACTTGGGTAGCAAGATTTTACAATTGGTCAGCAGAGAGTTTAATTGAGATATACAGGGTGTCACTGTGATATATACTGGGTGTCACTGTGATATATACAGGGTGTCACTGTGTTATATACAGGGTGTCGCTGTGATAGATACAGGATGTCACTGTGATAGATACAGGGTGTCACTGTGTTATATACAGGGTGTCACTGTAATGTATACAGGGTGTCACTGTGATAGATACAGGATGTCACTATGATATATACAGGGTGTCACTGTGTTATATACAGGGTGTCACTGTAATGTATACAGGGTCTCACTGTGATAGATACAGGATGTCACTGTGATATATACAGGGTGTCACTGTGTTATATGTATACAGGGTGTCACTGTAATGTATACAGGATGTTACTGTGATATATACAGGGTGTCACTGTGTTATATACAGGGTGTCACTGTAATGTATACAGGGTGTCACTGTGATAGATACAGGATGTCACTGTGATATATACAGGGTGTCACTGTGTTATATGTATACAGGTTGTCACTGTAATGTATACAGGATGTTACTGTGATATATACAGAATGTCATTGTAATATATACAGGGTGCCATTGTGTTATATACAGGGTGTCTCTGTGATAGATACAGGATGTCACTGTCAGCAGAGAAAACATGTCTGTAAGCAGTTTAATTGAAATATACAGGGTGTCACTGTGATATATACTGGGTGTCACTGTGATATATACAGGGTGTCACTATGTTATATACAGGGTGTCACTGTGATAGATACAGGATGTCACTGTGATATATACAGGGTGTCACTGTGTTATATACAGGGTGTCACTCTAAAAACGAAACAGCTCCCAAAAATAGGTAGGTTAGGGTTATTATTTTTTTGATGACCCTAAAACGAAACGGCTCCCAAAAATAGGTAGGTTAGGGTTATTTTTTTGATGACCCTAAAAACGAAACGGCTCCCAAAAATAGGTAGGTTAGGGTTATTTTCTTTTTGATGACCCTAAAAACGAAACGGCTCTCAAAAATAGGTAGGTTAGGGTTATTTTTTTTTCTGACCCTAAAAACGAAACGATACACGTTGTGAATAAATAATATAACTTCTAAACATTATGAGATGTATAAAAAATCGAAATACCAATTTTATATGAGCCCATCACAGTGACACCCTGTATACATTACAGTAACACCCTGTATATAACACAGTGACACTATGTATATATCACAGTGACACCCTGTATATATCACAGTGACATCCTGTCCTGTATCTATCACAGTGACACCCTGTATATATCACAGTATCACTCTGTATCTATCACAGTGACACCCTGTATATATCACAGTATCACTCTGTATCTATCACAGTGACACCCTGTATATATCACAGTATCACTTTGTATCTATCACAGTGACACCCTGTATATATCACAGTATCACTCTGTATCTATCACAGTGACACCCTGTATATATCACAGTTACATCCTGTATCTATCACAGTTACACCCTGTATATAACACAGTGACACCCTGTATATATCACAGTGACACCCTGTATATATCACAGTGACACCTGCTACTTGACAGCTGACAATTACCGAATGGCAAAATGCGCACACGATTGGCGGCAGAATAGTTGCGCCCAGTTAGGTTTTATTGCTCCCTTTTTTTTGATGAACAAAATGAAATATTTTGCTTACCTACTGATTGCTTACCAAAATTTGATTTACCGTAGATCGCTTAATGCAGCTCAAATATTTAATTTGCTGACCAAAATAATTTAGAGCAGATCAGTATATCATTAATTGCAGCCTGATTTATAAATGTTTGCTTACCATAAGTTGCTTACCAACTAGCTATTTTGGCTGACCAAATACATATTTCTGCTGACCAAAATATGAATATTTTGCTGATCGATTAAATGATACCCAATGATAATCAACCGAACGGATGCACTTACTGCGTGTAGAATCATTGTGACAAAACAAAAATGGTTTTACTAGAAAAGAAGTCAATTTCTTACCTACAAAGCAAGTCCAGCAACTACAGCGCAGCCAACGTTAATGTATTCAGAATATCCAACACTGCCGGTTTTGTTTAAATGGAATCTCTGAAGAAAGTGTGACCGCAACATCATTAATTGTGATCTCCGAAAATAAAGAGGCACTTGCACTGCACAACAGTCAACACCGTGAAATACAGTCGAAGCGAAGACAATGAAGATTCCTTCAAGAAGTACGGTTTGAAGCCACAACAAATATCATCGTTTGATTTCGCGAGCAAAAGAAGATTCGTCGTTTTGGACTTCATCACTACACACCACCAGCTACGGATGCGCCACTACAAGGTGACATGGGCGGCAACGGCGCTTCAGGCGCGTTAGTCAACAACAGGCACCAACACCTGCAAGATTCGCGAGCGTGTGGAAATCCAATACGATCTGGTGAGTCGTACTCATTTTATAACGATTCTTGACCCGAGTATTTTCTCACAAAGCGAAACTTTACTTTTAAATTGACAGAAAAACTTTAAAGTTTACCATTTGAGATTAACAATGAAAAAGTTAGCAGTAACAAACAAGTTTACGAAGTGACTATTTATGACAGTCACTTATTTTTATGTTCTACCCGCCAATTGTTCGAATTACGATATTGTAAATGTTCGAGCTGTTTCGGATATAGTTTTCTCCGTTATAAAATCGAATCAACACTACTACGTTTCTTGAGAGGAAAATAAATGTTGTCAACCGTTGTTTTCAACTACCTTTAAATTTAATGTTTTTACAAATTCCTAGTTACGCATTCATGTTTGGAAGTAATGTAAAGTTTACTGATGTGGGAAAAGGCGCGGTTCTATGGATTCTAGTGATTGAAAATATTGCGATGTGCTAAAAATTGTCTTGAGACAAATACCCGTTAATTTTAGTAACTCGTAAGTTTCCGTATAGTACAGTTTGATTTTTAAATTTGGTAATCAAGACAAGTGTCCTTTCGAGTCATAATGATCTCAGTGGTGATCGGAAGTGTCGCATAGGACTACGGAGTTGGTTTTATGCCGAGTAACCACAAGGATGGTTGTATTGTAACACTACAGAAATTGCCGGACAAAAGCGGTACTTACCTTGAAATTTTAGTTTTTGAAAAATGTTTGGTTGTAATGGGTACTTGAACTCTAGCCTTGAATTTTATTTTGATATAGGAAATGAGAAAGGAACGTTTAGATAAAGTTCGCCCCAAATGCAAAGGTCCATTTGATACCACAAAGTAGTGTTTTGTTTTGAAAGTACTAAACTCTAGATACACCTATAAGTACGCACACGATAGCCTGCGAAAAATGCCTGAAAGCCAAATACCTATTGACATTACTGTAGAAAAGAAAAATCGGGATGGTAATTGTTTCGTACGGAACCCGGGTGTCCCGGACGAAATTTAACCCCGATACGGAGTGCAAACGAAACCCTAAAAGTACAAAGGACAACCTGGACTTACCTAGTCGCTCGTTGACGTGGGCCCATTTCCGTCAAGTAAATCACAGTCAGGTCAGTCACTGTCAGAGTCTCGTCAATTTCAGCTGTTGCTGATCATGGGCTGGACCCGGGTCGCCGCGCGGCGCCTCACAGCACCGGTCCAGACGCCAAAAATTTGTGCGGATTCACTCGCGAATATAGTCTCACACTTTGAACTACACCAATTGTTCATATATACTAAATTCACAACCAAAAGCCCGTTATTTCGACCACAAAACAGGAGACCGCTCGCATGGTGCGCTCCGCGTCGAAATTCCGAAAACGTTGTGTGACATGACAGCCCAAACGTCATGAAGTCCGCCTTTTTTAGCTGTCAAGTTTGACATTGACAAAGGGCGCGTTCCGAATCAATGTCGAAACGTAACAGTAATAGAAACAATAATATTGTTTTATGATTTTTTATTAGTTGCTTAGTGAGGGATGGTTCTTGGTTCGGTTGGTCGACTATACTAGAGGTTAGATCGTAGCCGTAGTCCGTTAGAAGTCGGTAGCTGCTCTGAGTAGTCCGTGGATGCGCGGTGCGCGGCTAGCCCTAGTGGAGGTCGGGTCTACTGCAGACCGTAGTGTAGTCCAGGGGGATGCACGGCGATCCATTTGGTGGATGCGCGTAATAGCAAGCATGTGACTTGCTGTGTGGGCTTAATTGCCATAGGCCACGAACAGGTTGCCAGTCTCTTACTTAGCTAATCATTGCTGTTGTTACATAAGTCTTAGACCATACGTGTGCCCATAAATATCCAAGTAATGATTCAATTGGTAATTGGTTAAAAGTTGATTTGTACCACTGTAAATATTGAGAAATAATAAACCACAAATTCCACTTTATTTTCATAGTCACCTTTGCTATGTGTTTAGTTGTAGCGTAAAGAACGATTACGGAGAAATGAAAATAAAATTATTTTGTCGGTTTTAATTTTTTTGTCACGCTGGTGATTATTGTCAGGAATGACCGAATGGCGTACTGTGTTGTTTTTTTTGCTTGTTTCAGGATAGACACACGAGGACGTGTGCTCTGCAGGATGGCCGTGTCGGGGACAGCAGCAATAGTTCAAGAAATCCAAGACTGTCAATTGACTACTGTAGTACTAAGTAGATTTAAAATGGCGCGAACGCCGTGTGACGTAACGACCGGTTGCGGTGCACGTAGACGGGCTCGTTGGACAAGAGTGTCGATTCTCTTTCTGACTGTCGTGGCGACAACACTTGTCTTACGATTCTGTCAGTTCGCCTGCCAGTAGTTAAAGTTGCTACTTGATAATTGTAATTCTGTCGATTAATAGTGAAAAGAATCATATTGTGTAACGTAATTGTCTATTTGCTCTCTTGAGTATCTACGCCATAATATTGTAACAACTATTGTAATGCCTGATGATTGAAAAGAGAACCTGGTGAGTTTCTTCGGCCCTTCTTCTCACCAGAATGTCATTACCGAAGCGGCCAAAAGAATCAGACGAATAAATGATTTGATCTGACATGAATCCACTTCTTTAACCAACATACCTCAACGGCCAGGATTCTGCAGCTAACCCATCCTGTCCACACAGTCAGTCATGATATATCCGACATATATATCAATTTCCAGTATCGTTATCTTCACCATCCTTATTTTAAAGATACAAGAAGTGAATTTTGTATAGGTAATCGGGATCATAATAGGACAATATTTTTTCAATTGCCTTCTTACGAGTTTAAATAACCTTGAAATGTGTTACATCTGTCATCTCGGTTGGGGTCGGCGGGTAATACGAGTAGTACTCCTGAAGGAATGCTATTTTTTAATATGGTAATTAATGCTTAACCCCGGCACGTGGTGGTGCAGGAGCGGGCCGCGGGCGTGGGGGAGGGGAGCGCGGTGCGTTCAGAGGACTTTTTTCAGTTTGCACATCCAATTGAGCGCCGTCCGAGTTCGTTAGTTAGTTTGTTTTGTGCCGCGTAACTCGCTAACTCACTAAATGCCATCTTGTTTGCCTCCCGACCCCCCGCCGGATTCATTTAAATAAAAACGCCGCTCATTAGCCCGGCGCTGAGCGCTGACCGTTCCAATTAATCGAATCGCAGTGACATTAACCATCCAACAGAGACGATACCGAGCCGGAAATCGAAGATACTGGGGCTTTTGTTTGTCGCAGCGATAGCCGGCCGCGGCGGACTCGCGGCGCTATCGCGGGTTTCCGCGCCGCCGCCTCGAGCCACACCGCGCGGTCAGTGTGGCAGAACGTTGCAGGAGAACGTATTCTCGCGGCAAACCCCACCTAAGTAAACCATCTCGATAGTGACCGTAGTGCACGACCGTTGCGTTTCTAAGATTAATATAATTTCATAGATTAATACAACTTCATATTGTTTATTTACTTAGATTTGTATTCTCAGCGATTTCTGCACATATGTTATTGTGGTACAATTACCAAAAAGCCCTCATGCCAAAGCCGATCTCTTTCAGAAAACGCGGTTCGTTGCACCGGCGTGAGCACAATGTCACGGAAGATGCGCGGAGCGCGCGTCCGCGCCGCCGGCTAATGATAACTTGGCACCGCCGCGGCCGCAAATACGGGCGCTGATTGTCGCAAACACGCCCCGGCCCGCATCGCGGCGGCGGCTCGGCTGTTTGCTCCAACTGGCGTCTCATTGTTCACACACGCTCGCGCTGATCGCGGATCATCGCGCGGCCGTCGCGGAGCGGAGCGGAGCGGGGGAGCAATTAGCGCGGGGGCGAGTCGAGTTTCACAATTAAAACTTAACCGCCGCGGCCCCGAGCCGCCGGTATCTCGAAACCGTAGCGCACAATGTACGGGTTAATGAGGCCCCGAGACGCGCCCGACTCTCTGCAAAAGAACGACACGGTATTCAGAGATTGCACTTTTTATGCAATTACGGCTCAAAAAAGGCATCCTCCGAATTGTGCAAGACTCCGCCGCGCGGCAATTTCCTGGAAGACGCCGCGAGCGCCAGGACACCGCGGCCGCCGCGGCCCCGGCCCCGGCGGCGGCGACGGGACGCGGCGGCGAACGCACTCATTATTATCGGCCCTTAAAGTCTTTCCAGAAAGAATATCTATTCGAGTTGTAATTGAGGTGGTGTAACGAGCGAAAGCGCAAAGCTGACGCCACCTGGCGCGGCGCGGCAGCCCAGGGTGTTTGTTAGGTTTGTTTTCATGTTCTGCCTCCAAAATTTGCGGTGGTTTGACCACCGAGGACTCTCCTTCGTAATAATATTCCGCCATCTCTTGTCATTTGATAATGTCCCTAGGATTTCCCACATCTATCGACGCGGGAGCGGCTTAAGTCAAACGACTTCTTTTTTGTTCTAACTTCGTGGCCATGAAGTTCATTCCGTAACCACATCGATGGATGCGAGACCCTTAAGACGTTAACACCGAGTCATGTCTGCGAACCGCCCCGCGCCCGCGCCGCTCGCCGCTCGCCGCCACTAGTGGCGGCGGTTTTCGTGACTTGCTGATTAAAAAAGTTCATCAACGCATCTCTTTTTAGTTTTTCCAGCGAACGCCTTTCTCCACCGCCAACTTTGGTAATAAAAAGTTGGTGAAAGTTTGCGGCGAGAAGGGAGGCGGTGCGATCACGCTGCCTCCGTCACGATATGAATACATTGCATGTAATGCATATTTCAACTATTATTTTTAGCCGACTATGATGATGGGATCCATGAGAATTTTTCATTGAGGGAAGTTCTCAATGTTGTAGGTTTATCAAAATAGGAATTAGCTTTTATCGCAGATGCAATGATTACGTCTGTCCGTGCTACGAGATAACATAATTGAACAACTCTGCGTACGCTAGCAGTGTACTGCATAGTTTTCCCTGCGTCTATGGTTTTATCTAATGTAGAAATTATGTAAACAAAGTTGACATCTGTCAACTTGAGGTTTTTATCAGTTACATTGTGTGGCAACATTCTATAATAACTTAATTCGATAGTAAATACTTGATTTTGATATGAAACAATTTCCTATTTACATTTTTATGAACAGTTTACATAATATTGCCTTTGGTTTCCGCGAATATCACTCATAGTAATAACACAACATAAAAGAATTCAATCGCGTATATTACTACATTTTTAAGTCTCGACGTTTCGTAACCCTTTTCAGCGTTCGTGGTCGCGGGTAGACTGAGAAAATCAACAGTAATTTTGACAGCGAAAATTAACAAATCACAAATAGCTAATTTCTTTTATTTCACTTAATTATTCTATGAGAAAAAATCAAAATAATTTTGGCCATTATTATAATCATTGATATAGAATATTGCACAATAAAATACCCAAACATGCAAAGGTATTGAAACAATGGTCAATCAACACACTTGCGAATAAAAAGTAATACTTATCATTTAGAACTTCTGTTTTTGTTTTTATTTAGTGATTTATCAAAGTAAAAAACACGCGTGTGTAATAAGCTGCGTATGAAAAATGAAATAAGAGCCACTTTATGAGCAAGTATGTTGAAAATATTATAAAGTATGCATTACATTATATCATTATGCCTTGGCCTACTAAGTGAGCCCTTTAGGCTTATAACTAAATTAATATCGGACAAAGAAAACGACATTATAATGGCGGAGCCGTGGCGATCGACAGCGTCGCGAGGTCTACAGCTCTCCCAGTCACTACATTTTAATTTAAGGACTGTACTGGCTGCGTACTACAGCTATGTTAAAACTTGCGTTTCTCAGAACAGTTTCATAACACATGTTACGAAAACATATAAAATTAGGAAGCTGTATATCTTCGAATGAAACGACTCATATAATAGTGATAGAACTTCACTTTAGGAAAGTTTAATCATCTATAATATCATAACATGGCTTTAAGACTGGTAGGGTTTCTTAGCAGCTAATAAGTTTTATTAAGATAGCGACCATACCTGTACAAACGAAGGCACGGTTAAGTGACCATCAGTAGACCTTAATTCATTGTAATAAGGGTGACAAATGGTCAGTTAGCAGTGTCTTCGATTGTACGTAATTTTCCAAATCGGTCTAGCCGTTTTCAAGTAATCGGGGAACAATTGTTTTGAAGTCGGTTAAGACTGGAAACTTATTTCTAATAAGAAATGCACAAGAAACTAAGAAAAATACCAAAATCGCTATATGTCTGCCTCTAATATTTGAAGAGTTCCCTTGGTTTCTCCGAGATCCCATCATCAGATCCTGATTTGGTTGCAATGGGACCACCTCGGAAGTATACCTTTTCAAACATATAAAGAATTTTCCAAATCGGTCTAGCCATCTTCGAGTAATCGCGTAACAAACATACAAAAAAAAACATACAGACGAATAGAGAACCGTCCTTCTTTTGGAAGTCGGTTAAAAAGAAGATGTTTTCATGGAATGCTCCAAATATGTACGTTCTACAATCAATTAATCATAAAAACATTTGAACATTTCTCAAAAAAGTTTGTACATTTTGTATGGACGCGTTAACTGTCACTCGTTAACTTTCCTATTTTGTTAAGTACCAATAATTAATAATCATCAAGAATATTGGTGCCCTCTAGTGGGAAAGATAGAAACTATTAATCCCGTTACATAGAGAACAATTACATATATGATTTATCAATGTACAAATGAAGTCATCCAGTATTCCACGTAGTTGCACAATCGTAAGATAGATGGCGCTGTTCGTCGCAGTTAAACGGGTGACCTTGACGACAGTCCACCTAGCTAAGCGTCTGACTGACGGGTGGGTGTAGAGGGCGCGTTTTTTTTCGTGATTTGAGATCTGACATGACTGATTTACCTATCGAGAGTACCAAAGAGTGATAATAAACACTTTATTTAAAAAAAAAAACATTCTTTAATAGTCTCTAATCAGCCCAAATCTCTGTACAGTATTTTAAAATGGAACAATAATAGTACATTACACAACTAGGGTGGTAATACAAAGAAAGGCCGAGATCGCAGAATTTTGCGGCCCGAGCTGAAAGCCTACCTACCTACCTACTAATCAAAATGATAATAAATGTGACACGTACCATGTGCACGGTGTTTGTTGACTAAATAATAAAACTCGTCAAAACCTAACTGAGTCAAACCTAACTTGGCAGAACTTAACTCGTCAAAACTTAACATGAGTTGGGATGACCAGAGTCGATAATAGGAGGCCTTATGTTTTTGGCAACAGTAACCAGACCGGATGTCAGTTATGCAGTGTCATACCTTAGTCAATTTTTAGATAAACCCAACGCACAATGTTGGAAACAAGCTAAAAGAATCTTAAGATACTTAAAAGAAACTATCAACTTCGGCCTAAACTACAAGAAAGATCAAATCAAAATTGAAGCATACTCAGATGCAGATTGTGCAGGCCAAATTGACAGGAAAAGCACAAGTGGAAGTGTAATTATGTACCACGGTAATGTTATTGGATGGCATTCAAGAAAACAACACTGCGTCTCACTATCAACGGCAGAGAGTGAGTACGTCGCACTGGCCAATACATGTTCAGAGGTAGTAAACATCAAAGGATTAGCCAAGGATTTCGGTGAGATCGCTATGTCTAACAGCTACGAGAACAGCAAACGCGCGAAGCACATCGATATCAAATATCATTTCGTCAAGGACTTAATTAAAAATAAAACTATATCTGTCAATCATATAGACTCGTACAACAATGCAGCTGACATGTTTACAAAAATACAGTCGGCAGATAAATTTACTCATAACAGAGAGTTGTTAAATATTTATTAATAATTTTGTACACTTATCTATTTACAAGTAACATTAATGTCATAAAGTTTCCGGAATATTGTGTTAATGACAAATACTATTTATGTTATTGTAAGTTTGTTTGTTACTTGTAATACTTGTTAATTCATATGTTATTTTGTAATGCGATTATAAATGTTTTAGTTTTTGCCACATTTATAATCGAGGAGGAGTGTTGAGATATTATTTTATGTTGGCACACCATTGTATATAAACTCATCTCGTATGAATACAGTGCTGCCAACATAATTCGCATAGGCTAACATCTTTAGTTTACAACCGTTTGTCTATTATTCGAGGCATATTAACAATTGAATAAAATGTAATGTCAAGTCGCCAATCCGGTATTTTATTATTATATTTGCTACCCATATATATATAAAAGACCCAACCTTACTCATCCAAACCTGTGAGTACTGGCCACCGCACCGTCGTGGATTCTCTACGGTTGATTTCAAACCGTAATGCCAAATTGTGTATTATGTCAATGTCGTTCTGTTGAAATAATTACAACGAATAAATATGTATTTTATGTGCATTAACGTATTTCCACGTAAATAACCCCATCAAGTGGTAGCAGAGCGTGTTTGTGACGATTAGCTACGTTTGCGGTATATATATTCGCAACATGGCATCGACGAGTTATCGAAATATAGAACCGTTGAACAAATCGAACTATGACACATGGTGCCTACAAGCTCAAGCCGTCCTAATAAAGGGCGATTATTGGGATATAGTAAGCGGCGAAAAAAACATTGTCTTCAACTGCTGATGCGGCGGCAAAGGCGGCGTTCAATAGAGAAGATTTAAAGGCAAGAGCTGAAATTTTACTTTTGCTGTCACCTTCCGAACTGAAACAAATAAAAATTTGTACGTCATCCAAAGCTGTGTGGGACAAATTAAAGGCTACTTACCAAAGCACCGGGCCTGCGAGGAAAGCAACCTTGCTGAAACAACTAGTTCTAAAGCGAATGACAACAGAACGACATTGACATAATACACAATTTGGCATTACGGTTTGAAATCAACCGTAGAGAATCCACGACGGTGCGGTGGCCAGTACTCACACTCCTCTTCACGGCACTATCGTGGTCATCAGGACAGTCCCAGGCAGCTCCGCAACTTCAGGAGCCGCGGACCAGCTAAAGCTTTGGTCAGCAAGTCTGCCTCCATATCCTCGGTTCGCAGATACTTTACTTCAACTGCTCCTTCTTGGATGCAGTTCCGAATGAAGTGCATCTTTAAATCAATGTGCTTCGATTTCGAGGTCACCATTGAATTTTGACTTAATTTCAGGGCTGCTTGGTTGTCACTTAAGATGACTACGCTTTTGTAATCTGCTCCTAAATCTTTGAAAAGGCTTTTCAGATGAATCGCTTCCTTAGCAGCTTCCGTCAGCGCTACATATTCTGCTTCTGCAGTCGATAACGCGACGCTCTTTTGTTTCTTCGACATCCAGCTTATCGCCGTTCCAGCGTATTTGAAACAATAGCCTGAGAATGATTTTCGGTCAAGCTTACATGCGCCCCAGTCCGCATCTGCCATGCCATACATGTCTTGGCCGGTCTTCGTGAATGTCAAGCCGACGGTTTTAGTCGCTTTTAGGTACCTAAGTACTCTTTTTGTACACTTGAAGTGCTCTTCCTTATAGCAGTCATTGAACTGTGAGAGGTAGCTTATGGCAAACATAATATCAGGTCGAGTTGCCACTGCCAGATACATAAGTGTACCGATCAGATTCTTATAAGGAAGGTCATGATTTTGTCTTTCATCTTTTATACCTCTTTCTAGTTTGAGGCCTGGCTCCATGGGTGTAGATGAAGGCTTGCAATCTTCCATCTTGAACTTCTTAAGAGTTTCCTCTATAAACTTTTGTTGGTTGATTTTAATTTCACCCTTTTTGTATGTTAAATCTATACCGATGAGCCGCTTGGGTTTTCCCAGATCTTTCAATTCGAATTTTGAATTTAGTAGGTTTTTAACTTCTTGCAGTTTTCTTGGACACGAGTAGGCAATCAACAAATCGTCGACATAGATAACTATTATAATTTTTACCCCTCTTTTTTCCAGTAGGTAAACACATGGGTCGGCTTCTGACGCTCTGAACCCTATGTTTTTCAATTCTGTGTCGAGTTTCTTGTACCACTGCCTCCCTGCCTGCTTGAGTCCGTAAAGTGCTTTGATAAGACAACAAGCTTTCTCTTTTGGAATGTTTTTGATGTCCTTTAGCATCTCTACAGTTTTATTATAGACGGTCAAATCCTCTTTTGTGCTTTCTTCAATCATGATTTCTGTCAGGTATTCTTCTAAATAGTCTGGGTACTTCATTACTATTTTTTCTTCCAGTTCACCATTTAGGTACGCTGTTGTGACGTCCATTTGGTTTAACTGTAACCCTTCTTCTATAGCTATGCCAATGACAGATCTGATTGAGCTTAGCTTAGCAACAGGTGCGTAAGTCTCGTTATAGTCGATACCTGGCCGCTGTGTAAAACCTCGTGCTACAAGTCTGGCTTTTCTTGTCACGCTGTCATCTGCTCCTACTTTGTTTCTCAGAACCATCTTGTAGTCTACGACTTTCACATCTTTGCCTTTCTTTTCAATTTTCCAGGTCCCGTTCTTGACATGTGCTCTTATTTCAGCTTTTATGGCATCATGCCAGTACTCATCGTCTTCATTTTCATTTCCGTCAGACAGGCAACATATTTCCATGAGCAAATGATTTTCTTCAGAGTCATCAAGTACGAAATCCTTGGTCCATCCTGGTAGGCGTCTTTCTCTTTGTGGCCTCCCATTTTCAGGTATCTCAACGATCTCTGATGCATCGTCAAAAGCTTCTGCTTCATCTATGTCATCTTCAAGATTGTCGGGATCATCCTGAGGAATTTCATTTTTCTGCTCTATAATTTCAATTTCTATTTCCTGTCTAACATTCTGATCTTTTCTATTGTTTTTGTTTCCTTTTTCAGGTTTGTTCGTGCTATGGTGTTCCACTTCGTTTACAAGGCTCTCATAGTTCGTATCTTTTTCTTCATAGTACATTTTGTCTATGACCTTGATGTCCCTGCTTATCACCACGTCATCATCTTCGGGTATGTACACTCTGTAACCTTTTGAGGTCAATGAGTAACCCATGAATACGCCTTCTTTGGTTTTTTGTGTCAGCTTGCCTCGTCGGTTCTTTTTCAGGACGAAGGTCTTCCTGCCGAAAACGTGAAGATGATTACCAGATGGTGTTCGGCCTATCCATTTCGTGAACGGTATGTTGCCATTTAATGCTTTCGAAGGGCTACGATTTATTAGATAGTTCACTGTGGACACCGCTTCAGCCCACAGCTTTTTGGGTGCGTTTGCTTCGATCAGCAAGCATCTGGCTTTATCTAACAAAGATCTGTTCTTCCTCTCGCTGATCCCATTTTGTTGCGGGGTGTACACGGTAGTCAATCTTCTCTGGATGCCGTGCAGCTTAAGGAAATCGTCAAATTCCTTGTTACGATATTCAGTGCCGTTGTCAGTTTGCAGGTGTTTTATCTTTTTATTGTGGAACGTCTCGACTTCGTTTTTAAATTGTTTAAAGGTGCTGAATACGTCACTCTTCTTTTTTATGAAATAGACGTGGCAATATCTTGTAAAATCGTCTATGAATGTGACGTAATATCTTGATCCTGCTAATGTCTCACACTCGAAAGGTCCACAAAACCTTACTCATCCAAACCTAACTGAGCAAAACCAAACTCGGCCAAACCTAACTCGGCCAAACCTAATTTGACTAAACCTAACTCGGTCAAACCTAACGCGGCCAAGCCTAACTCAGCCAAACCTAACTCGGCCGAACCTAACTCGGCCAAACCTAACTCGGCCAAACCTAACTCGGCCAAACCTAACTCGGCCAAACCTAACTCGGACTAGTTTACTCGTCCGGGCGGGGAGCAAACAGATCATTTTATGGCGTGGTTGCTCCCCGCGCGGACGGGGCAACGTTATATTTTTTCTATTCTACTACAATCTAACAACTCTTCTCTCTTATCTTTACTCTACTAATAGCTATCTCTCACTGCTCAAAATTATGCTGACCACGTATATAGAACCTATATATTATTGGTCCGTGCGCGGATCAGTCGGGCCGTTTATCCGGTGCGGCTGCTTGCGTGCGGACGAAACAATTTTATTTATTACTCACTACTTCTTATCTCTTTCTTATCTTATCTATAAACTCATAATCCTTGTCACCAACAACTCTTACCTAACCCTCCGCTCATATTACTTCTTCTTCGCTACGGAGTGGTATGTGGGGGGCCGGCCGCCCGTGCATAATCAGTGCACGGGCGGCCGGCCTGTCGCCTGTCGTTTCTCTTGCCGGTATATGCAATACAATAACACCTCATAAACACTCCACTTGCACGCCAAATAAAGCATGCTGGGGCCGGACGTGTAGACCGATAGCACCGAAGGTCCCAGTCTACACTTCACACGAAACGGGGGAGGTTTTAGTCCGTAGGCGTTGGGGGATAGAGTCGAGACAACGTGACGCTGGACTCTATTCCCAAGCGAGTCGGGCATGCGCACTAGGACCGGCCTGGTGGTATCCAATGAGGATCTCCTCCCTCAGCGCAAAAAAAAAAAAAAAACCTAACTCGGACAAACCTAACTGGGCCAAACCTAACTCGGCTGAACCTAACTTGACCAAACCTAACTCGGTCGAACCTAACTCGGCCGAACCTAACTCGGCCGAACCTAACTCGGCCGAACCTAACTCGGCCAAACCTAACTCGGTCGAACCTAACTCGGTCAAACCTAACTCGGCCAAACCTAACTCGGCCGAACCTAACATGACCAAACCTAATCCGACCGAACCTATCTTGGCCAAACCTAACTCGGTCGAACCTAACTCGGCCAAACCTAACTCGGCCAAACCTAACTCGGCGAAACCTAACTCGGACAAACCTAACTGGGCCAAACCTAACTCGGCCGAACCTAACTCGGCCGAACCTAACTCGGCCGAACCTAACTCGGCCGAACCTAACTCGGCCGAACCTATCTCGGTCGAACCTAACTCGGTCAAACCTAACTCGGCCAAACCTAACTCGGCCAAACCTAACTCGGCCAAACCTAACTCGGTCAAACCTAACTCGGCCAAACCTAACTCGGCCGAACCTAACATGACCAAACCTAATCCGACCGAACCTATCTTGGCCAAACCTAACTGGGCCAAACCTAACTCGGCCGAACCTAACTTGACCAAACCTATCTCGGCCGAACCTATCTCGGTCGAACCTAACTCGGTCAAACCTAACTCGGCCAAACCTTTTTTTTTTTTTTTTTTTTTTTTTATAGAGGGGAGAAATGCGTTACGCATACCACCGGGGTGCGGGGACGGACCCGCGGTGGTTATGTGGGACTCCCATGTAGGCTAATGAGGCCCATGGTATACCCACTAAAAAACCCCTCTGTCTGCCGACGTCGTGCTGTGGCGGTGGGCTGCAGGTACGCTCGCGCTTGACTTCTACAGCACCACCAGCACCGGTCTGCTCTCGCAGACTACTCCGTTCTCGTCTGGCTTCGTTCCACCCGTACTTGGCCGTATCCGGTACGCTCCCGGTACCGCCACCCCGCTCCCGATGGCAGACGTCCCCGTGTCTGCCATCCTCAGGTCTCATTTATGGAGGCAGGCGGCGATCGTGAGCGGCCCGTCTGCGCCGGGCGCGCTTGCGACGCCTTTGGTCGGCTGTTGGGTCGACCTCCCTGGCTCGTTCCGCCTCTTCCTTCTGCAGGAGTACGTTTTCGCAGAAGGTGCTCACTGCTTGCCATGATCTGTCGCTGTCTACCATGGCCTTAACCACGGCCGGCAGCGACAGATCCGGCCCCACTACGGCGATAAGGTCGTCCCGCTCGGGCCCCCACGCCGGACACTCCTCCAGCGTGTGTTGAGCGGTGTCCGTCGGTGCTGCACACCCGTGGCACTCCTCCGTTGGCTCCCTCCTGGCAATCCGGTGCAGATATCTCCCGAAGCAACCGTGCCCCGAGAGAACCTGCACGAGCCGGAAGGTGAGCGAGCCGTGCTGTCTTTCCAGCCAGTGAGACATGACTGGCCGGATGGCCTCGATGGTCCTGGCCCCTGCACTGGGTTGCGCCAACCTCTCCACCCACTCATCGACCGCCACCAGGGAGAGCTCCTCCCGTTTGGCCTGGATCTCCTGCGGTGCTGGCCAGTGGTCCCGGGCCCGCGCCTCCTCGCGCCAGACGAACACTGACGCAAGGGTCCTCGCGTCCAGGTCCCATGGCAGGGATCCGGCCAATACGCAAGCAGCCTCACCAGCAATAGTCCCATAGCCCCGTATGAGCCTTATAGCCATCACCCTTTGCGCTTTGCGCAGTGCGGCAGAGTTTTGGCTATTGAGCCCTCCGGCCCACACTGGGGCTCCGTACAGGGCCATGGAGCGTATTACCCCAGTGTAGAGTCTTCGGCTGGATGTTTTCGGCCCTCCCAGGTTAGGGAGCAGCCGCCCAAGCGCCGACGCTGCGCCCAGCAACCTTGGCCCCAGGCGCTCGAAGTGAGGTACGAAGGACCATCGGCTATCGAGCACAATGCCCAGGTACCGCATGGTTCTTTCGACGGCTATCCTCGTACCTCCCACCGTGATGTGAGCTCCGGGTCGGGGTGCCTGCCTAGGCCCGTGGAAGCAAATGGCCTCGGACTTGCTCAGGGCCACCTCCAGTCCCAACCTCTTGATTTTTCCCACTACGTGGGCTACCGCCGCCGTTGCAAGGATGGAGGCTTCCCTGAGCGAGGCTCCGCGGGCCGTGACCAGCGTGTCGTCCGCATAGCACACGAGGTTCACCCTTCGGAGGAGTGCACCCCTCAACACCCAATCGTATCCGATGTTCCACAGGAGTGGCCCCAGTGCCGACCCCTGTGGAACACCACACACCATTTGCCTGCGCCTCCACTCATCCTGCCCGGCGAAGGCCACGAACCGGTGTTGGAGGTATGCCTTCACTATTCGGCTCAGATGGTGCGGCACTTGGTGGTAGAGGAGTGCCTCGTTTATGCAGTCCCAGGGGAGGGTGTTAAAGGCGTTGGCAATGTCTAAAGACACTGCCAGCACGACATCACCCTGGGATACTGCTTCCTCCGCTATACTCCTCACCCGCAGTATCGCGTGGACCGTCGAGCGACCGCTGCGGAACCCGTACTGGCTGTCGGCCAGGTCAGGCCCTTCCGTCGTCAACTGCTTGACGAGCCGGTTAGCAATTATCCGCTCAAAGAGCTTTCCGATTTCGTCAAGCAGGACGATGGGCCGGTAGGCTGACGGTGAGTCCGCGGGTCGGCCCTCCTTCCGCAGCAAGACCAGCCGGCCCGTTTTCCACAGGCAGGGGAAGCGGCCCTGCTTAAGGCACTCCGAGTAGAGCCTTCTCAGCCTTGGCCCCAGAGCTTCCATGGCCAGGACCCATGCGCGTCCCGGGATCCCGTCCAGTCCAGGGGCTGTGTTTTTGCTCCGGAGCCTAAGGACTGCTGCCGTCAGCTCCCCCTCAGTGACGGGTGGCACCTCTGCTTCCGCTTCCTCCTGCCTTTCGGCCGCTCCTGGCGGGGCCATGGGCGGGGGGGATTGCTGGGGCCTGTGCGGGAACAGAGTGGCCACAATATTTTCCAGCAGCTCTGGCTGGAGACTCTGCGTTAGCGGAGGGGCCCACGGTCGGAGCTTCTGCATCACCATCTTGTATGGCCTCCCCCATGGATCGCTGTTCAGCGTCTCCAGGAACTCCTGCCGTGCCCTGTCCGTGGCCAGCCCGATAGCAGCCTTCAACGCCGCTTTCGCTGCTTTGTACAGGGCGTACCGAGTAGCCTCCGCCTCCGGGTCTCGTGGTCGGCGACCTCGTTGTCGCGTGTACTGGCGCCTTTCGAGTACGCATAACTCGCGCAGCTGCGCAAGTTCTGGAGACCACCAGTACACGAAGCGTCGAGGAGAGGCGGCCCTTGCTCTCGGCATTGCCGCGTCGCAGACTTCGGTCATGCCGCTGCGGAGCCATTCGGCTTCGGCCTCGACATCGGTCCCCGCCTCTGCTTCCGGAGTCCACGACCGCACGATCGCCGCCAACTCCAGGGTCTCACGGTCCAGTTTTTTGAGCACCCAGCGTGGGCCGCTCACAGCTGGGTCGTTTCTCCGGCTTGGAAGGGTGAGTCTCGGGAGAGCAGAGATTCCAAACCGAATGTATCGGTGGTCCGACAAGGTCTCTACTCCCACCAGGACCTCCCATCCCTGAACACGGCGCGCCAGGGCTGCGCTCGCAAACGTAATGTCTAAAATAGAGCCGCCCTGTTGCCGCACGCACGTGTTTGCCGTTCCTAGGTTTGAGACCGCTAGGTTGGCAGCTATCGCCCACTCCAACAGTGCGTGTCCACGGGCGTCCGTCGCTGGGCTCCCCCACGCCACGTTCTTGGCATTGAAGTCGCCCGCCACTATGGTTGGGGCCGGATGCAATCTACCTATTAGGGTGCCAACCTCCACAAGGAACGTCTCGAACTCCGCAAGGGTCTTGTTCGGAGAGAAGTAGACACCTACCACCGCAATATCGCCACAGACTGCGGCGACGCAGCCGTGTCTCCTCTCTACGTTCCTGAACGGGTTCGAGCCGGCGGCGGTCCGAGTGACTATGGCCGCGGTGCCGTCCAGATCGCCGGCCCAGTCGTCTCGAGTTGGCACCCTATAGGGCTCCGCAACCACGGCAACGTGGATTGCCCACTGTGCCATGGTCTGGTGGAGGAGGTCCTGAGCCTTGGCATCATGGTTGAGGTTCACCTGGAGGAATTCGGTGATTGCCATCTATCCAACAGCCGGCTCTTGAACCTCCTCAGCCTCAGCCTGATCCATGGCGGCGGTGCCGTTTGTCGGCGAGGGCGCTCGAGGACCGCTGGCACCTACCTTCGCCTTCCCGGTCGTCTTCGGTGCAGGGCACGCCCTGCTGCTCATTCTGTGCCCTGCTGGTTTCCCAGCAGATGCACAGATGACACAGTGTGGCGGAGCATCGCATTGTGCAGCCTTGTGACCATCCTTGCCACACTGGAAGCAGCATCCAGACCGGTCTGGCTCCGCCCCGCATTGCGCGCTTACGTGCCCGATTCGATGGCATCGGAAGCACTTTATGGGCCTCTGCTCTTGTAGTTTGACTTGAGCAGAGACCCAGCCCACCAATAGGCGCCCCACAGTGGCAATTTTCTTTGCCGCTAGGACAGGGCAACTCACCGAGACCACCCCGAGGCCCGAGTAACCCTGGCGTATTTGCCCGGCCCTAACGGTCTCGATGGCGCATCCCCCGGTTTCTGCCACCGCCTTGGCCACCTCTTCCACCGTCACCGATTCATCCAGACCAGTGACACGGATGTCGACACTCTTGCACGGCCGCGACACCCGTGCGACGTCTGTGCCCAGTTGCTGGCGGAGTGCGTCGGCCAGTTTATCGGCTTTTTCGCCGCTGGCCGCTCCCGGGACCTCCAGGATGCACGCCCCGGTTGCCGCCCGACGGAAGCGGACGCCCCCAGGGATTTCCAGCTCGGCCAGCTGGATTTTCTGCCTGGCCTCGACAATCACCTCCTTGTAGGTGATGCCCCTCTGTGCTGCCTCTGGCTGTAAGGTGAGCACTACTGCTGATGAGCGAGGTGCTTTCAACCTTTTGGCCTTCACCTTTTGAGGGACATCACCTTGCGGGCCAGCCCGCTGGGCAGTCTTCCCCTTTCTCCCTTTGCCGGCCACAACGCTCCAGCTCTCTTTCATAGAGGCCGGAGCGGGCGGAAGCGGGCGGGAGATAGGAGCCTCCGCGTCCTGTGCCCTGGTACCACCTCTTTTCTTGGCCCTAGGTTTGGGCTTCCTCCTGCCTCCGGCTGCCGATTGGTCCTGCGGCTTCTTCGTGGCGTCAATAACCTTGGCACCACTGGGGCCCGAAGCGTTCCTTGCAGCAGGAGGAGCCGAGGGAGGTGGTTTTGCTGGGAGCAACCGTCCCTCTGCCTCCAGCCCATCCAGGCGAGCATTCACGATAGCTCCCACCTGGAGGGCTATCGAGCGCGTGAGCTCCTCATTTAGTGCAACGGGAGAGGGAACCGTCGCTGGCTGCCGCTCGCGTAGAGGGCTTTGTGCAGGCGCCTGCCTCTCCACCTCCGATCTTAGCTGCGCCAGCTCCTTTCGGAGACTGGCCATCTCCGCTTCGAGCCGGGAGTTTGCCGCCTGCAGCTGGCGAGTCTCGTCCGAAATTGTGCGTGCGCTCAGGCTTTCGCAGGCTTCCACTATGGTGGCTGCTGCCTCATTGAGTGCACGCACAAAGGTCCCCTTGAGATTTTTAGAGGATGCAGCCACCTTTTTGATGACTGCAACCTGGTCCGACACCGCCTTTGAGAGGTCCGCGGCCGACTTTTCCGCCATGTCTGGCTCACCGGGCGGCGACTGCGAGGCTGTGAGCCGCATCGCCGCTCGTAGCTGCCTTGCCTCGGCCGCTTGGTCAGCCACCGCCTGTTCCGCCTCCAAGTCGAGAGCCTCCCGTTTGGCATCATTGAGAGCCCTCTGAGCCGCCGCAAGGCCGACGTACTGCCCTGTTGAGGGCGGTCTGCCTCTGCCTCTTTTAGAGGCGCGTTTGCGGAACTGACTCCGCGAGCCACCTTCGCTCTCAGAGGCAGTCCCGGCTAGTCCCGGCCTCCCACAGTCTCTCGCTGGATAACATGCCGGAAATCACCCTGTGCAGCGAGAGATCGTCCGTCCCTAAGACCGCTGTGAGTTCTTGGCGCTCACCGGCCCAGCTGATGCAGTCTGCCAGTGTATGCTGGGCCGTGTCGTCCTCGTCACCACAATGGTGACAGGCTGGTGTTGGCTCCCGTCCTATTTGGTGCAGGTAATGTCCGAAGCAGCCATGCCCGGTCATCACCTGCACCAACCTATATGTTAGGCTGCCCGTCTTGCGGTCCAGCCAGGCCTCCAAGGATGGAAAATGCGTTTACCCCCCTCGGAGTCCGAGGGGGCACATACCCCCCGGGGTTGGAGAAGGCCCATGGTGGGGGGTTATGTGGGGCTCACTCCCACCCTGCTCCTGCTAGCCAGGAGGGGGGGGGAGCATACCCACTAAAAACCCAGCGGCGTTACCCTCTCTGTCTGTGTTGGTGTTGGTGGGACGCCACGGGGATTACAAGTATTACTACCGTGACGTCCACAGACTGTCCCGGATTTACACCGGGCGCATCCTCGCGCCAAAGGAGGGAAGGATTGGCAACGCCTCAACCCTTCCCTTAGACTTGTTGGGCCCTATTGTGGATCCCCAGTCCACGGCCCTACTCGGGGAGTTCGCGGTTAGCGTATTGTAACCGCCTTCTCCCCACTCGTCTGCGCCGGAGCGGGTGCGCATCAGCCCTTTCTTCGCGCTCCCGCTCCGCTGCCTCAATCCGACCGAACCTTTTTTTTTTTTTTTTTTTTTTTTTTTTAACGCAGTGGAAACGCTATTCCGCGTACCCCCCGGGCTTGGGGAAGCCAGATGTTGGGTGGGGGGTTATGTGGGGCTCTCTCCTCCGAGTGAGGAGCCTACCCACTAAAACCACTGCGGCGTCTTCCTCGTTGCCGTTTTTGGGGGTGTTTAGGGATCGCGAACATGTCTATCCAGAACACCCCCCGGCCGCCCCGGCTCGTTTTGCGCCGGAGCCCCGCGCCAAAGGAGGGGAGGGTCAGAAACGCCATGACCCTCCCCCCAGGCGTGTAGGGCCGTGCAGTGTGGGTCCCCAGCCCACTGGCCCTACTGAGGGGGGTATTACACTACAGCGGCCTGCATGTACTGCAGACGCCGTCTCCCCCTCCGCCTGCGCCGGAGCGGGTGCGCAGCAGCACTGTCTTCGCGCTCCCGCTCCTTGGCCTCCTTTTGCGAAATAACGCTCTCGCAGAAGGAGGCCACTGCCTCCCATTTCCTCTCGCTGCTCAGCATGGCGGATACGATGCTGTTCAGCGAGAGGTCGCCCGTGTTGAGCGCCGCCACCAATGTGCGGCGTTCTTCTGCCCATTGTGGGCACACCGCAACCGTGTGCTGGGCCACGTCGTCGGGCTCCCCGCACTCGTGACATTGGGGCCCTGGCTCCCTTCCTATCTTGTGCAGGTAGTGACCGAAGCACCCGTGCCCGGTCAGTACCTGCGTGAGCCGATACGTAAGGGCCCCTTTTTCCCTCTTTAACCAGGGGTCGAACGACGGGAGGAGTGCCCCTATGGTGCGGTTTCCATAGGGGGAGTCCTCCAGGTCGTTCTTCCACCGGTCCCTCATGCGCTCTTCCGCTATTCGACGCGCGCGCTCCACCTCTTCGGGGGCTGGGTGAACTCCCCGTGCCCTTTCCTCCACTTTCATTTTGTACCTCTCCGCCAGCACCCGGGCGTCTAGCTCCCAGGGTGGGGTACCGGCGAGGAGGCACGCCGCCGCATGGGACACGGTTGAGTAGCCTCTTATTGCCCTTAGGGCGATGGTCTTCTGTGGGCGCCGCAGGAGGGCCCTGTTCTTTCGCGACAGTCTGTCGGCCCAGATTGGGGCCCCGTAGAGCGCCATGCTCTTGATCACGCCTGCGAACAGGCGCCGGCATGGGGCTTTTGGGCCTCCGATGTTAGGCAGCAGTCGGCCCAGGGCCGCTGCCGCACCCACAAGTCGGGGAGCCAGCCTCGTAAAGTGCTCCTCGAAGCTCCACTTTCGATCCAGGACAAGTCCCAGATATTTAAGGTGGGGCTTGACCTGGATCGACTCTCCTCCCACCGGGATCGCGGTATCGGGGCGCAAACGCCAGCCCCGGCCCCCAAGCACTATGGCCTCGGTCTTGCTGAGCGCCACCTTCAGCCCGAGAAGTTGAATGCGGCCGACTGTTAGGTCTGTCGCGACAGCGGCCCTCCTCAGGGTCTCTTCGAGCTGTTGCCCTCGCACGGCCACTAGAGTGTCATCTGCGTAGCAGACAGTGACCATGCGAGGGATTTGGGCTCCGCGAATAGCCCAGTCGTATCCGACGTTCCACAGGAGTGGCCCAAGCACAGACCCCTGTGGAACGCCGCACATCATTTCCCGCGCTCGCCGTGTTCCCCCCGTTTGATAGAGCACTACCCTGCCAGACAGGTAGTGCCCCACCACCCGCCTGATGTACGGGGGCACTCCATGGTAACGGAGTGCCTCCTCCTCCTCTCCTCCTCTCCTTGATGACCTCGTAGGGCAGGCTGCCAAAGGCGTTGGCGATGTCCAGGGACACCGCCACGACGCCCTCTCTTTTACTGGCCGCGTACTCCCTAAACTCCCCCAAGGAACTAATGGCGTCCATGGTAGACCGTCCCACCCGGAACCCGAACTGCCGGTCGCTGATGTCCGGGCCCGTGTCCTCTAAGTGCCGGATAATGCGGGAGGCCAGGATCCTTTCAAAGATTTTCCCGACCTCATCCAGCAGGACGATGGGACGGTACCCTGAAGGAGAATCCGCGGGGCGTGACTCCTTTCTTAGGAGGCACAGCCTGCCCTCTTTCCAACAGCCCGGAAAGATCCCCTCCTTCAGGCAGTCGTCGAGGAGGTCTCGGAGGCGTACCCCAAATCCGACCGAACCTTTTTTTTTTTTTTTTTTTTTTTTTTAACGCAGTGGAAACGCTATTCCGCGTACCCCCCGGGCTTGGGGAAGCCAGATGTTGGGTGGGGGTTATGTGGGGCTCTCTCCTCCGAGTGAGGAGCCTACCCACTAAAACCACTGCGGCGTCTTCCTCGTTGCCGTTTTGGGGGTGTTTAGGGATCGCGAGCACGTCTATCCAGAACACCCCCCGGCCGCCCCGGCTCGTTTTGCGCCGGAGCCCCGCGCCAAAGGAGGGGCGGGTCAGAAACGCCATGACCCTCCCCCCAGGCGTGTAGGGCCGTGCAGTGTGGGTCCCCAGCCCACTGGCCCTACTGAGGGGGGTATTAGACTACAGCGGCCTGCATGTACTGCAGACGCTGTCTCCCCCTCCGCCTGCGCCGGAGCGGGTGCGCAACAGCACTGTCTTCGCGCTCCCGCTCCTTGGCCTCCTTTTGCGAAATAACGCTCTCGCAGAAGGAGGCCACTGCCTCCCATTTCCTCTCGCTGCTCAGCATGGCGGATACGATGCTGTTCAGCGAGAGGTCGCCCGTGTTGAGCGCCGCCACCAATGTGCGGCGTTCTTCTGCCCATTGTGGGCACACCGCAACCGTGTGCTGGGCCACGTCGTCGGGCTCCCCGCACTCGTGACATTGGGGCCCTGGCTCCCTTCCTATCTTGTGCAGGTAGTGACCGAAGCACCCGTGCCCGGTCAGTACCTGCGTGAGCCGATATGTAAGGGCCCCTTTTTCCCTCTTTAACCAGGGGTCGAACGACGGGAGGAGTGCCCCTATGGTGCGGTTTCCATAGGGGGAGTCCTCCAGGTCGTTCTTCCACCGGTCCCTCATGCGCTCTTCCGCCATTCGACGCGCGCGCTCCACCTCTTCGGGGGCTGGGTGAACTCCCCGTGCCCTTTCCTCCACTTTCATTTTGTACCTCTCCGCCAGCACCCGGGCGTCTATCTCCCAGGGGGGGGTACCGGCGAGGAGGCACGCCGCCGCATGGGACACGGTTGAGTAGCCTCTTATTGCCCTTAGGGCGATGGTCTTCTGTGGGCGCCGCAGGAGGGCCCTGTTCTTTCGCGACAGTCTGTCGGCCCAGATTGGGGCCCCGTAGAGCGCCATGCTCTTGATCACGCCTGCGAACAGGCGCCGGCATGGGGCTTTTGGGCCTCCGATGTTAGGCAGCAGTCGGCCCAGGGCCGCTGCCGCACCCACAAGTCGGGGAGCCAGCCTCGTAAAGTGCTCCTCGAAGCTCCACTTTCGATCCAGGACAAGTCCCAGATATTTAAGGTGGGGCTTGACCTGGATCGACTCTCCTCCCACCGGGATCGCGGTATCGGGGCGCAAACGCCAGCCCCGGCCCCCAAGCACTATGGCCTCGGTCTTGCTGAGCGCCACCTTCAGCCCGAGAAGTTGAATGCGGCCGACTGTTAGGTCTGTCGCGACAGCGGCCCTCCTCAGGGTCTCTTCGAGCTGTTGCCCTCGCACGGCCACTAGAGTGTCATCTGCGTAGCAGACAGTGACCATGCGAGGGATTTGGGCTCCGCGAATAGCCCAGTCGTATCCGACGTTCCACAGGAGTGGCCCAAGCACAGACCCCTGTGGAACGCCGCACATCATTTCCCGCGCTCGCCGTGTTCCCCCCGTTTGATAGAGCACTACCCTGCCAGACAGGTAGTGCCCCACCACCCGCCTGATGTACGGGGGCACTCCATGGTAAAGGAGTGCCTCCTTGATGACCTCGTAGGGCAGGCTGCCAAAGGCGTTGGCGATGTCCAGGGACACCGCCACGACGCCCTCTCTTTTACTGGCCGCGTACTCCCTAAACTCCCCCAAGGAACTAATGGCGTCCATGGTAGACCGTCCCACCCGGAACCCGAACTGCCGGTCGCTGATGTCCGGGCCCGTGTCCTCTAGGTGCCGGATAATGCGGGAGGCCAGGATCCTTTCAAAGATTTTCCCGACCTCATCCAGCAGGACGATGGGACGGTACCCTGAAGGAGAGTCCGCGGGGCGTGACTCCTTTCTTAGGAGGCACAGCCTGCCCTCTTTCCAACAGCCCGGAAAGATCCCCTCCTTCAGGCAGTCGTCGAGGAGGTCTCGGAGGCGTACCCCAAGGTGCTTCAGCGCCGCCGGGAGGATCCTTCCGGGTACCCCGTCTGGGCCTGGGGCCTTGCGGCAACCACGCAGGCGGTCAATTGCGACGACCAGCTCCGCGTCTCTTATTGGCGGAGGGTTGAAGGGGCCCTCTGGCTCTTCCTCTGGGGCAGCCATGGCAGGGGCAGTAAAGTCCGGCGGCGCTTGCGGGAAGAGGCCCTCAATTATTCTCCCGAGGAGTTCCGGCTCAAGAGAGTCCATGGGAGGGGCGTGTTTCAGCTTGTCCCGTACAAGCTTGTACGGCCGCCCCCAAGGATCCCTATCCAGCGTGACCAAGAACTCCTCCCGCGCCTCGTCCTTGCGCCGCGCTATGGCCGCCTTGAGGGCCTCCTTCGCCTCATGGAGGGCTGCATGGAGGGCCTCCTCCTCCTCTGCAGTGTGCCGCCTGCGCCTGCAGTGGCCATATGCTCGGCGGGCCGCATTGTTGGTAGCCCGGAGGGCCGAGATCTCCGTAGACCACCAGTAGACCTCTTTCTTTGCGGGCAGTCGCTTCGCGCGGGGCATTGCCGCATCACACACTCTTGTGAGTGATGCGCGAAAGCGAACTGCCCGTTCCTCCACTCCCAGGGCCATCGGCGGAGGTGCACACCAGGCCTCCACCATGGCCGCCTCATCGACCATCTCCCTGTCGAGGCCAGCAAGCGACCACCTGGGGAAATTGCCGCCCGTTCTGCCCGCGCCCGTCACATTGGACCCGCCTGTCGGTGAGACCCTCATCCGGATGTATAAGTGATCGGAGAGGGTCTCGACGTCCTCCAGGACGCGCCAACACGATACTCGCGCCGCCGCCGTGGGGGTTGCGAAGGAGACATCCACGATGGAGCCCCCCTGCCGGCGTACGCATGTGTTGGCGTTGCCCCGGTTTAGGATAGTCAGGTCCAGCCTGACCGCCCAGTCCCTGAGGGTCGCCCCTCGGGGGTCCGTGCTTGGGCAGCCCCATGCCGTGCTCTTGGCGTTAAAGTCGCCTAGGACCATCAGTTGCGCCGGAGCGGCACGCCGCAGCACCCCTTCCAGCCCCTGCAGGAACCGCTCAAAGGCTACTAGCGGCTTGTTGGGGGAGAAGTAAACCCCAACTACAATGATATTCCCCCATTTGGCCGCTGCGTAGCCCGGCCCCTTCTCGATTCCTACAAGGGGAGTCCCTCCCGTCGCCCGTGTGACTAGTGCCACGCTGCCGTCTGCATCTCCTACCCAGTTGGGCCGGGGTAGGACAGCGTATGGCTCCGCTACCACTGCGATGCTAATCTCCCACTCCGCCATTGCCTGCATGAGCAAGTCCTGAGCCCGGGTGGAGTGGTTAAGATTACATTGCACAACCTCCAAGTCCTTATCTGGTTGTGCTGGCATTAGCTATCCATTGGCTGTCCCTCCTGGATGTTTTCGGCCGCTGCCGGGGTCGTCTGGGCCGCTGTGGCAGTCGTCTGGGCCCTTGCGGGGACCTCAACACCTCTGGTGGCTGGGGGTGAGCAAGACAACCCAGTCATGATGTGTCCTGCAGGGCGCTTCGCCTGATGACACACGGCACAGAAGGGGTCGGCTCTGCAGCCGCTCATACGGTGGCCTGGCTTGCTGCACCGAAGGCAGAGCTCACCCCTATCAATCGGAGAGGGGCATGTCGCCCTTGTGTGCCCAGTCCCATAGCATTTAAAGCACCTTAATGGTGCTTTACGCAGTGCCTTAACTGAGGCGGCCGACCATCCCACGGTCAGACGGCCTGTCAAAATCAGGGCGTTGGCGGCCACAACCGGGCACGTGACTAGGGTGGCCCCAGCACCGCTCCTCTCCATTCGGATGTTGCCCGCTTTGACCTGCTCCTGAAGGCATCCCGTTTTGGCGGCCACTGCCGCTGCCACCGCCTCTGGTGTTGCTGCCTCGTCGAGGCCCGAGATGACCAGCCTCGCCATGGTGACTGGCCGATATACCTTCGCCACGTCGCCGATAATGGCGTCAATTTTAGTGCGGAGGTTGTCGGCCGTTCGGCCGCTGTCCGCACCGGGGACCTCTATGACGCGTGCTCCGTCAGCTGCCTTCCTCATCTTCACGTGCTCCAGTCCTACTTCCTGGAGCTGCAGAGTCGTGGTGATTTTGTGCATCACAGAGGCGTACGTTGCCTCCGTGCCCGGCTTAAGGGCCACCACGATGGCTGCGTTGGTGGGAACCGGAAGCTTTTTGGGTGCCGCGTTCACCGGCTTGTTGGGCCGAGTAGCCCCGGTCCGGGGCGGGGCATTTTTTTTCTTCTTTCTGCCCCCCACCACGGTCCACGTTGGGTCGTTGGTCGGGCTGGGGGCAGGTGGTGCGATGTTTGGTCGCTGCAGTTGTCGGGGTGCTGGAACAGGGCGGACGGGTTGACCAGACTTGGCAGACTGCTGTGGGGTTGACTCCTTGGAGGCCTTTTTCTTCCGCTTTGTTTTGCGCGCCTTGGACGCAGCAGACTTCGCAGGTGGCGCAGGCTCCAAGGTCGTCCCTGACGCCGCTGGCCGCTGGCTCACCGGTGGTACTGCCGGGTGGGCAGCAGTTTCGGGCGCTTTCCGGTGCGCTGCCAGTGGAGGGCGAAGGGTTGGCTCAGGGGGGAGACGTTGCCTAATATCTTCGAGACGAACGTTCATCATCTCTCCGATGCTCACAGAGATGTCCCTCCTGAGCTCCTCTCTCATCTCCGAGACCACACTTTTGATAAGTGCTGGGAGCTGCTCAGCCATTGCTTCCGACTGCGATTCTCTGCGGCTCTCTGAGAGGAAGGCCGTCTTTAGCGCCCTGGTCTCAGCCTGCGCTATCGCGAGCTGCTCCCTCATAAGCTTGTTATCTGCCCTGAGAGCGCGTATCTCCTCATCGACTGTTCTGCCCTCAAGGCTGTCCATAGCCGAGATTATCACTCGGCAGGCCCTGTTCATGCGCCCCCAGACTTGGCCGCTAATGTGACCCGACTTCTTAGCCTCCTCCAGGACCGAGAGGGCTGCTTTCCGCGTTGTCTCGATATAGCAGTCCTCTCCGTCCCAGGGGTTCGGGCTGAGGTCCCTCGATTGAGGCTGCTTCTCTGCCTCCTTGTCTCCCACATTCTTCGATTTGGACGCACTCGTACCGGGACTGTAGCCGGAGGCCGTGCCGGTTTCCCCCTCCAGGCCATCGAGGCGGGCCCTGATTTTTCCCCTCGCCCCGGCGATGTCGATGAGCAGACTCTTGGCACCTGTCAGTCGCCCTCTCCGCGACGAGTTCACCTTCGCCTTAGGCTCGAGTTCGGCGTCACCCGTATGGTGCCTTTTCGTCTTTCTTGTTGGCGGCTCTAGATTAGCCGCCATTCCCTCGTCTGGATCAAGTCCCGGGTCCCGTAAAGATGGCAGTTCTGCGCTGTCTGGCCCTTCCAAACGATGAAGCAGCACTGTGGGCTGCATCTGCGCATATGTTGCCTTGCCCTCTTTGGTGCGGCGCTCTTCGCCACAAACCTCATTTTCCTTACATACTAAACCCTCCCCTTCCCCGTTTTTGTTTTGCTCCGTTTTTATTCCCACGAGTATGGGGGAAAGACGGTCACTCCGGGCGGTGCCCCCTGCACCCGGAGAACCCTAATACCGCTGGGAGGGCGGGCGGTCTCCCAGGGTTGGCCGCTAGCGGCTGAGTTGACCTACTCAGCCACTCCTCAGGGTGTCGATCGGGGAACTGCGTTGCGCGCGGAAGTCTAGTGTCTCCCCCCCCGCAGCCGCCTTTTGGAGGCCGAAAGCTCCTCGGACATGCCGCGGGTATGTGTGATAACCGATGTGTGAGCCTCCTACCCCGCTAACACCGCCAACCCGCCAAGAGATGGATCTGCGTTTGGATTTCTCAGAAATCCAATGCACAATCCTTCCAGGCAGGTAGGCAGTGTCAGGGAAGCAAAAGGCTCCTTGACCAGAGAATCACACACACCTATGACACGCCAGGGGTCCTTTCGGCCACCTCCGGTGCCCGCGGGGGGAGAGACCACAGAAGTCCGAGCGCAAAACAGTGCCCCGATCGACACCTCAGGAGAACCTCGACGCCACGCACCACAGCGCCGGGGTTTAGGGATTTTTTAGAGAGGTTTACTCCTCACGGCCCGGCCGGTTAAGGCAAGGCCCTCGGCCCTAAGAAAGGGTTACGAGCGGCGGTGACATGGGCAGCAGCATGCTCCCCGTGTCTGTCCGATGGCAGTGCGAGTGCACACCGGACCCGTCCCATGGCTCATCCACTGCGCCGTCTGCTATTCAGACGGACGCGCGGAGAACCCTCGCGAGGTAAACCACCTCTATGCCTCCACCTTTGCTCCTCCACGGCGCCCTCTGCTGATCAGAGGGACGCGCGGAGAGCCCCTCGCGGGCCGAAGCCCCCCTATTCCCCCCCCGGTGTTTGGTTCGCGGGACCATGTCCTACCCCGGCTCGACGACGGCCGGGGCATTCCCCTATCCACCACCTGGGGACGCGCCACGTCGGGGTACACCTCCCCGCCCACTCGGACAACCGAGCAGGTCCGTGGAAATCCGACCGAACCTATCTTGGCCAAACCTAACTCGGCCTTTTTTTTTTTTTTTTTTTTTTTTTTTTTTTTTTTTTTTTTTTTTTTTTTTTTTTTTTTTTTTTTTTTTTTTTTTAAACAAATAAATATAATTAAATTTCTAAAATTAAAATACGATACTTGTTGAATGCTACGACACTGCCACCCGTTACTTTCGCCTGAGTTCGGTTCGCACGAGTTCGGTTCGCACGAGTTCGGTTCGCACGAGTTCGGTTCGCACGAGTTAGGTTCGCACCAGTTAGGTTCGCACCAGTTAGGTTCGCACCAGTTAGGTTCGCACCAGTTAGGTTCGCACCAGTTAGGTTCGCACCAGTTACGTTCGCACCAGTTACGTTCGCACCAGTTACGTTCGCACCAGTTACGTTCGCACCAGTTACGTTCGCACCAGTTACGTTCGCACCAGTTACGTTCGCACCAGTTACGTTCGCACCAGTTACGTTCGCACCAGTTAGGTTCGCACCAGTTAGGTTCGCACCAGTTAGGTTCGCACCAGTTAGGTTCGCACCAGTTAGGTTCGCACCAGTTAGGTTCGCACCAGTTAGGTTCGCACCAGTTAGGTTCGCACCAGTTAGGTTCGCACCAGTTAGGTTCGCACCAGTTAGGTTCGCACCAGTTAGGTTCGCACCAGTTAGGTTCGCACCAGTTAGGTTCGCACCAGTTAGGTTCGCACCAGTTAGGTTCGCACCAGTTAGGTTCGCACCAGTTAGGTTCGCACCAGTTAGGTTCGCACCAGTTAGGTTCGCACCAGTTAGGTTCGCACCAGTTAGGTTCGCACCAGTTAGGTTCGCACCAGTTAGGTTCGCACCAGTTAGGTTCGCACCAGTTAGGTTCGCACCAGTTAGGTTCGCACCAGTTAGGTTCGCACCAGTTAGGTTCGCACCAGTTAGGTTCGCACCAGTTAGGTTCGCACCAGTTAGGTTCGCACCAGTTAGGTTCGCACCAGTTAGGTTCGCACCAGTTAGGTTCGCACCAGTTAGGTTCGCACCAGTTAGGTTCGCACCAGTTAGGTTCGCACCAGTTAGGTTCGCACCAGTTAGGTTCGCACCAGTTAGGTTCGCACCAGTTAGGTTCGCACCAGTTGGGGTACCAAGTGAGGCGATTTTGTGAAATTCAGAAGTTAAGCTCACAAAATTTTTCTCTATCACTTGCGATACGTGTTGGTTTCCTGCGTTCAGTACTTTTCGAGTTTTCAAAAATCTTCATTTTTCCCTTCAGGAATTCTATCAGGCGTTTTTGCATTTCTTTCTAATAAATTTCTATCTCTCTTCTTCTTCTACTTCTTGACTTTCTTTTCTTCTTGTAATTTTCCTTTCGTTGAGCTCTGTCCGCTGCCGTTTGTTGCGTGACTCTAGGACATCCCGTTCGGGAGTTATCGGGACAAACGTGTAGTTGGCCAAAGTTGCAACATTTCTGTGACTTTACCTTCAAAAATTTTTCTTTCTTCTTTTTAGTACTGGACTCGACTGAGTTAGCTAGCTGGTAATTATAACCTCCCCGAGCTCTAGCGGTCTGCCTTTGACTCCATAACTCTAGGACCTTCCGTTCCGGAGTTATCGAGGGAAAGGCAGATTGCTATTAAGGGTCATCTGGCGCAAGTGGCTACCAGGGTAACTTGGTAACCGGTGCTGCGTCGGAACCCTTAGGGCGAGGGGGTTGTAATTGCCAAGGGGGGGTGGGATAAATTTTTTTCTGCGTCTTTGGACGCCTTTTTCAAAATTTTCGGGTGGGTAGTTTTTGGGCTAAAAATTTTTAAGTGCTAAAAGTTAACTTTGTCAAAGTTAGGTCAGGTTCGCGCTTGACCAAAATTTTGGCAAAGTTAACTTTTTGGGGTTTTTGAACGGGAAACTCCCCGGCAATGTCGGGGAGTGGCACCACGAGGGGGGGGAAAAGGGGGGGGAGGAATAAAAAGGGGGGGGAAGAGCTAGGAAAGGCCGAAAAGGCCGATTCAGAGGGAATTGTCGGGGGGGATTTTTCCTCTAGGGAAATGTCTCTAGAGAGACAATCGGGGGGGGGGAGCCTTGGGGGGTCGGCGTATGAGTCGTACGCGAACTCCTCGGCTGACGAGGGTAGTTTGCCCTCAATTAAGGGGAGGGGGTTTGACGCGTCCCGTAAAAGGAAAGTCCCATCAGGGAGCAGGGACACAGCCCCTGAAAGGGGTGCAAAGGTGAAGTCGGCGGGCAGGGGGAGTACCGCCCAACCCAAGGGGGCGTACACTGGCCTCTCCGAGGCCAAGGCGAGGTTAAGGAGGCTTGAAGACGAGGCCTCCGATTATGAGGATGACTCCCGGGCTAAGGAGTTCCTTAGGAAGTCCCCGGTGAGAACTCGAGGCAAACCAAGTAGGGGGGAGGTGCTCCCCCAAGCCAAAACAGGCAAGGGGGAGGTGCTCCCCCAAGGGGCAGAAGCCACTTTGGACCGTCTTGAGCGAGTTAAGGACTGCGCAAGGGCGGTCTTCGAAGAAGCGGCCAAATCGACCAACCTGAAAGGGGACGTCCACGGTCGAATGAGGAGTGCCCTCCTAGAAATAATGGATGTGGCCGAAGACCTCAAGGAGGGATTTGAGGAGTCCGAGACTGTCCGCATATTGAAGGCGGATAACAAGAGAATGAAGGAGGAGCTGGCCATCCTCAAAGAGGAAACAAAGGCCCTCCGCCAGGCCTTTGCGACGCGGAAGCCAGCCGCCCCGGTCTCAGCCTCAGCCCCTGAGGCCAACGATATGGGGGCCATTGTGGGAGAAGTCAAGGAGCTTCTCTCCGAATTCAAGGAAAACCTCTCCAGGGACCTATTCGTGTCCCTGGGAGGTATGGTCAACACCCGCCTTGAAGAGGCCGAGAAAAGGGGAGTGCTTCCCCCAGCCCCCATCATCCGCCCACCTCTAGCGGCGGATAGGAGGAAGTCTATGCCCACTCAGGAGCAGGTGACTGAGCCCGCCGTCCAATCACGGCGCGCGGAGAGGCCCAATCAGGCGCTGACGAAGGGGGTAGCGGCAGTCTCCACCCTTATGCCCCCAGCCAGACCGGCTCCTGCCCCGCGGGCCAAGAAGCCGTCCGCTGGGCCCCAAGTTGCGACCACGTCGGCCGCCTCGCAAGTGGCGACTCCGCCTTCGGATCAGACCTCCTGGACGGAGGTGGTGAGGAGGGGGAAAAAGGCCGCCCAAACCCCAGCGGCGAACAAATCGGCTGCGCCCAAGGCCCCCGCGCCCCAGCCAAAGCCCAGGTTATTTTCTGCGCCGAAATCGTCGGCGGTGGTGGTCACCCTCAAAGAGGGTTCCGAGACGGATTACAAGACCGTAATGGGGAGGGTGACTACCCTAAAGCTCGCGACGATCGGCGTGGACTTTGTAAAGGTGAGGAGCACCGCGGCGGGGGCTCGAATTATAGAGATCCCCGGCGCAGATAATGGGGTAGCTGCGGACAACCTCGCGACGAAACTGCGGGAGATCGTGGGGGATGTGGCCGAAATCCGGAGGCCAGTTAAGACCGCTGAGGTCCGACTTGTAGGGTTTGACGAGTCGGTGACCCCCGAGGCCGTTCAAACGGTGGTGGCTGAGTCTGGGAAGTGCCCCCTAGACCAAGTTAGGGTAGGTAGAATTCGGCTCTCGAGGGACTGCACCGGCTCGGTCATAGTTACCTGCCCGGTCACGGCGGCCAACACACTGGCCAAGGCGGGGCGAATTCCACTGGGGTGGTGCTCAGCCCGGGTAGAGCCCCTCGACCCCCTCCCAATGCGATGTTACAGGTGCATGGGGCTGGGGCATACGAGGGCCTTCTGCCCATCACCCGTGGACCGGTCGGAGCTTTGCTACCGCTGTGGCAAGACCGGACACAAGTCTCTCACATGTGAGGAAGCCCTGGCGTGGTGCTCGGTGTGCCACCACGCCAAATTACCGTCGGGCCATGTGATGGGGGGACCCTCGTGCACCCCCCCACACACAAGAGGTAAACAGGTCGCTGGTGGGACCCCAGCAACCCATCAAAGGCAAGAGCCGCATGGCGCTGGTGAGGGACAAGAAATGGAAGTTTAATGCCTGCACACCCTTACACAGAGTTTGAGGTGTTGCAGTGCAACCTGAACCACTCCGCCCGCGCTCAGGACCTCCTGATGCAGCACGTGGCGGAGTGGAACATCAGCGCGGCTGCAATAGCGGAACCATATCTTGTCCCTCCCCAGCCAAACTGGGTAGGGGACACCAGCGGCCTAGTGGCAATAATGGTACCGGTGGTGGGTGGCCACCCTCCCATAGCCAAGCTGGAAGCCGGGGCGGGCTACGTGGCGGCCAAATGGGGAGACATCGTCTTGATAGCGGTGTACTTCTCCCCAAATCGGCCGCAAAACGAGTTCCAGCAGTTCCTGGACGGGCTCGGGAGGGTGGTTGTCAGGCTGGCACCACAGCCTACAATGCTTCTCGGGGACCTCAATGCCAAATCCACGGCTTGGGGTTCCCCTAGAACAGATCGGAGGGGACAGGCGGTGGAGGACTGGGCGGCAGCTTCGGGACTGGTCCTGATCAACCGGGGTACCGCCGACACGTGCGTGCGAAGGCTAGGGGGGTCCATCGTAGATGTTACATTTGCGACCCCTGCCTTAGCAGCACGCACTTCCAACTGGCGGGTCCTGGAAGAGATCGAAACCCTCTCCGACCACCGCTACATAAGGATGGGGGTGGCGAAGCCACCGACGGCCCAACCCTTACAGGGCCCAGCGGTGCGGAGAGGGCGACCGGCTTTCCCAAGGTGGAGTCTGGGGAGCCTAGACCGGGACCGAGCTGAAGAGGCGGCAATGGTGGAGGTGTGGCGGGCCCCAGAGCCAGACCGGGGTCTGGACGTGGAGGAGAGGGCCCTTCTCTTCCGCGCATCGCTCACCGAGGTGTGTGATGCGGCGATGAGAAGGGCGGGAACGTTCATGGGGAAAAAGCGGGTTTACTGGTGGTCGGAGGAGGTAGCGGCCCTCCGTACCACCAGTGACGCCGCACGGCGTGAGTACACCCGGTGCAGGCGGCGAAGACACCATTTGGCGGAGGAGGAGGAGCTCCTCTACGAAAGGCTCTGGGAGGCCAAAGAGGCCCTATCCGTAGCCATTGCAAAGGCCAAGGACGACGCTCACACGGAGTTCTTGGCCACGCTCGACAGGGACCCCTGGGGGCGTCCGTACAAAATGGTACGGAACAAGATGCGCCACGCCCCCGGCCTGGACTCCCTGGAGCCTGAGCTCCTCCAGAGAGTAGTGGAAGGCCTCTTCCCGCCTGCTCCGGATTTTGATCCCCCCGTCATGCTGGCCCCAGCGGAGGAGCCGGAAGCCCTAGCCGACGTGCCGCCCATCACGGACGGCGAATTTCACGCCACGGTGCTGCGCCTCAAGGGCTGTAAAAAGGCACCTGGCCCTGATGGCGTGCCCGGCCAGGTTATGCCCGTGGCGTTGAAGCATCTGGGGAACCGCCTCAAAAGTCTCTTCGACGATTGTCTGGAGACCGGGCGCTTCCCCAGATGCTGGAAAGAGGGCCGGCTGTGCCTGCTCCGAAAGGAGAACCGCCCGGCGGACACTCCAGCTGGTTGGAGGCCAATTGTTCTGCTGGATGAATCCGGGAAGATGCTCGAACGCATCATTGCTTCCCGGGTCATCCAGCACCTGGAGGGGGAGGGCCCCAACATCTCGGACCGCCAATACGGTTTCCGTATCGGGCGGTCCACCATGGATGCTCTGGGGGCCCTAAAAGCCTTTAGCGAGTACGCAGCGGAGCGGGGGGAGGGGGCCATAGCGGTGTCTCTTGACATCGCGAACGCATTTGGCTCCCTCCCATACTCGGTAATTAAAGAGGCACTCCGATATCACGGAGTGCCTCTCTACTTACGAAGGATCATAGAGCACTACCTTAGCGGGAGGGTAGTGCTCTATGAGGAGAGGGGGGGGAATCGGCGGGAGAGGCCCATGGCCTGCGGCGTTCCACAGGGGTCCGTTTTAGGCCCCCTGCTTTGGAACGTCGGTTTTGACTGGGCAATTAGAGGTGTCCTGCTCCCCCGGATGGCGGTCATCTGCTACGCGGATGACACAATGGTCGCCGTCCGGGGGGAGCGGCTGGAGGAGGCCCTGAGGAGGGCCGCCGTCGCGGCCGACCTGGTAGTCGGTCGCATTAGATTGCTGGGGCTGAAGGTGGCCCTCCCAAAAACAGAGGCCATCATCTTCGGAGGAAGGGGCTGGAGGCCTCCTGCCAGGGCCTCGATTCGTGTCGCGGGAGAGACGGTCCAGGTGAAGCCCCACATAAAGTACTTGGGGCTCATCCTGGACCGTCGTTGGGATTTCGGGGAGCACTTCCGACAGTTAGCTCCCCGAATCGTCCGGCAAGCCTCGGCGTTGAGTCGGCTATTGCCGAAGGTCGGGGGCCCGGGCGCCCCGTGCCGACGCTTGTATGCTGGAGTTGCCAGAAGCATGGCAATGTACGGGGCGCCCATCTGGGCGGATAAGTTGGGGGCGGCCAATAAGGCCCTATTGCGAAGGCCCCAGAGGATAGTGGCCATCCGCATCATAAGGGCCTATGTTACGGTGGCCTGGGCGGCGGCCTGTGCCTTGGCGGGGACGCTCCCTTGGGAGCTAGACGCCCAAATCCTCGCTGAGGCACACAGAGAGCGGGTGCAGAACAGGGCGCAAAATGTGTTCCCCGCTCCCGAAGAGGTGCTCGCCGCCCGGAGGGCGGCACAGCGTCGCATGCGCGATCGTTGGAAGAGGGACCTGGAGGACTCCCCCTATGGAATCCGCACCATAGGGGCACTCCTCCCGTCCCTCGACCGCTGGCTGGACCGAAAGAAGGGGGCTCTCTCCTTCAGGTTGACGCAGGTAATGACCGGGCACGGCTGCTTCGGTCATTACCTGCACAGGATAGGGAGAGAGGTCGGTCCAGCCTGCCATGAGTGCGGCGCTCAGGACGACACGGCCCAGCACACCCTAGAGGTGTGCAACTACTGGACCGAAGAGCGCCGCACCTTGGTGGCGGTTTTAGGAGTGGGTGACCTCTCGCTGCCCAGCATCGTGGCGACCATGCTGGACAGCGAGAGGTCCTGGGAGGCGGTGGCCTCCTTTTGCGACACGGTGATTTCGCAGAAGGAGGCCATGGAGCGGGAGCGCGAAGATAGGCGACAGGCGCTCCCGCTCCGGCGTAGACGGAGGGGGAGGAGGCGAGCGCAATATCTCGCTCGCCTCAACCCCTAGTGGAGTGTGGGTGAGGGGCCCACAAATAGACTCCACCCGTCTGGGGGAGGGATCGTGGCGGTTTCCGATCCTTCCCTCCATTGGCGCGGGAGCCCTGGCGTCGTCAAAGCCAGGGCAGCCGGGGGGCACACATGGTAGAAATCCTTGGACCCCATAGTGCCCCCAAAACGGCAGTGCGGAGAAACGCCGGTGGGTTTTTAGTGGGTATGCTCCTCCCCCCCTCTGATTAGCAGAGGGTGAGCGAGAGGAGTGAGCCCCACATAACCCCCCCAACCAACATCGGGCCTCCCTAGGCCCCGGGGGGGTATGCGTAATGCATTTTCCCACCGTCAAAAAAAAAAAAAAAAAAAAAAAAAAAAAAAAAAAAAAAAAGGTTCGCACCAGTTAGGTTCGCACCAGTTAGGTTAGGTTTTTTTTTTTTTTTTTTTTTTTTTTTCGTGGAGGGAGGAGATCCTCATTGGATACCACCAGGCCGGTCCTGGTGCGCATGCCCGACTCGCTCGCGGATAGACTCCAGCGTCACGTTATCTCGAGTCTATCCACAAACGCCTACGGACTAAAACCTCCCCCCATTTGTGTGTAGTGTGGGTCGTTGGACAATCGGTGCTAACGGTCTACACGTCATGCCCAACATTGTGTTTTTTGAAAAGAGTTATGTGTATGGTCGTGAATGTATAAGTGGTTTTTGCAAAGTTGTGTATTTTATGTTGTTTGGAATGGCTGCTTGTGTAATCGATGTGGATACCGGCATAAATAGACGTATGGTTTCGATTGAGATTACGTAGATAAGTAAAGTATACATATGTTAGGAAAAGAGAAGAGAGAGATGGAAAAAATATAACATTGCCCTTATGTCCGCACGCGGAGCAGTCGCGCCATGAATATGGCCCGGCTGCTCCGCGCCCGGACGAGCAAATATATATAAAATATATATCATTGGCAGAAGAAAAAGTGTGAGAAAAATACAATATTTCCCAATCCGTACGCAAAACGGCTAAGCCGATGAACGGCTCGGCCACTCCGCGCACGGAGGAGGAAACATATATATGTATATGTTAAGCAGATAGATTAGGAAATTGTAGATATAAATATAAACAATGTTTTCAGAATGTAAATAGCAAAGTGATAAGCATAACATGAATTAAGTACACAGTGAGAATGACAATATCAAGTAAATGAGCACTCTAGAGTATAGGATGTAATACTGTTACATTTTATAGCTTAGGAGGTGAGAGTTTAGAGAGTTTTCATGAGCAAAACATTTATAATTAAAGATTAAGTGATATAGAGCGTTATATGTTGTTGTGTTGTAAATATATAAAGAACAAAGTGGACAAGTTCTGTGGATAAAGATTTGAAATTACAGAGTAGTAATAACAAAGTATGAGTTAAGCTACATTATCTAAAGTGAGGATACAATATATAAATGAACAATCCGCAGTAGACAGATATTAGTTAGTACTGTGTGTATATAGGTAGTAATTAAGAAAATAGAATTTGTAAGTTAAAGATTAGCGAGACTATAGTTGTAGGTACTATTGCAATACTGTGAACAATGGTTTCTTATAAGGTAATTAGAAGTTATAATTTATTCTCTGCCGTAAATTAGTTTTGGCAGATACAATTCTAGGACAATTCGGGTTTATGGCAGTATGGTCAGTTTGGATCTTATTACTTGATGACGATTTCGCGTTATGTGTAATACAGTTATAACATTGTGCATGTTTTGTGGTCTTATTCGGGCACTCTTTATAATTGTGAGAGGTTTCTGCACAATGCGAGCAAGGCTTGACGGTCGATTGGCAATGTATTCTGGTGTGTCCAAACTGTAAGCAGTTTAAACACTGCTTAAAAGGCGAGTGCTCGCTCACGTGAACTTGCTGATGTTCGATGTTCAAGCGTCCGAGTTTCATTATGGTGTTCCAGACTGCAGGCGAGCACTTAAGTACCGCATTATATAACTTTTCGTTACGATTTTTGGTGATAAAACATAATTGGATGGATTCGTTTCTTTTATCGTTGTTTAGAATTTCGTTTACGACGGGGTTTTGGGTGGTAATAATTTCCATTAGCTCCTCAGACGGAGTGGCCTGATGAATGCCTTTGAGAATAGCCATAGGTAGAAGGCACTTAGCCGGCTCAGCTTTAATGGATCCGCTGGAGTTCAAACGCGAGAGCGTGTCATCTCGTTGTTTTTCAGTTTCGAATTCAATTCTGATTTTGTTATTGGTGACTGGACGTATTTTTGCTGGGGCATAATCACAAGATCTAAAGGATATTTTCTTTCTGAATGTGTCGAGAGCCTCGGCGCCGGTCTGAACGTTCGCTACCGTTGCGACCAGCGCCGGGTTGTTACGAGGTGTTTTTGTAGCGGTGGCCTTAACGGGTGTTTGGGTAACAATTTCGGCGTAAGTGAGTTGCTTGCTGGGTGATGCATTCTGAGACTCCTCCTCAGAACTAAAGCGGATGTGGGTCTTCATCGCCTCGAATTCGCGTTTTAGGGTTTTTTCGATGGTGGTCTCAATGATGTTCCGTGTGCTGTCATCCGAGGTGGGAGCTTCTTCTAGTTCTGTTTGAGTTTGAATATTATCAATGTAGATAGATTCGTTACTGGGTGAGCTAAATGCGTACTGTACACCATCTGATTTGATCAGTTCAACGAAATATTCAATACCCTCCATCGTGGCTTCAACGCATTTTCCTATTTCGGTAAATTTCATTTTTGAGAGTTTTGCGCCTTGCAGTTCTGTCGATATTTTTTCAAGTTGTTTACGCATGGATCTGCGAAACCTCTCAGATGCAGAGTGCAGTTGCTCGTAACAGCCTGAGAATTTTGTGCCAGGTCTTGGGGTGGGATAGAGAGGAGAAGATTCCGACATTATGATTAATTTAATCTAACAGACAAATGAAGATATTCCGTTCTTAAGCTTAAAATTGTTAAGTTATATTTAAAATTAAACCAAAGTAGTTAAAAATATAAAACCTTCGGCAAAACTGTTTTAAAAGACCGAGGCACAGAATACGAGAAGAAAAATTTAAGTTCACAAACTAGGACAAAAGTGAGATTTGAAATGAAATTACGTAAAATTCGAAGATATTTTCGATTTGTGCCTCCGCCTTTAAGTTTACACTACTGTGACTTTGCACACAAATTACTTAATATATAAACACCATTTTAGCACAAAAACAATGATAAAATGTTATGAGGAGAAAGTAGGAGAGGTCGTTAAAGTTTAAAATTTAAATTTCAAATAAAAATTAAACTACAGGTGCCAGAAGGTTCAAATAAAAAGCAAAGTTATTTTTTAACGTAGGCAAATACAGTACAAAAAGAAAAACTTTAAAATACCCTCCAGGGAAAAAGTGCAAAATGGGATTGAGATCACGTAAAAGTTGCAGTAAGAACGGCGCGTTGCCAGTTTAAATTACTTATCTTAGGAACTACTAATTGAAAAATTACAAAATTTAACACACATATACTAGGATAAATTTCCAATCGAATGATGTACAATAAGCTATAGGTTGTCGCTTTAATTTTTGAAAGAAATGAGTACAAACTTGTTGAATATGAGTTTTATGAATTTTAAAATTTGAAAACGCTGTAGAATCTAAACTAAAGCACTTATGAAAATTATAAAAACTGTTTTGAGGTCCTGAAAGCGTTTATTATCTAGCACTATAGTCAGAATTAGCCGCACGAGTCTCTTAACCGGTTTTTTATGAACAAAGGAATTCGGTTATTTTAACTTTGTGGCTCGGTTTTAACAGATAGAAACACGAAATTTTCACAGATTGTTAAGCTAACAAATATACACCGAATAGTAAAAGAAAAAAGCTAGGTAAAAGATTTAACTAGAAAGTTATGCACGTTTTTGTGAAGATTTTTGTGTCACAGTACCTTGAGGCTACGAAGGTGCTTCGAGCCTATTTGTCCCGCAAAATCCAATATGATAGGCACTTAGACACTTCACTAAGGAACGTTTTAGAGTAAAAATGAAGTCTCTGAGATGATTTCTCGAATTTTCCTGGTCGAAACAGTTCACTGAGGTTATATGAAAATCACTATTTTGCTCACAAATCACTGAGTTCTTAACCGATTTCAAAAATGTTTAAACGAGTGTGTAGAACGAGTCAGCGCGCAACTTTTGATGTATGACACGGGTGATTTGGCGATAAAAATCCGGTAACTTTGATTTTTCGAGCGCGGAGCGGCGCAGTTTTGCTGCTTACGCGTTAGCGCTCGGCGCGCGACTGTTAGGTTAGGTTAGGTTAGGTTAGGTTAGGTTAGGTTAGGTCGGGGCCCCCCCTGGGTTTGGCAAATACCAGGCGGGCCCCAACGCCGAAAAGGCCAAAGAGCAACGTCTCCAAGCGGAGGATCAACTGGCCGCTTACACCAGCATGACACAGGAGGCGAACAAAGAGAGAGCTGCCCGGCTGGCGAAGCGTCACATGCCACGTCTCGGAGAGGAAGCACTGAAAACCTCAGCACTGCTGAACTCCACAGTCCAAGAGGCACTCGAGGTAGTGGTGTCGGTCGCTGACAAATCCGGCAACCTCAAAGGAACCTTTGTCAAGGCGTTAAAAACGGCCGCCGATGCGATAAAGGGAGCCGTGGCGGAGCTCAGGACCCTGACAGTGACGGAGGAGGTGGCGCGCCTGGAGGCGGCCAACGCGCAGCTCTCACGCCAGGTGGAGGACTTGCGCCGTGAGGTCGCCCAGATGCGCAACAAACCAGCTACGACAGCTGCGGTTGAGCCCGACTATCGGCGCCTTATCGACGAGGTCTCGCGCTCCAACCGGGAGCAGTTCAGTATAATGCTGAACGCTCGGCTGGAGGGCATTGAAAATAGACTCCTTCCAGAGCCGCGGACTCGCCCCCCCCTAGCAGCTGATCGGAAGGCAGCAAAGGCGCGGGCTGCAGCAGTGGGGCTTCCCACTCTCCAGGAGGATGGGAGTTCCCCAGTCGCCCCATTGTTGCCGGTAGCTACGGTGTCTTCGGCGTCGGCCGTACATGTGGAAGTGCGGCCCTCTCAGCGCGTTTCAAAATCAAAGCGCCCTAAGCGCCCTAAGCGCATGAATCTTGCTGCGCAGGAGGCCTCCTCTGGGAGACTAGCCCCACCGTCGCCTGCCGAGGTGGGTACTGCGCCAGAGCCGTGGACTAAGGTCCTGGGTAGGAAGGCAAAAAAGCCTGCAGGTAAGGTTGCCAAAGGTGGACAACCTTCTGCCGCGGTCATCCGGCCAACGGAGGCTCCGCGAAGGAAGATACCTCGCCCTCCTCGCTCGGCGGCCGTTACAATCACCTTAAAGCCGGAGGCTGTCGAGAGGGGTCTCAAGTATGACTCAGTTCTGTCTGAGGCGAGGAGTCGGATAGCTCTGCAGGACATTGGCCTCACTGAACTGCGCTTCCGCACGGCTGTAACTGGAGCCAGAATGCTGGAGATTCCCCCAGGTATTGAAAATCCTGAAAGAGCGGCGGATGACCTTGCTAAAAAATTACGGGAGGTGCTCAGTTCAGACGATGTTAGCGTGCTCCGGCCAGTGAAGTGTGTCGAGCTGCGAATCGCAGGCCTTGATGACTCGGTGACGGTGAGTGAAGTGGTTTCGGCGATTGTTAGGGAGGGGGGTTGTTCTGCGGAGAGCGTCAAGCCGGGTGTGATTGTTCGCGGCCCGAGTGGCTTAGGGTCGCTGTGGGTAAGATGCCCTGTTACTGCTGCCAGGAAGGTCGTTGAGGTAGGTCGCCTTAAAGTCGGATGGGTGTCTGCGCGGGTGATTCTGCTTGAGTCGAGGCCGTTGCGTTGCTACCGTTGCCTGGAGTTGGGGCACGTAGGGGCCAAGTGTAACAGGGGGGTGGACCGTAGCAATGCTTGTTTTCGGTGCGGCGTGACGGGTCATAGGGCTCGGGAGTGTGTTGCTGTGGAGCCGTGCTGTGCCATCTGCTCGGCAGCTGGGAAACCGGCGGCTCACGTGCTTGGCGGTAGAGGCTGTATTGGAGGTAAGACCTCAAAAGGTAGGAGGGTGGGAGCGAGTGCTACGGAGAGCGGTCCAGTGGACCCCCCGCAGTCTGGTCTGAGTGCGGCGGAAGAGCCAATGATCATTAATCAAGATGGCCAGTAGATTCTTACAAGCGAATATCAACCACTCAGCCAGGGCTCAGGATCTTTTGTTTCAGACCATGGCTGAGTGGCAGATAGAAGTAGCGGTGATTTCGGAGCCCTATTTTGTCCCTGCTAGGGGTGATTGGGTCTCTGACCAGCAAGGGGTAGTGGCGTTGGTGGCACCTGCTGTGAGCGGCCCTTCGTCCATTGGGGATATTGTGAGGGGCAGAGGATGGGTGGCTGCCTCTATATGTTCCGTAGTGGTCGTGGGGGTTTATTGCTCGCCTAATCGGGGCCTTGCCGACTTTGAGCAGCTGCTTGGGGAGGTGGAGGCCCTGGTTGGGCGTGTATCTCCCGCTCCTGTGCTTGTTGCAGGAGACTTTAATGCCAAGTCGGCGATGTGGGGGTCCTCAGTGACGAACGCGCGGGGCGAGGTGCTGGGGGAGTGGGCGGTGGCGCTAGGTTTGGCGGTCATCAACAGTGGGACGGAAAGCACGTGCGTGCGGCTGCAGGGCGAATCGATCGTGGACATCACGTTCGCGTCCCACGCCCTGGCCCGCCGTGTCCAGGATTGGAGGGTGGAGGTTGAGGTAGAGACTTTATCGGACCACCGGTACATTCGGTTTGATGTCTCTGCCCAACCCGCCGACCCAATGGTGGGGATCCGTCCTGCTGCTGAGGGCGGGCCGCGGTGGGTGTTAGGGAGGCTCGATAGGCAGATCGCGAAGGAGGCGGCTGTGGTGGAGTCTTGGGGTCCCAGGCCTGATATAGTAGACGTCGACCAAGGGGCTGATCAGCTGGCTGGCTCTCTTACGCGGGTGTGTGACGCGTCTATGCCAAGGGTCAAGGCGGGCTTCACACCTAAACCCCGTGTGTACTGGTGGCGCCCAGAACTCCGTCGGCTTCGGGACGATTGCGTGGCTGCTCGTCGTCAGTACACAAGGTGCAGAAGGAGGCTTGTGCGGGACCCGCTTGAAGAGGATGCTCGCTACGCCGCCTATAGAGTTGCCTGCAGAGCCCTCCAGACGGCGGTAGCTCAGGCCAAAGAGGAGTCGTGGGGTGAATGGCTGGGGACTCTCGACAGGGATCCGTGGGGGAGGCCGTATCGTGTCGTGAGACAGAAGCTCCGACCCTGGGCTCCCCCATTGACCAGTACTCTCCAGCCAGAGCTCCTGGAGCGAGTGGTGGGCGCGCTCTTTCCTGACCGAGGGGGATTCGTGCCGCCACCGATGGCCGTCGCTCCTGGCCCATTGCAGGACGAGGCTGAGGTGCCCCCTGTAACCGAAGGCGAATTTGGTGCAGCTGTCTTCAAGCTACGTGGGAAAAAGGCAGCCCCTGGGCTGGACGGTGTTCCGGGGCGCGTCTTGGCTATTGCGTTGGGGGAGATGGGGGATCAAGTCAGGACCCTCTTTACCACGTGCCTTAGCCAAGGGCGCTTTCCACAGAAGTGGAAAACAGGCAAGCTGGTGCTTCTGCGGAAGGAGGGGCGCCCGCCTGATCAGCCGTCGGCTTACCGCCCAATCGTGCTACTTGACGAGACGAGCAAGCTTTTCGAGCGTGTGCTCGCTGCACGTCTCGTCAATAGCATGGACCCGGGCCTGAGTGAGTGGCAATACGGGTTCCGGCATGGGCGCTCTACGATAGACGCCATAGCTCGGGTCAGGCATCTGGCAGAGGAGGAGGTTTCACGGGGTGGGGTGGTGTTGGCGGTGTCATTGGACATTTCGAATGCCTTCAACACCCTGCCTTGGGAAACCATCAGGGCGGCGCTGAGATACCACAATGTGCCGGCATATTTGCAGCGGGTCATTGCGGAGTACTTCGCTGGGAGGGTGGTGGTTTACCCGGTGAAGGATGGCTGGGGAAGGAGAGCTATGGCGTGCGGTGTTCCACAGGGGTCAGTCTTAGGGCCGCTCCTGTGGAACATCGGTTACGACTGGGTGTTGCGCGGAGCCAACTTGCGAGGGGTCAGCGTCACCTGTTTCGCTGATGACACTCTCGTGTCGGCCCGTGGCAGGACGCACCGGGAGGCTGTCGATCTGGCCTCATCCGGGGTGGCGCATGTGGTGCACCGTATTCGTGCGTTGGGCTTGGAGGTGGCTCTTCACAAGTCTGAGGCACTGGCTTTCCATGGGCCTCGGAATGCGCCCCCGCCGAGAACATCCATAACGGTGGGAGGTGCTAGCATTGCCGTCGGGTCGACAATGAAGTACCTGGGACTTGTCCTCGACGGCAGATGGAGGTTTGAAGAGCACTTCCGGCGGTTGACGCCAAAATTAGTGGCTGTGGCCGGGGCGCTGGGGCGTATTCTTCCCAATGTGGGAGGGCCCGGCGGGGTGTGCCGACGCCTTTACATGGGGGTGGTACGCTCGATGGCGCTCTATGGGGCGCCAATATGGGCGGACGCTCTGGGCCCTCGAAATGTGGCCCTGCTGCGGCGTCCGCAGCGGGCCATGGCGCTCAGAGCGGCTCGTGCGTACCGAACGGTGTCGTACAACGCAGCTTGTCTGATAGCCGGCAGCCCGCCATGGGATTTAGAAGCGGAGTTACTCTCAGAGGTGTACTGGAGGCTGGCGGCGGCGAGAGCGGCGGGGAACTACCCGCATCCGCTGGAGGTTCGGCAGTGGCGGGACCAGGGCCGTGATGGGTTATTCCGGCAGTGGTCGGAGAGACTAGGAGTCCCGGGGGCTAGCCGGGAATTGGTGACTGCTGTCCGGCCTGTTCTCAGGCAGTGGGTTGACCGCAGGCACGGTGCGCCTACTTTCCGCCTCACACAGCTGCTAACCGGGCACGGATGCTTTGGAAAGTATCTGTGTGAGGTGGTTAGCAGGGAGGAGACGACGGCATGCCACCATTGTGGCGGTGGGGCCGTGGACACGGCCCAGCATACTCGCGCTGAGTGCCCTGCGTGGGCGGAGCCGCGCGCAGCCATGTCCACGGTAGTGGGAGGAGATCTCTCGCTGCCGGCCTTGGTTAGCGGGATGGCCGACAGTGAGGAGATCTGGGTTGCGGTTGCGGCCTTTAGTGAGGCCGTGATGTCGCTGAAGGAGGCGGCTGAGCGGGAGCGGGAAGAGAACGCTGCTGCCCCCCCGCAACGTCGTAGGAGACCGGGCCGGCGGCGATTGGCCTATGCGGGCCGCATGCTGCCGCCCTAAATGAGGACCTGCGGGTGGTGGGCCGGGAGTTCCACCACCTGCGCCAGGAGGTCCTTAGCTGAAGGGCCCCCAGTGTTCCGGGGTGCCTGAAGCGGAGTAGGCTGCGATTGCCTGAGTAGTTGGGCCTGGAAGGGCAACGCTGACGGGGAACCGGTGGTAGCAATAGCGTTCCCGGAACCCCGTCCAAAAGCGAGCGGCGGAACACCCCAGGAGTTTTAGTCCGTGGAAATCGGACATACCCTCTCAGCTTCTCCCGGGCTGAGGGGGATCCGTTACGGATTTCTCCTGGGTCAACAAAAAAAAAAAAAAAAAAGGTCGGGGCCCCCCCGAAGTGCTGCCACCTTGCCGTGGTGGGGGGGCTTGCGTGTCTCAATGATCCTCGGGGCTACGCCGGACAGGGCTACCCATACCGGACAGGCCTGGGGTGAGAGACCAGACAAAGAGCGGCACACGACGGTTCTCCTCGCGTCCCTCTGATGAGCAGAGGGCGCAGGGGAAGTACATAGGGTGGGCGGTATAGAACCGTGTTTGCAGGAGCCCTAATATTGGGCAGCGGCCGCCTTCGAGCGGCGTGGGATGGCGGGCCTTCAAGGCTCGCGGCGCGACGGGTCTGGCAGTTGCAGTCATGCGACTGCTGGGTGAGTTTCGGCTCCCCGTCGGGCAACCCGTAACCCGCACTGAGCTGGCCGGGGGTGCTGCTCATTGAGAGTAGCACCGCGTGGAAGAAAACCACTATAATAAATTACCCCAATCCCAAGGTGAGCAATCGCGCCGATGGGATGCGTGGCTGGAGGGAGTCCAGTCCCGAGCGTGCGGGGGAGCTCACCCCTTAAAAAAGCTAACCATGGAGATCAGCAACTTTAAAATTCTCCGGGCGGGTACCCAATCCCGTTCACTCGCTTCGGCGGGTGAGAGCCCCGTCGTATACGGAGGGGGCAAAAGTTGCTTCGTGGGCCGGCGGGATGCCGGCTCTCGTGAACACGAACATGGCTATGCATCAACGGACTCTGATTACGCAAACGACATGGATGTACTACGGATGAGGGGAGGAAACTCCGATGACGAGGAGAAGGAAAAAATCTTCCTTCCGCGAAGCTCCTTGGCGCGTTCGCCCGTGCCGGGGCCTGCCTCTGCACAGGCGAACGTGTCACAGCACAGTCAATGCGTGGACTACCCAAGTCCACGCATTGACCTCAGCCTGCCCGAGCTGCAGATTCTTCCGTTCGGAGACGTCGACGTCCCAACAGCGGCAAGGGACAGGCAGGGCCGCTTTACGCGGCGCGCGACAGGTGCGACCGCGAGCACTACCACAAAAGGAGGGGCCAGACAGGAGGAGCCAGGCGCACTACTGGCGACACTCGAGGGTGGCCGAGAGGCCAGGTTTGAGAAGATCCCCAAAGTCCTTTTGACCCGAATGGATAAAGGGATACTAGTGGGAAGTGGAGGTGACACGGACGACACTATGTACACCGTGCGGTCCAGCCCGTCGCCGGTGACCTCCCCTAGTCGCCACCGGAGCCCGACCATGGAACGTCAAAGGACCGACGTGGAGGGGAAGGCTCCAAAGGCACCAACGGGCAAGCTTGGACCGAAAAACAGACGACAGGGGAAGGCGCGCCCACGGATGCCGACCCCACTCAAACCCGTGGGCCTAGGGGGGGCCCAAAAACCCTTAGCGAGCCCCCCGGTGCCAATATCGGACGGGGAAGCAGCGGAGGGCGCAGAGTACGGTCGGATGTGGCAGAATCGGCAGGATCGCCCTGACAAGAGACCTCGCCCATCCGACTCGGACTCTATGCCGGGCTCCAGCGGAGACGAGGGGCGTTTTTCAACTGGCAGTGGAGGCTCAACACAGGCCTCGAAACCCCGAGGCCACCCCCCTACGACGGGGAATAGAGGAAGGGGCCGGCCTCCCATATCGGGCCATTACGTTGGGTTTGGGTTTGGCAAATACCAGGCGGGCCTCAACGCCGAAAAGGCCAAAGAGCAACGTCTCCAAGCGGAGGATCAACTGGCCGCTTACACCAGCATGACACAGGAGGCGAACAAAGAGAGAGCTGCCCGGCTGGCGAAGCGTCACATGCCACGTCTCGGAGAGGAAGCACTGAAAACCTCAGCACTGCTGAACTCCACAGTCCAAGAGGCACTCGAGGTAGTGGTGTCGGTCGCTGACAAATCCGGCAACCTCAAAGGAACCTTTGTCAAGGCGTTAAAAACGGCCGCCGATGCGATAAAGGGAGCCGTGACGGAGCTCAGGACCCTGACAGTGACGGAGGAGGTGGCGCGCCTGGAGGCGGCCAACGCGCAGCTCTCACGCCAGGTGGAGGACTTGCGCCGTGAGGTCGCCCAGATGCGCAACAAACCAGCTACGACAGCTGCGGTTGAGCCCGACTACCGGCGCCTTATTGACGAGGTCTCGCGCTCCAACCGGGAGCAGTTCAGTATAATGCTGAACGCTCGGCTGGAGGGCATAGAAAATAGGCTCCTTCCAGAGCCGCGGACTCGCCCCCCCCTAGTAGCTGATCGGAAGGCAGCAAAGGCGCGGGCCGCAGCAGTGGGGCTTCCCACTCTTCAGGAGGATGGGAGTTCCCTAGTCGCCCCATTGTTGCCGGTGGCTACGGTGTCTTCGGCGTCGGCTGTACATGTGGAAGTGCAGCCCTCTCAGCGTGTTCCAAAATCAAAGCGCCCAAAGCGCCCTAAGCGCAAGAATCTTGCTGCGCAGGAGGCCTCCTCTGGGAGACTAGCTCCACCGTCGCCTGCCGAGGTGGGTACTGCGCCAGAGCCGTGGACCAAGGTACTGGGTAGGAAGGCAAAAAAGCCTGCAGGTAAGGTTGCCAAAGGTGGACAACCTTCTGCCGCGGTCATCCGGCCAACGGAGGCTCCGCGAAGGAAGATACCTCGCCCTCCTCGCTCGGCGGCCGTTACAATCACCTTAAAGCCGGAGGCTGTCGAGAGGGGTCTCAAGTATGACTCAGTTCTGTCTGAGGCGAGGAGTCGGATAGCTCTGCAGGACATTGGCCTCACTGAATTGCGCTTCCGCACGGCTGTAACTGGAGCCAGAATGCTGGAGATTCCCCCAGGTATTGAAAATCCTGAAAGAGCGGCGGATGACCTTGCTAAGAAATTACGGGAGGTGCTCAGTTCAGACGATGTTAGCGTGCTCCGGCCAGTGAAGTGTGTCGAGCTGCGAATCGCAGGCCTTGATGACTCGGTGACGGTGAGTGAAGTGGTTTCGGCGATTGTTAGGGAGGGGGGTTGTTCTGCGGAGAGCGTCAAGCCGGGTGTGATTGTCCGCGGCCCGAGTGGCTTAGGGTCGCTGTGGGTAAGATGCCCTGTTACTGCTGCCAGGAAGGTCGTTGAGGTAGGTCGCCTTAAAGTCGGATGGGTGTCTGCGCGAGTGATTCTGCTTGAGTCGAGGCCGTTGCGTTGCTACCGTTGCCTGGAGTTGGGGCACGTAGGGGCCAAGTGTAACAGGGGGGTGGACCGTAGCAATGCTTGTTTCCGGTGCGGCGTGACGGGTCATAGGGCTCGGGAGTGTGTTGCTGTGGAGCCGTGCTGTGCCATCTGCTCGGCAGCTGGGAAACCGGCGGCTCACGTGCTTGGCGGTAGAGGCTGTATTGGAGGCAAGACTTCAAAAGGTAGGAGGGTGGGAGCGAGTGCTACGGAGAGGGGTCCAGTGGACCCCCCGCAGTCTGGTCTGAGTGCGGCGGAAGAGCCAGTGATCACTAACCAAGATGGCCAGTAGATTTCTGCAAGCGAACATCAACCACTCAGCCAGGGCTCAGGATCTTTTGTTTCAGACCATGGCTGAGTGGCAGATAGAAGTAGCGGTGATTTCGGAGCCCTATTTTGTCCCTGCTCGGGGTGATTGGGTCTCTGACCAGCAAGGGGTAGTGGCGTTGGTGGCACCTGCTGTCAGCGGCCCTTCGTCCATTAGGGATATTGTGAGGGGCAGAGGATGGGTGGCTGCTTCTATATGTTCCGTAGTGGTCGTGGGGGTTTATTTCTCGCCTAATCGGGGCCTTGCCGACTTTGAGCAGTTGCTTGGGGAGGTGGAGGCCCTGGTTGGGCGTGTATCTCCCGCCCCTGTGCTTGTCGCAGGAGACTTTAATGCCAAGTCGGCGATGTGGGGGTCTTCAGTGACGAACGCGCGGGGCGAGGTGCTGGGAGAGTGGGCGGTGGCGCTAGGTTTGGCGGTCATCAACAGTGGGACGGAAAGCACGTGCGTGCGGCTGCAGGGCGAATCGATCGTGGATATCACGTTCGCGTCCCACGCCCTGGCCCGCCGTGTCCGGGATTGGAGGGTGGAGGTTGAGGTAGAGACTTTATCGGACCACCGGTATATTCGGTTTGATGTCTCTGCCCAACCCGCCGACCCAATGGTGGGGATCCGTCCTGCTGCTGAGGGCGGGCCGCGGTGGGTGTTAGGGAGGCTCGATAGGCAGATCGCGAAGGAGGCGGCTGTGGTGGAGTCTTGGGGTCCCAGGCCTGATATAGTAGACGTCGACCAAGGGGCTGATCAGCTGGCTGGCTCTCTTACGCGGGTGTGTGACGCGTCTATGCCAAGGGTCAAGGCGGGCTTCACACCTAAACCCCGTGTGTACTGGTGGCGCCCAGAACTCCGTCGGCTTCGGGACGATTGCGTGGCTGCTCGTCGTCAGTACACAAGGTGCAGAAGGAGGCTTGTGCGGGACCCGCTTGAAGAGGATGCTCGCTACGCCGCCTATAGAGTTGCCTGCAGAGCCCTCCAGACGGCGGTAGCTCAGGCCAAAGAGGAGTCGTGGGGTAAATGGCTGGGGACTCTCGACAGGGATCCGTGGGGGAGGCCGTATCGTGTCGTGAGACAGAAGCTCCGACCCTGGGCTCCCCCATTGACCAGTACTCTCCAGCCAGAGCTCCTGGAGCGAGTGGTGGGCGCGCTCTTTCCTGACCGAGGGGGATTTGTGCCGCCACCGATGGCCGTCGCTCCTGGCCCATTGCAGGACGAGGCTGAGGTGCCCCCGGTAACCGAAGGCGAATTTGGTGCAGCTGTCTTCAAGCTACGTGGGAAAAAGGCAGCCCCTGGGCTGGACGGTGTTCCGGGGCGCGCCTTGGCTATTGCGTTGGGGGAGATGGGGGATCAAGTCAGGACCCTCTTTACCACGTGCCTTAGCCAGGGGCGCTTTCCACAGAAGTGGAAAACAGGCAAGCTGGTGCTCCTGCGGAAGGAGGGGCGCCCGCCTGATCAGTCGTCGGCTTACCGCCCAATCGTGCTACTTGACGAGACGAGCAAGCTTTTTGAGCGTGTGCTCGCTGCACGTCTCGTCAATAGCATGGACCCGGGCCTGAGTGAGTGGCAATACGGGTTTCGGCATGGGCGCTCTACGATAGACGCCATAGCTCGGGTCAGGCATCTGGCAGAGGAGGAGGTTTCACGGGGTGGGGTGGTGTTGGCGGTGTCATTGGACATTTCGAATGCCTTCAACACCCTGCCTTGGGAAACCATCAGGGCGGCGCTGAGATACCACAATGTGCCGGCATATTTGCAGCGGGTCATTGCGGAGTACTTCGCTGGGAGGGTGGTGGTTTACCCGGTGAAGGATGGCTGGGGAAGAAGAGCTATGACGTGCGGTGTTCCACAGGGCTCGGTCTTAGGGCCGCTCCTGTGGAACATCGGTTACGACTGGGTGTTGCGCGGAGCCAACTTGCGAGGGGTCAGCGTCACCTGTTTCGCTGATGACACTCTCGTGTCGGCCCGTGGCAGGACGCACCGGGAGGCTGTCGATCTGGCCTCATCCGGGGTGGCGCAGGTGGTGCACCGTATTCGTGCGTTGGGCTTGGAGGTGGCTCTTCACAAGTCTGAAGCACTGGCTTTCCATGGGCCTCGGAATGCGCCTCCGCCGAGAACATCCATAACGGTGGGAGGTGCTACCATTGCCGTCGGGTCGACAATGAAGTACCTGGGACTTGTCCTCGACGGCAGATGGAGGTTTGAAGAGCACTTCCGGCGGTTGACGCCAAAGTTAGTGGCTGTGGCCGGGGCGCTGGGGCGTATTCTTCCCAATGTGGGAGGGCCCGGCGGGGTGTGCCGACGCCTTTACATGGGGGTGGTACGCTCGATGGCGCTCTATGGGGCGCCAATATGGGCGGACGCTCTGGGCCCTCGAAATGTGGCCCTGCTGCGGCGTCCGCAGCGGGCCATGGCGCTCAGAGCGGCTCGTGCGTACCGAACGGTGTCGTACAACGCAGCTTGTCTGATAGCCGGCAGTCCCCCATGGGATTTAGAAGCGGAGTTACTCTCGGAGGTGTACTGGCGGCTGGCGGCGGCGAGAGCGGCGGGGAACTACCCGCATCCGCTGGAGGTTCGGCAGTGGCGGGACCAGGGCCGTGATGGGTTATTCCGGCAGTGGTCGGAGAGACTAGGAGTCCCGGGGGCTAGCCGGGAATTGGTGACTGCTGTCCGGCCTGTTCTCAGGCAGTGGGTTGACCGCAGGCACGGTGCGCCTACTTTCCGTCTCACACAGCTGCTAACCGGGCACGGATGCTTTGGAAAGTATCTGTGTGAGGTGGTTAGCAGGGAGGAGACGACGGCATGCCACCATTGTGGCGGTGGGGCCGTGGACACGGCCCAGCATACTCGCGCTGAGTGCCCTGCGTGGGCGGAGCCGCGCGCAGCCATGTCCACGGTAGTGGGAGGAGATCTCTCGCTGCCGGCCTTGGTTAGCGGGATGGCCGACAGTGAGGAGATCTGGGTTGCGGTTGCGGCCTTTAGTGAGGCCGTGATGTCGCTGAAGGAGGCGGCTGAGCGGGAGCGGGAAGAAAACGCTGCTGCCCCCCCGCAACGTCGTAGGAGACCGGGCCGGCGGCGATTGGCCTATGCGGGCCGCATGCTGCCGCCCTAAATGAGGACCTGCGGGTGGTGGGCCGGGAGTTCCACCACCTGCGCCAGGAGGTCCTTAGCTGAAGGGCCCCCAGTGTTCCGGGGTGCCTGAAGCGGAGTAGGCTGCGATTGCCTGAGTAGTTGGGCCTGGAAGGGCAACGCTGACGGGGAACCGGTGGTAGCAATAGCGTTCCCGGAACCCCGTCCAAAAGCGAGCGGCGGAACACCCCAGGAGTTTTAGTCCGTGGAAATCGGACATACCCTCTCAGCTTCTCCCGGGCTGAGGGGGATCCGTTACGGATTTCTCCTGGGTCAACAAAAAAAAAAAAAAAAAAAGGTTAGGTCGGGGGAAGGGCCGGTGCGGTCCAGCCCGTCGTCGCCGGCAACCTCCCCTAGTCGCCACGGGAGCCCGACCGCGGAGCGACAAGGGACCGACGCAGAGGGGAAGGCTCCAAAGGCTCCAACGGGCAAGCCTGGACCCAAAGGCAGGCGAAAGGGGAAGGCGCACCCACGGATGCCGACCCCGCTCAAACCTGCGGGCCTAGGGGGGAAACAAAAACCCTTAGCGAGCCCCCCGGTGCCAACATCGGACGGGGAGACAGCGGAGGGTGCAGAATACGGTCGGATGGGGCAGGATCGCCCTGAGAAAAGACCTCGCCAATCCGACTCGGACTCTCTACCAGGCTCCAGCGGAGAGGAGGGGCGCTGTTCAACCGGCAGCGGGGGCTCATCGCAAGCCTCGAAACGCCGCCCCCCCACGACCGGGAATAGAGGAAGAGGCCGGCCTCCCACAACAGGCCATTACGTCGGGCTTGGCAAACTCCAGGCGGAGCTTAACGCCGAAAAGGCCAAGGAGCAACGCCTCCATGCGGAGGATCAACTGGCCGCCTACACCAGCATGACACAGGAGGCGAACGAAGAGAGAGCTGCCCGGCTGGCGAAGCGTCGGATGCCACGTCTCGGAGAGGAAGCCGTGAAAACCTCGGCACTGCTGAACTCCACAGTTCAGGAGGCGCTAGAGGTGGTAGTGTCGGTCGCCGAGAGGTCCAACAACCTCAAGGGAACCTTCGTCAAGGCGCTCAAAACGGCCGCAACCGCCATAAAGGGAGCTGTGGCTGAGCTTCGGACCCTGACGGTGACGGAGGAGGTGGCGCGCCTGGAGGTGGCAAATGCGCAGCTCTCGCGCCAGGTAGAGGAGTTGCGCCGGGAGGTCGCCCAGTTGCGCAACCAACCAGCCCCGACAGCTGCGGTTGCGGTTGAGCCCGACTATCGGCGCTTAATCGATGAGGTCTCGCGCTCCAACCGGGAGCAGTTCAGTATAATGCTGAACGCTCGGTTGGAGGGCATTGAGAATAGGCTCCTTCCGGAGCCACGGACTCGGCCGCCTCTGGCTGCCGACCGAAGAGCGGCTCAAGCAGCGGCCCAGGCACCGGCGGATGGCGCCACCCAGAGGAGTGGAGGTACTCCATTGGCCCCGCCCAAGCCAGCCAGCTCTGCCGTCGCCCCTACCTCTGGAATACAGGGGACAGAGCGCGACCCCAAAAGGAAGAGGCGCCCAAAACGGAGCCTGGCAGCGCAGGAAGCCGCCTCCGCAAGGCAAACACCTCCGCCAGCCGGCGAGACTGAGCGTGAGCCGTGGAGCAAAGTTGTGGGGAGAAAGACCAGGAAGCCGGCACACAAAGCGGTCAGCAGCGAGCAGCCGTCCAACAAGGCCAAAGGGGCCAAAAGGAAAAAAGGTCCAGCTCGGAAAGCGCCCTCGAAGCAGAAAAAACTCGCCACTCCCAAGACTGCGGCAGTCGTGGTCACCCTCAAGCCGGGGGCGGAGACCGACTATAAGTCGGTCATGGGGAAGGTCACGACCATCAAATTGGCCGAATTGGGTGTGGAAAGTGTCAAGGTGAGGAGCACGGCGGCTGGCGCCCGCCTGATCGAGGTCCCCGGGGCAAACAGTGGCGTGGTAGCCGACGATCTCGCGGACAGGCTGCGAAACCTTGTCGGTGACGTGGTAGACGTGCACAGGCCCGTTAAAACGGCGGAAATTCGGGTCTCCGGGTTTGACGAATCCGTCACTCCGGAGGCCGTCCGGGAGGCGATAGCCCAAAAGGGGGGTTGTCCGCAGGGCCAAATCCGGATGGGTAAAATAAGGATGGCCGCCAACCAAACGGGGTCCGTCATTGCTGGGTGCCCCGTAGTGGCAGCCAAAGCCGTTGTTACAGCCGGACGGCTTCTGGTGGGGTGGACGTCGGCCAAAGTGGAGGCTATGGATCCCCTGCCCTTGCGATGTTTCAGGTGCATGGGGATCGGGCATACCAGAGCACTCTGCCCCTCACCGGTAGACAGGAGGGACTACCAAATGTAGGTGGCCCAAAAGCCCCATGCCGGCGCCTCTTCGCCAATGTGGTGAGGAGCATGGCACTGTACGGTGCGCCGATATGGGCAGGAAGGCTGACCGAGAGGACGAAGGCCCTCCTCCGGAGACCGCAGAGGGTGATAGCCCAAAGGATGGCCAGATGCTTCCGAACGGTGAGCTTTGCGGCGGCCTGCGCTCTTGCCGGTACCCTGCCGTGGGAGCTGGACGCTAGGCTGATGGCAGAGCGATATGAGCAGCGGGTGGAGGCCATGACCGACGTAGATCTGACCCCAGAAGAGGTAGCCGCGAGGCGCCGTATGGCGGTCCGGCGGGAGCGAGACCGCTGGAAAGAGATCTTGGAGGAGTCCCCGTATGGCACCCGAACCACAGGGGCACTCCTCCCATCCTTGGAGGCTTGGCTGGACCGCAAGACGGGCAGCCTAACATATAGGTTGGTGCAGGTGATGACCGGGCATGGCTGCTTTGGACATTACCTGCACCAAATAGGACGGGAGCCAACACCAGCCTGTCACCATTGTGGTGACGAGGACGACACGGCTCAGCATACACTGGCAGACTGCATCAGCTGGGCCGGTGAGCGCCAAGAACTCACAGCGGTCTTAGGGACGGACGATCTCTCGCTGCACAGGGTGATTTCCGGTATGTTATCCAGCGAGAGATTGTGGGAGGCCGGGATTAGATTCTGCGAAGCCGTCCTGTCGCAGAAAGAGGCAGCGGAGCGGGAGCGCGAAGAAAGGGCTGATGCGCACCCGCTCCGGCGCAGACGAGTGGGGAGAAGGCGGTTACAGTACGCCAACCGCGAACTCCCCGAGTAGGGCCGTGGACTGGGGATCCACAATAGGGCCCAACAAGTCTAAGGGAAGGGTTGAGGCGTTGCCAATCCTTCCCTCCTTTGGCGCGAGGATGCGCCCGGTGTAAATCCGGGACAGTCTGTGGACGTCACGGTAGTAATACTTGTAATCCCCGTGGCGTCCCACCAACACCAACACAGACAGAGAGGGTAACGCCGCTGGGTTTTTAGTGGGTATGCTCCCCCCCCCTCCTGGCTAGCAGGAGCAGGGTGGGAGTGAGCCCCACATAACCCCCCACCATGGGCCTTCTCCAACCCCGGGGGGTATGTGCCCCCTCGGACTCCGAGGGGGGTAAACGCATTTTCCCAGCGAGAAAAAAAAAAAAAAAAAAAAAAAAAAAAAAAAAAAAAAAAAAAAAAAGGTTAGGTTAGGTTAGGTTTTGGGGTGCGGGCTGGGTTCCTCCACGATGGCTCGGTGTGTTGCAGTTCCCTGGGGGGTTGGGTGCCGGACTCGGTCCGGGGGGAAGGGCAACACACTGGGCTGGTGCACCCTGGGCAACGGTTAGCAATTTCCCTTAGGGGATATTACTAGCCGGTGGCTAATACCCAGCATGGGGCGGGATATCGTACACCCCCTTGGGGGAACGAGGGCGCCCACTCTTTACAAGTGGGTGCCGCGAGGAAGAAAACCTCTATAAAAAATCACCTGGGGGTAACCTCTTTTGAGGATTTTGAGGGGGCCTTTTCCGGCCACTGAGGTTGTGTCTTGACACGAGGGGTGGTTCTCCGTTGAGAATCATCATAGGGGGGTCTACGCCAGCCCCCCTTGAATCCCGTAACCTGCTGTGTCTTCCAGCGATCCCCAGTTGTGGCGTTAATGGGGTACGGATGATACAGCAGACCGGAGGTCTCGCCTTAGCCGGCCGGACCGCGAGGAGTAAACCTCTATAAAAATCCCTAAACCCCGGCGCAGTGGTACGTGGCGTCGAGGTTCTCCTGTGGTGGCGATCGGGGCATTGTTTTTCGCGTGGACTTCTGGGGGAAACCCTAGATCTCCGCACGCAACGCAGTTTCCCGATCGGCACCCTGAGGAGTGGCTGGGTAGGTAACCCAGTCGCTAGCGGCCAACCCTGCGATACCGCCCGACCTCGCAGTGTATTAGGGCCACTTGGGTATGCGGATCTCTGCCCAAGTGGAGCTTTTTTTCTCCGCTACTCGTGGGAACTGTTATGGAGTCTTTTAAAAATGGGGAACTGGGGGGGAACTTAGAAAAAACTGGGGGGGAAACGGGGACTTGCGGCCAGGTCGGAGGTAGGAGTGCCGCACAGGGGGGGAAGTCCAAAACCAAAACAAATACTAGGGACTTGGGGAAGATGTCGCTTGATGGACAATCAGGGGAGGGGGGTTCGGCGCACGAATCTTACGCCAGTGCGTCGGACGACGAGGGGAGCCTGCCCTCACTGGAAGGGTGGGGGAAGCCCGAAGGGGCCGGAGCCTCGGGCTCGAAGGGGGGCTCGAAGGAGGAGGCCACCAGAGCGGAGGGGGGTTTAAGACTGAGGCTCTGGCGCGCGCCGCTGCCCGAACCGGACCCCCTAAGCTCGGACGATGAGGAGGGGGCAGAGCTGGGGGGAGAGAGGGAACCGGATGTCGAGATGGTCTCTTTGCTGGGCAAGAGGCCCCATGGAGAGTCTGGGGAAGACTCCCCACCCAAAATCTCGCCCAAGGTGAGCACGGCTCGGAGGGGGAAGCCGCGCGCTAGCCACGCCGGGCCATCCCAAACTAGGGCTAGGGCTCGCCTCGCGGACCTCGAGGAAGAGGACTTCCTGCGTCTGTCGGAGGACGAGGCCAACGGGGGCGCACCGCCCCAAACGAAGGGGAAGGCGAAATCGTCTGGGAGGGGTAGGGAGCGCAGCCCCATAAGGGCTAAGGAGAACGAGGGCGTGCCGCAGGACCTGCTCCTGGATGAAGATCACATCCGGGCCGCACGTGAGGCGGCAAATTGCGTGAGGGTGGAGGCCGCCAAAAGCGGCCATCTTAAGGGCGAGGTGTGGGGCCGCATCAATGCGGCCTGCAGGGCCATCGGCGCAGCAATGGACGGCCTTGAGGAGCAACGGCAGGAGGACGAGCAGATGCGCGCCCTCAAGGCCGACAACAGGCGGATGCGGCAGGAGCTCGCCGTCCTACGTGAGGAGACGAAGGCGCTCAGGAGGGCCTTCTCCGAAAGGGGGACCCAACAGAACGCCCCCACTGGTGTCGAACAGGGCCATACTGATGTGGTGGAGGCCCTTGCTCAATTCAAAGAGCAGCTCACGAGGGACCTACTCCTCACAGTGGGGGAGATGGTCAACGTCCGCCTGGGGGAGATCAAGAGCCTCCTCCCCCCGGCGCCGATAATCCGCCCGCCATTGGCAGCGGACAGGAGAAGGGCACTGCCCACACAGTCGGAAGCCGCCCAGCCCAGCTGCCCGACACCGGCCCCGGAGAGGGAAACCACTAGGGCTCCCAAAACCCTGGCGAAGGCGAAGGCGGGCAGAGCCCCCCAAAATACTGGCACCACGGGGGCGACCCTAATGCCCCCGGCGCGGCCCGCCCCAGCTCCTAGGGCCCCTAAGGCGAAACAGGCGAAACAGGCGAAACAGGGGAAACAGGCGACCGCCAAGCCTCAGTCCCAGCCGGGCCCCTCAGGGGTACCACAACCGAGGGCTCCCCCTCCAGCCAAGGAACGCTCATGGGTGGAGGTGACAAAGGGGGGCAAAGCCAAGAGGCCCACCCCACCCAAGCCGGCACCCCGGCAATCAGTGCCAGCCGCGAAACCCGCTGCTCCTAAGCTCGTGGCGCCGAAATCGGCAGCGGTAGTAGTCGCCCTCAAGCCAGGGGCTGAGTGCGACTACAAAACATTGATGGCGAAAGCCACGTCGCTAAAGCTGGCGGAGGTGGGGGTAGAGCACGTGCGGGTGCGGAAAACGGCGGCCGGGGCTCGCCTTATAGAGCTCCCAGGGGCCCAGAGCGGTACGGCGGCCGACGAGCTCGCCGAAAAGCTGCGAGGCTTAGTCGGGGAGGTGGCCGACGTGTACCGGCCCGTCAAAAAGGCGGAAATCCGCATAGCCGGGTTTGACGAGTCGGTCACCGAAGACCTTGTGAAGGCCAGAGTCGCCGAGAAGGGCAAGTGCCTCCCTGACCAAATAGAGGTTGGCAGGTTCCGCTGGCTGCCAAACGGCACGGGCGCCGTTATAGTGAGGAGCCCAATCACGGCGGCTAAGCTGCTGGTCGAGGGCAAGAGGCTGCTCCTGGGATGGACATCAGCCCGGGTAGAAGCCCTGGAACCGCGACCCATGCGGTGCTTCCGCTGCATGGGCATCGGTCACACCAGGGCGATGTGTCCGTCCCAGGTGGATAGGAGCGGCCTGTGCCACAGATGTGGTAAGACGGGCCACATGGCCAAGGAGTGCCCTGCGCCCACTCCTTGCTGCTCGGTGTGCCAGCAGGCCAAGCGACCAGCAAAGCATGTGATGGGGGGACCCTCGTGTACCCCCCCACACACAAGAGGTAGGGAGCCCTCCAGAACAACCCAGGAGACCCCCAGGCCGCAAGGGCCGCCGGCGACGACCAACGATGAGGGTGACGTAATGGAGCACTGATGCCAGCACAGCCTACACCGCAAACGTGGGAGGTTGTGCAGTGCAACGCTAACCACTCCGCCCGCGCACAGGATCTACTGTGCCAACACATGGCGGAGTGGGGCATCAGTGCTGCTGTTGTGTCGGAGCCCTACCTCGTCTCCCCCGAACCCAACTGGGTTGGAGACAGCGACGGCCTGGTGGCGGTGGTCGTCCCAGCGATGGGCGGCCACCCGCCAATTACAAAGGTGGCAACTGCTCAAGGCTACGCAGCGGTCAAATGGGGAGAAACACTGCTGGTCGGTGTGTACTTCTCCCCCAACAGACCGCTGTTCGCCTTCGAGCAGTTCCTGGAGGGCCTGGGGAGGGTCATCGGAGCTGCCGCGCCGTCTCCGATCCTGCTCTTGGGGGATCTCAACGCCAAATGTGCGGCGTGGGGCTCCCCCGTCACGGACCCGCGAGGGGAAGCTCTCAGGGACTGGGCGGCTGGTTTGGGGCTGGTTGTCCTAAACCGGGGCACAGCCAATACCTGCGTGCGCCGGCAGGGGGGCTCGATCGTGGACGTCTCGTTCGCGACCCCTGCCCTAGCCGCACGCGTCTCCGACTGGCGTGTCCTGGGGGACGTGGAGACCCTCTCGGATCACCTGTACATCAGGATGAGGGTCTCCAACCAGAGGCGGGCCCAGTCGCCTGGTCCCGCAAGAAGGGGGGGGCGGAGCACATTCCCCAAGTGGGCTCTTGGCAGTCTCGACCGCGACGCGGTAGAAGAGGCTGCCCTAATAGAGGAGCGGTGGGGTCGCCCCCCGGACCAGGGTCCGGACGTGGAGGTGAGGGCGCGGCAGTTTCGGGCGTCGCTACACACGGTCTGCGACGCGAGCATGAGGCGGGCGGGAAAGCCGCCGGCCAAGAAGCGGGTGTATTGGTGGTCCGACGAGGTTGGGGCCCTACGTCGGACCTGCAATGCGGCACGGAGGGAATACACCCGATGCCGGCGGCGAAGGCACACCCCAGAGGAAGAGGAGCTCCTGCACAGGGCCTTAAGGGAGGCGGCGGAGGCCCTGTGCATCGCCATCGCGAGAGCCAAGGACGCCGCGCACGAGGCGTTCTTGGACACTCTCAACAGGGATCCATGGGGGAGGCCCTACAAGGTGGTGCGCAAGAAGATGCGCAACGGGCCCACCATGGATTCCCTGGAACCGGAGCTCCTCACAAGGGTGGTGGAGGGTTTGTTCCCGCCCGCGGAGGGAGGGTTTGTTCCCCCGGCCATGGGCCCGCCGGAGGAACCAGAAGGAGAGGTGGAGGTGACGCCGATCACGGACGCCGACGTCACCTGGGCGGTGCACCGTCTGAGGGCCTGCAAGAAGGCCCCAGGCCCGGACGGTGTGCATGGGAGAGTCCTCCCGATAGCGATGGCCCACCTCGGAAGCCGCCTCAAGGACCTGTACAACGAGTGTCTTGAGGTGGGGCGGTTTCCGGGCTGCTGGAAGGAGGGGAGGTTGTGCCTCCTTCGTAAAGCAGCCCGTCCAGCAGACTCTCCATCGGGGTGGAGACCCATAGTCCTGCTGGACGAGGTGGGGAAGATGCTGGAGCGGATCCTAGCGTCCAGGATCCTCCAGCATCTGGAGGACACGGGTCCCGACGTGTCAGACCGCCAGTTCGGATTCCGAGTGGGGCGGTCCACCATCGACGCGATCGGGACCCTGAGAGGGTTCTCGGAGTACGCGGAGGGAAGGAGAGAGGGAGTGGTGGCGGTGTCCTTGGACATCGCCAACGCGTTTGGTTCCCTCCCGTACTCCGTGATAGGGGAGGCACTCCGGTATCATGGAGTGCCCCCGTACCTGCGGCGCATCGTAGAGCACTACCTGACGGACCGGGTAGTGCTCTACGAAGATAGGGGAGGGCAGAGGAGGACGCGGCCCATGGCATGTGGCGTACCCCAGGGTTCCGTGTTGGGGCCCTTGTTGTGGAACCTGGGGTACGATTGGGCCATACGCGACGTCCTCCTCCCCCGGATGGCTGTCATCTGCTATGCAGATGACACCATGGTGGCCGTCCGGGGGCAGGGGTTGGGGGAGACCCTGCGGAGAGCAGAGGTGGCGGCGGACCTCATAGTCGCCAGGATCAGGTTGCTGGGCCTGAAGGTGTCCCTCCCAAAGACGGAAGGAATAATCTTTGGGGGGAGGGGGAGGGCCTGGCGACCTCCCGCAGGGTGCTCCCTCAACGTTAGCGGGGAGGCGGTCCAGGTGAGGCCGCATATCAAATACCTGGGCCTCACCTTGGACCGCAGGTGGACATTTGGGGAGCATTTCCGCCAGATTGCTCCCCGAATAGTGGCGACGGCCTCGGCCCTGGGCCGGCTGCTGCCCAACGTGGGAGGGCCATCGAACGCGTGCCGCCGTCTCTATGCCGGTGTCACCCGGAGCATGGCCCTGTACGGGTGCCCGATATGGGCGGACCGGCTGACGGCGGCAAACAAAGCCCTGCTACGGAGGCCACAAAGGGTGGTGGCCCTACGTATATGCAGGGCATACGTGACGGTGGCCGGGGCAGCAGCGTGCGCCTTGGCTGGGACTCCCCCTTGGGAGTTGGACGCGGAATCCCTAGCCGAGGCGCACCGGGAGAGGGTTAGGAGCAGGGCCACTGGGGTGTACCCTGCTCCTGAGGAGGTGAGGGCCGCCCGCAGCCAAACCGAGCGAAGGCTGCGGGAGAGGTGGAAGAACGACCTCGAGGATGCCCCCTATGGCCACCGCACCATAGGGGCCCTCCTCGGGTCGTTCGATGAGTGGTTGGAGAGGCGCCACGGCAAGCTCGGGTTCCGGATGACGCAGGTAATGACCGGACATGGCTGTTTCGGTCATTACCTGCATCGTATTGGGAGGGAGCCCGGACCCGCTTGCCATGAGTGCGGCGCCGATGACGACACGGCCCAGCACACGCTTGCGGAATGTGTGCACTGGGCCGACGAGCGCCGCACGCTTGTGGCGTCTCTCGGAGTGGGTGATCTCTCGCTGCACAGCGTCGTGGCGGCCATGCTGAGCAGCGAGAGATCCTGGGAGGCGGTGGCCTCCTTCTGCGAATCAGTTATTTCGCAGAAGGAGGCCGCGGAGCGGGAGCGCGAAGAGAGGGTGGATGCGCTCCCGATCCGGCGTAGACGGAGGGGTCGAGCACGTGGGCGGTTCATGAACCGCATGCTCCCCCAGTAGGGCCGCGGGTTGGGGAACCCGCATTGCACGGCCCTACACGTCTGGGGGGAAGGCCAAGCGTTTCTGGTCTTCCCCTCCTTTGGCGCGGGTGCCCTGGCGTAGGTTAGCCAGGGCCGCCGGGGGGCGTCATGGTTGCACATTGTGATCCCAGGACGCCCCTGTACAACGGCAAGGAGAGGGAAACGCCGCTGTGGGTTTTAGTGGGTATACTCCTCCCCCCCTCTGCTTTCAGAGGGGTGTGAGAGGAGGGAGTCCCACATAACCCCCCACCAATGGGCCTACCCAGCCCGGGGGGTATGCGTAAAGCATTTCCCACAGCGACAAAAAAAAAAAAAAAAAAAAAAAGGTTAGGTTAGGTTAGGTTAGGTTAGGGCCTCCCCCTCGAAGTGCTGCCACCTTGCCGTGGTGGGGGGGCTTGCGTGTCTCAATGATCCTCGGGGCTACGCCGGACAGGGCTACCCATACCGGACAGGCCTGGGGTGAGAGACCAGACAAAGAGCGGCACACGACGGTTCTCCTCGCGTCCCTCTGATGAGCAGAGGGCGCAGGGGAAGAACAGGGTGAGCGGACCTGGCGACGGGGGCATGCACGGTGGTGCTGCGCGTGTACCGTGCACCGTGCTTGCAGGAGCCCTAATATGGGACAGCGGCCGCCTTCGAGTGGCGTGGGATGGCGGGCCTTCAAGGCTCGCGGCGCGACGGGTCCGGCAGTCGCAGTCATGCGTCTGCTGGGTGAGTTTTGGCTCCCCGTCGGGCAACCCGCAACCTGCACTGAGCTGGCCGGGGGTGCTGCTCACTGAGAGTAGCACCGCGTGGAAGAAAACCACTATAAAAATTACCCCAATCCCAAGGTGAGCGATCGTGCCGATGGGATGCGTGGCTGGAGGGAGTCCAGCCCCGAACGTGCAGGGGACCTCACCCCTTAAAAAAGAGTACAATGGGAGTCAGCAACTTTAAAATTCTCCGGGCGGGTACCCAATCCCGTTCACTCGCTTCGGCGGGTGAGAGCCCCGTCGTATACGGAGGGGGCAAAAGTTGCTTCGTGGGCCGGCGGGGTGCCGGCTCTCGTGAACACGACATTGGCTATAGATCAACGGACTTCGATAACGCAAGTGATATGGATGTCTTACGCTTGAGGGGAGGAAACTCCGAAGACGAGGAGAAAGAGAAGGCCTTCCTTCCGCGTGTCTCCTTGGCGCGTTCGCCCGTGCAGGGGCCTGCCCCTGCACAGGCGAACGTGTCACAGCATAGTCAATGCGTGGACTATCCAAGTCCACGCATTGACCTCAGCTTGCCCGAGCTGCAGGTTCCTCCGCTCGGATGGGTGGACGCTCCATCTGCAGCAGCAAGGGACAGGCAGGGGCGCTTTATGCGGCGTGCGCCAGGAGCAACTACGAGCGCCGCCACAGAAGAAGGAGCGGGACAGGGGGAGCCGCGCGCATTGCAGGCGACGCTCGAGGGTGGCCGTGAGGGCAGGTTCGAGAGGATCCCCAAAGTCCTCCTGACCCGGATCGACGGAGGGATTCTTGTCGGAAGTGGGGCTGACACGGACGACACCATGTACTCGGTGCGGTCCAGCCCGTCGTCGCCGGCAACCTCCCCTAGTCGCCACGGGAGCCCGACCGCGGAGCGACAAGGGACCGACGCAGAGGGGAAGGCTCCAAAGGCCCCAACGGGCAAGCCTGGACCCAAAGGCAGGCGAAAGGGGAAGGCGCACCCACGGATGCCGACCCCGCTCAAACCTGCGGGCCTAGGGGGGAAACAAAAACCCTTAGCGAGCCCCCCGGTGCCAACATCGGACGGGGAGACAGCGGAGGGTGCAGAATACGGTCGGATGGGGCAGGATCGCCCTGAGAAAAGACCTCGCCAATCCGACTCGGACTCTCTACCAGGCTCCAGCGGAGAGGAGGGGCGCTGTTCAACCGGCAGCGGGGGCTCATCGCAAGCCTCGAAACGCCGCCCCCCCACGACCGGGAATAGAGGAAGAGGCCGGCCTCCCACAGTGGGCCAATACGTTGGGCTCGGCAAATGCCAGGCTGAGCTCATCGCCGAAAAGGCCAAGGAGCGGCGCCTCCTAGCGGAGGAACAACTTGCCGCGTACACCAACAAGACAAGGGAGATCAACCAAGAAAGAGCTGCCCGCCTGGCAAAACGTGGGACGCCAGGTCTCGGAGACGAAGCGATCAAAACCTCAGCACTGCTGAATACCACAGTCCAGGAGGCGCTGGAGGTTGTGGTGTCGGTCGCCGAGAAGTCGAACAACCTCAAGGGGACCTTTGTCAAGGCGCTCAAAACGGCCGCAAGCGCGATAAAGGGAGCTGTGGCCGAGCTAAGAACCCTGACGGTGACGGAGGAGGTGGCGCGCCTGGAGGCGGCCAATGCGCAGCTCTCGCGCCAGGTAGAGGAGTTGCGCCGTGAGGTTGCCCAAATGCGCAACCAACCAGCCACGACAGCTGCGGTTGCGGCTGAGCCCGACTATCGGCGCCTAATTGATGAGGTCTCGCGCTCCAACCGGGAGCAGTTCAGTATAATGCTGAACGCTCGGTTGGAGGGCATCGAGAGTAGGCTCCTCCCGGAGCCACGGACTCGGCCGCTTCTGGCTGCCGACCGAAGAGCGGCCCAGGCCGCGGCCCAGGCACCGGCGGATGTCGCCACCCAGAGGAGTGGAGGTACTCCAGTGGCCCCGCCAAAGCCAGCCAGTTCTGCCGCCGCCCCCACCTCTGAAACACAAGGGATAGAGCGCGACCCCCAAAGGAAGAAGAGGCGCCCAAAACGGAGCCTGGCAGCGCAGGAAGCCACCTCCGCAAGGCCAACACCTCCACCAGCCGTCGAGACCGAGCGTGAGCCCTGGAACAAGGTTGTGGGGAAAAAGGCCAGGAAGCCGGCACACAAGGCGGCCAGCAGCGAGCAGCCGCCCAACAAGGCCAAAGGGGCCAAAAAGAAAAAAGGTCGAGCCCGGAAAGCGCCCTCGAAGCAGAAAAAACTCGCCACTCCCAAGACCGCGGCGGTCGTGATCACCCTCAAACCGGGGGTGGAGACCGACTACAAGTCGGTCATGGGGAAGGTCACGACCATCAAACTGGCCGAACTGGGAGTGGAATGCGTCAAGGTGAGGAGCACGGCGGCTGGCGCCCGCCTGATCGAGGTCCCCGGGGCAAACAGTGGCGTGGTAGCTGACGATCTCGCCGGCAGGCTGCGGAACCTTGTCGGTGACGTGGCAGACGTGCACAGGCCCTTTAAAACAACGGAAATTCGGGTCTCCGGGTTCGACGAATCTGTCACGCCGGAGGCCGTCCGGGAGGCGATAGCCCAAAAGGGGGGTTGTCCGCAGGACCAAATCCGGATGGGAAAAATAAGGATGGCCGCCAACCAAACGGGGTCCGTCATTGCTGGGTGCCCCGTAGCGGCAGCCAAAGCCGTCGTTACAGCCGGACGGCTTCTGGTGGGGTGGACGTCGGCCAAAGTGGAGGCTATGGATCCCCTGCCCTTGCGATGTTTCAGGTGCATGGGGACTGGGCATACCAGAGCACTCTGCCCCTCACCGGTAGACAGGAGCGACCTCTGTTACCGGTGTGGCAAGGCCGGCCACACGTCCAGACAGTGCGAGGCGGAAAAGCCGTGGTGTGCAGTATGCCACCACGCCAAGCGGCCAGCGGGGCATGTAATGAGGGGGCCGTCATGCGCTCCCCCAAGCACAAAGGGCAGGAATGCTCCCCCAAAAAGAGCACCAGTAGCCGCCAGGCCCAAAGAGGTCCCAGAGGAGCCAGGGACCCAAGGCCACGGGGAGGAACAAGGTATGGAACAGTAATGGCAGCACAACCTGCAACACTGTCATACGAAGTGTTGCAGTGCAACATAAACCACTCCGCCAGAGCACAGGACCTCCTGATGCAGCAAATGGCGGAGTGGGGTATTAGCGCTGCAATCGTGGCAGAACCATACCTTGTTCATTCCCATCCTAACTGGATTGGGGATGCAAACGGGCTGGCGGCGGTGGTGGCGCCACCAGGTAACCTCCCTCCCCTCTCGAAGATTGAGAGCGGCCCGGGGTACGCAGCGGCCAAATGGGGAGACATAGTACTGGTAGCTGTGTACTTCTCCCCTAATCGGCCACTGTTCGAGTTCGAGCAGTACCTCACCAGGCTCGGAAGGGTGGTCGCGAGGGCGGCTCCGGCACCAGTGATGGTGCTAGGGGACCTCAACGCCAAGTGCTCGGAGTGGGGGTCCCCATTAACCGACAGTAGAGGGGAGGTCCTCTGGGACTGGGTGGTGTCGTCCGGCCTCGAGGTCATCAACCGAGGCACCGACCACACCTGCGTGCGCCGGCAGGGGGGATCCATAGTGGATGTCACCTTCGCGACCCCTGCCGCTGCCAGGCGCACTACGGACTGGCGGGTACTGGTCGACACGGTGACCCTCTCCGACCACAACTACATACGGATGAGGGTCTCCAAGACGCTGCCACCCCAGGCACCCAACCCAGAGGGGCCAAGAGGCAGGGCTCGGTTCCCAAGGTGGAGCCTCGCAACCCTGGACAGGGATATGGCGGAGGAAATGGCGATGCTGGAGGTATGGCGGGCCCCTCCACCGGACCGGGCCCAAGACGTCGAGGAGAGGGCGGCGCGGTTCCGTGAGTCGCTGACCACGGTTTGCAACGCGGCCATGCGAAGGGCGGGGCAGCCGTCTGCCAAAAAACGTGTGTACTGGTGGACGGAGGAGGTTGCGGCCCTCCGTCTCACGTGCAATAGCGCGCGCCGGGAATACGGCCACTGCAGGCGGCGAAGGGGCCATACCGAGGCTGAAGAGGAGCTGCTCCACGAGGCCCTAAAAGTGGCCAAGGAGGCCCTGTCCGTGGCAATTGCGAAGGCCAAAGACACCGCGCATGAGGCCTTCTTGGCCACACTGGACAGAGATCCATGGGGGCGGCCATACAAATTTGTCCGCAACAAAATTCGCAACGCCCCCGGAATGGACACTCTAGAGCCGGAGCTCCTCGGCCGGATAGTCGAGGGACTATTCCCCCCAGCGCCGGTATTCACTCCGCCCCGTATGCTCGGCCCCGAGGAGGAGCTGATGGAGCCGCTGGTGGCACCACCGGTTACGGACGGGGAAATGGGGGCGGCAATCCAGCGTTTACGGGGCTGTAAAAAAGCCCCCGGCCCAGATGGCGTGCCTGGCCGTATCCTGCCGGTGGCATTAATACACCTCGGGGACCGCCTCAAGGACCTTTATGATGATTGCCTTGGGACGGGGCGGTTCCCGAGGTGTTGGAAGGAGGGCAAGCTCTGCCTCATCCGTAAGGAGAGCCGGCCGGCAGACTCTCCTTCGGGATGGAGGCCGATTGTGCTGCTGGATGAGACCGGGAAGATGCTCGAGCGCATAATCACTTCCCGGATCATCCAGCACTTGGAAGAGACGGGCCCGAATGTGTCCGACCGCCAGTATGGATTCCGGGCTGAGCGGTCGACCATGGACGCGCTGGGCGCCCTACGGGCGTTCCATGAATACGCGGCGGAACGAGGGGAGGGGGTGGTGGCGGTGTCGCTCGACATCGCCAATGCGTTTGGCTCCCTTCCGTACGCGGTGATAGTGGAGGCGCTCCGCTTCCACGGGATCCCCCCCTACTTGAGGAGGATCGTAGAGCACTACCTCACGGAAAGGGTAGTGCTCTACGAAGAGCGGAGCGGTCGGCGAAGGGAGCATGCCATGGCGTGCGGGGTACCTCAGGGGTCTGTCCTTGGCCCCCTCTTATGGAACATAGGGTTCGACTGGGCCATAAGAGGGGTCCTGCTCCCCCGGATGACTGTCATCTGTTACGCAGATGACACGATGGTAGCCGTCCGGGGAGCACAGTTAGAGGAGGCTCTGCGGAGAGCGGCAGTCGCGGCGGACCTCATGGTCACCCGCATTAGGCTGCTGGGACTGAGAGTGGCCTTAGAAAAGACGGAGGCCATCGTCTTCGGCGGGAGGGGCTGGCGGCCACCTGCTGCGGCCGTAATACCGGTGGGAGGAGAGGCGGTCCAGGTGAAGGCCCACATTAAGTATCTGGGCATCCACCTGGACCGCAGATGGGATTTCGGGGAGCACTTTCGCCGCCTTGCTCCTCGGATCGTGGCAGCGGCATCCGCCCTGGGTAGGCTCTTGCCCAATGTGGGAGGGCCCAGTGCGGCCTGCCGCCGCCTATACGCGGGGGTTGCGAGGAGCATGGCCTTGTATGGCGCGCCGATCTGGGCCGATCGGCTGAACGCGACCAACAGGGCCCTCCTGCGTAGGCCGCAGCGAGTGGTGGCCACCCGTGTAATAAGGGCGTACTGCACGGTGGCGTGGGCGGCGGCGTGTGCACTGGCGGGCTCCATGCCCTGGGAGCTGGACGCCCAAGTGCTCGCAGAGGCGTACAGGGAGCGGGCGAGGCGCAGGGCACTCAACGTGTTCCCCGCCCCCGAGGAGCTAAGAGAAGAGCGTCGCCAGGCGCAAAGGCGGATGAGGGACCGGTGGAAGAACGACCTGGAGGAGTCCCCCTATGGAACCCGCACCATAGGGGCACTCCTCCCGTCGTTTGACCACTGGTTGGACCGTAAGCACGGCAAGGTGAGGTTCAGGCTGACGCAGGTAATGACCGGACATGGGTGTTTCGGCCATTACCTGCATCGAATTGGAAGGGAGGCGAGCCCCGCCTGCCACGAGTGCGGTGCGGAGGATGACTCGGCCCAGCACACCCTAGCGGAGTGCAACCACTGGGCCGAGGAGCGCCGCATAATGGCGGAGGAAATTGGAGTGGATGATCTCTCGCTGCGTAGCGTCGTATCGGCCATGCTACGCAGCGAGAGATCCTGGGAGGCGGTGGCCTCCTTCTGCGAAACCGTGATCGGGCAGAAGGAGGCAGCGGAACGGGAGCGCGAAGATAGGGCAGAGGCGCTCCCGATCCGGCGCAGGCGAAGAGGGAGGAGGCGGGCGCAATTCGGCGCTCGCCTGAACCCCTAGTGGAGTTCGTGGGTGAGGGGCCCACGACGGTAGACTCCACACGCCTGGGGGAGGGATCGTAGCGTATTCCGATCCCTCCCTCCTTTGGCGCGGGAGCCCTGGCTCCAGTCAGCCAGCCAGGGCAGCCGGGGGGCGTTCTGGAAGAATGACTCCGACCCCATAACGCCCCCATCAACAACGGCAGTGCGGAGAATCGCCGGTGAGTTTTTAGTGGGTAGGCCCCATCTGCGGGGAGAGTCCCACATAACCCCCCCACCCAACATCTGGCCTCCCTAGGCCCGGGGGGGTATGCGCAAAGCATTTTCTCACCGTTAAAAAAAAAAAAAAAAAAAAAAAAAAAGGTTAGGTCAAAAAAAAAAAAAAAAATGAGGTTTGTGGCGAAGAGCGCCGCATCAAAGAGGGCAAGGCAACATATGCGCAGATGCAGCCCACAGTGCTGCTTCATCGTTTGGAAGGGCCAGACAGCGCAGAACTGCCATCTTTACGGGACCCGGGACTTGATCCAGATGAGGGAACGGCGGCTAATCTAGAGCCGCCAACAAGAAAGACGAAAAGGCACCATACGGGTGACGCCGAACTCGAGCCAAAGGCGAAGGTGAACTCGTCGCGGAGAGGGCGACTGACAGGCGCCAAGAGTCTGCTCATCGACATCGCCGGGGCGAGGGGAAAAATCAGGGCCCGCCTCGATGGCCTAGAGGGAGAACCCGGCACGGCCTCCGGCTACAGTCCCGGTACGAGCGGTACGCCAAAATCGAAGAATGTGGGAAACAAGGAGGCAGAGAAGCTGCCTCAATCGAGGGACCCCAGCCCGAACCCCTGGGACGGAGAGGACTGCTATATCGAGACAACGCGGAAAGCAGCCCTCTCGGTCCTGGAGGAGGCTAAGAAGTCGGGTCACATTAGCGGCCAAGTCTGGGGCCGCATGAACAGGGCCTGCCGAGTCATAATCTCGGCTATGGACTGCCTTGAGGGCAGAACAGTAGATGAGGAGATACGCGCTCTCAGGGCAGACAATAAGCTCATGAGGGAGCAGCTTGCGATAGCGCAGGCTGAGACCAGGGCGCTAAAGACGGCCTTTCTCTCAGAGAGCCGCAGAGAAACGCAGTCCGAAGCAATGGCTGAGCAGCTCCCAGCTCTCATCAAAAGTGTGGTCTCGGAGATGAGAGAGGAGCTGAGGAGGGACATCTCTGTCAGCATCGGAGAGATGATGAACGTTCGTCTCGAAGACATCAGGCAACGTCTCCCCCCTGAGCAAACCCTTCGCCCTCCACTGGCAGCGCACCGAAAAGCGCCCGAAGCTGCTGCCCACCCGGCAGAACCACCGGTGATCCAGCGGCCAGCGGCGTCAGGGACGACCTTGGAGCCTGCGCCACCTGCGAAGTCTGCTGCGTCCAAGGCGCGCAAAACAAAGCGGAAGAAAAAGGCCTCCAAGGAGTCAGCCCCACAGCCGCCTGCCAAGTCTGGTCAACCTGCCCGCCCTGTTCCAGCACCCCGACAACTGCAGCGACCAAATTTCGCGCCACCTGCCCCCAGCCCGACCAACGACCCAACGTGGACCGTGGTGGGGGGCAGAAAGAAGAAAAAAAAGGCCCCGCCCCGGACCGGGGCTACTCGGCCCAACAAGTCGGTGAACGCGGCACCCAAAAAGCTTCCGGTTCCCACCAACGCAGCCATCGTGGTGGCCCTTAAGCCGGGCACGGAGGCAACGTACGCCTCTGTGATGTCCAAAATCACCACGACTCTGAAGCTCCAGGAAGTTGGACTGGAGCATGTGAAGATGAGGAAGGCAGCTGACGGAGCACGCGTCATAGAGGTCCCCGGTGCGGACAGCGGCCGAACGGCCGACAACCTCCGCACCAAAATTGACGCCATTATCGGCGACGTGGCGAAAGTATATCGGCCAGTCACCATGGCGAGGCTGGTCATCTCGGGCCTCGACGAGGCAGCAACACCAGAGACGGTGGCAGCGGCAGTGGCTGCTAAAACGGGATGCCTACAGGAGCAGGTTAAAGCGGGCAATATCCGAATGGAGAGGAGCGGCGCTGGGGCCACCCTAGTCACGTGCCCGGTTGTGGCGGCCAACGCCCTGATCTCGGCAGGCCGTCTGACCGTGGGATGGTCGGCCGCCTCAGTTAAGGCACTGCGTAAAGCACCATTAAGGTGCTTTAAATGCTTTGGGACCGGGCACACGAGGGCGACATGCCCGTCTCCGATCGATAGGGGTGAGCTCTGCCTTCGGTGCAGCAAGCCAGGCCACCGTATGAGCGGCTGCAGAGCCGACCCCTTCTGTGCCGTGTGTCACCAGGCCAAGCGCCCCGCAGGACACATCATGACTGGGTTGTCTTGCTCACCCCCAGCCACCAGAGGTGTTGAGGTCCCTGCAAGGGCCCAGACGACTGCCACAGCGGCCCAGGCGACCCCAGCAGCGGCCGAAAACATCCAGGAGGGACAGCCAATGGACAGCTAATGCCAGCACAACCAGATCAGGAATTGGAGGTTGTGCAATGTAATCTCAACCACTCCACCCGTGCTCAGGACTTGCTCATGCAGGCAATGGCGGAGTGGGAGATTAGCATCGCAGTGGTAGCGGAGCCATACGCTGTCCTACCCCGGCCCAACTGGGTAGGAGATGCAGACGGCAGCGTGGCACTAGTCACACGGGCGACGGGAGGGACTCCCCTTGTAGGAATCGAGAAGGGGCCGGGCTACACAGCGGCCAAATGGGGGAATATCATTGTAGTTGGGGTTTACTTCTCCCCCAACAAGCCGCTAGTAGCCTTTGAGCGGTTCCTGCAGGGGCTGGAAGGGGTGCTGCGGCGTGCCGCTCCGGCGCAACTGATGGTCCTAGGCGACTTTAACGCCAAGAGCACGGCATGGGGCTGCCCAAGCACGGACCCCCGAGGGGCGACCCTTAGGGACTGGGCGGTCAGGCTGGACCTGACTATCTTAAACCGGGGAAACGCCAACACATGCGTACGCCGGCAGGGGGGATCCATCGTGGATGTCTCCTTCGCAACCCCCACGGCGGCGGCGCGAGTATCGTGTTGGCGCGTCCTGGAGGACGTCGAGACCCTCTCCGATCACTTATACATCCGGATGAGGGTCTCACCGACAGGCGGGTCCAATGTGACCGGCGCGGGCAGAACGGGCGGCAATTTCCCCAGGTGGTCGCTTGCTGGCCTCGACAGGGAGATGGTCGATGAGGCGGCCATGGTAGAGGCCTGGTGTGCACCTCCGCCGATGGCCCTGGGAGTGGAGGAACGGGCAGTTCGCTTTCGCGCATCACTCACAAGAGTGTGTGATGCGGCAATGCCCCGCGCGAAGCGACTGCCCGCAAAGAAAGAGGTCTACTGGTGGTCTGCGGAGATCTCGGCCCTCCGGGCTACCAACAATGCGGCCCGCCGAGCATATGGCCACTGCAGGCGCAGGCGGCACACTGCAGAGGAGGAGGAGGCCCTCCATGCAGCCCTCCATGAGGCGAAGGAGGCCCTCAAGGCGGCCATAGCGCGGCGCAAGGACGAGGCGCGGGAGGAGTTCCTGGTCACGCTGGATAGGGATCCTTGGGGGCGGCCGTACAAGCTTGTACGGGACAAGCTGAAACACGCCCCTCCCATGGACTCTCTTGAGCCGGAACTCCTCGGGAGAATAATCGAGGGCCTCTTCCCGCAAGCGCCGCCGGACTTTACTGCCCCTGCCATGGCTGCCCCAGAGGAAGAGCCAGAGGGCCCCTTCAACCCTCCGCCAATAAGAGACGCGGAGCTGGTCGTCGCAATTAACCGCCTACGTGGTTGCCGCAAGGCCCCAGGCCCAGACGGGGTACCCGGAAGGATCCTCCCGGCGGCGTTGAAGCACCTTGGGGTACGCCTCCGAGACCTCTTCGACGACTGTCTGAAGGAGGGGATCTTTCCGGGCTGTTGGAAAGAGGGCAGGCTGTGCCTCCTAAGAAAAGAGTCACGCCCCGCGGATTCTCCCTCAGGGTACCGTCCCATCGTCCTGCTGGATGAGGTCGGGAAAATCTTTGAAAGGATCCTGGCCTCCCGCATTATCCGGCACCTAGAGGACACGGGCCCGGACATCAGCGACCGGCAGTTCGGGTTCCGGGTGGGACGGTCTACTATGGACGCCATTAGTTCCTTGGGGGAGTTCAGGGAGTACGCGGCCAGTAGAAGAGAGGGCGTCGTGGCGGTGTCCCTGGACATCGCCAACGCCTTTGGCAGCCTGCCCTACGAGGTCATCAAGGAGGCACTCCGTTACCATGGAGTGCCCCCGTACATCAGGCGGGTGGTGGGGCACTACCTGTCTGGCAGGGTAGTGCTCTATCAAACGGGGGGAACACGGCGAGCGCGGGAAATGATGTGCGGCGTTCCGCAGGGGTCTGTGCTGGGGCCACTCCTGTGGAACGTCGGATACGACTGGGCTATACGCGGAGCCCAAATCCCTCGCATGGTCACCGTCTGCTACGCAGATGACACTCTAGTGGCCGTGCGAGGGCAACAGCTCGAAGAGACCCTGAGGAGGGCCGCTGTCGCGACAGACCTAACAGTCGGCCGCATTCAACTCCTCGGGCTGAAGGTGGCGCTTAACAAGACCGAGGCCATAGTGTTTGGGGGTCGAGGCTGGCGTTTGCGCCCAGATACCGCGATCCCGGTGGGAGGAGAGTCGATCCAGGTCAAGCCCCACCTTAAATATCTGGGACTTGTCCTGGATCGAAAGTGGAGCTTCGAGGAGCACTTCACGAGGCTGGCTCCCCGACTTGTGGGTGCGGCAGCGGCCCTGGGCCGACTGCTGCCTAACATCGGAGGCCCAAAAGCCCCATGCCGGCGCCTGTTCGCAGGCGTGATCAAGAGCATGGCGCTCTATGGGGCCCCAATCTGGGCCGACAGACTGTCGCGAAAGAACAGGGCCCTCCTGCGGCGCCCACAGAAGACCATCGCCCTAAGGGCAATAAGGGGCTACTCAACCGTGTCCCATGCGGCGGCGTGCCTCCTCGCCGGTACCCCACCCTGGGAGCTAGACGCCCGGGTGCTGGCGGAGAGGTACAAGATGAAAGTGGAGGAAAGGGCACGGGGAGCTCACCCAGCCCCCGAAGAGGTGGAGCGCGCGCGTCGTATGGCGGAAGAGCGCATGAGGGACCGGTGGAAGAACGACCTGGAGGACTCCCCCTATGGAAACCGCACCATAGGGGCACTCCTCCCGTCGTTCGACCTCTGGTTAAAGAGGGAAAAAGGGGCCCTTACATATCGGCTCACGCAGGTACTGACCGGGCACGGGTGCTTCGGTCACTACCTGCACAAGATAGGAAGGGAGCCAGGGCCCCAATGCCACGAGTGCGGGGAGCCCGACGACGTGGCCCAGCACACGGTCGCGGTGTGCCCACAATGGGCAGAAGAACGCCGCACATTGGTGGCGGCGCTCAACACGGGCGACCTCTCGCTGAACAGCATCGTGTCCGCCATGCTGAGCAGCGAGAGGAAATGGGAGGCAGTGGCCTCCTTCTGCGAGAGCGTTATTTCGCAAAAGGAGGCCAAGGAGCGGGAGCGCGAAGACAGTGCTGTTGCGCACCCGCTCCGGCGCAGGCGGAGGGGGAGACGGCGTCTGCAGTACATGCAGGCCGCTGTAGTCTAATACCCCCCTCAGTAGGGCCAGTGGGCTGGGGACCCACACTGCACGGCCCTACACGCCTGGGGGGAGGGTCATGGCGTTCCTGACCCTCCCCTCCTTTGGCGCGGGGCTCCGGCGCAAAACGAGCCGGGGCGGCCGGGGGGTGTTCTGGATAGACGTGCTCGCGATCCCTAAACACCCCCAAAACGGCAACGAGGAAGACGCCGCAGTGGTTTTAGTGGGTAGGCTCCTCACTCGGAGGAGAGAGCCCCACATAACCCCCCACCCAACATCTGGCTTCCCCAAGCCCGGGGGGTACGCGGAATAGCGTTTCCACTGCGTTAAAAAAAAAAAAAAAAAAAAAAGGTTAGGTTAGGTCTGATATCCCCCTCAGTAGGGCCAGTGGGCTGGGGACCCACACTGCACGGCCCTACACGTCTGGGGGGAGGGTCACGGCGTTCCTGACCCTCCCCTCCTTCGGCGCGGGGCTCCGGCGCAAACAGGCCGGGGCGGCCGGGGGGTGTTCTGGATAGACATGTTCGCGATCCCTAAACACCCCCAAAACGGCAACGAGGGGAGACGCCGCAGTGGTTTTAGTGGGTAGGCTCCTCACTCGGAGGAGAGAGCCCCACATAACCCCCCACCCAACATCTGGCTTCCCCAAGCCCGGGGGGTACGCGTAACGCGTTTCCACTGCGTTAAAAAAAAAAAAAAAAAAAAAAAAGGTTAGGTTAGGTTAGGTTAGGTTAGGTTAGGAAAAAAGGTCCAGCTATCGCAGATAGCTGCCAACCTAGCGGTCTCAAACCTAGGAACGGCAAACACGTGCGTGCGGCAACAGGGCGGCTCTATTGTAGACATCACGTTTGCGAGCGCGGCCCTGGCGCGCCGTGTTCAGGGATGGGAGGTCCTGGTGGGAGTAGAGACCTTGTCGGACCACCGATACATTCGGTTTGGAGTCTCTGCTCTCCCGAGACCCACCCTTCCAAGCCGGAGAAACAACCCAGTTGTGAGCGGCCCACGCTGGGTGCTCAAAAAACTGGACCGTGAGACCCTGGAGTTGGCGGCGATCGTGCGGTCGTGGACTCCGGAAGCAGAGGCGGGGACCGATGTTGAGGCCGAAGCCGAATGGTTCCGCAGCGGCATGACCGAAATCTGCGACGCGGCAATGCCGAGAGCAAGGGCCGCCTCTCCTCGACGCTCCGTGTACTGGTGGTCTCCAGAGCTTGCGCAGCTGCGCGAGTTATGCGTACTCGAAAGGCGCCAGTACACGCGACAACGAGGTCGCCGACCACGAGACCCGGAGGCGGAGGCTACTCGGTACGCCCTGTACAAAGCAGCGAAAGCGGCGTTGAAGGCTGCTATCGGGCTGGCCACGGACAGGGCACGGCAGGAGTTCCTGGAGACGCTGAACAGCGATCCATGGGGGAGGCCATACAAGATGGTGATGCAGAAGCTCCGACCGTGGGCCCCTCCGCTAACGCAGAGTCTCCAGCCACAGCTGCTGGAAAATATTGTGGCCACCCTGTTCCCGCACAGGCCCCAGCAATCCCCCCCGCCCATGGCCCCGCCAGGAGCGGCCGAAAGGCAGGAGGAAGCGGAAGCAGAGGTGCCACCCGTCACTGAGGGGGAGTTGACGGCAGCAGTCCTTAGGCTCCAGAGAAAAAACACAGCTCCTGGACTGGACGGGATCCCAGGACGTGCATGGGTCCTGGCTATGGAAGCTCTGGGGCCAAGGCTGAGAAGGCTCTTCTCGGAGTGCCTTAAGCAGGGCCGCTTCCCCTGCCTGTGGAAAACGGGTCGGCTGGTCTTGCTGCGGAAGGAGGGCCGACCCGCGGACTCGCCGTCAGCCTACCGGCCCATCGTCCTGCTTGACGAAATCGGAAAGCTCTTTGAGCGGATAATTGCTAACCGGCTCATCAAGCAGTTGACGACGGAAGGGCCTGACCTGGCCAACAGCCAGTACGGGTTCCGCAGCGGTCGCTCGACGGTCCACGCGATACTGCGGGTGAGGAGTATAGCGGAGGAAGCAGTATCCCAGGGTGATGTCGTGCTGGCAGTGTCTTTAGACATTGCCAACGCCTTTAACACCCTCCCCTGGGACTGCATAAACGAGGCACTCCTCTACCACCAAGTGCCGCACCATCTGAGCCGAATAGTGAAGGCATACCTCCAACACCGGTTCGTGGCCTTCGCCGGGCAGGATGAGTGGAGGCGCAGGCAAATGGTGTGTGGTGTTCCACAGGGGTCGGCCCTGGGGCCACTCCTGTGGAACATCGGGTACGATTGGGTGTTGAGGGGTGCACTCCTCCGAAGGGTGAACCTCGTGTGCTATGCGGACGACACGCTGGTCACGGCCCGCGGAGCCTCGCTCAGGGAAGCCTCCATCCTTGCCACGGCGGCGGTAGCCCACGTAGTGGGAAAAATCAAGAGGTTGGGACTGGAGGTGGCCCTGAGCAAGTCCGAGGCCATTTGTTTTCACGGGCCTAGGCAGGCGCCCCGACCCGGAGCTCACATCACGGTGGGAGGTACAAGGATAGCCGTCGAAAGGACCATGCGGTACCTGGGCATTGTGCTCGATAGCCGATGGTCCTTCGTACCTCATTTCGAGCGACTGGGGCCAAGGTTGCTGGGCGCAGCCTCGGCGCTTGGGCGGCTGCTCCCTAACCTGGGAGGGCCGAAAACATCCAGCCGAAGACTATACACGGGAGTAATACGTTCCATGGCCCTGTACGGAGCCCCAGTGTGGGCCGGAGGGCTCAATAGCCAAAACTCTGCCGCACTGCGCAAAGCGCAAAGGGTGATGGCTATAAGGCTCATACGGGGCTATGGGACTATTGCTGGTGAGGCTGCTTGCGTATTGGCCGGATCCCTGCCATGGGACCTGGACGCGAGGACCCTTGCGTCAGTGTTCGTCTGGCGCGAGGAGGCGCGGGCCCGGGACCACTGGCCAGCACCGCAGGAGATCCAGGCCAAACGGGAGGAGCTCTCCCTGGTGGCGGTCGATGAGTGGGTGGAGAGGTTGGCGCAACCCAGTGCAGGGGCCAGGACCATCGAGGCCATCCGGCCAGTCATGTCTCACTGGCTGGAAAGACAGCACGGCTCGCTCACCTTCCGGCTCGTGCAGGTACTCTCGGGGCACGGTTGCTTCGGGAGATATCTGCACCGGATTGCCAGGAGGGAGCCAACTGAGGAGTGCCACGGGTGTGCAGCACCGACGGACACCGCTCAACACACGCTGGAGGAGTGTCCGGCGTGGGGGCCCGAGCGGGACGACCTGATCGCCGTAGTGGGGCCGGATCTGTCGCTGCCGGCCGTGGTTAAGGCCATGGTAGACAGCGACAGATCATGGCAAGCAGTGAGCACCTTCTGCGAAAGCGTACTCCTGCAGAAGGAAGAGGCGGAACGAGCCAGGGAGGTCGACCCAACAGCCGACCAAAGGCGTCGCAAGCGCGCCCGGCGTAGACGGGTCGCTCACGATCGCCGCCTGCCTCCATAAATGAGACCTGAGGATGGCAGGCACGGGGACGTCTGCCATCCTGCCAGACTAAGGTCCAAAGAGGGTGGCGGTACCGGGAGCGTACCGGATACGGCCAAGTACGGGTGGAACGTAGCCAGACGAGAACGGAGTAGTCTGCGAGAGCAGACCGGTGCTGGTGGTGCTGTAGAAGTCAAGCGCGAGCGTACCTGCAGCCCACCGCCACAGCACGACGTCGGCAGACAGAGGGGTTTTTTAGTGGGTATACCATGGGCCTCATTAGCCTACATGGGAGTCCCACATAACCACCGCGGGTCCGTCCCCGCACCCCGGTGGTATGCGTAAAGCATTTCTCCCCTCTATAAAAAAAAAAAAAAAAAGGAAAAAAGGTCCAGCTCGGAAAGCGCCCTCGAAGCAGAAAAAACTCGCCACTCCCAAGACTGCGGCGGTCGTGATCACCCTCAAACCGGGGGTGGAGACCGACTACAAGTCGGTCATGGGGAAGGCCACGACCATCAAACTGGCCGAGCTGGGAGTTGAAAGCGTGAAGGTGAGGTGCACGGCTGCTGGCGCCCGCCTGATCGAGGTCCCCGGGGCGGACAGCGGCGGGGTGGCTGACCAACTTGCCGACAAGCTCCGGAACCTTGTCGGCGACGTGGCAGACGTGCACAGGCCTTACAAGACGGCGGAAATTCGTGTCTCCGGATTCGACGAATCCGTCACGTCGGAGTCCGTCAGGGAGGCGATAGCCCAAAAAGGGGGCTGCCCGCAAGGCCTAATACGGATGGGGAGGATAAGGATGGCCGCCAACCAAACGGGGTCCGTCATTGCTGGGTGCCCCGTAGCGGCAGCCAAAGCCGTCGTTACAGCCGGACGGCTTCTGGTGGGGTGGACGTCGGCCAAAGTGGAGGCTATGGATCCCCTGCCCCTGCGATGTTTCAGGTGCATGGGGACTGGGCATACCAGAGCACTCTGCCCTTCACCGGTAGACAGGAGCGACCTCTGTTACCGGTGTGGCAAGGCCGGCCACACGTCCAGACAGTGCGAGGCGGAAAAGCCGTGGTGTGCAGTATGCCACCACGCCAAGCGGCCAGCGGGGCATGTAATGAGGGGGCCGTCATGCGCTCCCCCAAGCACAAAAGGCAGGACTGCTCCCCCAAGAGCATCGGCTACCACCAGGCCCCAGGAGGCCCCTAAGGAGCCAGGGCCCCAAAGCCACGTGGAGGAACAAAGTATGGACCAGTAATGCCAGCACAACCGGCACAACTGTCATACGAAGTGTTGCAGTGCAACATAAACCACTCCGCCAGAGCACAGGACCTCCTGATGCAGCAAATGGCGGAGTGGGGTATTAGCGCTGCAATCGTGGCAGAACCATACTTTGTTCCGTCCCATCCCAACTGGATTGGGGACACAAGCGGGCTGGCGGCGGTGGTAGCACCACCAGGCAACCACCCTCCTCTCTCTAAGATCGAGAGCGGCCCGGGGTACGCAGCGGCCAAATGGGGAGACATAGTACTGGTAGCGGTGTACTTCTCCCCAAACCGGCCGCTGTTCGAGTTCGAGCAGTACCTCACCAGGCTCGGAAGGGTGGTCACGAGGGCGGCTCCGTCACCAGTGATGGTGCTAGGGGACCTCAACGCCAAGTGCTCGGAGTGGGGGTCCCCATTGACAGACCATAGAGGGGAAGTCCTCTGGGACTGGGTGGTAGCGTCCGGCCTCGAGGTCATCAACCGAGGCACCGACCACACCTGCGTGCGCCGGCAGGGGGGATCCATAGTGGATGTCACCTTTGCGACCCCTGCCGCTGCCAGGCGCACTACGGACTGGCGCGTATTGGTCGACACGGTGACCCTCTCCGACCATAACTACATACGGATGAGGGTCTCCAAGACGCTGCCACCCCAGGCACCTTACCCAGGAGAGCCGAGAGGCAGGGCGCGGTTCCCAAGATGGAGCCTTGCCACCCTGGACAAGGATATGGCAGAGGAGATGGCAATGCTGGAGGTGTGGCGGGCCCCTCCACCGGATCGGGCCCAAGACGTGGAGGAGAGAGCGGCGCTGTTTCGTGAGTCGCTGACCACGGTTTGCGACGCGGCCATGCGAAGGGCGGGGCAGCCGTCCGCAAAAAAGCGGGTGTACTGGTGGACGGAGGAGGTTGCGGCCCTCCGTCTCACGTGCAATAGCGCGCGCCGGGAATACGGCCATTGCAGGCGGCGAAGGGGCCACACGGAGGCCGAAGAAGAGGCGCTACACGAGGCTCTGAAAGTGGCCAAGGAGGCCCTGTCCGTGGCGATTGCGAAGGCCAAAGACGCCGCGCATGAGGCCTTCTTGGCCACGCTGGACAGAGATCCATGGGGGCGGCCGTACAAAGGTGTCCGCAACAAGATACGTAACGCCCCCGGAATGGACAGCCTAGAGCCGGAGCTCCTCGGCCGGATTGTGGAGGCGCTATTCCCGGCAGCGCCGGTATTCGCTCCGCCCCGCATGATGGGCCCCGAAGAGCCGACAGAACTGGTTGCGACACCACCAGTGTCAGATGGTGAAATGGCAGGGGCAATCCACCGGCTGCTGGTCCGTAAAAAGGCCCCAGGCCCAGACGGAGTACCTGGCCGCGTCCTGCCAGTGGCGCTGACGCACCTCGGGGACCGTCTCAAAGACCTCTTTGATGACTGTCTAGGGACGGGACGGTTTCCGAGGTGCTGGAAGGAGGGCAAGCTCTGCCTCATCCGCAAGGAGAGCCGGCCGGCAGACTCTCCCTCGGGTTGGAGACCGATCGTGCTGCTGGATGAGACCGGGAAGATGCTCGAGCGCATCATCGCTTCCCGGATCATCCAGCACCTAGAAGGGACGGGTCCAAATGTGTCCGACCGCCAGTACGGTTTCCGTGCTGGGAGGTCGACCCTGGATGCACTGAGCGCCTTAAGGGCGTTTCACGAATATGCGGCGGGGAGAGGGGAGGGAGTAGTGGCGGTGTCACTTGACATCGCCAATGCGTTTGGTTCCCTCCCATATGCAGTAATCGTTGAGGCGCTCCGCTACCACAGGGTTCCTCTCTATCTGAGGAGAGTCGTGGAGCACTATCTCACGCAAAGAGTGGTGCTCTACGAAGAGCGAGGCGGCCAACGACGGGAAAGGGCGATGGAGTGCGGGGTACCTCAGGGGTCTGTTCTTGGGCCCCTCCTATGGAACATAGGCTTCGACTGGGCCATAAGAGGGGTCCTGCTCCCCCGGATGACTATCATCTGTTACGCTGATGACACGATGGTAGCCGTCCGGGGTTCAGGGCTGGAGGAGACCCTGAGGAGAGCGGCAGTCGCGGCGGACCTTATGGTCACCCGCATAAGGCTACTGGGGCTGAATGTGGCACTCACGAAGACCGAGGCCATCGTCTTCGGGGGAAGGGGCTGGCGGCCACCTGCTGCAGCCACAATACCGGTCGGAGGAGAGGCGGTCCAGGTGAAGGCCCACATCAAGTATCTGGGCATCCACCTGGACCGCAGATGGGACTTCGGGGAGCACTTTCGCCAACTTGCTACCCGGATCGTGGCAGCAGCATCTGCCCTGGGCAGGCTCCTGCCCAATGTGGGAGGGCCTAGTGCGGCTTGCCGCCGCCTATACGCGGGGGTGGCGAGGAGCATGGCCCTGTACGGCGCGCCTATCTGGGCCGATCGGCTGAACGCGGCCAACAGGGCCCTCCTGCGTAGGCCGCAGCGAGTGGTGGCCACCCGTGTAATAAGGGCGTACTGCACGGTGGCGTGGGCGGCGGCGTGTGCACTGGCGGGCTCCACGCCCTGGGAGCTGGACGCCCAAGTGCTCGCAGAGGCGTACAGGGAGCGGGCGAGGCGCAGGGCACTCAATGTGTTCCCCGCCCCCGAGGAGTTAAAAGAGGAGCGTCGCCAGGCGCAAAGGCGGATGAGGGACCGGTGGAAAAACGACCTGGAGGACTCCCCCTATGGAACCCGCACCATAGGGGCACTCCTCCCGTCGTTTGACCACTGGTTGGACCGTAAGCACGGCAAGGTGGGGTTCAGGCTGACGCAGGTAATGACCGGACATGGGTGTTTCGGCCATTACCTGCATCGAATTGGAAGGGAGGCGAGCCCCGCCTGCCACGAGTGCGGTGCGGAGGATGACTCGGCCCAGCACACCCTAGCGGAGTGCAACCACTGGGCCGAGGAGCGCCGCATAATGGCGGAGGAAATTGGAGTGGATGATCTCTCGCTGCGTAGCGTCGTATCGGCCATGCTACGCAGCGAGAGATCCTGGGAGGCGGTGGCCTCCTTCTGCGAAACCGTGATCGGGCAGAAGGAGGCAGCGGAACGGGAGCGCGAAGATAGGGCAGAGGCGCTCCCGATCCGGCGCAGGCGAAGAGGGAGGAGGCGGGCGCAATTCGGCGCTCGCCTGAACCCCTAGTGGAGTTCGTGGGTGAGGGGCCCACGACGGTAGACTCCACACGCCTGGGGGAGGGATCGTAGCGTATTCCGATCCCTCCCTCCTTTGGCGCGGGAGCCCTGGCTCCAGTCAGCCAGCCAGGGCAGCCGGGGGGCGTTCTGGAAGAATGACTCCGACCCCATAACGCCCCCATCAACAACGGCAGTGCGGAGAATCGCCGGTGAGTTTTTAGTGGGTAGGCCCCATCTGCGGGGAGAGTCCCACATAACCCCCCCACCCAACATCTGGCCTCCCTAGGCCCGGGGGGGTATGCGCAAAGCATTTTCTCACCGTTAAAAAAAAAAAAAAAAAAAAAAAAGGTTAGGTTAGGTTCCCCCCCGAAGTGCTGCCACCTTGCCGTGGTGGGGGGGCTTGCGTGTCTCAATGATCCTCGGGGCTACGCCGGACAGGGCTACCCATACCGGACAGGCCTGGGGTGAGAGACCAGACAAAGAGCGGCACACGACGGTTCTCCTCGCGTCCCTCTGATGAGCAGAGGGCGCAGGGGAAGAACAGGGAGAGCGGACCTGGCGACGGGGGCATGCACGGTGGTGCTGCGCGTGTACCGTGCACCGTGCTTGCAGGAGCCCTAATATGGGGCAGCGGCTGCCTTCGAGTGGCGTGGGATGGCGGGCCTTCAAGGCTCGCGGCGCGACGGGTCTGGCAGTCGCAGTCATGCGTCTGCTGGGTGAGTTTTGGCTCCCCGTCGGGCAACCCGTAACCTGCACTGAGCTGGCCGGGGGTGCTGCTCATTGAGAGCAGCACCGCGTGGAAGAAAACCACTATAAAAATCACCCCAATCCCAAGGTGAGCTATCGTGCCGATGGGATGCGTGGCTGGAGGGAGTCCAGTCCCGAACGTGCAGGGGACCTCACCCCTTAAAAAAGAGTACAATGGGAGTCAGCAACTTTAAAATTCTCCGGGCGGGTACCCAATCCCGTTCACTCGCTTCGGCGGGTGAGAGCCCCGTCGTATACGGAGGGGGCAAAAGTTGCTTCGTGGGCCGGCGGGGTGCCGGCTCTCGTGAACACGACATTGGCTACAGATCAACGGACTTCGATAACGCAAGTGATATGGATGTCTTACGCTTGAGGGGAGGAAACTCCGAAGACGAGGAGAAAGAGAAGGCCTTCCTTCCGCGAGTCTCCTTGGCGCGTTCGCCCGTGCAGGGGCCTGCCCCTGCACAGGCGAACGTGTCACAGCATAGTCAATGCGTGAACTATCCAAGTCCACGCATTGACCTCAGCTTGCCCGAGCTGCAGGTTCCTCCGTTCGAAGGGGTCGACGCTCCATCTGCAGCAGCAAGGGACAGGCAGGGGCGCTTTATGCGGCGTGCGCCAGGAGCAACTACGAGCGCCGCCACAGAAGAAGGGGCGGGACAGGGGGAGCCGCGCGCATTGCAGGCGACGCTCGAGGGTGGCCGTGAGGGCAGGTTCGAGAGGATCCCCAAAGTCCTCCTGACCCGGATCGACGGAGGGATTCTTGTCGGAAGTGGGGCTGACACGGACGACACGATGTACTCGGTGCGGTCCAGCCCGTCGTCGCCGGCAACTTCCCCTAGTCGCCACGGGAGCCCGACCGCGGAGCGACAAGGGACCGACGCAGAGGGGAAGGCTCCAAAGGCTCCAACGGGCAAGCCTGGACCCAAAGGCAGGCGAAAGGGGAAGGCGCACCCACGGATGCCGACCCCGCTCAAACCTGCGGGCCTAGGGGGGAAACAAAAACCCTTAGCGAGCCCCCCGGTGCCAACATCGGACGGGGAGACAGCGGAGGGTGCAGAATACGGTCGGATGGGGCAGGATCGCCCTGAGAAAAGACCTCGCCAATCCGACTCGGACTCTCTACCAGGTTCCAGCGGAGAGGAGGGGCGCTGTTCAACCGGCAGCGGGGGCTCATCGCAAGCCTCGAAACGCCGCCCCCCCACGACCGGGAATAGAGGAAGAGGCCGGCCTCCCACAACAGGCCATTACGTCGGGCTAGGCAAATTCCAGGCGGAGCTCAACGCCGAAAAGGCCAAGGAGCAACGCCTCCATGCGGAGGATCGACTGGCCGCCTACACCAGCATGACACAGGAGGCGAACGAAGAGAGAGCTGCCCGGCTGGCGAAGCGTCGGATGCCACGTCTCGGAGAGGAAGCCGTGAAAACCTCGGCACTGCTGAACTCCACAGTTCAGGAGGCGCTAGAGGTGGTAGTGTCGGTCGCCGAGAGGTCCAACAACCTCAAGGGAACCTTCGTCAAGGCGCTCAAAACGGCCGCAACCGCCATAAAGGGAGCTGTGGCTGAGCTTCGGACCCTGACGGTGACGGAGGAGGTGGCGCGCCTGGAGGTGGCAAATGCGCAGCTCTCGCGCCAGGTAGAGGAGTTGCGCCGGGAGGTCGCCCAGTTGCGCAACCAACCAGCCCCGACAGCTGCGGTTGCGGTTGAGCCCGACTATCGGCGCTTAATCGATGAGGTCTCGCGCTCCAACCGGGAGCAGTTCAGTATAATGCTGAACGCTCGGTTGGAGGGCATTGAGAATAGGCTCCTTCCGGAGCCACGGACTCGGCCGCCCCTGGCTGCCGACCGAAGAGCGGCTCAAGCAGCGGCCCAGGCACCGGCGGATGGCGCCACCCAGAGGAGTGGAGGTACTCCATTGGCCCCGCCCAAGCCAGCCAGCTCTGCCGTCGCCCCTACCTCTGGAACACAGGGGACAGAGCGCGACCCCAAAAGGAAGAGGCGCCCAAAACGGAGCCTGGCAGCGCAGGAAGCCGCCTCCGCAAGGCAAACACCTCCGCCAGCCGGCGAGACTGAGCGTGAGCCGTGGAGCAAAGTTGTGGGGAGAAAGACCAGGAAGCCGGCCCACAAAGCGGTCAGCAGCGAGCAGCCGTCCAACAAGGCCAAAGGGGCCAAAAGGAAAAAAGGTCCAGCTCGGAAAGCGCCCTCGAAGCAGAAAAAACTCGCCACTCCCAAGACTGCGGCGGTCGTGATCACCCTCAAACCGGGGGTGGAGACCGACTACAAGTCGGTCATGGGGAAGGCCACGACCATCAAACTGGCCGAGCTGGGAGTTGAAAGCGTGAAGGTGAGGTGCACGGCTGCTGGCGCCCGCCTGATCGAGGTCCCCGGGGCGGACAGCGGCGGGGTGGCTGACCAACTTGCCGACAAGCTCCGGAACCTTGTCGGCGACGTGGCAGACGTGCACAGGCCTTACAAGACGGCGGAAATTCGTGTCTCCGGATTCGACGAATCCGTCACGTCGGAGTCCGTCAGGGAGGCGATAGCCCAAAAAGGGGGCTGCCCGCAAGGCCTAATACGGATGGGGAGGATAAGGATGGCCGCCAACCAAACGGGGTCCGTCATTGCTGGGTGCCCCGTAGCGGCAGCCAAAGCCGTCGTTACAGCCGGACGGCTTCTGGTGGGGTGGACGTCGGCCAAAGTGGAGGCTATGGATCCCCTGCCCCTGCGATGTTTCAGGTGCATGGGGACTGGGCATACCAGAGCACTCTGCCCTTCACCGGTAGACAGGAGCGACCTCTGTTACCGGTGTGGCAAGGCCGGCCACACGTCCAGACAGTGCGAGGCGGAAAAGCCGTGGTGTGCAGTATGCCACCACGCCAAGCGGCCAGCGGGGCATGTAATGAGGGGGCCGTCATGCGCTCCCCCAAGCACAAAAGGCAGGACTGCTCCCCCAAGAGCATCGGCTACCACCAGGCCCCAGGAGGCCCCTAAGGAGCCAGGGCCCCAAAGCCACGTGGAGGAACAAAGTATGGACCAGTAATGCCAGCACAACCGGCACAACTGTCATACGAAGTGTTGCAGTGCAACATAAACCACTCCGCCAGAGCACAGGACCTCCTGATGCAGCAAATGGCGGAGTGGGGTATTAGCGCTGCAATCGTGGCAGAACCATACTTTGTTCCGTCCCATCCCAACTGGATTGGGGACACAAGCGGGCTGGCGGCGGTGGTAGCACCACCAGGCAACCACCCTCCTCTCTCTAAGATCGAGAGCGGCCCGGGGTACGCAGCGGCCAAATGGGGAGACATAGTACTGGTAGCGGTGTACTTCTCCCCAAACCGGCCGCTGTTCGAGTTCGAGCAGTACCTCACCAGGCTCGGAAGGGTGGTCACGAGGGCGGCTCCGTCACCAGTGATGGTGCTAGGGGACCTCAACGCCAAGTGCTCGGAGTGGGGGTCCCCATTGACAGACCATAGAGGGGAAGTCCTCTGGGACTGGGTGGTAGCGTCCGGCCTCGAGGTCATCAACCGAGGCACCGACCACACCTGCGTGCGCCGGCAGGGGGGATCCATAGTGGATGTCACCTTTGCGACCCCTGCCGCTGCCAGGCGCACTACGGACTGGCGCGTATTGGTCGACACGGTGACCCTCTCCGACCATAACTACATACGGATGAGGGTCTCCAAGACGCTGCCACCCCAGGCACCTTACCCAGGAGAGCCGAGAGGCAGGGCGCGGTTCCCAAGATGGAGCCTTGCCACCCTGGACAAGGATATGGCAGAGGAGATGGCAATGCTGGAGGTGTGGCGGGCCCCTCCACCGGATCGGGCCCAAGACGTGGAGGAGAGAGCGGCGCTGTTTCGTGAGTCGCTGACCACGGTTTGCGACGCGGCCATGCGAAGGGCGGGGCAGCCGTCCGCAAAAAAGCGGGTGTACTGGTGGACGGAGGAGGTTGCGGCCCTCCGTCTCACGTGCAATAGCGCGCGCCGGGAATACGGCCATTGCAGGCGGCGAAGGGGCCACACGGAGGCCGAAGAAGAGGCGCTACACGAGGCTCTGAAAGTGGCCAAGGAGGCCCTGTCCGTGGCGATTGCGAAGGCCAAAGACGCCGCGCATGAGGCCTTCTTGGCCACGCTGGACAGAGATCCATGGGGGCGGCCGTACAAAGGTGTCCGCAACAAGATACGTAACGCCCCCGGAATGGACAGCCTAGAGCCGGAGCTCCTCGGCCGGATTGTGGAGGCGCTATTCCCGGCAGCGCCGGTATTCGCTCCGCCCCGCATGATGGGCCCCGAAGAGCCGACAGAACTGGTTGCGACACCACCAGTGTCAGATGGTGAAATGGCAGGGGCAATCCACCGGCTGCTGGTCCGTAAAAAGGCCCCAGGCCCAGACGGAGTACCTGGCCGCGTCCTGCCAGTGGCGCTGACGCACCTCGGGGACCGTCTCAAAGACCTCTTTGATGACTGTCTAGGGACGGGACGGTTTCCGAGGTGCTGGAAGGAGGGCAAGCTCTGCCTCATCCGCAAGGAGAGCCGGCCGGCAGACTCTCCCTCGGGTTGGAGACCGATCGTGCTGCTGGATGAGACCGGGAAGATGCTCGAGCGCATCATCGCTTCCCGGATCATCCAGCACCTAGAAGGGACGGGTCCAAATGTGTCCGACCGCCAGTACGGTTTCCGTGCTGGGAGGTCGACCCTGGATGCACTGAGCGCCTTAAGGGCGTTTCACGAATATGCGGCGGGGAGAGGGGAGGGAGTAGTGGCGGTGTCACTTGACATCGCCAATGCGTTTGGTTCCCTCCCATATGCAGTAATCGTTGAGGCGCTCCGCTACCACAGGGTTCCTCTCTATCTGAGGAGAGTCGTGGAGCACTATCTCACGCAAAGAGTGGTGCTCTACGAAGAGCGAGGCGGCCAACGACGGGAAAGGGCGATGGAGTGCGGGGTACCTCAGGGGTCTGTTCTTGGGCCCCTCCTATGGAACATAGGCTTCGACTGGGCCATAAGAGGGGTCCTGCTCCCCCGGATGACTATCATCTGTTACGCTGATGACACGATGGTAGCCGTCCGGGGTTCAGGGCTGGAGGAGACCCTGAGGAGAGCGGCAGTCGCGGCGGACCTTATGGTCACCCGCATAAGGCTACTGGGGCTGAATGTGGCACTCACGAAGACCGAGGCCATCGTCTTCGGGGGAAGGGGCTGGCGGCCACCTGCTGCAGCCACAATACCGGTCGGAGGAGAGGCGGTCCAGGTGAAGGCCCACATCAAGTATCTGGGCATCCACCTGGACCGCAGATGGGACTTCGGGGAGCACTTTCGCCAACTTGCTACCCGGATCGTGGCAGCAGCATCTGCCCTGGGCAGGCTCCTGCCCAATGTGGGAGGGCCTAGTGCGGCTTGCCGCCGCCTATACGCGGGGGTGGCGAGGAGCATGGCCCTGTACGGCGCGCCTATCTGGGCCGATCGGCTGAACGCGGCCAACAGGGCCCTCCTGCGTAGGCCGCAGCGAGTGGTGGCCACCCGTGTAATAAGGGCGTACTGCACGGTGGCGTGGGCGGCGGCGTGTGCACTGGCGGGCTCCACGCCCTGGGAGCTGGACGCCCAAGTGCTCGCAGAGGCGTACAGGGAGCGGGCGAGGCGCAGGGCACTCAATGTGTTCCCCGCCCCCGAGGAGTTAAAAGAGGAGCGTCGCCAGGCGCAAAGGCGGATGAGGGACCGGTGGAAAAACGACCTGGAGGACTCCCCCTATGGAACCCGCACCATAGGGGCACTCCTCCCGTCGTTTGACCACTGGTTGGACCGTAAGCACGGCAAGGTGGGGTTCAGGCTGACGCAGGTAATGACCGGACATGGGTGTTTCGGCCATTACCTGCATCGAATTGGAAGGGAGGCGAGCCCCGCCTGCCACGAGTGCGGTGCGGAGGATGACTCGGCCCAGCACACCCTAGCGGAGTGCAACCACTGGGCCGAGGAGCGCCGCATAATGGCGGAGGAAATTGGAGTGGATGATCTCTCGCTGCGTAGCGTCGTATCGGCCATGCTACGCAGCGAGAGATCCTGGGAGGCGGTGGCCTCCTTCTGCGAAACCGTGATCGGGCAGAAGGAGGCAGCGGAACGGGAGCGCGAAGATAGGGCAGAGGCGCTCCCGATCCGGCGCAGGCGAAGAGGGAGGAGGCGGGCGCAATTCGGCGCTCGCCTGAACCCCTAGTGGAGTTCGTGGGTGAGGGGCCCACGACGGTAGACTCCACACGCCTGGGGGAGGGATCGTAGCGTATTCCGATCCCTCCCTCCTTTGGCGCGGGAGCCCTGGCTCCAGTCAGCCAGCCAGGGCAGCCGGGGGGCGTTCTGGAAGAATGACTCCGACCCCATAACGCCCCCATCAACAACGGCAGTGCGGAGAATCGCCGGTGAGTTTTTAGTGGGTAGGCCCCATCTGCGGGGAGAGTCCCACATAACCCCCCCACCCAACATCTGGCCTCCCTAGGCCCGGGGGGGTATGCGCAAAGCATTTTCTCACCGTTAAAAAAAAAAAAAAAAAAAAAAAAAAAAAAAAAAAAGGTTAGGTTAGGTTAGGTTAGGTTAGGTTAGGTTAGGTTCCACGGACCTGCTCGGTTGTCCGAGTGGGCGGGGAGGTGTACCCCGACGTGGCGCGTCCCCAGGTGGTGGATAGGGGAATGCCCCGGCCGTCGTCGAGCCGGGGTAGGACATGGTCCCGCGAACCAAACACCGGGGGGGGAATAGGGGGGCTTCGGCCCGCGAGGGGCTCTCCGCGCGTCCCTCTGATCAGCAGAGGGCGCCGTGGAAGAGCAAAGGTGGAGGGATAGAGGTGGCTTACCTCGCGAGGGTTCTCCGCGCGTCCGTCTGAATAGCAGACGGCGCAGTAGATGAGCCATGGGACGGGTCCGGTGTGCACTCGCACTGCCATTGGACAGACACGGGGAGCATGCTGCTGCCCATGTCACCGCCGCTCGTAACCCTTTCTTAGGGCCGAGGGCCTTGCCTTAACCGGCCGGGCCGCGAGGAGTAAACCTCTCTAAAAAATCCCTAAACCCCGGCGCTGTGGTGCGTGGCGTCGAGGTTCTCCTGAGGTGTCGATCGGGGAACTGTTTTGCGCTCGGACTTCTGGGGTTTCTCCCCCCGCGGTTACTGAAGGTGGCCGAAAGGACCCCTGACGTGTCATGGGTGTGTGTGATTCTCTGGTCAAGGAGCCTTTTGCTTCCCTGACACTGCCTACCTGCCTGGAAGGATTGTGCATTGGATTTCTGAGAAATCCAAACGCAGATCCATCTCTTGGCGGGTTGGCGGTGTTAGCGGGGTAGGAGGCTCACACATCGGTTATCACACATACCCGCGGCATGTCCGGGGAGCTTTCGGCCTCCAAAAGGCGGCTGCGGGGGGGGAGACACCAGACCTCCGCGCGCAACGCAGTTCCCCGACCGACACCCTGAGGAGTGGCTGAGTAGGTCAACTCAGCCGCTAGCGGCCAACCCTGGGAGACCGCCCGCCCTCCCAGCGGTATTAGGGTTCTCCGGGTGCAGGGGGCACCGCCCGGAGTGACCGTCTTTCCCCCATACTCGTGGGAACAAAAACGGAGCAAAATAAAAACGGGGAAGGGGAGGGTTTAGTATGTAAGGAAAATGAGGTTTGTGGCGAAGAGCGCCGCATCAAAGAGGGCAAGGCAACATATGCGCAGATGCAGCCCACAGTGCTGCTTTATCGTCTGGAAGGGCCAGACAGCGCAGAACTGCCATCTTTACGGGATCCAGGACCTGATCCAGATGAGGGAATGGCGGCCAATCTAGAGCCGCCAACAAGAAAGACGAAAAGGCACCACACGGGTGACGCCGAACTCGAGCCTAAGGCGAAGGTGAACTCGTCGCGGAGAGGGCGACTGACAGGCGCCAAGAGTTTGCTCAGCGATATCGCCGGGGCGAGGGAGAAAATCAGGGCCCGCCTCGATGGCCTAGAGGGGGAAACCGGCACGGCCTCCGGCCACAGTCCCGGTACGAGCGCGTCCAGATCGAAAAATGTGGAAGGCAAGGAGGCAGAGAAGCGGCCTCAATCGAGGGACCTCAGCCCGAACCCCTGGGACGGAGAGGACTGCTATATCGAGACAACGCGGAAAGCAGCCCTCTCGGTCCTGGAGGAGGCTAAGAAGTCGGGTCACATTAGCGGCCAAGTCTGGGGGCGCATGAACAGGGCCTGCCGAGTCATCATTTCGGCTATGGACTGCCTTGAGGGCAGAACAGTAAATGAGGAGATACGCGCTCTCAGGGCAGACAATAAGCTCATGAGGGAGCAGCTTGCGATAGCGCAGGCTGAGACCAGGGCGCTAAAGACGGCCTTCCTCTCAGAGAGCCGCAGAGAAACGCAGTCCGAAGCAATGGCTGAGCAGCTCCCAGCACTCATCAAAAGTGTGGTCTCGGAGATGAGAGAGGAGCTAAGGAGGGACATCTCTGTGAGCATCGGAGAGATGATGAACGTTCGTCTCGAAGATATTAGGCAACGTCTCCCCCCTGAGCCGACCCTTCGCCCTCCACTGGCAGCGCACCGGAAAGCGCCCGAAACTGCTGCCCACCCGGCAGAACCACCGGTGAGCCAGCGGCCAGCGGCGTCAGGGACGACCTTGGAGCCTGCGCCACCTGCGAAGTCTGCTGCTTCCAAGGCGCCTAAAACAAAGCGGAAGAAAAAGGCCTCCAAGGAGTCAACCCCACAGCAGTCTGCCAAGTCTGGTCAACCTGCCCGCCCTGTTCCAGCACCCCGACAACTGCAGCGACCAAATATCGCACCGTTACCACAAGCGTCGCAACCTACGACGCAGGTGCAAGCGGAGCTACAAGGGGAGGGCACATGGAGTCAGGTCGTAGGCAGGAAGGCCAAAAACAAGGCCAAGAAGACGAACTCAGCGGCAGCAACAACATCTCAGCAGGCGCCCAAACCTAAGCCGAAACCACGCAGCCACGGGCTAGTGGTCCCTCCCTCTGCTGCCGTAGTACTGGCCCTCAAGCCGGACTCGGAGGCCTCATACGCCTCCATTCTCACAAAGGCTACAACATCTTTCAGCCTAGCGGAAGTGGGGCTGGAGCACGTGAGGGTCAGAAAGACTGCCAATGGGGCCCGAATCATTGAAGTCCCCAATACAGACAATGGCAGGGCAGCCGATCGTCTGCGCGAAAAGTTGCAGGCCATCGTCGGTGAGGACGCCCGGGTTTATATGCCCGTAAAATTTGGTGGCCTTAGGGTCTCGGGCTTGATGGAATCGGTGACCCGAGAAGCCCTGGCGGCGGCAATCGCAGCAAAGGGTGGCTGCGGAGCAGAGGAAGTAAAGGTTGGCTCACTGCGTACTGCATACGATGGATCGGGGTCAACTTTGGTGAAGTGCCCCGTGGTGGCGGCGAAAAAGGTATGCGAAGGTGGGAGGCTAAACGTGGGCTGGTCCAGTGCACTAGTCCAAGCCCTGGACCGGGCACCGTTCCGGTGCTATAAATGTATGGGGACAGGGCACACCAGGGCAACGTGTCCATCTGAAACGGAGAGGGGACAACTGTGCTATAGGTGCAGTAAGCCGGGGCACAAGGCGTCGTCCTGTACGGACACACCCTTCTGTGCGGTGTGCCATCACGCCAAAAGACCAGCCGGGCACGTTATGGGGGGCCAGGCTTGCAACCCCCCAAGGACAAGAGGAAGGCAAAACCCCGTGGGGACCCTAGGGCGCAGCCAAGGACATGCCAACCAGGCTGAAGAGGGACAAACAATGGACCAATAATGTCGCTACGCCAACACGAGATCTTGCAAACAAATGCAAACCACTCCATCCGCGCCCAAGACCTCGTAATGCAGGTCATGGCGGAGTGGGGTGTAAGCGTAGCGGTGGTTGCCGAGCCGTATTGTGTCCAACCTCGGCCCAACTGGGCGGGCGCATCCGATGGGAGCGTGGCCATAATTGCTCCGGCTATCGGCGACTTCCCTCCCCTGGTAGAATTGGACAAAGGGCCTGGTTACGTAGCGGCCAACTGGCTGAATATTGTAATAGTGGGGACATACTTCTCTCCTAACCGGCCGCTTAGAGCCTTCGAGGGGCACCTGGATAACCTAGCAAGGATACTAAGAAGGGTTGCACCAAAGCCGGTGCTTCTGATGGGGGACCTCAATGCCAAGAGCGCGGCTTGGGGCTCCTCCGTTACTGACGTGAGGGGCGCAACACTCAGGGACTGGGCGGTGGTGATGGGGCTGAGCGTCGTCAACCGTGGAAGCGCCAACACCTGTGTGCGATGGCAGGGGGGGTCCATCGTTGACGTCACACTGGCGACCCCTGTTGTCGCCGACAGAATCGGTGACTGGCGCGTCATGGAGGAAGTGGAGACCCTCTCCGATCACGTCTACATCCGCATGAGGGTCTCTCCGACGCTGGCGGCCCCACTGCCTGTTAGGAGCCGGGCGGAGAAGAGCTTCCCAAGGTGGTCGCTAGCCAGTCTCGATAGCGAAGTGGCGGAGGAGGCGGCTATAATAGAGACCTGGTGTGCGGCCTTGCCGGATCATCTGGGCACTGAGGAAAGGGCAGTTTATTTCCGAGCGTCGCTTACACGAATATGCGATGCCGCAATGAAGAGATGGAAGAAACTGCCCGGCAAGCGTCAGGTCTATTGGTGGACGGAAGAGATAGCCGCCCTCCGTGTAGCTGCGAATGCTGCCAGGCGGGCATACACCCGATGCAGGCGCCGGCGACACACCAGAGAGGAGGAAGATGAGCTGCTGGACGCACTAACCGCAGCAAAGGGAGCCCTCAACGCAGCCATCGCCCAACAGAAGGACGAGGCTCGCGAGGAGTTTATCTGCACACTGGATAGGGATCCGTGGGGGCGACCGTACAAAATTGTGAAGAACAAGCTGAAGCATGCTCCCCCCATGGATTCCTTGGAACCAGAGCTTCTCGCGAGGATAGTGGAGGGTCTTTTCCCGGCGGCACCGCCCTTTGCGCCCCCTGTGATGACAGTGCCGACAGAGGATCCTGAGGAAGCGGCTGAAATCCCGGACGTGACTGATGTGGAGATCCTTGGGGCAGTCGCACGCCTCAAAGCCTGCAGGAAGGCCCCGGGCCCTGATGGGGTGCCAGGGAAAGTCATACCCATGGCAATGAAACACCTGGGGCTCAGACTGCGGGGCATCTTTGACGACTGCCTCAAAGAGGGAACATTTCCAAAATGCTGGAAAGAGGGGAGGTTGTGCCTGCTGCGGAAGGAGAGTCGTCCAGCTGACTCCCCTTCAGGATACCGCCCCATCGTCCTCCTAGACGAAACAGGCAAAATGTTCGAGCGGGTGATTGCTGGGCGCATCACGAAACATCTGGAGGACGATGGCCCGAATCTGAGCGAGATGCAGTTCGGGTTCCGCGCGGGGCGGTCAACGATCGATGCAGTGGGCGCACTGAAAAGGTTCAGTGACCTAGCCACGGAGAATGGTGAGGGGACCGTGGCAGTGTCACTGGATATTGCCAACGCTTTTGGATCCCTCCCCTACGAGGTAATTAAGGAGGCCCTTCGCTACCACCGGGTGCCTTCCTACCTGAAGGCAATCGTGGGGCACTACCTTTCAGAAAGGGTAGTGCTCTACGAAGGAGCGAATGGTCGCCTTGAGCGGAAGATGGAGTGCGGTGTTCCACAGGGGTCGGTACTAGGGCCCCTGCTCTGGAACATCGGCTTCGATTGGGCGATCCGAGGTGTACAGCTCCCCCGCACGGTAACCATTTGTTATGCTGACGATACAATGGTGGCCGTGAGGGGGAGACAATATGAGGAAACCCTAAGAAGGGCGGCGGTCGCCACAGAAATGACGGTCGGGAGGATCGGTCTCCTAGGCCTCAAAGTTGCGCTCGCAAAAACAGATGCGGTGGTCTTTGGAGGGAGGGGCTGGCGGCTGCGGGCCGATGAGACCATCCCCGTGGGAGGTGAGACGGTCCAAGTCAAGGCCCATATTAAATACCTGGGCCTGATTCTGGACCGGAGATGGGATTTCAAAGAGCATTTCTCACAAATGACTCCACGACTCGTCGGCACCGCGGCCGCGCTGGGCCGCCTCCTACCAAATGTAGGTGGCCCAAAAGCCCCATGCCGGCGCCTCTTCGCCAATGTGGTGAGGAGTATGGCACTGTACGGTGCGCCGATATGGGCAGGAAGGCTGACCGAGAGGACGAAGGCCCTCCTCCGGAGACCGCAGAGGGTGATAGCCCAAAGGATGGCCAGATGCTTCCGGACGGTGAGCTTTGCGGCGGCCTGCGCTCTTGCCGGTACCCTGCCGTGGGAGCTGGATGCTAGGCTGATGGCAGAGCGCTATGAGCAGCGGGTGGAGGCCATGATCGACGTACATCTGGCCCCAGAAGAGGTAGCCGCGAGGCGCCGTATGGCGGTCCGGCGGGAGCGAGACCGCTGGAAAGAGATCTTGGAGGAGTCCCCGTATGGCACCCGAACCACAGGGGCACTCCTCCCATCCTTGGAGGCCTGGCTGGACCGCAAGACGGGCAGCCTAACATATAGGTTGGTGCAGGTGATGACCGGGCATGGCTGCTTCGGACATTACCTGCACCAAATAGGACGGGAGCCAACACCAGCCTGTCACCATTGTGGTGACGAGGACGACACGGCCCAGCATACACTGGCAGACTGCATCAGCTGGGCCGGTGAGCGCCAAGAACTCACAGCGGTCTTAGGGACGGACGATCTCTCGCTGCACAGGGTGATTTCCGGCATGTTATCCAGCGAGAGACTGTGGGAGGCCGGGACTAGATTCTGCGAAGCCGTCCTGTCGCAGAAAGAGGCAGCGGAGCGGGAGCGCGAAGAAAGGGCTGATGCGCACCCGCTCCGGCGCAGACGAGTGGGGAGAAGGCGGTTACGATGCGCTAACCGCGAACTCCCCGAGTAGGGCCGTGGACTGGGGATCCACAATAGGGCCCAACAAGTCTAAGGGAAGGGTTGAGGCGTTGCCAATCCTTCCCTCCTTTGGCGCGAGGATGCGCCCGGTGTAAATCCGGGACAGTCTGTGGACGTCACGGTAGTAATACTTGTAATCCCCGTGGCGTCCCACCAACACCAACACAGACAGAGAGGGTAACGCCGCTGGGTTTTTAGTGGGTATGCTCCCCCCCCCTCCTGGCTAGCAGGAGCAGGGTGGGAGTGAGCCCCACATAACCCCCCACCATGGGCCTTCTCCAACCCCGGGGGGTATGTGCCCCCTCGGACTCCGAGGGGGGTAAACGCATTTTCCCAGCGAGAAAAAAAAAAAAAAAAAAAAAAAAAAAGGTTAGGTTAGGTTATCCCTCGCATGGTCACCGTCTGCTACGCAGATGACACTCTAGTGGCCGTGCGAGGGCAACAGCTCGAAGAGACCCTGAGGAGGGCCGCTGTCGCGACCGACCTAACAGTCGGCCGCATCCAACTTCTCGGGCTGAAGGTGGCGCTCAGCAAGACCGAGGCCATAGTGCTTGGGGGCCGGGGCTGGCGTTTGCGCCCCGATACCACGATCCCGGTGGGAGGAGAGTCGATCCAGGTCAAGCCCCACCTTAAATATCTGGGACTTGTCCTGGATCGAAAGTGGAGCTTCGAGGAGCACTTTACGAGGCTGGCTCCCCGACTCGTGGGTGCGGCAGCGGCCCTGGGCCGACTGCTGCCTAACATCGGAGGCCCAAAAGCCCCATGCCGGCGCCTGTTCGCAGGCGTGATCAAGAGCATGGCGCTCTACGGGGCCCCAATCTGGGCCGACAGACTGTCGCGAAAGAACAGGGCCCTCCTGCGGCGCCCACAGAAGACCATCGCCCTAAGGGCAATAAGGGGCTATTCAACCGTGTCCCATGCGGCAGCGTGCCTCCTCGCCGGTACCCCACCCTGGGAGCTAGACGCCCGGGTGCTGGCGGAGAGGTACAAGATGAAAGTGGAGGAAAGGGCACGGGGAGTTCACCCAGCCCCCGAAGAGGTGGAGCGCGCGCGTCGAATGGCGGAAGAGCGCATGAGGGACCGGTGGAAGAACGACCTGGAGGACTCCCCCTATGGAAACCGCACCATAGGGGCACTCCTCCCGTCGTTCGACCCCTGGTTAAAGAGGGAAAAAGGGGCCCTTACATATCGGCTCACGCAGGTACTGACCGGGCACGGGTGCTTCGGTCACTACCTGCACAAGATAGGAAGGGAGCCAGGGCCCCAATGTCACGAGTGCGGGGAGCCCGACGACGTGGCCCAGCACACGGTCGCGGTGTGCCCACAATGGGCAGAAGAACGCCGCACATTGGTGGCGGCGCTCAACACGGGCGACCTCTCGCTGAACAGCATCGTGTCCGCCATGCTGAGCAGCGAGAGGAAATGGGAGGCAGTGGCCTCCTTCTGCGAGAGCGTTATTTCGCAAAAGGAGGCCAAGGAGCGGGAGCGCGAAGACAGTGCTGTTGCGCACCCGCTCCGGCGCAGGCGGAGGGGGAGACGGCGTCTGCAGTACATGCAGGCCGCTGTAGTCTAATACCCCCCTCAGTAGGGCCAGTGGGCTGGGGACCCACATTGCACGGCCCTACACGCCTGGGGGGAGGGTCATGGCGTTTCTGACCCTCCCCTCCTTTGGCGCGGGGCTCCGGCGCAAAACGAGCCGGGGCGGCCGGGGGGTGTTCTGGATAGACGTGCTCGCGATCCCTAAACACCCCCAAAACGGCAACGAGGAAGACGCCGCAGTGGTTTTAGTGGGTAGGCTCCTCACTCGGAGGAGAGAGCCCCACATAACCCCCCACCCAACATCTGGCTTCCCCAAGCCCGGGGGGTACGCGGAATAGCGTTTCCACTGCGTTAAAAAAAAAAAAAAAAAAAAAAAAAAGGTTAGGTTAGGTTCCACGGACCTGCTCGGTTGTCCGAGTGGGCGGGGAGGTGTACCCCGACGTGGCGCGTCCCCAGGTGGTGGATAGGGGAATGCCCCGGCCGTCGTCGAGCCGGGGTAGGACTTGGTCCCGCGAACCAAACACCGGGGGGGGAATAGGGGGGCTTCGGCCCGCGAGGGGCTCTCCGCGCGTCCCTCTGATCAGCAGAGGGCGCCGTGGAAGAGCAAAGGTGGAGGCATAGAGGTGGCTTACCTCGCGAGGGTTCTCCGCGCGTCCGTCTGAATAGCAGACGGCGCAGTGGATGAGCCATGGGACGGGTCCGGTGTGCACTCGCACTGCCATCGGACAGACACGGGGAGCATGCTGCTGCCCATGTCACCGCCGCTCGTAACCCTCTCTTAGGGCCGAGGGCCTTGCCTTAACCGGCCGGGCCGCGAGGAGTAAACCTCTCTAAAAAATCCCTAAACCCCGGCGCTGTGGTGCGTGGCGTCGAGGTTCTCCTGAGGTGTCGATCGGGGCACTGTTTTGCGCTCGGACCTCTGGGGTTTCTCCCCCCGCGGGCACCGGAGGTGGCCGAAAGGACCCCTGGCGTGTCATGGGTGTGTGTGATTCTCTGGTCAAGGAGCCTTTTGCTTCCCTGACACTGCCTACCTGCCTGGAAGGATTGTGCATTGGATTTCTGAGAAATCCAAACGCAGATCCATCTCTTGGCGGGTTGGCGGTGTTAGCGGGGTAAGAGGCTCACACATCGGTTATCACACATACCCGCGGCATGTCCGGGGAGCTTTCGGCCTCCAAATGGCGGCTGCGGGGGGGGAGACACTAGACCTCCGCGCGCAACGCAGTTCCCCGACCGACACCCTGAGGAGTGGCTGAGTAGGTTAACTCAGCCGCTAGCGGCCAACCCTGGGAGACCGCCCGCCCTCCCAGCGGTATTAGGGTTCTCCGGGCGCAGGGGGCACCGTCCGGAGTGACCGTCTTTCCCCCATACTCGTGGGAATAAAAACGGAGCAAAACAAAAACGGGGAAGGGGAGGGTTTAGTATGTAAGGAAAATGAGGTTTGTGGCGAAGAGCGCCGCATCAAAGAGGGCAAGGCAACATATGCGCAGATGCAGCCCACAGTGCTGCTTCATCGTTTGGAAGGGCCAGACAGCGCAGAACTGCCATCTTTACGGGACCCGGGACTTGATCCAGATGAGGGAACGGCGGCTAATCTAGAGCCGCCAACAACAAGAAAGACGAAAAGGCACCATACGGGTGACGCCGAACTCGAGCCTAAGGCGAAGGTGAACTCGTCGCGGAGAGGGCGACTGACAGGCGCCAAGAGTCTGCTCATCGACATCGCCGGGGCGAGGGGAAAAATCAGGGCCCGCCTCGATGGCCTAGAGGGAGAACCCGGCACGGCCTCCGGCTACAGTCCCGGTACGAGTGCGTCCAAATCGAAGAATGTGGGAGACAAGGAGGCAGAGAAGCGGCCTCAATCGAGGGACCTCAGCCCGAACCCCTGGGACGGAGAGGACTGCTATATCGAGACAACGCGGAAAGCAGCCCTCTCGGTCCTGGAGGAGGCTAAGAAGTCGGGTCACATTAGCGGCCAAGTCTGGGGGCGCATGAACAGGGCCTGCCGAGTGATAATTTCGGCTATGGACTGCCTTGAGGGCAGAACAGTGGATGAGGAGATACGCGCTCTCAGGGCAGATAATAAGCTTATGAGGGAACAGCTCGCCATAGCGCAGGCTGAGACCAGGGCGCTAAAGACGGCCTTCCTCTCAGAGAGCCGCAGAGAATCGCAGTCCGAAACAATGGCTGAGCAGCTCCCAGCACTCATCAAAAGTGTGGTCTCGGAGATGAGAGAGGAGCTGAGGAGGGACATCTCTGTGAGCATCGGAGAGATGATGAACGTTCGCCTCGAAGATATTAGGCAACGTCTCCCCCCTGAGCCGACCCTTCGCCCTCCACTGGCAGCGCACCGGAAAGCGCCCGAAACTGCTGCCCACCCGGCAGAACCACCGGTGATCCAGCGGCCAGCGGCGTCAGGGACGACCTTGGAGCCTGCGCCACCTGCGAAGTCTGCTGCTTCCAAGGCGCGTAAAACCAAGCGGAAGAAAAAGGCCTCCAAGGAGTCAGCCACACAGCCGTCTGCCAAGTCTGGTCAACCTGCCCGCCCTGTTCCAGCACCCCGACAACTGCAGCGACCAAACATCGCACCACCTGCCCCCAGCCCGACCAACGACCCAACGTGGACCGTGGTGGGGGGCAGAAAGAAGAAAAAAAAGGCCCCGCCCCGGACCGGGGCTACTCGGCCCAACAAGTCGGTGAACGCGGCACCCAAAAAGCTTCCGGTTCCTACCAACGCAGCCATCGTGGTGGCCCTTAAGCCGGGCACGGAGGCAACGTACGCCTCTGTGATGTCCAAAATCACCACGACTCTGAAGCTCCAGGAAGTAGGACTGGAGCATGTGAAGATGAGGAAGGCAGCTGACGGAGCACGCGTCATAGAGGTCCCCGGTGCGGACAGCGGCCGAACGGCCGACAACCTCCGCACTAAAATTGACGCCATTATCGGCGACGTGGCGAAGGTATATCGGCCAGTCACCATGGCGAGGCTGGTCGTCTCGGGCCTCGACGAGGCAGCAACACCAGAGGCGGTGGCAGCGGCAGTGGCCGCTAAAACGGGATGCCTACAGGAGCAGGTCAAAGCGGGCAATATCCGCATGGAGAGGAGCGGCGCTGGGGCTACCCTAGTCACGTGCCCGGTTGTGGCGGCCAACGCCCTGATTGTGACAGGCCGTCTGACCGTGGGATGGTCGGCTGCCTCAGTTAAGGCACTGCGTAAAGCACCATTAAGGTGCTTTAAATGCTTTGGGACCGGGCACACGAGGGCGACATGCCCCTCTCCGATTGATAGGGGTGAGCTCTGCCTTCGGTGCAGCAAGCCAGGCCACCGTATGAGCGGCTGCAGAGCCGACCCCTTCTGTGCCGTGTGTCATCAGGCCAAGCGCCCTGCAGGACACATCATGACTGGGTTGTCTTGCTCACCCCCAGCCACCAGAGGTGTTGAGGTCCCCGCAAGGGCCCAGACGACTGCCACAGCGGCCCAGGCGACCCCAGCAGCGGCCGAAAACATCCAGGAGGGACAGCCAATGGACAGCTAATGCCAGCACAACCAGATCAGGACTTGGAGGTTGTGCAATGTAATCTCAACCACTCCACCCGTGCTCAGGACTTGCTCATGCAGGCAATGGCGGAGTGGGAGATTAGCATCGCAGTGGTAGCGGAGCCATATGCTGTCCTACCCCGGCCCAACTGGGTAGGAGCTGCAGACGGCAGCGTGGCACTAGTCACACGGGCGACGGGAGGGACTCCCCTTGTAGGAACCGAGAAGGGGCCGGGCTACGCAGCGGCCAAATGGGGGAACATCATTGTAGTTGGGGTTTACTTCTCCCCCAACAAGCCGCTAGTAGCCTTTGAGCGGTTCCTGCAGGGGCTGGAAGGGGTGCTGCGGCGTGCCGCTCCGGCGCAACTGATGGTCCTAGGCGACTTTAACGCCAAGAGCACGGCATGGGGCTGCCCAAGCACGGACCCCCGAGGGGCGACCCTTAGGGACTGGGCGGTCAGGCTGGACCTGACTATCCTAAACCGGGGCAACGCCAACACATGCGTACGCCGGCAGGGGGGATCCATCGTGGATGTCTCCTTCGCAACCCCCACGGCGGCGGCGCGAGTATCGTGTTGGCGCGTCCTGGAGGACGTCGAGACCCTCTCCGATCACTTATACATCCGGATGAGGGTCTCACCGACAGGCGGGTCCAATGTGACCGGCGCGGGCAGAACGGGCGGCAATTTCCCCAGGTGGTCGCTTGCTGGCCTCGACAGGGAGATGGTCGATGAGGCGGCCATGGTGGAGGCCTGGTGTGCACCTCCGCCGATGGCCCTGGGAGTGGAGGAACGGGCAGTTCGCTTTCGCGCATCACTCACAAGAGTGTGTGATGCGGCAATGCCCCGCGCGAAGCGACTGCCCGCAAAGAAAGAGGTCTACTGGTGGTCTGCGGAGATCTCGGCCCTCCGGGCTACCAACAATGCGGCCCGCCGAGCATATGGCCACTGCAGGCGCAGGCGGCACACTGCAGAGGAGGAGGAGGCTCTCCATGCAGCCCTCCATGAGGCGAAGGAGGCCCTCAAGGCGGCCATAGCGCGGCGCAAGGACGAGGCGCGGGAGGAGTTCCTGGTCACGCTGGATAGGGATCCTTGGGGGCGGCCATACAAGCTTGTACGGGACAAGCTGAAACACGCCCCTCCCATGGACTCTCTTGAGCCGGAACTCCTCGGGAGAATAATTGAGGGCCTCTTCCCGCAAGCGCCGCCGGACTTTACTGCCCCTGCCATGGCTGCCCCAGAGGAAGAGCCAGAGGGCCCCTTCAACCCTCCGCCAATAAGAGACGCGGAGCTGGTCGTCGCAATCGACCGCCTGCGTGGTTGCCGCAAGGCCCCAGGCCCAGACGGGGTACCCGGAAGGATCCTCCCGGCGGCGTTGAAGCACCTTGGGGTACGCCTCCGAGACCTCTTCGACGACTGTTTGAAGGAGGGGATCTTTCCGGGCTGTTGGAAAGAGGGCAGGCTGTGCCTCCTAAGAAAGGAGTCACGCCCCGCGGATTCTCCTTCAGGGTACCGTCCCATCGTCCTGCTGGATGAGGTCGGGAAAATCTTTGAAAGGATCCTGGCCTCCCGCATTATCCGGCACTTAGAGGACACGGGCCCGGACATCAGCGACCGGCAGTTCGGGTTCCGGGTGGGACGGTCTACCATGGACGCCATTAGTTCCTTGGGGGAGTTCAGGGAGTACGCGGCCAGTAGAAGAGAGGGCGTCGTGGCGGTGTCCCTGGACATCGCCAACGCCTTTGGCAGCCTGCCCTACGAGGTCATCAAGGAGGCACTCCGTTACCATGGAGTGCCCCCGTACATCAGGCGGGTGGTGGGGCACTACCTGTCGGGCAGGGTAGTGCTCTATCAAATGGGGGGAACACGGCGAGCGCGGGAAATGATGTGCGGCGTTCCACAGGGGTCTGTGCTTGGGCCACTCCTGTGGAACGTCGGATACGACTGGGCTATTCGCGGAGCCCAAATCCCTCGCATGGTCACCGTCTGCTACGCAGATGACACTCTAGTGGCCGTGCGAGGGCAACAGCTCGAAGAGACCCTGAGGAGGGCCGCTGTCGCGACCGACCTAACAGTCGGCCGCATTCAACTTCTCGGGCTGAAGGTGGCGCTTAACAAGACCGAGGCCATAGTGTTTGGGGGTCGAGGCTGGCGTTTGCGCCCCGATACCGCGATCCCGGTGGGAGGAGAGTCGATCCAGGTCAAGCCCCACCTTAAATATCTGGGACTTGTCCTGGATCGAAAGTGGAGCTTCGAGGAGCACTTCACGAGGCTGGCTCCCCGACTTGTGGGTGCGGCAGCGGCCCTGGGCCGACTGCTGCCTAATATCGGAGGCCCAAAAGCCCCATGCCGGCGCCTGTTCGCAGGCGTGATCAAGAGCATGGCGCTCTACGGGGCCCCAATCTGGGCCGACAGACTGTCGCGAAAGAACAGGGCCCTCCTGCGGCGCCCACAGAAGACCATCGCCCTAAGGGCAATAAGGGGCTACTCAACCGTGTCCCATGCGGCAGCGTGCCTCCTCGCCGGTACCCCACCCTGGGAGCTAGACGCCCGGGTGCTGGCGGAGAGGTACAAGATGAAAGTGGAGGAAAGGGCACGGGGAGTTCACCCAGCCCCCGAAGAGGTGGAGCGCGCGCGTCGAATGGCGGAAGAGCGCATGAGGGACCGGTGGAAGAACGACCTGGAGGACTCCCCCTATGGAAACCGCACCAAAGGGGCACTCCTCCCGTCGTTCGACCCCTGGTTAAAGAGGGAAAAAGGGGCCCTTACATATCGGCTCACGCAGGTACTGACCGGGCACGGGTGCTTCGGTCACTACCTGCACAAGATAGGAAGGGAGCCAGGGCCCCAATGTCACGAGTGCGGGGAGCCCGACGACGTGGCCCAGCACACGGTCGCGGTGTGCCCACAATGGGCAGAAGAACGCCGCACATTGGTGGCGGCGCTCAACACGGGCGACCTCTCGCTGAACAGCATCGTGTCCGCCATGCTGAGCAGCGAGAGGAAATGGGAGGCAGTGGCCTCCTTCTGCGAGAGCGTTATTTCGCAAAAAGAGGCCAAGGAGCGGGAGCGCGAAGACAGTGCTGTTGCGCACCCGCTCCGGCGCAGGCGGAGGGGGAGACGGCGTCTGCAGTACATGCAGGCCGCTGTAGTCTAATACCCCCCTCAGTAGGGCCAGTGGGCTGGGGACCCACATTGCACGGCCCTACACGCCTGGGGGGAGGGTCATGGCGTTTCTGACCCTCCCCTCCTTTGGCGCGGGGCTCCGGCGCAAAACGAGCCGGGGCGGCCGGGGGGTGTTCTGGATAGACGTGCTCGCGATCCCTAAACACCCCCAAAAACGGCAACGAGGAAGACGCCGCAGTGGTTTTAGTGGGTAGGCTCCTCACTCGGAGGAGAGAGCCCCACATAACCCCCCACCCAACATCTGGCTTCCCCAAGCCCGGGGGGTACGCGGAATAGCGTTTCCACTGCGTTAAAAAAAAAAAAAAAAAAAAAAAAAAAAAAGGTTAGGTTAGGTTAGGTTTTTTTTTTTTTTTTTTTTTTTTTTTTTTTTTTTTAGTTTGTATGTCATGCTGTAATTTCTCCCACACAGGTGGGAGTCATTGTTCAGCGGACACGGCTTTGTCTTTTTTTTTTTTTTTTTGTTTGTTTTGCCATGTTTTGTATAAAGGGGGGGAAGTTTATTTATTATAGCTAGGTGCTTATTCTATTACATTTCCAGTTTTATGGTCTATGTGTACATTGTCTTATATATGCTTATTTCTAGACTTATACCTATTACACATGTTTTAATATACAGTATTATTTATACACAGGTTTTGGGCACAATTTGTGTATACTCAAATTATACATAGTTGTGTTCCTATTTCTACTTATTTATTTTTAGTTGCTACTTTTACAGCTATACATTTGCAATATTCTAAGAATTTTCCTCTTACATTTTTATCTGCAATTATACTACTTATACTTTCCCTGTTTATTTTAATACCCAACTCAATTTCCACATCCAATCTTTCTTTTCCGTACACAGGACACTCAGTTACTATATGGAGGACTGTTTCTTCTTTGTCTGGATCACAGATACAAGCTGGGCTTTCCTTGCATTTAAATCTGTGCAAGTATCCGGAGAATCCGCCATGTCCCGTCAGCACCTGCACCGCGACGTGGTCCAGTGTTACCTTTCGGATTATGTTATATGCCTGTATGGCGTCCGGAAGGAAGGCTTTCGTGGTGGAGGCGGTTTCTCCGAGTCTGTAGCGCTGGTTCCATTCGTCAAGCGACTCCATCCGAATCCGTCGCTTGGCGAAGGAAACCGGACACTTGTCGTAGTCTGGCCTAGTTTTAATTTTGAGCGCGGCATCTTTTGCGAGCACATCTGCCCTTTCATTTCCCTCCAGCCCCGCATGGGCTTTGATCCAAAATAGCCTAGTTATTTTGCCCTGTTGACCTAGCTTAGTTAGGTTAGATCTTATTTGTACTGCTAGGGGATGGAGGGAAACGTTATTTACTACTGTCTCGAGGGCAGATCGCGAGTCACAGTATATACTGCAGCTGTGCTGTGCATTGAGGAGGGCTTGTTTCGTTGCCTCCAATAGGGCGAGCAATTCCGCCTGGTAAACCGTGCAGAAATGATCTAGCTTTAGTTTCTTGGTTTTAATCTCCGCGTCGTTTAGCCATATCGAGACTGCTGCACCGACCTTTCCTTCTATTTTACTGCCGTCTGTGTATACTTTGAGGCCTTCATAGTTATGCTCTTCCATTTGTGCACGGTCTGCCAGGCATATGAATTTTAGCCCTATTTGGTCCGCCGGGTGAGGCGTATCCACAAAAGGTACTGGCGTCTCTGTTTCTCGGTCTCCTGTCACTCGCTGGCAGTATCCTTTCTTTACACAGTAAAGCGAGGCTGCTTCACGGATTCTTATATCCAGTGGAAGCAGTCCAGCGAGTACCAGGGCCGAGCTCAGAGAGACAGTTCTGTACGCCTTAATGATTTTTTGTACAAACCCCCGTTGCACAGCATCCAGCTGTTTTTTGACGCCCAGTTTGTGGGTAGCTGGCGCCCACGCGCTTGCCGCGTACATAATTATCGGCTCTACGACTGCCGTATAGATGGTCCGCACGATCTCAGACCCCAAGCCCCAGTGGATTTTGGCTGCTCTCGCTAGTTGCTTGTATAAGCCCAGTGCCTTGCGGCACACGTTTGACACGTGGCTGTTGAACGTGAGTTTGTCATCCACTGTGAGCCCTAGGATCTTGATCTCCCGAGACAGTCCAATGTCGACCCCGCCCATGCTGAGAAGTGGGGAGTCGTACTTGAGTTTGTTAGTTATCACCATCGCTTGAGTTTTATGTGGTGCGAAATTCAATTTATTTCGGACTCCCCACTCTCGAACATGCGCGAGGGCGGCATTCGCCCGTCTCTGGATGTCAAGCGTCGTGTTCCCCGAGAAGATTAACACCACATCATCGGCAAACGCTTGACAGTAATGTCCCATACTCTCTAGGTCCTTCAGTAGAGGGTCCAGAAGCAGGTTCCAAAATGTCGGTCCTCCAATTGATCCTTGCACGCATCCTTTTGAGGTTTCCTTTTCGCATTCCGCTCCGGCGTACCTTACCTTGACTTTCCTATTTTCTAGGTAGTCATCCACCAGGCGTCTAAGGTTCGCTGGGCATCTTGTCTCCGCCAGCCGGCATCTTATGGCGGGCCACCATGCGTTGTCGAAGGCTCCCTCTATGTCGAGTGAGACTAGTGTGATTATCTTTTTGTCTGCAAGCTTTGCTTTTATATGTTGTATCATGACATAGAGGGAGTCTTCGGTATTGCGTTGTGGCGTGAAGCCAAACTGTTTCTGGCTCATGTCGGGCAAGATATGATGCCTGATTCTCCTCACCATCATTTTTTCGAGGATTTTCCCAAATACAGGCAATAGACCAATCGGCCTGTATGATTTCGGGTGCGAGTAATCCTCCTTGCCTGGTTTCCTCAGCACGGCAATTATCGCCTCCTTCCAGCAGTCGGGAAAGTGACTGAGGGCAAGGCACCTATTCGCCAGTGCTAGGAAGGTTTCTGGGTCGTGGTCGGTGACTCTTTTGCAGATATCTGCTGTGAAGCCATCAAGTCCTGGGGCCTTTTTCGGGTTGAAACTTGACACCGCCCACTGCAGTTCCTCCATGGTAAATGGGGGATCACATGATTCATCATGTGTTTCCACATTCACCGTGTTTGCTCTGCATCGTTCTTGCGTGTGGTCTGCGTTGTCACTAAGAGTTTTGTCTGCCGGGTAAAAGGTGTCCGCCAGTAGCCTTGCCGACTCTTCGTTGTTTAGGGCTTTTCCATTTTGTACCAGTGCCACGTCTTCCTCTCTTTTAGTGGTTCGGCCTATAACTCGGTAGATACCATCCCACATGCTCTCTCTGTCCTGCTTCCCACAGAAACTCTTCCAGCTAGAAGTTTGGGCGTTCTTTACTTCCAGTTCATAGGTTGCCTTTGCCTGAAGGTATTGCTCCACAACCCACGCTCGACGGATCGGAGCCGCGCATCGGATTCGATGCTTTTTGGTCATGACTTCCCTTTTCAGTTTTTCAAGGGTCTCGGTCCACCAAGGCAACGCCGTTTGTTTTTTGTTGCCGGTCTTTGGAATCGACTCATTACATGCTGTTTTAACTGTCCTTGTAAATTTTTCCACTATTGTACCTAATAATTCTTTACTTTCTACTTTTTCTATTTCTATTTTGTTTATATTTTCATCCGTCCAAGACTGTGTCAGTTTCTCATGAAACCGACTCCAGTTTGCTTTCTTCGTGTTATATAGTCGTGTTGTTCGTTTGATGTCGATTCCAACTGACTTTTGCAGATTAAGGTCGAACGCGATTGCTTTGTGGTCCGAGCTCGTCATGTCACCTATGACCCTCCAGTTATCAATATTTCCGAGCAGGTTCTCTGTGCAGGTGGTCACATCGACACAACTTGTGTAGCGCTTACCTCCTCTAATCGTGTCGAACGTGGGCTCAGTCCCTCGGTTGAGTATGTGCATGTCCAGGTCACCAATCATGCCAGCGAAAGCCTCACCCCTGTGATCCACTCTCTCACTTCCCCACCAGGTGTTCCACGCGTTTATATCGCCACCCAGCAGCAAGGCCTCTGTTCCTATCTCCTTTCTTATCTTCTCTATGTGTTTCATGTATGGCTCAATATCGGTGTCTCCTTCCAGGTATACCGAAACCACTCCAATTTCCCTTGCTCCCATTTTCAGCTTAATGACGGTGATGTTTTGCGTCGTGAGGGTTGGGCATTGGGTTATTTCCAGTTGGGTGTCGAACAGTACTATCGCTGATTTGTTGACTTTGTCAGCTGCTTTGTCACATTGTATCACCCTGATGCCCGGGTAGGTCTTCAGTCTCCCTGTGTTTCCGATGTACGGTTCCTGGACCATGGCAAGTGCGAGTTTTCTTTTGGCCGCTTCGATCATTAACTCGGCTGTTGCTAATTCGCTCCTTTGCAGATTCACCTGTGCCACTACATATCTCTTTCCTTTGGAATTTCTACTGGGTGTGATATTTTCGCCCTGGGTGCCCTTAGCAGTATGCTACTGTGGATCTGGCTAAGGCTTCCCACTTCCTTCTGACGGGGCACTCGGTGCTGAAGGCGTTATGGTCTACTTGGTCCATTTTGGCTTTCATGCAATTCCGACAACTAGGCGGCGTCATGGCAGTCCAATCCTCACACTCGCTCTTTAGGTGTGGCCCTCCGCAGTGACTGCACACATCTACTGCCTCTTGGCAGTATCGTTTCCCGTGCCCGTATCCTAAGCACCGCGAGCACTGCAGAAGGGGGGATTGGTCTGCGACCCTAATTCTCTGAAGGTCGATGTACACCATTCCTGCTTCGGTTAGCCGGTTCCATATAGGTGGTGAGACCTTCATCACCACATGTCCAGTAAGCGGGTTTCTGGCCTTCTTCCAGAATTTAACCTCTATTCGATCGTCCTCCGTCCTCACGTCTTGCAGCAGGTGTTTGTTTTGAGACCTTAGGGCCCCTAATATATCCTCATCTGTGTTACTTTTGAGGACACCGTGCAGAACGATGAGTGGGTCCTTGTTTTGTACTTCCTCCACTTGTAACTTTCCCCCTGCTTTAATTATTCTATCTTTTACCTTCCCAACTTCTTCTTGTGTCCTGCATCCAACTATTACTTTTCTATCCCTTGCTTTTCTGATTTTATCTATTTTTACTCCTTCTTCTTTCGCATTCACAACTTTTCTGATGTGATCAAACACTTGCTCTCCTGTGTCGTTATCGTCTTTTGACGTTATTATTACGGAGTGCATGACAGTGGCCTCTCGCGGTAGCCGTTTAGGTGGACCTGCTGTCACACTCGCGTAGGATGCTCTTTCCAGCTTTTCTGTTTGCTTTCCCATTTCTTCCTTTATTTCTGCCAGCGTCTTTTCGTTTTCTCGGAGGAGTCGGGTATTTTCTTTGATTTGGGCCATCATCTGCTGGTTTTCTTCCTCGTGTCCGCTTTGTTTTACTGCCTGTGTTTCAGTTGCAGTGCTTGGGCTACCTACTTTCTGGATTCCTTGGTGACCTTTCTTTCTTTCTCTGGCCAGGTCGGCTTCTGCCTCCTTGACCAGTTCGTATAGTCGTTCAATCGCTTGTGTCACCTCTTGTTTGATAATTGTTTTGAGGTTTCCTGACTCGGCTAGTCGCTGTTTTGCCTTGTTATTATTGGCCCTGGCCTCTGCGATTCTACTTGCATAGGTCTTCTTCGGTGGAGTCACCAAGGTTTCCGTCGACACACCTACCTTGTCCACTTTACTTGTTAGCCGCTGGGGCGGCGACCCTGTGGTCTCGGTCTGGACTTTGCGAACCGGTGCTCTACCCTCCTGGGGGAGCAGGGGTTTTGGTTTAGGCTTCTGCGGGGCCGCTGGTGCTGAAGCGGTCAATTTGGGGGAAGTCTCGAGAGGAGACTTTGGTCTGCCGGATTCCCATTCCCCGATGCTGAGCCTTACCTTTGAAGGTTGCGCTGGGCCAGCCGTTTCCGGTTTTGTCGGGGACTGGGGTTCTGCGTTGTCCATTTTCTTTGCGGGTGTTCTGAATCCGAACATTCTGTCTACGTATATTAAGTGGACGTTGGAAGGTGAGGTGGGTCAAAATCTTAATTTAAATATAAAAGTTTGTAAAAGTTGTATATTTGCTTAAAACTACACCTAAATATAGTGCACTAGAGTCACAGACCCTGTCAATTAGTGTATTACTAAAGTAAATTAAGGAAGATCGAAAAGTTATAAAATATAGAAAATATAGAATTTTTTGGCTCCAGGTAGAGTCGTCTTATACTACTTATTTCGCCCCTGTATAGCGGGGGTGGTTCTCAATAAGCTCTAAGTAAAGCCTAACTTAAAATGTACAAAATCTGGGCAGAAAAATTTTTTGCTCTACCTAGAGTCGTAAATTGGTGCTCAATAGGTAGCTCTCCCCAAGCCCTTTTCAACGACCCCAAACACGATGTGACTACTCCCAAAGGCGCCAGAGATATGGCAGTCTGAATTTCTGGTTTCTGTTCCAAGATGGCTGCCGGGAATTGGGTATCTAGTCGTATCTCCTGAACTAATGGGCCGATTTTCGCGTGCGTGGGCTCGTTTTTTCGTGCTTAGAGAGCTCTAACCGATAGGCCTACTTTCAGAATCTAAAATTTTTCAGCTTTTCAGTTTCCTGAAATTTCTTGAAAGTGGCTGTGACCGAGCCAAACGCAAAGAGTGAAGCTCGCTGTCCTTGGCAAAGAAAATCCGGGCCTTCCACGGCTCTCCGTTGCGGAGATAAAGGGATTTTAAGTTTTGCCAAAATGGCCGCCGAACTGTCAAAACCAAACTTTGACTGCCGTTATCTCCGCTTCCCGTTGTCGTAGAAAGTCCGGATTTTTCTTGTCTAGGGGAAACCCAACCTTCCGCGTCCTCTGGGGCTGTTTTCAGGACTCTGAATTTCAGGCGCTTATTTCGGCTCAAGATCCCCACAGACGGGTAGACGGGGCTTCTCCTATACCAAATCCGAAAACCGCAGGCTCGTAGCCCTCGTGGTTACCGAGTAATGTGGGCCTAAAGAAAAACAAAATGGCCGCCGAACTGTCAAATGCCAGTTTCAAATTCAATTTTCTCGGCAACCAGTGGTCGTAGAGAGCTCGGGTTTTCTTTGTTAGATTCGGCCTTGCTCCTTTTTTCTTTTACAAGTGGTTTCCGGGCTCTAAAAATTCTTCGGAGATATCCGAATATAACTATATACAAATCGTACTCCTAAAGCTACTATTATTTACAGTGAAAACCCGGGCTCAATATGTCAAACCGTTCCTGAGATATTTACAACTTAATTTTGATACCCGAAAAAAGAAAATGGCGGATTTTTGGTATCTTTCCAATTTAAGAGCTAAGGGGCCCGCGTTTGGGCTTTTCCTAGTTGGGATATATGTTCTAAACCTAATTCCGCCGCTAAAAACCAATTTTTTCTATTAGGTTTTGATTAATACCAGAAAATACAAAAAAAATTCGATATCTCAGCAACGGCTAATCCAAAAATTTCACAAAAAATGTCAAAAAATAGAGAATTCACACACTTATAATATACAAAGTCACAATAAATTATTTCCTACAAAAAATTTTTGGAAAACGTTACTTTACACAAATTTTGGAAATTTCAAAATTTTTCAATGATGGAGAATTTTCACGAGTCCAGATTTTTGTAGTCACACACAGCTTCTAAGCGCGCACCGGATTCCTTACTAAAAACAGTATGGTCTGCCTGAAGTTTTCCTGTTATTCACCTTTGAAATTTGATTTTTTAAAAAGCTATAACTTGAAAAATATAAGTCCAAAAATCTTAACTGAGGTGTCCGGATACTCCTGGTGATGCGACGCTCGAAACTGCGTTGGTGGCTGCCGCCGCACGCGTCAGGAACTGTGACCACGCCGCCACGTGGTAGTTGTTTTTTTGCTGTTTGCGCCTCGGTGGTAAGGCGGATATACCCTGCAGATAGCTCGTTTTGTAGGGCTCGCTGAGACGATTTCGACGATATATCGCACGTGGTGGTTCGATGTTCGGAACCACAAGATTTTGGTCTTCAAAGTTATTTTAACCTCCAAATTTGAGGTTTTTCGTCACTTTCACCCAGCACTTTCACTTTTCGGCTTAAACTAATATCACTGCCGTATGCACTGTGTCAGCCCGCAACTTTTGACACTTAGTTTGTCAAGATCGGATAAGAAAAACCCACTTTTCTGAATTTTTTACTGCGGAGCGACGTAAATTCGTGGCGCTAAGGGCGGCGGACGGACCGCGACTGGGTTAGGTTAGGTTAGGTTAGGTTAGGTTAGGTTAGGTTAGGTTAGGTTAGGTTAGGTTAGGTTAGGTTAGGTTCCCCCTCGAAGTGCTGCCACCTTGCCGTGGTGAGGGGGCTTGCGTGTCTCAATGATCCTCGGGGCTACGCCGGACAGGGCTACCCATACCGGACAGGCCTGGGGTGAGAGACCAGACAAAGAGCGGCACACACGTCGGGCGTCTCCACGTGTCCCTCTGAAGGTAGCAGAGGGCACAGTGCGAGCGCCACAGGGAGGGAGCCGCTCCTGGCATGCCTCAGCTCATCTGAGGTGGCAGAGGATCGGCTACATCGGAGGCGTAGCTACGCTGCTCCGCGTTAGGGCCCATCTGGGCCGGCGGCTGCTTCGGCGGCGTGGGATGGTGGGCCTGCAAGGCCCACGGCGCGGCGGGTTTGGCGGCCACTTTTGTGGCTGCTAGATGGGTCTCGGCCCCCCGCCGGGCAACCCGTAACCCGCACGCAGCGGATCGGGGGCGCTGCTCATTGAGAGTAGCGCCGCGTGGAGTAAACCACTATAAAAATCCCCAAATCCCAAGATGTGACAGGCGTGTCGATGGGATGCATGGCTGGGGGGGAAGCCCAGTCGCAAACGTCAGGGAGGGGGCAAACCTCCTAAAAAATAGCCATTATGAGTGGTCCACAACGTAAAACTACCCCAGGAGGTTGTAATCCTCGGTGTCATCACAGAACGGGCAGTCACCCGCGCTGTGATGACACGCAGCCCCATTCCGTATTCGGGGGGGGCAAACCGCTCGCGGACAGATCACACGACGACTTTGGCAAACGCACAACGGATTTTGATAAAGAGGTGGAGTCGCTGAGACTGCGTGGAGGGGGGAGCAGCGAAGAGGACGAGGAAGAAAGGGTTTTTCATCCGCGAAGCTCCTTGGCGCGTTCGCCCGTGCCGGGGCCTGCCTCTGCACAGGCGAACGTGTCACAGCACAGCCAATGCGTGGACTACCCAAGTCCACGCATTGACCTCAGCCTGCCCGAGCTGCAGATTCCTCCGCTCGGAGACGTCTACGTCCCAACAGCGGCAAGGGACAGGCAGGGCCGCTTTACGCGGCGCGCGACAGATTCGACCGCGAGCACTACCACAGAAGGAGGGGCCAGACAGGAGGAGCCACGCGCACTACTGGTGGCGACACTTGAGGGTGGCCGAGAGGCCAGGTTTGAGAGGATCCCCAAAGTCCTTTTGACCCGTATGGATAAAGGGATACTAGTGGGAAGTGGAGGCGACACGGACGATACTATGTACACCGTGCGGTCCAGCCCGTCGCCGGTGACCTCCCCTAGTCGCCACCGCAGCCCGACCACGGTACGACAAGAGGCCGACGTGGAGGGGAAGGCTCCAAAGGCTCCAACGGGCAAGCTTGGACCCAAAAGCAGGCGAAAGGGGAAGGCGCGCCCACGGATGCCGACCCCACTCAAACCCGTGGGCCTAGGGGGGGCCCAAAAACCCTTAGCGAGCCCCCCGGTGCCAATATCGGACGGGGAAGCAGCGGACGGTGCAGAGTACGGTCGGATGTGGCAGGATCGGCAGGATCGCCCTGACAAGAGACCTCGCCCATCCGACTCAGACTGTATGCCGGGCTCCAGCGGAGACGAGGGGCGTTGTTCAACTGGCAGTGGAGGCTCAACACAGGCCTCGAAACCCCGAGGCCACCCCCCCACGACGGGGAATAGAGGAAGGGGCCGGCCTCCCATATCGGGCCATTACGTTGGGTTTGGGTTTGGCAAATACCAGGCGGACCTCAACGCCGAAAAGGCCAAAGAGCAACGCCTCCAAGCGGAGGATCAACTGGCCGCTTACACCAGCACGACACAGGAGGCGAATAAAGAGAGAGCTGCCCGGCTGGCGAAGCGTCGCATGCCACGTCTCGGAGAGGAAGAAGTAAAGACCTCAGCACTGCTGAACTCCACAGTCCAAGAGGCACTCGAGGTAGTGGTGTCGGTCGCCGACAAATCCGGCAACCTCAAAGGAACCTTTGTCAAGGCGTTAAAAACGGCCGCCGATGCGATAAAGGGAGCCGTGGCGGAGCTCAGGACCCTGACAGTGACGGAGGAGGTGGCGCGCCTGGAGGCGGCCAACGCGCAGCTCTCACGCCAGGTGGAGGACTTGCGCCGTGAGGTCGCCCAGATGCGCAACAAACCAGCTACGACAGCTGCGGTTGAGCCCGACTACCGGCGCCTTATTGACGAGGTCTCGCGCTCCAACCGGGAGCAGTTCAGTATAATGCTGAACGCTCGGCTGGAGGGCATTGAAAATAGGCTCCTTCCAGAGCCGCGGACTCGCCCCCCCCTAGCAGCTGATCGGAAGGCAGCAAAGGCACGGGCTGCAGCAGTGGGGCTTCCCACTCTCCAGGAGGATGGGAGTTCCCCAGTCGCCCCATTGTTGCCGGTGGCTACGGTGTCTTCGGCGTCGGCCGTACATGTGGAAGTGCGGCCCTCTCAGCGCGTTTCGAAATCAAAGCGCCCTAAGCGCCCTAAGCGCATGAATCTTGCTGCGCAGGAGGCCTCCTCTGGGAGACTAGCTCCACCGTCGCCTGCCGAGGTGGGTACTGCGCCAGAGCCGTGGACTAAGGTACTGGGTAGGAAGGCAAAAAAGCCTGCAGATAAGGCTGCCAAAGGTGGAAAACCTTCTGCCGCGGTCATCCGGCCAACGGAGGCTCCGCGAAGGAAGGTACCTCGCCCTCCTCGCTCGGCGGCCGTTACAATTACCTTAAAGCCGGAGGCTGTCGAGAGGGGTCTCAAGTATGACGCAGTTCTGTCTGAGGCGAGGAGTCGGATAGCTCTGCAGGACATTGGCCTCACTGAATTGCGCTTCCGCACGGCTGTAACTGGAGCCAGAATGCTGGAGATTCCCCCAGGTATTGAAAATCCTGAACGAGCGGCGGATGACCTTGCTAAGAAACTACGGGAGGTGCTCAGTTCAGACGATGTTAGCGTGCTCCGGCCAGTGAAGTGTGTCGAGCTGCGAATCGCAGGCCTTGATGACTCGGTGACGGTGAGTGAAGTGGTTTCGGCGATTGTTAGGGAGGGGGGCTGTTCTGCGGAGAGCGTCAAGCCGGGTGTGATGGCTCGCGGCCCGAGTGGCTTAGGGTCGCTATGGGTAAGATGCCCTGTTACTGCTGCCAGGAAGGTCGTTGAGGTAGGTCGCCTTAAAGTCGGATGGGTGTCTGCGCGAGTGATTCTGCTTGAGTCGAGGCCGTTGCGTTGCTACCGTTGCCTGGAGTTGGGGCACGTAGGGGCCAAGTGTAACAGGGGGGTGGACCGTAGCAATGCTTGTTTCCGTTGCGGCGTGACGGGTCATAGGGCTCGGGAGTGTGTTGCTGTGGAGCCGTGCTGTGCCATCTGCTTGGCAGCTGGGAAACCGGCGGCTCACGTGCTTGGCAGTAGAGGCTGTATTGGAGGTAAGACCTCCAAAGGTAGGAGGGTGGGAGCGAGTGCTACGGAGAGCGGTCCAGTGGACCCCCCGCAGTCTGGTCTGAGTGCGGCGGAAGAGCCAATGATCATTAACCAAGATGGCCAGTAGATTCTTGCAAGCGAATATCAACCACTCAGCCAGGGCTCAGGATCTTTTGTTCCAGACCATGGCTGAGTGGCAGATAGAAGTAGCGGTGATTTCGGAGCCCTATTTTATCCCTACTAGGGGTGATTGGGTCTCTGACCAGCAAGGGGTAGTGGCGTTGGTGGCACCTGCTGTGAGCGGCCCTTCGTCGATTAGGGACATTGTGAGGGGCAGAGGATGGGTGGCTGCTTCCATATGTTCCGTAGTGGTCGTGGGGGTTTACTGCTCGCCTAATCGGGGCCTTGCCGACTTTGAGCAGTTGCTTGGGGAGGTGGAGGCCCTGGTTGGGCGTGTATCTCCCGCTCCTGTGCTTGTCGCAGGAGACTTTAATGCCAAGTCGGCGATGTGGGGGTCCTCAGTGACGAACGCGCGGGGCGAGATGCTGGGGGAGTGGGCGGTGGCGCTAGGTTTGGCGGTCATCAACAGTGGGACGGAAAGCACGTGCGTGCGGCTGCAGGGCGAATCGATCGTGGATATCACGTTCGCGTCCCACGCCCTGGCCCGCCGTGTCCGGGATTGGAGGGTTGAGGTTGAGGTAGAGACTTTATCGGACCACCGGTACATTCGGTTTGATGTCTCTGCCCAACCCGCCGACCCAATGGTGGGGATCCGTCCTGCTGCTGAGGGCGGGCCGCGGTGGGTGTTAGGGCGGCTCGATAGGCAGATCGCGAAGGAGGCGGCTGTGGTGGAGTCTTGGGGTCCCAGGCCTGACATAGTAGACGTCGACCAAGGGGCTGATCAGCTGGCTGGCTCTCTTACGCGGGTGTGTGACGCGTCTATGCCAAGGGTCAAGGCGGGCTTCACACCTAAACCCCGTGTGTACTGGTGGCGCCCAGAACTCCGTCGGCTTCGGGACGATTGCGTGGCTGCTCGTCGTCAGTACACAAGGTGCAGAAGGAGGCTTGTGCGGGACCCGCTTGAAGAGGATGCTCGCTACGCCGCCTATAGAGTTGCCTGCAGAGCCCTCCAGACGGCGGTAGCTCAGGCCAAAGAGGAGTCGTGGGGTGAATGGCTGGGGACTCTCGACAGGGATCCGTGGGGGAGGCCGTATCGTGTCGTGAGACAGAAGCTCCGACCCTGGGCTCCCCCATTGACCAGTACTCTCCAGCCAGAGCTCCTGGAGCGAGTGGTGGGCGCGCTCTTTCCTGACCGAGGGGGATTCGTGCCGCCACCGATGGCCGTCGCTCCTGGCCCATTGCAGGACGAGGCTGAGGTGCCCCCGGTAACCGAAGGCGAATTTGGTGCAGCTGTCTTCAAGCTACGTGGGAAAAAGGCAGCCCCTGGGCTGGACGGTGTTCCGGGGCGCGTCTTGGCTATTGCGTTGGGGGAGATGGGGGATCAAGTCAGGACCCTCTTTACCACGTGCCTTAGCCAAGGGCGCTTTCCACAGAAGTGGAAAACAGGCAAGCTGGTGCTTCTGCGGAAGGAGGGGCGCCCGCCTGATCAGTCGTCGGCTTACCGCCCAATCGTGCTACTTGACGAGACGAGCAAGCTTTTTGAGCGTGTGCTCGCTGCACGTCTCGTCAATAGCATGGACCCGGGCCTGAGTGAGTGGCAATACGGGTTCCGGCATGGGCGCTCTACGATAGACGCCATAGCTCGGGTCAGGCATCTGGCAGAGGAGGAGGTTTCACGGGGTGGGGTGGTGTTGGCGGTGTCATTGGACATTTCGAATGCCTTCAACACCCTGCCTTGGGAAACCATCAGGGCGGCGCTGAGATACCACAATGTGCCGGCATATTTGCAGCGGGTCATTGCGGAGTACTTCGCTGGGAGGGTGGTGGTTTACCCAGTGAAGGATGGCTGGGGAAGAAGAGCTATGACGTGCGGTGTTCCACAGGGCTCGGTCTTAGGGCCGCTCCTGTGGAACATCGGTTACGACTGGGTGTTGCGCGGAGCCAACTTGCGAGGGGTCAGCGTCACCTGTTTCGCTGATGACACTCTCGTGTCGGCCCGTGGCAGGACGCACCGGGAGGCTGTCGATCTGGCCTCATCCGGGGTGGCGCAGGTGGTGCACCGTATTCGTGCGTTGGGCCTGGAGGTGGCTCTTCACAAGTCTGAAGCACTGGCTTTCCATGGGCCTCGGAATGCGCCTCCGCCGAGAACATCCATAGCGGTGGGAGGTGCTACCATTGCCGTCGGGTCGACAATGAAGTACCTGGGACTTGTCCTCGACGGCAGATGGAGGTTTGAAGAGCACTTCCGGCGGTTGACGCCAAAATTAGTGGCTGTGGCCGGGGCGCTGGGGCGTATTCTTCCCAATGTGGGAGGGCCCGGCGGGGTGTGCCGACGCCTTTACATGGGGGTGGTACGCTCGATGGCGCTCTATGGGGCGCCAATATGGGCGGACGCTCTGGGCCCTCGAAATGTGGCCCTGCTGCGGCGTCCGCAGCGGGCCATGGCGCTCAGAGCGGCTCGTGCGTACCGAACGGTGTCGTACAACGCAGCTTGTCTGATAGCCGGCAGTCCGCCATGGGATTTAGAAGCGGAGTTACTCTCGGAGGTGTACTGGCGGCTGGCGGCGGCGAGAGCGGCGGGGAACTACCCGCACCCGCTGGAGGTTCGGCAGTGGCGGGACCAGGGCCGTGATGGGTTATTCCGGCAGTGGTCGGAGAGACTAGGAGTCCCGGGGGCTAGCCGGGAATTGGTGACTGCTGTCCGGCCTGTTCTCAGGCAGTGGGTTGACCGCAGACACGGTGCGCCTACTTTCCGTCTCACACAGCTGCTAACCGGGCACGGATGCTTTGGAAAGTATCTGTGTGAGGTGGTTAGCAGGGAGGAGACGACGGCATGCCACCATTGTGGCGGTGGGGCCGTGGACACGGCCCAGCATACTCGCGCTGAGTGCCCTGCGTGGGCGGAGCCGCGCGCAGCCATGTCCACGGTAGTGGGAGGAGATCTCTCGCTGCCGGCCTTGGTTGGCGGGATGGCCAACAGTGAGGAGATCTGGGTTGCGGTTGCGGCCTTTAGTGAGGCCGTGATGTCGCTGAAGGAGGCGGCTGAGCGGGAGCGGGAAGAGAACGCTGCTGCCCCCCCGCAACGTCGTAGGAGACCGGGCCGGCGGCGATTGGCCTATGCGGGCCGCATGCTGCCGCCCTAAATGAGGACCTGCGGGTGGTGGGCCGGGAGTTCCACCACCTGCGCCAGGAGGTCCTTAGCTGAAGGGCCCCCAGTGTTCCGGGGTGCCTGAAGCGGAGTAGGCTGCGATTGCCTGAGTAGTTGGGCCTGGAAGGGCAACGCTGACGGGGAACCGGTGGTAGCAATAGCGTTCCCGGAACCCCGTCCAAAAGCGAGCGGCGGAACACCCCAGGAGTTTTAGTCCGTGGAAATCGGACATACCCTCTCAGCTTCTCCCGGGCTGAGGGGGATCCGTTACGGATTTCTCCTGGGTCAACAAAAAAAAAAAAAAAAAAAGGTTAGGTTAGGTTAGGTTAGGTTAGGTTAGGTTAGGTTAGGTTAGGTTAGGTTTTTTTTTTTTTTTTTTTTTTTTTTTTTTTTTTTTTTTTTTTTTTTTTTTTTTAATACGACTACCTCCAACCGAATCGGTGCCTATGTTTGCTTTTCACTTTCATACCAGTTCTCGCATTTATGCTCCTCGTACTTTCATTCTTCATACTGATCTTTCTTTCATTCATCGTCTTTCATTTCATGTGTGGATGGGTCTTCCACCTATCTGTTTCTATCTATCTAACTATCCTACTATTATTTTCTTTATTTAATCTTTATTTATCGTTGCGGGGTATTTAATGATACACGCAGGTACATTTTATTTCGAAAACAGGGTTCACATACTTGTTACAATTTTCTTATTTCTACTTGCCTTATATTAATCATTTTATTTGAAGACATCTTGCACATATGGGTTAACAATTTCTTATTTCTACTTTACATAACCTTTTATATCTATGAAATATTACTAATAAATTTTACGCATTTCATATACAGCCTATGCTTCGCACCAATATACAATTATATTGGGAAAACATAATTTTCTACTATTTGTTCCTATTGATCACTTGCTTTGCCACTATTTCACAGTATGCTAGGAATGCTTCTCTACTTTTCCCGGCTATTATTTGCGCAAGGTTTTCTTTTTGCAGTTTGGTGTCAAGTATTTGTTCGATCTCGAACCTTTCTCTCTCGTGTACCGGGCACTCAAGAAGGACGTGTGGCACTGTTTCGTGCTTAGTGGGATCGCAGATGCACGATGGGCTCTCCTTGCATTTGAACCGGCTCAAATACTCGGAGAACCCACCATGCCCCGTAAGTATTTGCGTCCTTATGTTTGTCGCCTGCATTTTCCTTACTGTTTTGTATGCCGCCACCGCGTCCGGGAAGAAAAGCTTGGTGATAGCAGCCGTCTCTCCAGATCTGTACCTCCTGTTCCATTCGTCGAGTGTAGCCATTCTTAGGTTACGCTTGACGCCTGAAACCGGGTAGAGGTCATAGTCCGCTTTCTTTTTGGAACCTACAGCCGCCTCTTTTGCCAATTTATCCGCCCTCTCATTTCCTTCCAACCCTGCATGCGCTTTAATCCAGTGTAATTTTGTGGATTTGCCCTGGATTGATGCTGATTCTATGTTTTTGCGGGTTTCCACGGCTAGAGGGTGAAGGCATCCATAATTTTGGACAGTTTGTAGGGCGGCCATAGAGTCGCTGTAGATTCCAATGGTCTTGGCCTTCATCTTGATGGCCTCTCTTGAGGCTCTACACAGCGCCAGGAGTTCTGCTTGGTAGACCGTGCAGTAGCTTGACAGAGCAAGCTTGAGGGCCCTAGTCTCGGCATCTCCTTTCCAAATAGAAAGTGCTGCTCCGACCTTGCCCTCGATCTTGCTGCCGTCGGTGTAGATCCGGACTTCAAAGTTACTATGCAGGTCTACCTGCTCCTGGTCTACCAGCTTCTCGACTTTAATGGCGCTGCGTATTGCGGGGTGAGGGGTCTCGGTGAAAGGCGCCATCCGTTCGACCTCCCTGTCTCCAAGCGCTGGCTGGAGTATTCCCTTTTTGGCTTCGTACAATGCGGCAGCCTCTTGAATCCTAAGATCAAGAGGGAGTATTCCAGCCAGCACCAGGGCAGAGTCTAACGAGACGGTACGGTATGCTCTACAAAGCCTCTGCGCGATTACTCGTTGCACTGCTCCCAGCTGTTTTATAATTCCCAGTTTTTTGGCTGCTGGTGCCCAAGCGCTGGCGGCGTACATGATAATTGGTTCGACAGTAGCTACGTATATGGTTCGGATCACCTCCGGGTGGAGCCCCCAGCTTGCTTTTGCGGCTCTGGAGAGCTGTTTATGGATGCCGATGGCCTTCCTGCAGACATTCGAGACGTGTTCATTGAATGTAAGTTTTTCGTCTATAGTGACTCCGAGCATTTTGATTTGTCTGGACATTGCAATGTTCGTCCCGCCCATGCTCAATCGTGGGGTATCGTACTTTAGTTTCTTGGTAATGACCATTGCGTTGGTTTTGTGCGCTGCGAAGCGTAACTTGTTCCGATTACCCCACTCTTGAACATGCGCGAGAGCAGCATTTGCGCGTGTCTCAATGTCCAGAGCGGTCTCTCCGTCAAAGATTAGAACTACATCGTCTGCGAATGCCTGACAGTAGACCCGCATCCTATTGAGGCTCTCCAGGAGTGGGTCGAGTAGGAGGTTCCACAGAATGGGCCCGCCAATTGAGCCCTGTACGCAGCCCTTGTTCGTATCGGCGCTGTATTCCTCGCCAGCATACCTCACTCTTACTTTTCTATCCCTAAGGTAGCTGTCGAAGGTTTTCCTGAGGCCAATCGGACATCCTTCTTCTGCTAGGCGGACTCGTATGGCCGGCCACCAGGCACTGTCGAAGGCTCCCTCTATGTCCAACGATATTAGTGTGACCATCTTCTTTTCGTTTAATTTAGTGCGGATGTGTTGCATAAGGGCATAGAGGGAGTCTTCGGTGCTCCTCTGGGGCATGAAGCCATATTGCCTGGCGCTTGTTCTAGGGACTAGGTGGTGCTTCAGTCTAGCCACCAGCATTTTTTCGAATATTTTCCCTAGTATTGGGAGAAGTCCGATCGGTCTATAGGACTTTGGGCTTACGTAGTTTGACTTCCCGGGTTTTCTTAGTACTATTACGGTTGCCTCTTTCCAGGCTCTGGGGAAATGGTGGAGAGAAAGGCATTTGTTTAGGAGCTCTAGAAATGTTTCTGGGTCGTTTCCGATAGCTTGTCGACATATGTCCGCTGTAAACCCATCCGCACCCGGAGCCTTCTTGGGGTTAAAAGAGTCGCTGGCCCATCTGAGTTCCTCCATCGTGAATGGTGGTTCACAAGATTCATTTTGTTCCCCATCATTCACGCTGTTGGCCTCCGTTCTTATCCGGCTGTGGTGTGCGGAGTCGCTGTCGGTGGAGTCCTCTGGGTAGAAGGTTTCCGTCAACAATTTGACCGAGTCCCTTGTGCTCAGTGGCTTTCCATCTCTTTCTAGCGGCAAGTCCTCCTCTCTTTTCTTTGTCCTGCCTATGACCCTATAAATTCCCTCCCACATTCCCTCTCTGTCCTGCTTCTCACAGAACTCTTTCCAGCTGTCTGTCTGGGCTTTGGCTGCTTTCATCTCATATTCCCCTTTAGCTTTGAGGTACTCGTCCACAACCTTTTGTTTCCGGATAGGGGCTGCGTTCCTTATCCTTCGCTTTAGGGTAGCGACTCTTCTCTTCATCTCAGCGAGTTCTTCGGACCACCATGGTAAGGCTAGTTTTCCCTGGTTTTTCTTTTTTGGAATTGTGTCGTTGCAGGTTTGTGTTATGATTTTATTCATGTTGTTAACTGTATATTCTAATTGCTCTGTTGTTTGGAGTAGTTTTATATCAGTTTGTTGCAGCTTTCCCTGTTGCATCAATTGGCTTAATTTTACACAAAATTCAGTCCAATTGGCTTTCTTTGTATTGAAAATTCTGGTGGTTCTCTGTATGCTTATTCCAGGTGCCCTTTGAGTGTGGATATTGAAGACTATCCCATTGTGGTCCGAGCTCGTGAGGCCCTCGTCTACCCTCCAGTCGTCTACCAGGTCCAGCATGTTTGTGGAGCAGGCTGTTACGTCCACAAAGCTGCTGTACCTTTTGCCTCCCCTGATGGTGTCGAAGGTCGGGATTTTCCCTTGGTTTAGGATGTTGAGTTCCAGCTCTTCCAGAGTTCCAGACAGACAGAGTCCTCTGAGGTCTTCTTCAGGACTTCCCCACCATGTGCTTTTCGCGTTTGCGTCGCCTCCGATTAGCCAGATTGCCGATTGCTTTTCCTTTTTGACCCTGTGTAGGTGGGCAAGGTGTTCTGCGTATTGTTCGGCCTGCTGATCCGGCTCGAAGTAGAAAGAGACGAGCGTAATCTCCCAGGCCCTGGTGCGGATTCCGACCACTGCGAAGTTATTGGTGGTAAGCGTGGGATATTGGATGACGTCCATGCTGTCGTCGAAGACCGCAATTGCCGCTTTTACGGTACCTTCCGTCTCTCCAGTTCTCTGGAAGATTCTTACGCCCGCTTGGCTCCTCATTTCTTTAGTTCCGCCTACATAGGGCTCTTGTATGAGCGCTACTGCTACTTTGGCTTTTTGCGCTTCTAGGAGGAGCTCGTCGGTTGCCAGCTTTTTGCGTTGGAGGTTGGCTTGCATTACCCGGTAGGGTCTTGATTCCACTGGGGTGCCCTTAGCAATACGCTACAGTTGATCGAACCCTGTCGTCCCATTTTTTACGTACCTGGCAGGCTTCGCTGAACGCGTTATGCTCGATATTGTCCAGCTTGGCTTTTACGCAATTCCGGCACTTTGGCGGCACCGCGGTAAGCCATTCTTCGCACTCTGATCGCATATGGGGTCCCCCGCAGTGACTGCACAGGTCTTCTGTCTCGGTGCAGAATCGCTTTCCATGCCCAAAGCCCAGGCATCGCGTGCACTGCAGTAACGGTGTTTGGTCTTCAACCCTTATGCGCTGGAGGTCGATGTGTACGCTCCCGCTGGCTGTTGCCCTTTGCCAGATTTTTGGTGACACGCTGATGGCTATGTGACAGGTATGGGGATTCCTGGTCTTTCTCCTGTATTTTATCTCAATGCGGTCTTCTCCCTCGCCGAGATCTTGGAAGACGCTACGGTTTTGGTTCCGAAGGCCTTTAATTACGTCCTCGTCCGTATTAATTGATAATACGTTTTTGAGGAGTAGTAGAGGGTCTTTGTTCTTCACCTCTTCTATGGTAAGTTCGGCTCCTTTGTTTCCCATCCTTTCCTTAAATCTTTCTCTGTCACCTTCCGTCTGAAAGCCCATTATTACTTTCCTGTCCTTTGCTTTACGCACCTTCTCTACTTTGACCCATCCTTCCTTGGCATCAGCTGCTTTTCTAATTTTTTCAAGCAGGTCATCCCCTGTGTCGTCGTCCTGCTTTGAGGTGATCACGACGGAGTGTAGTGTATTTCTTTTTGGGGCTGGTCTTTCGCTCACTACTACCTCGGTTAATGCGTGGGATGTTGTCGCAGCTACACTTGCGTAGGTCGCCGTCGTTGATACTCTCTCAAGTATCTCTTTATGCTGTTCCATGGTCACCTTGATTTCTTCCAGTTTTTTGGTGTTTTCCTCGATCATTTTGGTCTGCTGTTCGATCTTGGACAGGACAAGGTCAGGTTCCGTGCCTACTGTAAATGTGGTGTTGGCTCCTGGTTTTTCTTTGGTTGCTCCTTTGTTTGTCCCGGGCTTTTCTTTCTTTGATTCAGCCTCCGCTTCCTTTACGAGCTGGTATAGCCGGTCCAGCGCTTCTACCACATCGGCTTTTATGTCCGCTCTGATGTTCCTGCCCGAGTTTATGCTAACCTTTGCTTTGTCATGTAAGGCTCTTGCTTCTGCCGTCTTTGTGGTGTAGATCTTTTTGCTCGGTGGGCTATAGATCTTTCGCGCGGTGGTTGTTTTGGTTTCCTGCACCGCTGGTGGTTTTGGTTTTGCAGTGCTAGCCTGCTCGGTCATTGCGGGGGCGGCAGTGGTAGATGCCTGACTTGTGGTGGAGTCCTGGCGTCCGGCTTCCCACTCTCCTATGCTCCTTCTTACGAATTTCCCTGGAGTTGCCTCTGTTTTCGGGGGCGATTGGCTGCCCGATCGTCTCGCTACCGGGGTCCTGAAGAGGCTAGACATAGTGTTGGAGGTAGTGGCTTGTGTTGGTCAATAGGAACCAGACACTGTCGTAGTTTTGTGTTGTGTATTGCGCTTGTATAAGTTGTATATGATATGCGTCTTTTCTGGTTTGGGTCAATAAACCCAGCGTTATAAGTTATCCTAACACAGTTGAAAAGGTAAAATAGTTTATAGCTCTAGGTAGAGTCTTATCTGTTTTTATGTTTAGAGTCGCAGACTCTACAATCAATATTTCACTTAACGACTAGACTTTATAATGAAAAAATGGTACAAAAACACACGCAAAAATTTATTGCTCTATGTAGAGCCGGTCTCTATTGGCCACGGGCCGCTAACTATTCCACTTATACTACCCCTACAACAAACAATATAAATATAAAAAATTTCCCGAAAAAACGGGGTGTCTAAATTTTTACTCTACGGTTGAGTCGTTTTTTCGACGTCGGCTGGCAGCTCTCCTCGAGCCCCTTCTAACGACCCCAAACACGACCCGGTTATTCCCAGGGGTTTCGGAGCTACGGCTTTTCAAATTTTCTTATATCGGATTTGGTATCTGGTATCAGAGTTGGTATCTGGCCGTAACTCCTAAGTCCTGAGTCCTAGAGAGGCGTGCTTGGGCTCGTTTTACTCGGCTCGACAAGTCCTATCAGACGGGACCGAAATATTTTTGAAAATTTTTGCCTCCCGAAAATGGCTGTAAACCGGTGTTTCAGGTACTCGCTGACCTGCTGTTATTCCCAAAGAAAACCCGGGCTCCGTGCGACTACCCGTTTGGCAGATATGGTAGTTCTTAACTTTCCAAGATGGCGGCTCAGCTGTCAAACTCTGACTTTGAGTGCGATTTACTCCGCTTCTAGGTGTCGCAGAGAGTCCGGACTTCGACTTAGGGCACTAAAGAGCACCTCCCGGATCCGTTGAGACCGTTTTCAGGATTCCAAAATTTAGGGGCTCCAATCTCGCTGAAAAACGACTGAAGAGACAGATGTTCGTCCCTGATTGCCCTTTCTGAAAACCGCAGGCTTCTAGGACCTCTGGGGGCAGAGATATGTTGTTGCAAAGAAATTCAAGATGGCCGCCGAACTGTCAAAAGCTGGTTTTGGCGGCTGATATCTCCGCAACCAGAAGTCGTAGGAGCGTCGGACTTTCTTCCTTGAGTTCAGCTTTGCTTGCTCTGTCGTTTGAAGGCGGTCTCAACGCTAAATATTTTTGTCCGAGATATCCGGTTTTTACCCTATACAATTTATTTTACTTTATATCCTATGACTTTTGCAAAAAGTCCGGGTCTTCTAGGTCAAACCGTTCGTGAGGAAAAGCCGATTGAAAAATGATACCAGAATTTACAAAATGGCGGATTTTGGGTTTCTCGCGGTTTTTAATGCTAGGGGGCCCGCGTTTGGGCTTTTACTAGTCGGAATATATGTACAGAAGCTAATTCTAAAGTCAAAACTTAATTATTATTATTATTTTTTGAATAAAGTGCTAGAATTACTTAAAAATCGGTATCTCCCGAACGGTTAGATCTAAAAATACACAAAAAATTCCTAAAAATACTATAAATATAGGGTCACAAAATACACAAATCACACAGTTAAATTTTGGTGTAAAAATCAATGTTTTTTCAGTTTTCAGGTTTTTCACTTAAATTGTCTATATTTCAGTAGTTTATGTCCCGAAAATTTCCAAATTTCGTAGTCACACTCTCCTTGCTAGCGCGCAACAGGATACTATATAAAAACAGTATGGTCTGCCTGAAGATTTCGCACAATCGTCCGTTGAAGTTTTAATTTTCAATAATTTTTATTTCAAAAAGTAAAAGTCCAAAAATTATAAACTAAGTACCGGTGAGGTCCAGATGATGGGCACTTTGATGCTGCAAAATGTGGTGCTGCTGGCTGCTCTCCTTCTCGGTGCACGCCGCCACGTGGTACTTGTTTTTTTGCTGATTGTACTTCGGGGGGTAGTCGGAGAATCCTGATAGAGGACTCGGTGTGTAGGGCTTGCAGAGACGCTTCCAACGGTGTATCGCAGTAACAGGTTTCAATGTCCATTCGCTTTACACTTCGAGTTTAAGGTATTTTAACCTCTAAAATTTCACTTTTGAGTCACTTTCTCACTTTCAACAGCCTTTCCGGCTAAATTCACTGTCACTGTCACACGCGTCTCGTTGACCCGCAACTTTTGACACCTTTCTCGAGGCGATCCGATCGAAAAAACCTATTTTTTCGAATTTTTTGCCGCGGAGTAGCACGTTTTCGTGGCGCTCTTGGTGGCGTGGGGAGCGCGACTGGTTAGGTTAGGTTAGGTTAGGTTAGGTTAGGTTAGGTTAGGTTCCCCCCCGAAGTGCTGCCACCTTGCCGTGGTGGGGGGGCTTGAGTGTCTCAATGATCCTCGGGGCTACGCCGGACAGGGCTACCCATACCGGACAGGCCTGGGGTGAGAGACCAGACAAAGAGCGGCACACACGGCGGGCGTCTCCGCGTGTCCCTCTGAAGGTAGCAGAGGGCACAGTGCGAGCGCCACAGGGAGGGAGCCGCTCCTGGCATGCCTCAGCTCATCTGAGGTGGCAGAGGATCGGCTACATCGGAGGCGTAGCTACGCTGCTCCGCGTTAGGGCCCATCTGGGCCGGCGGCTGCTTCGGCGGCGTGGGATGGTGGGCCTGCAAGGCCCACGGCGCGGCGGGTTTGGCGGCCACTTTTGTGGCTGCTAAATGGGTCTCGGCCCCCCGCCGGGCAACCCGTAACCCGCACGCAGCGGACCGGGGGCGCTGCTCATTGAGAGTAGCGCCGCGTGGAGTAAACCACTATAAAAATCCCCCAATCCCAAGATGTGACAGGCGTGTCGATGGGATGCATGGCTGGGGGGGAAGCCCAGTCGCAAACGTCAGGGAGGGGGCAAACCTCCTAAAAAATAGCCATTATGAGTGGTCTAAAACGTACGACTACCCCAGGAGGTTGTAATCCTCGGTGTCATCACAGAACGGGCAGTCACCCGCGCTGTGATGACACGCAGCCCCATTCCGTATTCGGGGGGGGCAAACCGCTCGCGGACAGATCTCACGACGACTTTGGCAAACGCACAACGGACTTTGATAAAGAGGTGGAGTCGCTGAGACTGCGTGGAGGGGGGAGCAGCGAAGAGGACGAGGTGGTTTCCACGCCACCTTTGGTTCACTCGCCATTCCCGTCTCTGACGGAGTTTCGGCCCATTAGGGGCATGGCCACGCCCATTCCAACAAGGGTGTACTGCGGGAGAAGGGCGCGGGTCGTGCTCGAGCGACTCTCGCCGGGGACGGAGGAGTTTTTCTCCCCGGCGAAAACCGACGGCGGCGAAGAGGCGTTTGGCACGCCAACCTCGACGCACACCGAGGCTGTGGCCAGGCTACGGCTCTCTGAGTCGGACTCCTCGGTCAGTAGCCTTAAAACGGTCTGCTCGAGGCAGAACCCCGACCATAACGAGTCTGTCGGGAGGCTATGGGCCAGGGAGGGCGGAAAGAGGTCGGCGGGCGAGCGCCAGACCTCGTCCTCCGGGTCTGGCAGCAATGCCTCTGAGAGCGAAGGTGGTTCGCGGAGTCAGTTCCGCAAACGCGCCTCTAAAAGAGGCAGAGGCAGACCGCCCTCAACAGGGCAGTACGTCGGCCTTGCGGCGGCTCAGAGGGCTCTCAATGATGCCAAACGGGAGGCCCTCGAGTTGGAGGCGGAACAGGCGGTGGCTGACCAAGCGGCCGAGGCAAGGCAGCTGCGAGCGGCGATGCGGCTCACAGCCTCGCAGTCGCCGCCCGGTGAGCCAGACATGGAGGAAAAGACGGCCGCGGACCTCTCAAAGGCGGTGTCGGACCAGGTTGCAGTCATCAAAAAGGTGGCTGCATCCTCAAAAAATCTTAAGGGGACCTTTGTGCGTGCACTCAATGAGGCAGCAGCCACCATAGTGGAAGCCTGCGAAAGCCTGAGTGCACGCACAATTTCAGAAGAGACTCGCCAGCTGCAGGCGGCAAACTCCCGGCTCGAAGCGGAGATGGCCAGTCTCCGAAAGGAGCTGGCGCAGCTAAGATCCGAGGTGGAGAGGCAGGCGCCTGCTCAAAGCCCTCTACGCGAGCGGCAGCCAGCGACGGTTCCCCCTCCCGCTCCACTAAATGAGGAGCTCACGCGCTCGATAGCCCTCCAGGTGGGAGCTATCGTGAATGCTCGCCTGGATGGGCTGGAGGCAGAGGGACGTTTGCTCCCAGCAAAACCGCCTCCCTCGGCTCCTCCTGCTGCAAGGAACGCTTCGGGCCCCAGTGGCGCCAAGGTCATCGACGCCACGAAGAAGCCGCAGGACCAATCGGCAGCCGGAGGCGGGAAGAAGCCCAAACCTAGGGCCAAGAAGAAAAGAGGTGGTGCCAGGGCACAGGACGCGGAGGCTCCTATCTCCCGCCCGCTTCCGCCCGCTCCGGCCTCTATGAAAGAGAGCTGGAGCGTCGTGGCCGGCAAAGGGAGGAAGGGGAAGACTGCCCAGCGGGCTGGCCCGCAAGGTGATGTCCCTCCAAAGGTGAAGGCCAAAAGGTTGAAAGCACCTCGCTCATCAGCAGTAGTGCTCACCTTACAGCCAGAGGCAGCACAGAGGGGCATCACCTACAAGGAGGTGATTGTCGAGGCCAGGCAGAAAATCCAGCTGGCCGAGCTGGAAATCTCTGGGGGCGTCCGCTTCCGTCGGGCGGCAACCGGGGCGTGTATCCTGGAGGTCCCGGGAGCGGCCAGCGGCGAAAAAGCCGATAAACTGGCCGACGCACTCCGCCAGCAACTGGGCACAGACGTCGCACGGGTGTCGCGGCCGTGCAAGAGTGCCGACATCCGTGTCACTGGTCTGGACGAATCGGTGACGGCGGAAGAGGTGGCCAAGGCGGTGGCAGAAACCGGGGGATGCGCCATCGAGACTGTTAGGGCCGGGCAAATACGCCCGGGTTACTCGGGCCTCGGGGTGGTCTCGGTGTGTTGCCCTGTCCTAGCGGCAAAGAAAATTGCCACTGTGGGGCGCCTATTGGTGGGCTGGGTCTCTGCTCAAGTCAGACTGCAAGAGCAGAGGCCCATAAAGTGCTTCCGATGCCACCGAATCGGGCACGTAAGCGCGCAATGTGGGGCGGAGCCAGACCGGTCTGGATGCTGCTTCCAGTGTGGCAAGGATGGTCACAAGGCTGCACAATGCGCTGCTCCGCCACACTGTGTCATCTGTGCATCTGCTGGGAAACCAGCAGGGCACAGAATGAGCAGCAGGGCGTGCCCTGCACCGAAGACGACCGGGAAGGCGAAGGTAGGTGCCAGCGGTCCCCGAGCGCCCTCGCCGACAAACGGCACCGCCGCCATGGATCAGGCTGAGGCTGAGGAGGTTCAAGAGCCGGCTGTTGGATAGATGGCAATCACCGAATTCCTCCAGGTGAACCTCAACCATGATGCCAAGGCTCAGGACCTCCTCCACCAGACCATGGCACAGTGGGCAATCCACGTTGCCGTGGTTGCGGAGCCCTATAGGGTGCCAACTCGAGACGACTGGGCCGGCGATCTTGACGGCACCGCGGCCATAGTCACTCGGACCGCCTCCGGCTCGAACCCGTTCAGGAACGTAGAGAGGAGACACGGCTGCGTCGCCGCAGTCTGTGGCGATATTGCGGTGGTAGGTGTCTACTTCTCTCCGAACAAGACCCTTGCGGAGTTCGAGACGTTCCTTGTGGAGGTTGGCACCCTAATAGGCAGATTACATCCGGCCCCAACCATAGTGGCGGGCGACTTCAATGCCAAGAACGTGGCGTGGGGGAGCCCAGCGACGGACGCCCGTGGACACGCACTGTTGGAGTGGGCGATAGCTGCCAACCTAGCGGTCTCAAACCTAGGAACGGCAAACACGTGCGTGCGGCAACAGGGCGGCTCTATTGTAGACATTACGTTTGCGAGCGCGGCCCTGGCGCGCCGTGTTCAGGGATGGGAGGTCCTGGTGGGAGTAGAGACCTTGTCGGACCACCGATACATTCGGTTTGGAATCTCTGCTCTCCCGAGACTCACCCTTCCAAGCCGGAGAAACGATCCAGTTGTGAGCGGCCCACGCTGGGTGCTCAAAAAACTGGACCGTGAGACCCTGGAGTTGGCGGCGATCGTGCGGTCGTGGACTCCGGAAGCAGAGGCGGGGACCGATGTCGAGGCCGAAGCCGAATGGTTCCGCAGCGGCATGACCGAAGTCTGCGACGCGGCAATGCCGAGAGCAAGGGCCGCCTCTCCTCGACGCTGCGTGTACTGGTGGTCTCCAGAGCTTGCGCAGCTGCGCGAGTTATGCGTACTCGAAAGGCGCCAGTACACGCGACAACGAGGTCGCCGACCACGAGACCCGGAGGCGGAGGCTACTCGGTACGCCCGGTACAAAGCAGCGAAAGCGGCGTTGAAGGCTGCTATCGGGCTGGCCACGGACAGGGCACGACAGGAGTTCCTGGAGACGCTGAACAGCGATCCATGGGGGAGGCCATACAAGATGGTGATGCAGAAGCTCCGACCGTGGGCCCCTCCGCTAACGCAGAGTCTCCAGCCACAGCTGCTGGAAAATATTGTGGCCACTCTGTTCCCGCACAGGCCCCAGCAATCCCCCCCGCCCATGGCCCCGCCAGGAGCGGCCGAAAGGCAGGAGGAAGCGGAAGCAGAGGTGCCACCCGTCACTGAGGGGGAGCTGACGGCAGCAGTCCTTAGGCTCCGGAGCAAAAACACAGCCCCTGGACTGGACGGGATCCCGGGACGCGCATGGGTCCTGGCCATGGAAGCTCTGGGGCCAAGGCTGAGAAGGCTCTACTCGGAGTGTCTCAAGCAGGGCCGCTTCCCCTGCCTGTGGAAAACGGGTCGACTGGTCTTGCTGCGGAAGGAGGGCCGACCCGCGGACTCACCGTCAGCCTACCGGCCCATCGTCCTGCTTGACGAAATCGGAAAGCTCTTTGAGCGGATAATTGCAAACCGGCTCGTCAAGCAGTTGACGACGGAAGGGCCTGACCTGGCCGACAACCAGTACGGGTTCCGCAGCGGTCGCTCGACGGTCCACGCGATACTGCGGGTGAGGAGCATAGCGGAGGAAGCAGTATCCCAGGGTGATGTCGTGCTGGCAGTGTCTTTAGACATTGCCAACGCCTTTAACACCCTCCCCTGGGACTGCATAAACGAGGCACTCCTCTACCACCAAGTGCCCCACCATCTCAGCCGAATAGTGAAGGCATACCTCCAACACCGGTTCGTGGCCTTCGCCGGGCAGGATGAGTGGAGGCGCAGGCAAATGGTGTGTGGTGTTCCACAGGGGTCGGCCCTGGGGCCACTCCTGTGGAACATCGGATACGACTGGGTGTTGAGGGGTGCACTCCTCCGAAGGGTGAACCTCGTATGTTATGCGGACGACACGCTGGTCACGGCCCGCGGAGCCTCGCTCAGGGAAGCCTCCATCCTTGCCACGGCGGCGGTAGCCCACGTAGTGGGAAAAATCAAGAGGTTGGGACTGGAGGTGGCCCTGAGCAAGTCCGAGGCCATTTGCTTCCACGGGCCTAGGCAGGCACCCCGACCCGGAGCTCACATCACGGTGGGAGGTACGAGGATAGCCGTCGAAAGAACCATGCGGTACCTGGGCATTGTGCTCGATAGCCGATGGTCCTTCGTACCTCACTTCGAGCGCCTGGGGCCAAGGTTGCTGGGCGCAGCGTCGGCGCTTGGGCGGCTGCTCCCTAACCTGGGAGGGCCGAAAACATCCAGCCGAAGACTATACACGGGAGTAATACGTTCCATGGCCCTGTACGGAGCCCCAGTGTGGGCCGGAGGGCTCAATAGCCAAAACTCTGCCGCACTGCGCAAAGCGCAAAGGGTGATGGCTATAAGGCTCATACGGGGCTATGGGACTATTGCTGGTGAGGCTGCTTGCGTATTGGCCGGATCCCTGCCATGGGACCTGGACGCGAGGACCCTTGCGTCAGTGTTCGTCTGGCGCGAGGAGGCGCGGGCCCGGGACCACTGGCCAGCACCGCAGGAGATCCAGGCCAAACGGGAGGAGCTCTCCCTGGTGGCGGTCGATGAGTGGGTGGAGAGGTTGGCGCAACCCAGTGCAGGGGCCAGGACCATCGAGGCCATCCGGCCAGTCATGTCTCACTGGCTGGAAAGACAGCACGGCTCGCTCACCTTCCGGCTCGTGCAGGTTCTCTCGGGGCACGGTTGCTTCGGGAGATATCTGCACCGGATTGCCAGGAGGGAGCCAACGGAGGAGTGCCACGGGTGTGCAGCACCGACGGACACCGCTCAACACACGCTGGAGGAGTGTCCGGCGTGGGGGCCCGAGCGGGACGACCTTATCGCCGTAGTGGGGCCGGATCTGTCGCTGCCGGCCGTGGTTAAGGCCATGGTAGACAGCGACAGATCATGGCAAGCAGTGAGCACCTTCTGCGAAGACGTACTCCTGCAGAAGGAAGAGGCGGAACGAGCCAGGGAAGTCGACCCAACAGCCGACCAAAGGCGTCGCAAGCGCGCCCGGCGCAGACGGGCCGCTCACGATCGCCGCCTGCCTCCATAAATGAGACCTGAGGATGGCAGACACGGGGACGTCTGCCATCCTGCCAGACTAAGGTCCGAAGAGGGTGGCGGTACCGGGAGCGTACCGGATACGGCCAAGTACGGGTGGAACGAAGCCAGACGAGAACGGAGTAGTCTGCGAGAGCAGACCGGTGCTGGTGGTGCTGTAGAAGTCAAGCGCGAGCGTACCTGCAGCCCACCGCCACAGCACGACGTCGGCAGACAGAGGGGTTTTTTAGTGGGTATACCATGGGCCTCATTAGCCTACATGGGAGTCCCACATAACCACCGCGGGTCCGTCCCCGCACCCCGGTGGTATGCGTAACGCATTTCTCCCCTCTATAAAAAAAAAAAAAAAAAAAAAAAAAAAAAAAAAAAAAAAAAAAAAAAAAAAAAAAAAAAAAAAAAAAAAAAAAAAAAAAAAAAAAAAAAAAAAAAAAAAAAAAAAAAAAAAAAAAAAAGGTTAGGTTAGGTTAGGTTAGGTTCCCCCCCGAAGTGCTGCCACCTTGCCGTGGTGGGGGGGCTTGCGTGTCTCAATGATCCTCGGGGCTACGCCGGACAGGGCTACCCATACCGGACAGGCCTGGGGTGAGAGACCAGACAAAGAGCGGCACACGACGGTTCTCCTCGCGTCCCTCTGATGAGCAGAGGGCGCAGGGGAAGAACAGGGAGAGCGGACCTGGCGACGGGGGCATGCACGGTGGTGCTGCGCGTGTACCGTGCACCGTGCTTGCAGGAGCCCTAATATGGGGCAGCGGCTGCCTTCGAGTGGCGTGGGATGGCGGGCCTTCAAGGCTCGCGGCGCGACGGGTCTGGCAGTCGCAGTCATGCGTCTGCTGGGTGAGTTTTGGCTCCCCGTCGGGCAACCCGTAACCTGCACTGAGCTGGCCGGGGGTGCTGCTCATTGAGAGCAGCACCGCGTGGAAGAAAACCACTATAAAAATCACCCCAATCCCAAGGTGAGCTATCGTGCCGATGGGATGCGTGGCTGGAGGGAGTCCAGTCCCGAACGTGCAGGGGACCTCACCCCTTAAAAAAGAGTACAATGGGAGTCAGCAACTTTAAAATTCTCCGGGCGGGTACCCAATCCCGTTCACTCGCTTCGGCGGGTGAGAGCCCCGTCGTATACGGAGGGGGCAAAAGTTGCTTCGTGGGCCGGCGGGGTGCCGGCTCTCGTGAACACGACATTGGCTACAGATCAACGGACTTCGATAACGCAAGTGATATGGATGTCTTACGCTTGAGGGGAGGAAACTCCGAAGACGAGGAGAAAGAGAAGGCCTTCCTTCCGCGAGTCTCCTTGGCGCGTTCGCCCGTGCAGGGGCCTGCCCCTGCACAGGCGAACGTGTCACAGCATAGTCAATGCGTGAACTATCCAAGTCCACGCATTGACCTCAGCTTGCCCGAGCTGCAGGTTCCTCCGTTCGAAGGGGTCGACGCTCCATCTGCAGCAGCAAGGGACAGGCAGGGGCGCTTTATGCGGCGTGCGCCAGGAGCAACTACGAGCGCCGCCACAGAAGAAGGGGCGGGACAGGGGGAGCCGCGCGCATTGCAGGCGACGCTCGAGGGTGGCCGTGAGGGCAGGTTCGAGAGGATCCCCAAAGTCCTCCTGACCCGGATCGACGGAGGGATTCTTGTCGGAAGTGGGGCTGACACGGACGACACGATGTACTCGGTGCGGTCCAGCCCGTCGTCGCCGGCAACTTCCCCTAGTCGCCACGGGAGCCCGACCGCGGAGCGACAAGGGACCGACGCAGAGGGGAAGGCTCCAAAGGCTCCAACGGGCAAGCCTGGACCCAAAGGCAGGCGAAAGGGGAAGGCGCACCCACGGATGCCGACCCCGCTCAAACCTGCGGGCCTAGGGGGGAAACAAAAACCCTTAGCGAGCCCCCCGGTGCCAACATCGGACGGGGAGACAGCGGAGGGTGCAGAATACGGTCGGATGGGGCAGGAGCGCCCTGAGAAAAGACCTCGCCAATCCGACTCGGACTCTCTACCAGGTTCCAGCGGAGAGGAGGGGCGCTGTTCAACCGGCAGCGGGGGCTCATCGCAAGCCTCGAAACGCCGCCCCCCCACGACCGGGAATAGAGGAAGAGGCCGGCCTCCCACAACAGGCCATTACGTCGGGCTAGGCAAATTCCAGGCGGAGCTCAACGCCGAAAAGGCCAAGGAGCAACGCCTCCATGCGGAGGATCGACTGGCCGCCTACACCAGCATGACACAGGAGGCGAACGAAGAGAGAGCTGCCCGGCTGGCGAAGCGTCGGATGCCACGTCTCGGAGAGGAAGCCGTGAAAACCTCGGCACTGCTGAACTCCACAGTTCAGGAGGCGCTAGAGGTGGTAGTGTCGGTCGCCGAGAGGTCCAACAACCTCAAGGGAACCTTCGTCAAGGCGCTCAAAACGGCCGCAACCGCCATAAAGGGAGCTGTGGCTGAGCTTCGGACCCTGACGGTGACGGAGGAGGTGGCGCGCCTGGAGGTGGCAAATGCGCAGCTCTCGCGCCAGGTAGAGGAGTTGCGCCGGGAGGTCGCCCAGTTGCGCAACCAACCAGCCCCGACAGCTGCGGTTGCGGTTGAGCCCGACTATCGGCGCTTAATCGATGAGGTCTCGCGCTCCAACCGGGAGCAGTTCAGTATAATGCTGAACGCTCGGTTGGAGGGCATTGAGAATAGGCTCCTTCCGGAGCCACGGACTCGGCCGCCCCTGGCTGCCGACCGAAGAGCGGCTCAAGCAGCGGCCCAGGCACCGGCGGATGGCGCCACCCAGAGGAGTGGAGGTACTCCATTGGCCCCGCCCAAGCCAGCCAGCTCTGCCGTCGCCCCTACCTCTGGAACACAGGGGACAGAGCGCGACCCCAAAAGGAAGAGGCGCCCAAAACGGAGCCTGGCAGCGCAGGAAGCCGCCTCCGCAAGGCAAACACCTCCGCCAGCCGGCGAGACTGAGCGTGAGCCGTGGAGCAAAGTTGTGGGGAGAAAGACCAGGAAGCCGGCCCAAAAAGCGGTCAGCAGCGAGCAGCCGTCCAACAAGGCCAAAGGGGCCAAAAGGAAAAAAGGTCCAGCTCGGAAAGCGCCCTCGAAGCAGAAAAAACTCGCCACTCCCAAGACTGCGGCGGTCGTGATCACCCTCAAACCGGGGGTGGAGACCGACTACAAGTCGGTCATGGGGAAGGCCACGACCATCAAACTGGCCGAGCTGGGAGTTGAAAGCGTGAAGGTGAGGTGCACGGCTGCTGGCGCCCGCCTGATCGAGGTCCCCGGGGCGGACAGCGGCGGGGTGGCTGACCAACTTGCCGACAAGCTCCGGAACCTTGTCGGCGACGTGGCAGACGTGCACAGGCCTTACAAGACGGCGGAAATTCGTGTCTCCGGATTCGACGAATCCGTCACGTCGGAGTCCGTCAGGGAGGCGATAGCCCAAAAAGGGGGCTGCCCGCAAGGCCTAATACGGATGGGGAGGATAAGGATGGCCGCCAACCAAACGGGGTCCGTCATTGCTGGGTGCCCCGTAGCGGCAGCCAAAGCCGTCGTTACAGCCGGACGGCTTCTGGTGGGGTGGACGTCGGCCAAAGTGGAGGCTATGGATCCCCTGCCCCTGCGATGTTTCAGGTGCATGGGGACTGGGCATACCAGAGCACTCTGCCCTTCACCGGTAGACAGGAGCGACCTCTGTTACCGGTGTGGCAAGGCCGGCCACACGTCCAGACAGTGCGAGGCGGAAAAGCCGTGGTGTGCAGTATGCCACCACGCCAAGCGGCCAGCGGGGCATGTAATGAGGGGGCCGTCATGCGCTCCCCCAAGCACAAAAGGCAGGACTGCTCCCCCAAGAGCATCGGCTACCACCAGGCCCCAGGAGGCCCCTAAGGAGCCAGGGCCCCAAAGCCACGTGGAGGAACAAAGTATGGACCAGTAATGCCAGCACAACCGGCACAACTGTCATACGAAGTGTTGCAGTGCAACATAAACCACTCCGCCAGAGCACAGGACCTCCTGATGCAGCAAATGGCGGAGTGGGGTATTAGCGCTGCAATCGTGGCAGAACCATACTTTGTTCCGTCCCATCCCAACTGGATTGGGGACACAAGCGGGCTGGCGGCGGTGGTAGCACCACCAGGCAACCACCCTCCTCTCTCTAAGATCGAGAGCGGCCCGGGGTACGCAGCGGCCAAATGGGGAGACATAGTACTGGTAGCGGTGTACTTCTCCCCAAACCGGCCGCTGTTCGAGTTCGAGCAGTACCTCACCAGGCTCGGAAGGGTGGTCACGAGGGCGGCTCCGTCACCAGTGATGGTGCTAGGGGACCTCAACGCCAAGTGCTCGGAGTGGGGGTCCCCATTGACAGACCATAGAGGGGAAGTCCTCTGGGACTGGGTGGTAGCGTCCGGCCTCGAGGTCATCAACCGAGGCACCGACCACACCTGCGTGCGCCGGCAGGGGGGATCCATAGTGGATGTCACCTTTGCGACCCCTGCCGCTGCCAGGCGCACTACGGACTGGCGCGTATTGGTCGACACGGTGACCCTCTCCGACCATAACTACATACGGATGAGGGTCTCCAAGACGCTGCCACCCCAGGCACCTTACCCAGGAGAGCCGAGAGGCAGGGCGCGGTTCCCAAGATGGAGCCTTGCCACCCTGGACAAGGATATGGCAGAGGAGATGGCAATGCTGGAGGTGTGGCGGGCCCCTCCACCGGATCGGGCCCAAGACGTGGAGGAGAGAGCGGCGCTGTTTCGTGAGTCGCTGACCACGGTTTGCGACGCGGCCATGCGAAGGGCGGGGCAGCCGTCCGCAAAAAAGCGGGTGTACTGGTGGACGGAGGAGGTTGCGGCCCTCCGTCTCACGTGCAATAGCGCGCGCCGGGAATACGGCCATTGCAGGCGGCGAAGGGGCCACACGGAGGCCGAAGAAGAGGCGCTACACGAGGCTCTGAAAGTGGCCAAGGAGGCCCTGTCCGTGGCGATTGCGAAGGCCAAAGACGCCGCGCATGAGGCCTTCTTGGCCACGCTGGACAGAGATCCATGGGGGCGGCCGTACAAAGGTGTCCGCAACAAGATACGTAACGCCCCCGGAATGGACAGCCTAGAGCCGGAGCTCCTCGGCCGGATTGTGGAGGCGCTATTCCCGGCAGCGCCGGTATTCGCTCCGCCCCGCATGATGGGCCCCGAAGAGCCGACAGAACTGGTTGCGACACCACCAGTGTCAGATGGTGAAATGGCAGGGGCAATCCACCGGCTGCTGGTCCGTAAAAAGGCCCCAGGCCCAGACGGAGTACCTGGCCGCGTCCTGCCAGTGGCGCTGACGCACCTCGGGGACCGTCTCAAAGACCTCTTTGATGACTGTCTAGGGACGGGACGGTTTCCGAGGTGCTGGAAGGAGGGCAAGCTCTGCCTCATCCGCAAGGAGAGCCGGCCGGCAGACTCTCCCTCGGGTTGGAGACCGATCGTGCTGCTGGATGAGACCGGGAAGATGCTCGAGCGCATCATCGCTTCCCGGATCATCCAGCACCTAGAAGGGACGGGTCCAAATGTGTCCGACCGCCAGTACGGTTTCCGTGCTGGGAGGTCGACCCTGGATGCACTGAGCGCCTTAAGGGCGTTTCACGAATATGCGGCGGGGAGAGGGGAGGGAGTAGTGGCGGTGTCACTTGACATCGCCAATGCGTTTGGTTCCCTCCCATATGCAGTAATCGTTGAGGCGCTCCGCTACCACAGGGTTCCTCTCTATCTGAGGAGAGTCGTGGAGCACTATCTCACGCAAAGAGTGGTGCTCTACGAAGAGCGAGGCGGCCAACGACGGGAAAGGGCGATGGAGTGCGGGGTACCTCAGGGGTCTGTTCTTGGGCCCCTCCTATGGAACATAGGCTTCGACTGGGCCATAAGAGGGGTCCTGCTCCCCCGGATGACTATCATCTGTTACGCTGATGACACGATGGTAGCCGTCCGGGGTTCAGGGCTGGAGGAGACCCTGAGGAGAGCGGCAGTCGCGGCGGACCTTATGGTCACCCGCATAAGGCTACTGGGGCTGAATGTGGCACTCACGAAGACCGAGGCCATCGTCTTCGGGGGAAGGGGCTGGCGGCCACCTGCTGCAGCCACAATACCGGTCGGAGGAGAGGCGGTCCAGGTGAAGGCCCACATCAAGTATCTGGGCATCCACCTGGACCGCAGATGGGACTTCGGGGAGCACTTTCGCCAACTTGCTCCCCGGATCGTGGCAGCAGCATCTGCCCTGGGCAGGCTCCTGCCCAATGTGGGAGGGCCTAGTGCGGCTTGCCGCCGCCTATACGCGGGGGTGGCGAGGAGCATGGCCCTGTACGGCGCGCCTATCTGGGCCGATCGGCTGAACGCGGCCAACAGGGCCCTCCTGCGTAGGCCGCAGCGAGTGGTGGCCACCCGTGTAATAAGGGCGTACTGCACGGTGGCGTGGGCGGCGGCGTGTGCACTGGCGGGCTCCACGCCCTGGGAGCTGGACGCCCAAGTGCTCGCAGAGGCGTACAGGGAGCGGGCGAGGCGCAGGGCACTCAATGTGTTCCCCGCCCCCGAGGAGTTAAAAGAGGAGCGTCGCCAGGCGCAAAGGCGGATGAGGGACCGGTGGAAAAACGACCTGGAGGACTCCCCCTATGGAACCCGCACCATAGGGGCACTCCTCCCGTCGTTTGACCACTGGTTGGACCGTAAGCACGGCAAGGTGGGGTTCAGGCTGACGCAGGTAATGACCGGACATGGGTGTTTCGGCCATTACCTGCATCGAATTGGAAGGGAGGCGAGCCCCGCCTGCCACGAGTGCGGTGCGGAGGATGACTCGGCCCAGCACACCCTAGCGGAGTGCAACCACTGGGCCGAGGAGCGCCGCATAATGGCGGAGGAAATTGGAGTGGATGATCTCTCGCTGCGTAGCGTCGTATCGGCCATGCTACGCAGCGAGAGATCCTGGGAGGCGGTGGCCTCCTTCTGCGAAACCGTGATCGGGCAGAAGGAGGCAGCGGAACGGGAGCGCGAAGATAGGGCAGAGGCGCTCCCGATCCGGCGCAGGCGAAGAGGGAGGAGGCGGGCGCAATTCGGCGCTCGCCTGAACCCCTAGTGGAGTTCGTGGGTGAGGGGCCCACGACGGTAGACTCCACACGCCTGGGGGAGGGATCGTAGCGTATTCCGATCCCTCCCTCCTTTGGCGCGGGAGCCCTGGCTCCAGTCAGCCAGCCAGGGCAGCCGGGGGGCGTTCTGGAAGAATGACTCCGACCCCATAACGCCCCCATCAACAACGGCAGTGCGGAGAATCGCCGGTGAGTTTTTAGTGGGTAGGCCCCATCTGCGGGGAGAGTCCCACATAACCCCCCCACCCAACATCTGGCCTCCCTAGGCCCGGGGGGGTATGCGCAAAGCATTTTCTCACCGTTAAAAAAAAAAAAAAAAAAAAAAAAAAAAGGTTAGGTTAGGTTAGGTTAGGTTAGGTTTTTTTTTTTTTTTTTTTTTTAATTTGTATGTCATGCTGTAATTTCTCCCACACAGGTGGGAGTCATTGTTCAGCGGACACGGCTTTGTCTTTTTTTGTTTGTTTTGCCATGATTTGTATAAAGGGGGGGAAGTTTATTTATTATAGCTAGGTGCTTATTCTATTACATTTCCAGTTTATGGTCTATGTGTACATTGTCTTATACAGTGTGTTACCGGTATGCGGGCTTTTATTAAAACTGATAATAATATGCTTAATTGGCAATCGTTTGCAAGTATTAGCAAATCATAATTATGCGAATTAACTGCACAATTCAATTTCCTAAATCCGCACTTTAAATGTAGTAGGTGTACTACGTAATTATCGTTATTCATATCGCTGATGCACTTGGTACAAGGCATGTCGTGGTACGGAGGTGAAAAGTTGAGAAAAAAAATCCCACAATTAATGCCGTCCTTATCATTACGTTTATGTATGGAGTTTTTTACACAGCTTAAAGAGTTTTTTCTAAAATTTGACATGACAATTACAAAAGTATTGACATTGGCTTGTCAAATTACAAAACAAACATTTATTTGCAAAACTGATATTTTTTTGCGTTAAAATGGCTAAAGACACATGTGAATTATCTGACATGATTTGTGCGACACGTGGAAATGTTCCTCAAGCGTTGAGACTTTATCCAGAGTGGTTTCGAAATCAGCGGCATCCACATAATCTTCGTTTGATAACAATGGCTGTCCAGCGAGGTCCAGAGAATGCATGGTCCTATCTGGTTAGTCTGAAAGGGCTATTAACCGGAATTGTGCACGTACAACTTGAAGAAAGGATTCTCGATCACTTCAAACAGGTCCAAATGTCTAGTAATCGTATTGCTTTTTAAGTTTTATTTTATTAGTGTTGTTTTTCCGTAGTTTTCTTAAGTGTAGCAATCCTGGTATCTCTAATTGTTGAAATAGGTAGATGCAGGCATTTATCTTGATGTCTTCGTTATAAACAAAGAATGAAGGGCTGGCATTTACATCTAATTGTCAATTTAGTACTTTGCTGTACATTGCTTGCAATTAAAATTTTGTTAGAAAATTTATGAAATCGGAATTTTAGTCGATGAATTAAATGAAGGTCATGGTTAGGTTAAGAAACAACGTTACTTTACCCTACTTTAAAAAAAGCCTGCTTGCTGGTAACGCACTGTATATGCTTATTTCTAGACTTATACCTATTACACATGTTTTAATATACATTTTTATTTATACACAGGTTTTGGGCACAATTTGTGTATACTCAAATTATACATAGTTGTGTTCCTATTTCTACTTATTTATTTTTAGTTGCTACTTTTACAGCTATACATTTGCAATATTCTAAGAATTTTCCTCTTACATTTTTATCTGCAATTATACTACTTATACTTTCCCTGTTTATTTTAATACCCAACTCAATTTCCACATCCAATCTTTCTTTTCCGTACACAGGACACTCAGTTACTATATGGAGGACTGTTTCTTCTTTGTCTGGATCACAGATACAAGCCGGGCTTTCCTTGCATTTAAATCTGTGCAAGTATCCGGAGAATCCGCCATGTCCCGTCAGCACCTGCACCGTGACGTGGTCCAGTGTTACCTTTCGGATTATGTTATATGCCTGTATGGCGTCCGGAAGGAAGGCTTTCGTGGTGGAGGCGGTTTCTCCGAGTCTGTAGCGCTGGTTCCATTCGTCAAGCGACTCCATCCGAATCCGTCGCTTGGCGAAGGAAACCGGACACTTGTCGTAGTCTGGCCTAGTTTTAATTTTGAGCGCGGCATCTTTTGCGAGCACATCTGCCCTTTCATTTCCCTCCAGCCCCGCATGGGCTTTGATCCAAAATAGCCTAGTTATTTTGCCCTGTTGACCTAGCTTAGTTAGGTTAGATCTTATTTGTACTGCTAGGGGATGGAGGGAAACGTTATTTACTACTGTCTCGAGGGCAGATCGCGAGTCACAGTATATACTGCAGCTGTGCTGTGCATTGAGGAGGGCTTGTTTCGTTGCCTCCAATAGGGCGAGCAATTCCGCCTGGTAAACCGTGCAGAAATGATCTAGCTTTAGTTTCTTGGTTTTAATCTCCGCGTCGTTTAGCCATATCGAAACTGCTGCACCGACCTTTCCTTCTATTTTACTGCCGTCTGTGTATACTTTGAGGCCTTCATAGTTATGCTCTTCCATTTGTGCACGGTCTGCCAGGCATATGAATTTTAGCCCTATTTGGTCCGCCGGGTGAGGCGTATCCACAAAAGGTACTGGCGTCTCTGTTTCTCGGTCTCCTGTCACTCGCTGGCAGTATCCTTTCTTTACACAGTAAAGCGAGGCTGCTTCACGGATTCTTATATCCAGTGGAAGCAGTCCAGCGAGTACCAGGGCCGAGCTCAGAGAGACAGTTCTGTACGCCTTAATGATTTTTTGTACAAACCCCCGTTGCACAGCATCCAGCTGTTTTTTGACGCCCAGTTTGTGGGTAGCTGGCGCCCACGCGCTTGCCGCGTACATAATTATCGGCTCTACGACTGCCGTATAGATGGTCCGCACGATCTCAGACCCCAAGCCCCAGTGGATTTTGGCTGCTCTCGCTAGTTGCTTGTATAAGCCCAGTGCCTTGCGGCACACGTTTGACACGTGGCTGTTGAACGTGAGTTTGTCATCCACTGTGAGCCCTAGGATCTTGATCTCCCGAGACAGTCCAATATCGACCCCGCCCATGCTGAGAAGTGGGGAGTCGTACTTGAGTTTGTTAGTTATCACCATCGCTTGAGTTTTATGTGGTGCGAAATTCAATTTATTTCGGACTCCCCACTCTCGAACATGCGCGAGGGCGGCATTCGCCCGTCTCTGGATGTCAAGCGCCGTGTTCCCCGAGAAGATTAACACCACATCATCGGCAAACGCTTGACAGTAATGTCCCATACTCTCTAGGTCCTTCAGTAGAGGGTCCAGAAGCAGGTTCCAAAATGTCGGTCCTCCAATTGATCCTTGCACGCATCCTTTTGAGGTTTCCTTTTCGCATTCCGCTCCGGCGTACCTTACCTTGACTTTCCTATTTTCTAGGTAGTCATCCACCAGGCGTCTAAGGTTCGCTGGGCATCTTGTCTCCGCCAGCCGGCATCTTATGGCGGGCCACCATGCGTTGTCGAAGGCTCCCTCTATGTCGAGTGAGACTAGTGTGATTATCTTTTTGTCTGCAAGCTTTGCTTTTATATGTTGTATCATGACATAGAGGGAGTCTTCGGTATTGCGTTGTGGCGTGAAGCCAAACTGTTTCTGGCTCATGTCGGGCAAGATATGATGCCTGATTCTCCTCACCATCATTTTTTCGAGGATTTTCCCAAATACAGGCAATAGACCAATCGGCCTGTATGATTTCGGGTGCGAGTAATCCTCCTTGCCTGGTTTCCTCAGCACGGCAATTATCGCCTCCTTCCAGCAGTCGGGAAAGTGACTGAGGGCAAGGCACCTATTCGCCAGTGCTAGGAAGGTTTCTGGGTCGTGGTCGGTGACTCTTTTGCAGATATCTGCTGTGAAGCCATCAAGTCCTGGGGCCTTTTTCGGGTTGAAACTTGACACCGCCCACTGCAGTTCCTCCATGGTAAATGGGGGATCACATGATTCATCATGTGTTTCCACATTCACCGTGTTTGCTCTGCATCGTTCTTGCGTGTGGTCTGCGTTGTCACTAAGAGTTTTGTCTGCCGGGTAAAAGGTGTCCGCCAGTAGCCTTGCCGACTCTTCGTTGTTTAGGGCTTTTCCATTTTGTACCAGTGCCACGTCTTCCTCTCTTTTAGTGGTTCGGCCTATAACTCGGTAGATACCATCCCACATGCTCTCTCTGTCCTGCTTCCCACAGAAACTCTTCCAGCTAGAAGTTTGGGCGTTCTTTACTTCCAGTTCATAGGTTGACTTTGCCTGAAGGTATTGCTCCACAACCCACGCTCGACGGATCGGAGCCGCGCATCGGATTCGATGCTTTTTGGTCATGACTTCCCTTTTCAGTTTTTCAAGGGTCTCGGTCCACCAAGGCAACGCCGTTTGTTTTTTGTTGCCGGTCTTTGGAATCGACTCATTACATGCTGTTTTAACTGTCCTTGTAAATTTTTCCACTATTGTACCTAATAATTCTTTACTTTCTACTTTTTCTATTTCTATTTTGTTTATATTTTCATCCGTCCAAGACTGTGTCAGTTTCTCATGAAACCGACTCCAGTTTGCTTTCTTCGTGTTATATAGTCGTGTTGTTCGTTTGATGTCGATTCCAACTGACTTTTGCAGATTAAGGTCGAACGCGATTGCTTTGTGGTCCGAGCTCGTCATGTCACCTATGACCCTCCAGTTATCAATATTTCCGAGCAGGTTCTCTGTGCAGGTGGTCACATCGACGCAACTTGTGTAGCGCTTACCTCCTCTAATCGTGTCGAACGTGGGCTCAGTCCCTCGGTTGAGTATGTGCATGTCCAGGTCACCAATCATGCCAGCGAAAGCCTCACCCCTGTGATCCACTCTCTCACTTCCCCACCAGGTGTTCCACGCGTTTATATCGCCACCCAGCAGCAAGGCCTCTGTTCCTATCTCCTTTCTTATCTTCTCTATGTGTTTCATGTATGGCTCAATATCGGTGTCTCCTTCCAGGTATACCGAAACCACTCCAATTTCCCTTGCTCCCATTTTCAGCTTAATGACGGTGATGTTTTGCGTCGTGAGGGTTGGGCATTGGGTTATTTCCAGTTGGGTGTCGAACAGTACTATCGCTGATTTGTTGACTTTATCAGCTGCTTTGTCACATTGTATCACCCTGATGCCCGGGTAGGTCTTCAGTCTCCCTGTGTTTCCGATGTACGGTTCCTGGACCATGGCAAGTGCGAGTTTTCTTTTGGCCGCTTCGATCATTAACTCGGCTGTTGCTAATTCGCTCCTTTGCAGATTCACCTGTGCCACTACATATCTCGTTCCTTTGGAATTTCTACTGGGTGTGATATTTTCGCCCTGGGTGCCCTTAGCAGTATGCTACTGTGGATCTGGCTAAGGCTTCCCACTTCCTTCTGACGGGGCACTCGGTGCTGAAGGCGTTATGGTCTACTTGGTCCATTTTGGCTTTCATGCAATTCCGACAACTAGGCGGCGTCATGGCAGTCCAATCCTCACACTCGCTCTTTAGGTGTGGCCCTCCGCAGTGACTGCACACATCTACTGCCTCTTGGCAGTATCGTTTCCCGTGCCCGTATCCTAAGCACCGCGAGCACTGCAGAAGGGGGGATTGGTCTGCGACCCTAATTCTCTGAAGGTCGATGTACACCATTCCTGCTTCGGTTAGCCGGTTCCATATAGGTGGTGAGACCTTCATCACCACATGTCCAGTAAGCGGGTTTCTGGCCTTCTTCCAGAATTTAACCTCTATTCGATCGTCCTCCGTCCTCACGTCTTGCAGCAGGTGTTTGTTTTGAGACCTTAGGGCCCCTAATATATCCTCATCTGTGTTACTTTTGAGGACACCGTGCAGAACGATGAGTGGGTCCTTGTTTTGTACTTCCTCCACTTGTAACTTTCCCCCTGCTTTAATTATTCTATCTTTTACCTTCCCAACTTCTTCTTGTGTCCTGCATCCAACTATTACTTTTCTATCCCTTGCTTTTCTGATTTTATCTATTTTTACTCCTTCTTCTTTCGCATTCACAACTTTTCTGATGTGATCAAACACTTGCTCTCCTGTGTCGTTATCGTCTTTTGACGTTATTATTACGGAGTGCATGACAGTGGCCTCTCGCGGTAGCCGTTTAGGTGGACCTGCTGTCACACTCGCGTAGGATGCTCTTTCCAGCTTTTCTGTTTGCTTTCCCATTTCTTCCTTTATTTCCGCCAGCGTCTTTTCGTTTTCTCGGAGGAGTCGGGTATTTTCTTTGATTTGGGCCATCATCTGCTGGTTTTCTTCCTCGTGTCCGCTTTGTTTTACTGCCTGTGTTTCAGTTGCAGTGCTTGGGCTACCTACTTTCTGGATTCCTTGGTGACCTTTCTTTCTTTCTCTGGCCAGGTCGGCTTCTGCCTCCTTGACCAGTTCGTATAGTCGTTCAATCGCTTGTGTCACCTCTTGTTTGATAATTGTTTTGAGGTTTCCTGACTCGGCTAGTCGCTGTTTTGCCTTGTTATTATTGGCCCTGGCCTCTGCGATTCTACTTGCATAGGTCTTCTTCGGTGGAGTCACCAAGGTTTCCGTCGACACACCTACCTTGTCCACTTTACTTGTTAGCCGCTGGGGCGGCGACCCTGTGGTCTCGGTCTGGACTTTGCGAACCGGTGCTCTACCCTCCTGGGGGAGCAGGGGTTTTGGTTTAGGCTTCTGCGGGGCCGCTGGTGCTGAAGCGGTCAATTTGGGGGAAGTCTCGAGAGGAGACTTTGGTCTGCCGGATTCCCATTCCCCGATGCTGAGCCTTACCTTTGAAGGTTGCGCTGGGCCAGCCGTTTCCGGTTTTGTCGGGGACTGGGGTTCTGCGTTGTCCATTTTCTTTGCGGGTGTTCTGAATCCGAACATTCTGTCTACGTATATTAAGTGGACGTTGGAAGGTGAGGTGGGTCAAAATCTTAATTTAAATATAAAAGTTTGTAAAAGTTGTATATTTGCTTAAAACTACACCTAAATATAGTGCACTAGAGTCACAGACCCTGTCAATTAGTGTATTACTAAAGTAAATTAAGGAAGATCGAAAGTTATAAAATATAAAAAAAATATAGAATTTTTTGGCTCCAGGTAGAGTCGTCTTATACTACTTATTCCGCCCCTGTATAGCGGGGGTGGTTCTCAATAAGCTCTAAGTAAAGCCTAACTTAAAATGTACAAAATCTGGGCAGAAAAATTTTTTGCTCTACCTAGAGTCGTAAATTGGTGCTCAATAGGTAGCTCTCCCCAAGCCCTTTTCAACGACCCCAAACACGATGTGACTACTCCCAAAGGCGCCAGAGATATGGCAGTCTGAATTTCTGGTTTCTGTTCCAAGATGGCTGCCGGGAATTGGGTATCTAGTCGTATCTCCTGAACTACTGGGCCGATTTTCGCGTGCGTGGGCTCGTTTTTTCGTGCTTAGAGAGCTCTAACCGATAGGCCTACTTTCAGAATCTAAAATTTTTCAGTTTTTCAGTTTCCTGAAATTTCTTGAAAGTGGCTATGACCGAGCCAAACGCAAAGAGTGAAGCTCGCTGTCCTTGGCAAAGAAAATCCGGGCCTTCCACGGCTCTCCGTTGCGGAGATAAAGGGATTTTAAGTTTTGCCAAAATGGCCGCCGAACTGTCAAAACCAAACTTTGACTGCCGTTATCTCCGCTTCCCGTTGTCGTAGAAAGTCCGGATTTTTCTTGTCTAGGGGAAACCCAACCTTCCGCGTCCTCTGGGGCTGTTTTCAGGACTCTGAATTTCAGGCGCTTATTTCGGCTCAAGATCCCCACAGACGGGTAGACGGGGCTTCTCCTATACCAAATCCGAAAACCGCAGGCTCGTAGCCCTCGTGGTTACCGAGTAATGTGGGCCTAAAGAAAAACAAAATGGCCGCCGAACTGTCAAATGCCAGTTTCAAATTCAATTTTCTCGGCAACCAGTGGTCGTAGAGAGCTCGGGTTTTCTTTGTTAGATTCGGCCTTGCTCCTTTTTTCTTTTACAAGTGGTTTCCGGGCTCTAAAAATTTTTCGGAGATATCCGAATATAACTATATACAAATCGTACTCCTAAAGCTACTATTATTTACAGTGAAAACCCGGGCTCAATATGTCAAACCGTTCCTGAGATATTTACAACTTAATTTTGATACCCGAAAAAAGAAAATGGCGGATTTTTGGTATCTTTCCAATTTAAGAGCTAAGGGGCCCGCGTTTGGGCTTTTCCTAGTTGGGATATATGTTCTAAACCTAATTCCGCCGCTAAAAACCAATTTTTTCTATTAGGTTTTGATTAATACCAGAAAATACAAAAAATTTGATATCTCAGCAACGGCTAATCCAAAAATTACACAAAAAATGTCAAAAAATAGAGAATTCACACACTTATAATATACAAAGTCACAATAAATTATTTCCTACAAAAAATTTTTGGAAAACGTTACTTTTCACAAATTTTGGAAATTTCAAAATTTTTCAATGATGGACAATTTTCACGAGTCCAGATTTTTGTAGTCACACACAACTTCTAAGCGCGCACCGGATTCCTTACTAAAAACAGTATGGTCTGCCTGAAGTTTTCCTGTTATTCACCTTTGAAATTTGATTTTTTAAAAAGCTATAACTTGAAAAATATAAGTCCAAAAATCTTAACTGAGGTGTCCGGATACTCCTGGTGATGCGACGCTCGAAACTGCGTTGGTGGCTGCCGCCGCACGCGTCAGGAACTGTGACCACGCCGCCACGTGGTAGTTGTTTTTTTGCTGTTTGCGCCTCGGTGGTAAGGCGGATATACCCTGCAGATAGCTCGTTTTGTAGGGCTCGCTGAGACGATTTCGACGATATATCGCACGTGGTGGTTCGATGTTCGGAACCACAAGATTTTGGTCTTCAAAGTTATTTTAACCTCCAAATTTGAGGTTTTTCGTCACTTTCACCCAGCACTTTCACTTTTCGGCTTAAACTAATATCACTGCCGTATGCACTGTGTCAGCCCGCAACTTTTGACACTTAGTTTGTCAAGATCGGATAAGAAAAACCCACTTTTCTGAATTTTTTACTGCGGAGCGACGTAAATTCGTGGCGCTAAGGGCGGCGGACGGACCGCGACTGGGTTAGGTTAGGTTAGGTTAGGTTAGGTTAGGTTAGGTTAGGTTCGTCCGCAGGCCCTACAAGACGGCGGAGGTTCGGGTCTCCGGGTTCGACGAATCCGTCACGCCGGAGGCCGTCCAAGAGGTGATTGCCCAAAAGGGGGGCTGCCCACTGGGCCAAATACGAATGGGCAGAATAAGGATGGCCCCAAACCAGACCGGGTCCATCATCGCCGTGTGCCCCGTAACGGCGGCCAATGCCGTTATCACCGCCGGACGGCTGCTGGTAGGGTGGACGTCGGCCAAAGTGGAGGCACTAGACCCCCGGCCTATGCGCTGCTTCAGGTGCCTGGGGACCGGGCACACCCGGGCACTCTGTCCCTCACCGGTAGACAGGAGTGACCTCTGCTACCGGTGTGGTAAAGCCGGCCACACGTCTCGGCAGTGCGAGGCCGAAAAGCCTTGGTGCGCGGTATGCCACCACGCAAAGCGACCGACTGGACACATAATGGGGGGACCGTCATGCACCCCCCCAACCACAAGAGGAAGAGCGGCCCCCGTAAGAACACCGGCAGCCACCAAGCCCCAGGAAGCCCGAAATCAACGCGAGGAACAAAGTATGGATCAATAATGTCAGTACAACCGGCACACCTGGCATACGAAGTGTTGCAGTGCAACATAAACCACTGCGCCAGAGCTCAGGACCTCTTGATGCAGCACATGGCGGAGTGGGGTATCAGCACTGCAATCGTGGCGGAGCCATACCTTGTTCCTCCTCAACCCAATTGGGTTGGGGACACAGACGGATTGGTGGCGGTGGTGGTACCATCAATGGGCAACCACCCTCCCCTTACGAAGATCGAGAGCGGCCCGGGGTACGCGGCGGCCAAATGGGGAGACATAGTACTGGTAGCTGTATACTTCTCCCCCAACCGGCCGCTGTTCGAATTCGAGCAGTACCTAGTTAGACTCGGGAGGGTGGTCACGAGGGCAGCTCCATCCCCAGTAATGGTCCTAGGGGACCTCAACGCCAAGTGCTCGGAGTGGGGGTCCCCATCGACGGACCTTAGGGGAGAGACCCTCTGGGATTGGGTGGTGGCGTACGGCCTCGAGGTCATAAACCGGGGCACCGAGCACACCTGCGTGCGCCGGCAGGGGGGGTCCATAGTGGACATCACTTTCGCGACCCCTGCCGTTGCAAGGCGCACCTCGGATTGGCGGGTACTGGTGGACACGGTGACCCTCTCCGACCACAACTACATTCGGATGAGGGTCTCCAAGACGCTGCCGCCCCAGGCACTCGACCCAGAGGAGCCGAGAGGCAGGAGTCGGTTCCCAAGGTGGAGCCTCGCCACATTGGACAGGGACATGGCGGAGGAGATGGCGATGCTGGAGGTGTGGCGGGCCCCTCCACCGGACCGGACCCATGACGTGCAAGTGAGGGCGGTATTGTTCCGCGAGTCGATGACCACGATTTGCGACGCGGCCATGAGAAGGGCGGGGCAGCCATCTGCGAAAAACCGCGTGTACTGGTGGACGGAGGAGGTTGCGGCCCTCCGTCTCGCTTGTAACAGAGCTCGCCGGGAATACGGCCATTGCAGGCGGCGAAGGGGCCACACGGAGGCAGAAGAGGAGCTCCTTCACGAGGCTCTAAAAGTGGCCAAGGAGGCTCTGTCCGTGGCGATCGCGAAAGCCAAGGACGACGCGCACGAGGCCTTTTTGGCCACGTTGGATAGAGATCCATGGGGGCGGCCGTATAAAGTCGTCCGCAGTAAAATACGCAATGCCCCCGGCATGGATTCTCTGGAGCCGGAGCTCCTCGGAAGAATTGTGGAGGGACTCTTTCCGCCAGCGCCGGTATTCGCCCCGCCCTGCATGGTTGGCCCCGAGGAGGAGCCGACGGAGCCGTTTGTGGTCCCACCGGTCACGGACGGGGAAATGGGGTCGGCAATCCACCGTCTGCGGGGCTGTAAAAAGGCCCCCGGCCCAGACGGCGTGCCTGGCCGCATCTTGCCGGTGGCACTAACACACCTCGGGGACCGCCTCAAAGACCTCTTTGACGACTGTCTTGGGGTGGGGCAGTTTCCGAGGTGCTGGAAGGAGGGAAGACTTTGCCTCATTCGGAAGGAGAGCCGGCCGGCAGACTCTCCTTCAGGATGGAGACCGATCGTGCTGCTGGATGAGACCGGGAAGATGCTCGAGCGCATCATCGCTTCCCGGATCATCCAGCACCTGGGAAGGCCAGGCCCGGATCTGTCCGACCGTCAATACGGCTTTCGTGTTGGGCGGTCGACCATGGACGCCCTGGGCGCCCTACGGGCGTTCTACGAAGATGCGGTGGAGAGAAGAGAGGGAGTGGTGGCGGTGTCACTCGACATTGCCAATGCGTTCGGCTCCCTCCCATATGCGACAATTGTCGAGGCACTCCGCTACCACGGGGTCCCCCATTACCTGAGGAAGATTCTAGAGCACTATCTCACAGAAAGAGTAGTGCTCTACGAGGAGCGGGGAGGCCATCGGAGGGAGCGAGCTATGGCCTGCGGGGTCCCTCAGGGGTCCGTCCTTGGGCCCCTCTTATGGAACATAGGGTTCGACTGGGCCATAAGAGGGGCCCTGCTCCCCCGGATGACTATCATCTGTTACGCTGATGACACGATGGTAGCCGTCCGGGGTGCACAGCTAGAGGAGGCTCTGCGGAGAGCGGCTGTCGCGGCGGACCTAATGGTCACCCGCATAAGAATGCTGGGCTTGAGGGTGGCCCTCCCGAAGACGGAAGCAATTGTCTTCGGGAGGAGAGGCTGGCGACCGCCCGCCGCGACCGTCATACCGGTGGGAGGAGAGGCGGTCCAGGTGAAGGCACACATCAAATATCTGGGTATCCACCTGGACTGCAAGTGGAACTTCGGGGAGCACTTCCGCCGACTTGCTCCCCGGGTCGTAGGGGCGGCGTCAGCCCTGGGCAGGCTGCTGCCCAATGTGGGAGGACCCAGCGTAGCGTGCCGCCGCCTATACGCGGGAGTGGCACGGAGTATGGCCTTGTATGGCGCGCCCATCTGGGCCGACCGGTTGAACGCGGCCAACAAGGCCCTCCTCCGAAGGCCGCAACGAGTGGTGGCTACCCGGGTGGTACGGGCCTATTGCACGGTGGCATGGGCGGCGGCGTGCGCACTAGCGGGCACCATGCCCTGGGAGCTCGACGCCCAGGTGCTCGCAGAGGTGCATCGGGAGAGAGTAAGGCGCAGGGCCCTTAACGAGTTCCCCGCTCCCGAGGAGCTGAGGGAGGAGCGCCGCCAAGCGCAGCGGCGGATGAGGGACCGGTGGAAAAACGACCTGGAGGACTCCCCCTATGGAATCCGGACCATAGGGGCACTCCTCCCGTCGTTTGACCACTGGCTGGACAGGAGGCACGGCAAGGTGGGGTTCAGGCTGACGCAGGTAATGACCGGACACGGGTGTTTCGGCCATTACCTGCATCAAATTGGAAGGGAGGCGAGCCCCGCCTGCCACGAGTGCGGTGCGGAAGACGACTCGGCCCAGCACACCCTAGCGGAGTGCAACCACTGGGCCGAGGAGCGCCGCGAATTGGTGAGGGAAATTGGGGTGGACGATCTCTCGCTGCATAGCGTCGTATCGGCCATGCTACGCAGCGAGAGATCCTGGGAGGCGGTGGCCTCCTTCTGCGAAACCGTCATCGGGCAGAAGGAGGCAGCGGAACGGGAGCGCGAAAATAGGGCAGAGGCGCTCCCGATCCGGCGCAGGCGTAGAGGGAGAAGGCGGGCGCAATTCGGCGCTCGCCTGAACCCCTAGTGGAGTTCGTGGGTGAGGGGCCCACGACGATAGACTCCACACGCCTGGGGGAGGGATCGTAGCGTATCCGATCTCTTCCTCCTTTGGCGCGGGAGCCCTGGCGCCAGTCAGCCAGCCAGGGCAGCCGGGGGGCGTTCTGGAAGAATGATTCCGACCCCATAACGCCCCCATCAACAACGGCAGTGCGGAGAATCGCCGGTGAGTTTTTAGTGGGTAGGCCCCATCTGCGGGGAGAGTCCCACATAACCCCCCCACCCAACATCTGGTCTCCCTAGGCCCGGGGGGGTATGCGTAAAGCATTTTCTCACCGTCAAAATAAAAAAAAAAAAAAAAAAAAAAAAAAAAAGGTTAGGTTAGGTTAGGTTAGGTTAGGTTAGGTTAGGTTAGGTTAGGTTAGGTTCCTTCGTCAAGGCGCTCAAAACGGCCGCAACCGCCATAAAGGGAGCTGTGGCTGAGCTTCGGACCCTGACGGTGACGGAGGAGGTGGCGCGCCTGGAGGTGGCAAATGCGCAGCTCTCGCGCCAGGTAGAGGAGTTGCGCCGGGAGGTCGCCCAGTTGCGCAACCAACCAGCCCCGACAGCTGCGGTTGCGGTTGAGCCCGACTATCGGCGCTTAATCGATGAGGTCTCGCGCTCCAACCGGGAGCAGTTCAGTATAATGCTGAACGCTCGGTTGGAGGGCATTGAGAATAGGCTCCTTCCGGAGCCACGGACTCGGCCGCCTCTGGCTGCCGACCGAAGAGCGGCTCAAGCAGCGGCCCAGGCACCGGCGGATGGCGCCACCCAGAGGAGTGGAGGTACTCCATTGGCCCCGCCCAAGCCAGCCAGCTCTGCCGTCGCCCCTACCTCTGGAATACAGGGGACAGAGCGCGACCCCAAAAGGAAGAGGCGCCCAAAACGGAGCCTGGCAGCGCAGGAAGCCGCCTCCGCAAGGCAAACACCTCCGCCAGCCGGCGAGACTGAGCGTGAGCCGTGGAGCAAAGTTGTGGGGAGAAAGACCAGGAAGCCGGCACACAAAGCGGTCAGCAGCGAGCAGCCGTCCAACAAGGCCAAAGGGGCCAAAAGGAAAAAAGGTCCAGCTCGGAAAGCGCCCTCGAAGCAGAAAAAACTCGCCACTCCCAAGACTGCGGCGGTCGTGATCACCCTCAAACCGGGGGTGGAGACCGACTACAAGTCGGTCATGGGGAAGGTCACGACCATCAAACTGGCCGAACTGGGAGTGGAAAGCGTCAAGGTGAGGAGCACGGCGGCTGGCGCCCGCCTGATCGAGGTCCCCGGGGCAAACAGTGGCGTGGTAGCTGACGATCTCGCCGGCAGGCTGCGGAACCTTGTCGGTGACGTGGCAGACGTGCACAGGCCCTTTAAAACAACGGAAATTCGGGTCTCCGGGTTCGACGAATCTGTCACGCCGGAGGCCGTCCGGGAGGCGATAGCCCAAAAGGGGGGTTGTCCGCAGGACCAAATCCGGATGGGAAAAATAAGGATGGCCGCCAACCAAACGGGGTCCGTCATTGCTGGGTGCCCCGTAGCGGCAGCCAAAGCCGTCGTTACAGCCGGACGGCTTCTGGTGGGGTGGACGTCGGCAAAAGTGGAGGCTATGGATCCCCTGCCCTTGCGATGCTTCAGGTGCATGGGGATTGGGCATACCAGAGCCCTCTGCCCCTCGCCGGTAGACAGGAGCGACCTCTGCTACCGGTGTGGCAAGGCCGGCCACACGTCGAAAAAATGCGAGGCGGAAAAGCCGTGGTGCGCAGTGTGCCACCACGCCAAGCGGCCAGCTGGGCATGTAATGAGGGGGCCGTCATGCGCTCCCCCAAGCACAAAGGGCAGGACTGCTCCGCCAAGAGCATCGGCTGCCACCAGGCCCCAGGAGGCCCCTAAGGAACCAGGGACCCAAAGCCACGTGGAGGAACAAAGTATGGACCAGTAATGCCAGCACAACCGGCACAACTGCTATACGAAGTGTTGCAGTGCAACATAAACCACTCCGCCAGAGCACAGGACCTCCTGATGCAACATATGGCGGAGTGGGGTATTAGCGCTGCAATCGTGGCAGAACCATACTTTGTTCACTCCCATCCTAACTGGATTGGGGACACAGACGGGCTGGCGGCGGTGGTGGCAACACCAGGCAACCACCCTCCCCTCTCTAAGATCGAGAGCGGCCCGGGGTACGCAGCGGCCAAATGGGGAGACATAGTACTGGTAGCTGTATACTTCTCCCCAAACCGGCCGCTGTTCGAGTTCGAACAATACCTCACCAGACTCGGAAGGGTGGTCACGAGGGCGGCTCCGTCACCAGTGATGGTGCTAGGGGACCTCAACGCCAAGTGCTCGGAGTGGGGGTCCCCATTGACCGACAGCAGAGGGGAGGTCCTCTGGGACTGGGTGGTGGCGTCCGGCCTCGAGGTCATCAACCGAGGCACCGACCACACCTGCGTGCGCCGGCAGGGGGGATCCATAGTGGATGTCACCTTCGCGACCCCTGCCGCTGCCAGGCGCACTACGGACTGGCGGGTATTGGTCGACACGGTGACCCTCTCCGACCACAACTACATACGGATGAGGGTCTCCAAGACGCTGCCGCCCCAGGCACCCAACCCAGAGGGACCAAGAGGCAGGGCTCGGTTCCCAAGGTGGAGCCTCGCAACCCTGGACAGGGATATGGCGGAGGAAATGGCGATGCTAGAGGTATGGCGGGCCCCTCCACCGGACCGGGCCCAAGACGTCGAGGAGAGGGCGGCGCGGTTCCGTGAGTCGCTGACCACGGTTTGCAACGCGGCCATGCGAAGGGCGGGGCAGCCGTCTGCCAAAAAACGTGTGTACTGGTGGACGGAGGAGGTTGCGGCCCTCCGTCTCACGTGCAATAGCGCGCGCCGGGAATACGGCCACTGCAGGCGGCGAAGGGGCCATACCGAGGCTGAAGAGGAGCTGCTCCACGAGGCCCTAAAAGTGGCCAAGGAGGCCCTGTCCGTGGCAATTGCGAAGGCCAAAGACACCGCGCATGAGGCCTTCTTGGCCACACTGGACAGAGATCCATGGGGGCGGCCATACAAATTTGTCCGCAACAAAATTCGCAACGCCCCCGGAATGGACACTCTAGAGCCGGAGCTCCTCGGCCGGATTGTGGAGGCGCTATTCCCGGCAGCGCCGGTATTCGCTCCGCCCCGCATGATGGGCCCCGAAGAGCCGACAGAACTGGTTGCGACACCACCAGTGTCAGATGGTGAAATGGCAGGGGCAATCCACCGGCTGCTGGTCCGTAAAAAGGCCCCAGGCCCAGACGGAGTACCTGGCCGCGTCCTGCCAGTGGCGCTGACGCACCTCGGGGACCGTCTCAAAGACCTCTTTGATGACTGTCTAGGGACGGGACGGTTTCCGAGGTGCTGGAAGGAGGGCAAGCTCTGCCTCATCCGTAAGGAGAGCCGGCCGGCAGACTCTCCCTCGGGTTGGAGACCGATCGTGCTGCTGGATGAGACCGGGAAGATGCTCGAGCGCATCATCGCTTCCCGGATCATCCAGCACCTAGAAGGGACGGGTCCAAATGTGTCCGACCGCCAGTACGGTTTCCGTGCTGGGAGGTCGACCCTGGATGCACTGAGCGCCTTAAGGGCGTTTCACGAATACGCGGCGGGGAGAGGGGAGGGAGTAGTGGCGGTGTCACTTGACATCGCCAATGCGTTTGGTTCCCTCCCATATGCAGTAATCGTTGAGGCGCTCCGCTACCACAGGGTTCCTCTCTATCTGAGGAGAGTCGTGGAGCACTATCTCACGCAAAGAGTGGTGCTCTACGAAGAGCGGGGCGGCCAACGACGGGAAAGGGCGATGGAGTGCGGGGTACCTCAGGGGTCTGTTCTTGGGCCCCTCCTATGGAACATAGGCTTCGACTGGGCCATAAGAGGGGTCCTGCTCCCCCGGATGACTATCATCTGTTACGCTGATGACACGATGGTAGCCGTCCGGGGTTCAGGGCTGGAGGAGACCCTGAGGAGAGCGGCAGTCGCGGCGGACCTTATGGTCACCCGCATAAGGCTACTGGGGCTGAATGTGGCACTCACGAAGACCGAGGCCATCGTCTTCGGGGGAAGGGGCTGGCGGCCACCTGCTGCAGCCGTAATACCGGTGGGAGGAGAGGCGGTCCAGGTGAAGGCCCACATTAAGTATCTGGGCATCCACCTGGACCGCAGATGGGATTTCCGGGAGCACTTTCGCCGCCTTGCTCCTCGGATCGTAGCAGCGGCATCCGCCCTGGGTAGGCTCTTGCCCAACGTGGGAGGGCCCAGTGTGGCCTGCCGCCGCCTATACGCGGGGGTTGCGAGGAGCATGGCCTTGTATGGCGCGCCGATCTGGGCCGATCGGCTAAATGCGGCCAACAAGGCCCTCCTGCGCAGGCCGCAGAGAGTGGTGGCCACCCGAGTTATAAGGGCGTATTGTACGGTGGCGTGGGCGGCGGCGTGCGCACTGGCAGGCTCCATGCCCTGGGAACTGGATGCTCAGGTCCTCGCAGAAGCATACAGGGAGCGGGCGAGGCGCAGGGCACTCAACGAGTTCCCTGCCCCCGAGGAACTGAGAGAGGAGCGTCGCCAGGCGCAAAGGCGGATGAGGGACCGGTGGAAAAACGACCTGGAGGACTCCCCCTATGGAACCCGCACCATAGGGGCACTCCTCCCGTCGTTTGACCACTGGTTGGACCGTAAGCACGGCAAGGTGGGGTTCAGGCTGACGCAGGTAATGACCGGACATGGGTGTTTCGGCCATTACCTGCATCAAATCGGAAGGGAGGCGAGCCCCGCCTGCCACGAGTGCGGTGCGGAGGATGACTCGGCCCAGCACACCCTAGCGGAGTGCAACCACTGGGCCGAGGAGCGCCGCGAAATGGTGGAGGCAATTGGGGGGGATGATCTCTCGCTGCGTAGTGTCGTATCGGCCATGCTACGCAGCGAGAGATCCTGGGAGGCGGTGGCCTCCTTCTGCGAAACCGTCATCGGGCAGAAGGAGGCAGCGGAACGGGAGCGCGAAGATAGGGCAGAGGCGCTCCCGATCCGGCGCAGGCGTAGAGGGAGAAGGCGGGCGCAATTCGGCGCTCGCCTGAACCCCTAGTGGAGTTCGTGGGTGAGGGGCCCACGACGATAGACCCCACACGCCTGGGGGACGGATCGTAGCGTATTCCGATCCCTCCCTCCTTTGGCGCGGGAGCCCTGGCTCCAGTCAGCCAGCCAGGGCAGCCGGGGGGCGTTCTGGAAGAATGACTCCGACCCCATAACGCCCCCATCAACAACGGCAGTGCGGAATCGCCGGTGAGTTTTTAGTGGGTAGGCCCCATCTGCGGGGAGAGTCCCACATAACCCCCCCACCCAACATCTGGCCTCCCTAGGCCCGGGGGGGTATGCGCAAAGCATTTTCTCACCGTTAAAAAAAAAAAAAAAAAAAAAAAAAAAAAAAAAGGTTAGGTTAGGTTAGGTTAGGTTAGGTTAGGTTAGGTTAGGTTAGGTTCCCCCTCGAAGTGCTGCCACCTTGCCGTGGTGAGGGGGCTTGCGTGTCTCAATGATCCTCGGGGCTACGCCGGACAGGGCTACCCATACCGGACAGGCCTGGGGTGAGAGACCAGACAAAGAGCGGCACACACGACGGGCGTCTCCGCGTGTCCCTCTGAAGGTAGCAGAGGGCACAGTGCGAGCGCCACAGGGAGGGAGCCGATCCTGGCATGCCTCAGCTCATCTGAGGTGGCAGAGGATCGGCTACATCGGAGGCGTAGCTACGCTGCTCCGCGTTAGGGCCCATCTGGGCCGGCGGCTGCTTCGGCGGCGTGGGATGGTGGGCCTGCAAGGCCCACGGCGCGGCGGGTTTGGCGGCCACTTTTGTGGCTGCTAGATGGGTCTCGGCCCCCCGCCGGGCAACCCGTAACCCGCACGCAGCGGACCGGGGGCGCTGCTCATTGAGAGTAGCGCCGCGTGGAGTAAACCACTATAAAAATCCCCCAATCCCAAGATGTGACAGGCGTGTCGATGGGATGCATGGCTGGGGGGGAAGCCCAGTCGCAAACGTCAGGGAGGGGGCAAACCTCCTAAAAAATAGCCAATATGAGTGGTCCAAAACGTAAGACTACCCCAGGAGGTTGTAATCCTCGGTGTCATCACAGAACGGGCAGTCACCCGCGCTGTGATGACACGCAGCCCCATTTCGTATTCGGGGGGGGCAAACCGCTCGCGGACAGATCTCACGACGACTTTGGCAAACGCACAACGGACTTTGATAAAGAGGTGGAGTCGCTGAGACTGCGTGGAGGGGGGAGCAGCGAAGAGGACGAGGTGGTTTCCACGCCACCTTTGGTCCACTCGCCATTCCCGTCTCTGACGGAGTTTCGGCCCATTAGGGGCATGGCCACGCCCATCCCAACACGGGTGTATTGCGGGAGAAGGGCACGGGTCGTGCTCGAGCGACTCTCGCCGGGGACGGAGGAGTTTTTCTCCCCGGCGAAAATCGACGGCGGCGAAGAGGCGTTTGGCACGCCAACCTCGACGCACACCGAGGCTGTGGCCAGGCTACGGCTCTCTGAGTCGGACTCCTCGGTCAGTAGCCTCAAAACGGTCTGCTCGAGGCAGGACCCCGATCACAACGAGTCTGTCGGGAGGCTATGGGCCAGGGAGAGCGGAAAGAGGTCGGCGGGCGAGCGCCAGACCTCCTCCTCCGGGTCTGGCAGCAATGCCTCTGAGAGCGAAGGTGGCTCGCGGAGTCAGTTCCGCAAACGCGCCTCTAAAAGAGGCAGAGGCAGACCGCCCTCAACAGGGCAGTACGTCGGCCTTGCGGCGGCTCAGAGGGCTCTCAATGAGGCCAAACGGGAGGCTCTCGAGTTGGAGGCGGAACAGGCGGTGGCTGACCAAGCGGCCGAGGCAAGGCAGCTGCGAGCGGCGATGCGGCTTACAGCCTCGCAGTCGCCGCCCGGTGAGCCAGACATGGCGGAAAAGTCGGCCGCGGACCTCTCAAAGGCGGTGTCGGACCAGGTTGCAGTCATCAAAAAGGTGGCTGCATCCTCTAAAAATCTCAAGGGGACCTTTGTGCGTGCACTCAATGAGGCAGCAGCCACCATAGTGGAAGCCTGCGAAAGCCTGAGTGCACGCACAATTTCGGACGAGACTCGCCAGCTGCAGGCGGCAAACTACCGGCTAGAAGCGGAGATGGCCAGTCTCCGAAAGGAGCTGGCGCAACTAAGATCTGAGGTGGAGAGGCAGGCGCCTGCACAAAGCCCTCTACGCGAGCGGCAGCCAGCGACGGTTCCCTCTCCCGCTCCACTAAACGAGGAGCTCACGCGCTCGATAGCCCTCCAGGTGGGAGCTATCGTGAATGCTCGCCTGGATGGGTTGGAGGCAGAGGGACGGTTGCTCCCAGCAAAACCACTTCCCTCGGCTCCTCCTGCTGCAAGGAACGCTTCGGGCCCCAGTGGCGCCAAGGTTATTGACGCCACGAAGAAGCCGCAGGACCAGTCGGCAGCCGGAGGCAGGAGGAAGCCCAAATCTAGGGCCAAGAAGAAAAGCGGTGGTTCCAGGGCACAGGACGCGGAGGCTCCTATCTCCCGCCCGCTTCCGCCCGCTCCGGCCTCTATGAAAGAGAGCTGGAGCGTTGTGGCCGGCAAAGGGAAAAAGGGGAGGACTGCCCAGCGGGCTGGCCCGCAAGGTGATGTCCCTCAAAAGGTGAAGGCCAAAAGGTTGAAAGCACCTCGCTCATCAGCAGTAGTGCTCACCTTACAGCCAGAGGCAGCACAGAGGGGCATCACCTACAAGGAGGTGATTGTCGAGGCCAGGCAGAAAATCCAGCTGGCCGAGCTGGAAATCTCTGGGGGCGTCCGCTTCCGTCGGGCGGCAACCGGGGCGTGTATCCTGGAGGTCCCGGGAGCGGCCAGCGGCGAAAAAGCCGATAAACTGGCCGACGCACTCCGCCAGCAACTGGGCACAGACGTCGCACGGGTGTCGCGGCCGTGCAAGAGTGTCGACATCCGTGTCACTGGCCTGGACGAATCGGTGACGGTGGAAGAGGTGGCCAAGGCTGTGGCAGAAACCGGGGGATGCGCCATCGAGACTGTTAGGGCCGGGCAAATACGCCCGGGTTACTCGGGCCTCGGGGTGGTCTCGGTGAGTTGCCCTGTCCTAGCGGCAAAGAAAATTGCCACTGTGGGGCGCCTATTGGTGGGCTGGGTCTCTGCTCAAGTCAGACTACAAGAGCAGAGGCCCATAAAGTGCTTCCGATGCCATCGAATCGGGCACGTAAGCGCGCAATGTGAGGCGGAGCCAGACCGGTCTGGATGCTGCTTCCAGTGTGGCAAGGATGGTCACAAGGCTGCACAATGCGCTGCTCCGCCACACTGTGTCATCTGTGCATCTGCTGGGAAACCAGCAGGGCACAGAATGAGCAGCAGGGCGTGCGCTGCACCGAAGACGACCGGGAAGGCGAAGGTAGGTGCCAGCGGTCCTCGAGCGCCCTCGCCGACAAGCGGCACCGCCGCCATGGATCAGGCTGAGGCTGAGGAGGTTCAAGAGCCGGCTGTTGGATAGATGGCAATCACCGAATTCCTCCAGGTGAACCTCAACCATGATGCCAAGGCTCAGGACCTCCTCCACCAGACCATGGCACAGTGGGCAATCCACGTTGCCGTAGTTGCGGAGCCCTATAGGGTGCCAACTCGAGACGACTGGGCCGGCGATCTTGACGGCACCGCGGCCATAGTCACTCGGACCGCCTCCGGCTCGAACCCGTTCAGGAACGTAGAGAGGAGACACGGCTGCGTCGCCGCAGTCTGTGGCGATATTGCGGTGGTAGGTGTCTACTTCTCTCCGAACAAGACCCTTGCGGAGTTCGAGACGTTCCTTGTGGAGGTTGGCACCCTAATAGGCAGATTACATCCGGCCCCAACCATAGTGGCGGGCGACTTCAATGCCAAGAACGTGGCGTGGGGGAGCCCAGCGACGGACGCCCGTGGACACGCACTGTTGGAGTGGGCGATAGCTGCCAACCTAGCGGTCTCAAACCTAGGAACGGCAAACACGTGCGTGCGGCAACAGGGCGGCTCTATTGTAGACATTACGTTTGCGAGCGCGGCCCTGGCGCGCCGTGTTCAGGGATGGGAGGTCCTGGTGGGAGTAGAGACCTTGTCGGACCACCGATACATTCGGTTTGGAATCTCTGCTCTCCCGAGACTCACCCTTCCAAGCCGGAGAAACGATCCAGTTGTGAGCGGCCCACGCTGGGTGCTCAAAAAACTGGACCGTGAGACCCTGGAGTTGGCGGCGATCGTGCGGTCGTGGACTCCGGAAGCAGAGGCAGGGACCGATGTCGAGGCCGAAGCCGAATGGTTCCGCAGCAGCATGACCGAAGTCTGCGACGCGGCAATGCCGAGAGCAAGGGCCGCCTCTCCTCGACGCTGCGTGTACTGGTGGTCTCCGGAGCTTGCGCAGCTGCGCGAGTTATGCGTACTCGAAAGGCGCCAGTACACGCGACAACGAGGTCGCCGACCACGAGACCCGGAGGCGGAGGCTACTCGGTACGCCCGGTACAAAGCAGCGAAAGCGGCGTTGAAGGCTGCTATCGGGCTGGCCACGGACAGGGCACGACAGGAGTTCCTGGAGACGCTGAACAGCGATCCATGGGGGAGGCCATACAAGATGGTGATGCAGAAGCTCCGACCGTGGGCCCCTCCGCTAACGCAGAGTCTCCAGCCACAGCTGCTGGAAAATATTGTGGCCACTCTGTTCCCGCACAGGCCCCAGCAATCCCCCCCGCCCATGGCCCCGCCAGGAGCGGCCGAAAGGCAGGAGGAAGCGGAAGCAGAGGTGCCACCCGTCACTGAGGGGGAGCTGACGGCAGCAGTCCTTAGGCTCCGGAGCAAAAACACAGCCCCTGGACTGGACGGGATCCCGGGACGCGCATGGGTCCTGGCCATGGAAGCTCTGGGGCCAAGGCTGAGAAGGCTCTACTCGGAGTGCCTTAAGCAGGGCCGCTTCCCCTGCCTGTGGAAAACGGGCCGGCTGGTCTTGCTGCGGAAGGAGGGCCGACCCGCGGACTCACCGTCAGCCTACCGGCCCATCGTCCTGCTTGACGAAATCGGAAAGCTCTTTGAGCGGATAATTGCTAACCGGCTCGTCAAGCAGTTGACGACGGAAGGGCCTGACCTGGCCGACAGCCAGTACGGGTTCCGCAGCGGTCGCTCGACGGTCCACGCGATACTGCGGGTGAGGAATATAGCGGAGGAAGCAGTATCCCAGGGTGATGTCGTGCTGGCAGTGTCTTTAGACATTGCCAACGCCTTTAACACCCTCCCCTGGGACTGCATAAACGAGGCACTCCTCTACCACCAAGTGCCGCACCATCTGAGCCGAATAGTGAGGGCATACCTCCAACACCGGTTCGTGGCCTTCGCCGGGCAGGATGAGTGGAGGCGCAGGCAAATGGTGTGTGGTGTTCCACAGGGGTCGGCACTGGGGCCACTCCTGTGGAACATCGGATACGATTGGGTGTTGAGGGGTGCACTCCTCCGAAGGGTGAACCTCGTGTGCTATGCGGACGACACGCTGGTCACGGCCCGCGGAGCCTCGCTCAGGGAAGCCTCCATCCTTGCAACGGCGGCGGTAGCCCACGTAGTGGGAAAAATCAAGAGGTTGGGACTGGAGGTGGCCCTGAGCAAGTCCGAGGCCATTTGCTTTCACGGGCCTAGGCAGGCACCCCGACCCGGAGCTCACATCACGGTGGGAGGTACGAGGATAGCCGTCGAAAGAACCATGCGGTACCTGGGCATTGTGCTCGATAGCCGATGGTCCTTCGTACCTCACTTCGAGCGCCTGGGGCCAAGGTTGTTGGGCGCAGCCTCGGCGCTTGGGCGGCTGCTCCCTAACCTGGGAGGGCCGAAAACGTCCAGCCGAAGACTCTACACTGGAGTAATACGTTCCATGGCCCTGTACGGAGCCCCAGTGTGGGCCGGAGGGCTCAATAGCCAAAACTCTGCCGCACTGCGCAAAGCGCAAAGGGTGATGGCTATAAGGCTCATACGGGGCTATGGGACTATTGCTGGTGAGGCTGCTTGCGTATTGGCCGGATCCCTGCCATGGGACCTGGACGCGAGGACCCTTGCGTCAGTGTTCGTCTGGCGCGAGGAGGCGCGGGCCCGGGACCACTGGCCAGCACCGCAGGAGATCCAGGCCAAACGGGAGGAGCTCTCCCTGGTGGCGGTCGATGAGTGGGTGGAGAGGTTGGCGCAACCCAGTGCAGGGGCCAGGACCATCGAGGCCATCCGGCCAGTCATGTCTCACTGGCTGGAAAGACAGCACGGCTCGCTCACCTTCCGGCTCGTGCAGGTTCTCTCGGGGCACGGTTGCTTCGGGAGATATCTGCACCGGATTGCCAGGAGGGAGCCAACTGAAGAGTGCCACGCGTGTGCAGCACCGACGGACACCGCTCAACACACGCTGGAGGAGTGTCCGGCGTGGGGGCCCGAGCGGGACGACCTGATCGCCGTAGTGGGGCCGGATCTGTCGCTGCCGGCCGTGGTTAAGGCCATGGTAGACAGCGACAGATCATGGCAAGCAGTGAGCACCTTCTGCGAAAACGTACTCCTGCAGAAGGAAGAGGCGGAACGAGCCAGGGAGGTCGACCCAACAGCCGACCAAAGGCGTCGCAAGCGCGCCCGGCGTAGACGGGTCGCTCACGATCGCCGCCTGCCTCCATAAAAATGAGACCTGAGGATGGCAGGCACGGGGACGTCTGCCATCCTGCCAGACTAAGGTCCGAAGAGGGTGGCGGTACCGGGAGCGTACCGGATACGGCCAAGTACGGGTGGAACGAAGCCGACAAGGACGAGAAAGGAGTAGTCTGCGAGAGCAGACCGGTGCTGGTGGTGCTGTAGAAGTCAAGCGCGAGCGTTCCTGCAGCCCACCGCCACAGCACGACGTCGGCAGACAGAGGGGTTTTTTAGTGGGTATACCATGGGCCTCATTAGCCTACATGGGAGTCCCACATAACCACCGCGGGTCCGTCCCCGCACCCCGGTGGTATGCGTAACGCATTTCTCCCCTCTATAAAAAAAAAAAAAAAAAAAAAAAAAGGTTAGGTTAGGTTAGGTTAGGTTAGGTTAGGTTAGGTTAGGTTAGGTTGGGGCGTGGCTCCCCCCCGAAGTGCTGCCACCTTGCCGTGGTGGGGGGGCTTGCGTGTCTCAATGATCCTCGGGGCTACGCCGGACAGGGCTGCCCATACCGGACAGGCCTGAGGTGAGAGACCAGACAAAGAGCGGCACATGACGGCGGGCGTCTCCGCGTGTCCCTCTGAAGGTAGCAGAGGGCACAGTGCGAGCGCCACAGGGAGGGAGCCGCTCCTGGCATGCCTCAGCTCATCTGAGGTGGCAGAGGAGCGGCCACATTGGAGGCGTAGCTACGCTGCTCCGCGTTAGGGCCCATCTGGGCCGGCGGCTGCTTCGGCGGCGTGGGATGGTGGGCCTGCAAGGCCCCCGGTGCGGCGGGTTTTGGTGGCCACTTTTGTGGCTGCTAGATGGGTCTCGGCCCCCCGCCGGGCAACCCGTAACCCGCACGCAGCGGACCGGGGGCGCTGCTCACTGAGAGTAGCGCCGCGTGGAGTAAACCACTATAAAAATCCCCCAATCCCAAGATGTGACAGGCGTGTCGATGGGATGCATGGCTGGGGGGGAAGCCCAGTCGCAAACGTCAGGGAGGGGGCAAACCTCCTAAAAAATAGCCATTATGAGTGGTCCAAAACGTAAGACTACCCCAGGAGGTTGTAATCCTCGGTGTCATCACAGAACGGGCAGTCACCCGCGCTGTGATGACACGCAGCCCCATTCCGTATTCGGGGGGGGCAAACCGCTCGCGGACAGTTTTCACGACGACTTTGGCAAACGCACAACGGATTTCGATCAAGCAAGAGATACGGACATTTTGCGGATGAGGGGAGGAAACTCCGAGGATGAGGAAGAAAGGGTTTTTCTTCCGCGAAGCTCCTTGGCACGTTCGCCCGTGCAGGAGCCTGCCCCTGCACGGGCGAACGTGTCACAGCACAGTCAATGTGTGGACTACCCAAGCCCACGCATTGACCTTAGCTTGCCCGAGCTGCAGATCCCTCCGTGTGGAGGGGTCAACGTCCCAACAGCAGTAAGGGACAAGCAGGGCCGCTTTAGGCGGCGTGCGCCAGGTGCGACTGCAAGCGCCGCCACGGAAGTAGGGGCGAGTCAGGAGGAACCACGCGCACTACTGGCGACACTCGAGGGTGGCCGTGAAGCCAGGTTCGAGAGGGTCGCCAAAGTCCTCCTGACACGAATTGACGGAGGGATCTTAGTCGGAAGTGGGGGCGACACGGACGACACGATGTACACAGTGCAGTCCAGTCCGTCGCCGGCTACCTCCCCGAGCCGCCACGGGAGCCCGACCAATACGGAACGGCTAGGGACCGATGTGGAGGCGAAGGCTCGAACGGGCAAGCCTGGACCCAAAAGGGGAAAGGGAAAGGCGCGCCCACGGACGCAGACCCCACTCAAACCTGCGGGCCTAGGAGGGGGGCAAAAATCGCTGGTGAACCCCCCGGTGCCAATATCGGACGAGGAGACAACGGAGGGCAGAGAGTACGGTTGGATGTGGCAGGATCGCCCTGACAAAAGACCCCGCCCATCCGACTCGGACTCCCTGCCAGGCTCCAGCGGAGATGAGGGGCGCCATTCAACCGGCGGCGGGGGCTTATCACAAGCCTCGAAACGCCGGGGCCGCCCCCCCACGAATAAAGAGGCCTACTCAGTCTTGCAGCGGCAAGAACAAGAGCTGCAAGCAGAGACAGACATTGCCAACAAGATGGCACTATTGAGAAGAGAGAGGTCCCTGCGACTCGCGGAGTCGCCCCTACTGGACCTACCGCAAGACAAAACCACCTTAGTCCTGAAAAAGGCAGTCGTTGACCAAGTCAACGTTATCAAAGATGTTGCCAGTAAATCGGGCCACCTAAAAGGCACGTTTGTGCGTGCGCTTAAAGAAGCTGCTGAGGCTATCAGAGAGGCGGTAGAAAGCCTCAGCACGCGCACCATTACGGAGGAGACACGACAACTGCAGGCAGATAACGCTCGCCTTCAAGCTGAGATGGTCAGCCTCCGCCAGGAGCTTGGCCGCATACGAGAAGAGATGGAAGGGGCCGCAAGACAGAAAATCGTTGCACCTTCCACCGTGGAAACAGACGACCCTGCAGGAACGCAAGTGACAGACTCGACGGAGATGTCATGGCCGCGACTTGGCACCAAAAGGAAGGCGGAGCCGTCGACCGCCGCAAGGGCTGGTCCTTCACCAGGAACTGGCGACGACGAGTTCAGACGACGAATTATGATGCAGGTCGGCACCATGGTAGACGCTCGTCTTGAAGCACTGGAGAAAGAGGAAAGGCTCCTCCCCGCAAAAAACCTGCGGCCACCACTGGCTGCAGATAAAAAGCGTGAGACGCCCCAAACCGCGCTGGAAGCCAACCCGGCACCCCAGCGGATAAAACAGGCTGCGAGAGCATCTGCGCCTGTCCCAGACCCAGGAAAACAACAAAAAAGGAAAAGAGGCCCGGGTAAGAGGAAGAAAGGTGCTGCACTGCAGCCCGCACCGGCAGTGACAGAGCCTCGACTGCTACCACCTGCTCCGAAATCAATGAACACGGGATGGAACGTGGTAGCAGGAGGTCGCAAGAAAGAGAGGAAGGTCGCTGCGCGCGAAGCGCAGGCACAAGCAAAAGTGCGACCACAAGTGCAGGAAGCCCGCAAATTACGACCCCCGCGAACGACGGCCGTTGTTTTGTCCATCCAACCCGAGGCTGCTACAAAAGGCATCACCTACAAAAAGGTGATTGCCGAGGCGAAGGCAAAATTGGCCCTCCCCGAGTTGGAGATCGAGTCGGTCCGCTTCAAAGTAGCGGCCACTGGTGCGCGCGTCTTGGAAGTGCCAGGAGCCGCCAGTGCCCCTAAAGCGGACAAGCTTGCACAAAAGCTCAGGGAGCTTTTTGACCCTGACGAGATTCGGGTGTCTCGGCCGACAAAGTGTGCAGAACTCCGCGTTACCGGCCTAGACGATTCAGTGACAACTGGTGAAGTCGTGGCAGCTATAGCCCGAACAGGAGAATGCTCAATAGAAGCGGTCAAAGCGGGAGACATCAAATCAGATGCAAGGGGGCTTGGAACAGTTTGGCTCCGGTGCCCTGTAGCGGCTGCAAAGAAGGTGGCCACGAGCGGTCGCCTATTGGTGGGCTGGGTATCGGCACAGGTCAAGTTGCTCGAACCTCGACCTCAAAGGTGCTACCGCTGCCTGGAGGTAGGGCACGTGAGGGCAACTTGTCCTTCGGAGGTCGATCGGTCTGACCAATGCTACCACTGCGGGCAGCCTGGTCACAAAGCGACCCAGTGTTCTGGCCGGCCGCATTGCACCCTGTGTGAAGCGGCGGGCAAGCCCGCGGGTCACAGGGCGGGCAGCAAATCCTGCAATGCGCCACGCACACGAAGAGGGAAGACGAAAGCTGGTGATGGCCCCCGGGCCCCCTCGCAGCCTGTCAGCTCACCCACGACCGCAGTGGAGGGAGCCGAGAAGGAAACGAGTATGACCATCGGTTAATATGGCCCTCAATCTATTACAGGCGAACCTCAACCACTGCGCCAGAGCTCAGGACCTCTTGTTCCAGAGCATGGCGCAGTGGTCAATTCAAATCGCGATAGTAGCAGAGCCATACTCGGTTCCTCCAAGAGAGGATTGGGCGGGCGACCTGGATGGTACTGTGGCCCTTGCGACACGGAGCGCAGCCGGCTCCATGCCTCTCCAGAACGTCACAAGGGGCCATGGACACGTGGCGGCGACCTGCGGAGATGTCGCCATAATAGGATGTTATCACTCGCCCAACAGACCCCTGGCCGAGTTTGAGCAATTCCTGGTAGAGGTAGAGGCTGTGGTCCGCCGCCAGCATCCCAATCCCGTTTTGGTCGCCGGAGACTTTAACGCTAAGTCCAGGGCGTGGGGTTCCCCGGTGACGGACGTTCGAGGTCAGCATCTGGAAGAATGGGCCGTAGCATGTGGACTGACTGTGCTCAACAAAGGCTCGGTAAACACGTGCGTCCGACAGCAGGGGGGTTCGATCGTCGACGTGACCTTCGCCAGCACTGCACTGGCAGGCCGAACCCAGGACTGGTCAGTGCTCGATGGTGTAGAAACACTGTCGGATCACAGATATGTTCGCTTCTCTATAGCCTCTCTCTCGGCGGCTCCCTTGGATCGAAGTCGATCACTTAGAGGGGACGGCCCCCGCTGGTCATTAAAACGGCTTGATAGAGAGGTACTAGAGGAGGCCGCCATGGTCCAGGCGTGGGCGCCGGCGCCTGAAGGAGCGCTCAATGTGGAAGCTGAAGCTTTATGGTTCCGCGAAAAAATGACGGAGATATGCGATGCGGCGATGCCACGAGTAAAAGCTCGCCCTCCTAAGCGCCGCGTGTACTGGTGGTCTCCAGAACTTGCGCAGCTGCGCGATGATTGCATAGTTGCGAGACGCCAGTATACGCGGCAGCGGCGCCGTCGACGGCGAGACGAGTTGGCCGAAAGAGAGCTGTACGAGGAGTACAAAAGCAGGAAAGTGGCACTGCAAACTGCCATCGAGAAGGCGATCGATCTTTCCCGTGAAGAGTTCCTGGAGACTCTTAATAGCGACCCGTGGGGGAGGCCGTATAAACAGGTGAGGCAAAAGCTTCGACCCTCGGCCCCACCACTAACGCAAAGTCTCCAGCCTCAGGTACTGCAGTCAGTAGTAACAGCGCTCTTTCCTCACAGGGTACAACATCCCATACCATCTATGGCGCCACCACAAGCGGCCGAAAGACAGCAGGAGGAAGAGGAAGAAGCTCCTTCCGTCACAGAGGGTGAACTGGGAGCGGCGGTGCTAAGGCTCCGGGCGAAAAACACGGCACCTGGCCCCGATGGTATCCCGGGTCGAGCATGGGTACTTGCCATGGAGGCACTAGGGCCGAGGCTGAGAAGGCTGTTCAGCTCCTGCCTGGAGCAAGCCTGCTTTCCTAGAGCCTGGAAGACCGGCCGGCTAGTGCTGTTGAAGAAGGAAGGACGTCCAGCCGATTCACCGTCAGCATATCGGCCTATCGTGCTTCTTGACGAAGTGGGCAAGCTCTTTGAGCGGATCATTGCCAACCGTCTAGCTAATCACCTGGCCAGTGAGGGACCGGACCTAGCCGACTGCCAATACGGATTTCGCAGCGGCCGCTCGACCGTTCACGCAATATTGCGGGTAAAGCAGCTGGCAGAGGAAGCCGTATCCCGGGGCGAGGTCGTCTTGGCGGTGTCATTAGACATCGCCAACGCCTTTAACACCCTCCCCTGGGGTTGCATAAAGGAGGCGCTCCTATTCCATCGAGTGCCCCACCACCTCAGCCGAATTGTGGAGGCCTACCTCTCCGAGAGGTTTGTGGCCTTCCCCGGGCAGCAAGAGTGGAGGCGCCGGGAGATGGTATGCGGTGTTCCACAGGGGTCGGTTCTAGGACCACTCTTGTGGAACATCGGATATGACTGGGTGCTGCGAGGAGCAAATCTGCGAGGGGTTGAAGTCACTTGCTACGCGGACGACACGCTTGTGACAGCGAAAGCGGGCACCTTCAGGGACGCCTCCGTACTGGCGACAGCAGGGGTCGCGCGCGTCGTAGGACGAATAAGGCGGTTGGGGCTGGAGGTAGCTCTGAATAAGTCCGAGGCTATCTGTTTCCACGGTCCTCGGAGAGCACCTCCACCTCAAGCTCACATAGTCATGGGAGGAGTCCGGATCGCTGTCGGGTCGACGATGCGCTACCTCGGCATCGTCCTCGATAGTCGGTGGACCTTCCAGGCGCACTTTCAGCGCCTGGCCCCCAAGCTGCTTGGCACGGCCGCAGCGCTAGGGCGTATACTCCCTAATTTGGGAGGGCCCAAAGCCTCCTGCAGACGGCTTTATACGGGAGTTGTACGTTCGATGGCCCTGTACGGAGCCCCCGCGTGGGCCGACGCCCTTGATAGCCGGAAAATCACACAATTGCGACAAACGCAGAGGGTGATGGCGATAAGGGCGATACGGGGCTATCGAACAATATCTTCGGAGGCAGCATGTGTGTTGGCCGGGTCCCTACCGTGGGATTTGGATGCCAGGGCCCATGCGTCAGTGTTCTTCTGGCGGGAGGAGGCACATGCCCGAGACTTCTGGCCAACACCACAAGAAGTCCAAGCCAAGCACGACGTGTACCGCCTTAAGGCGATTGAAACGTGGATAGGAAGGCTAGCCCAACCAAACGCTGGGCTGAGAACGGTCCAGGCACTCCGCCCAGTCCTCAAACAATGGCTGGAGCGGCGCCACGGTGTGATGACGTTTCGGCTGACGCAGATCCTCTCGGGGCATGGCTGCTTCGGGCGGTATTTGCATCGTGTAGCCAGAAGAGAACCGACGGCAGAGTGTCACCACTGTGATGACTGCCCAGAAGACACGGCCCAGCACACGCTGGAGGTGTGCCCAGCCTGGGAAGAGGAGCGCCAAATACTGGGCAACTACATAGGTCCCGACCTTTCGCTGCCAACTGTGGTTCGCGCTATGGTGAGCAGTGAAGAGGCATGGGCAGCGGTTCTCACCTTCTGCGAAAGGGTGATGGAGAAGAAAGAGGCAGCCGAAAGGGAGAGGGAGACAACGTCCCTAGATCCCGGCCGCCAACGGCGTATAGGGCGAAGACGACGGGCCTACAACCGCAACCTTCCGCCTTAATTAGTGGCCAGGGGTGGCAGATTTGGGGAAATCTGTCACCCAACTAACCTATCTGGCCACAGAGGGCGTCGCGCAGTGTTTCCGCGCGCATCTCTAAGCCGAAGCAGATGTGGGACTGCTCTCACTCGCAACTGCGTACGTGGAAGGGGCCACCATCAGGCCAATCACCGGCGGGTCGTGGAGGATTGCCTCAGTGTACCCATAACCCGCCACAAAGGTGACGAGACGGAGCACCTTGGGGTTTTACTCCGTGAGAGTCGGAGATACCCCCCAGCCTCCCCCGGGCTGGGCGGGATCCATAATGGATTTCCCCAAGTAAAAAAAAAAAAAAAAAAAAAAAAAAGGTTGGGGCGTGGCTCCCGTATAAAGCCGTCTGTGGGAGGGCCCAAAGCCTCCTGCAGACGGCTTTATACGGGAGTTGTACGTTCGATGGCCCTGTACGGAGCCCCCGCGTGGGCCGACGCCCTTGATAGCCGGAAAATCACACAATTGCGACAAACGCAGAGGGTGATGGCGATAAGGGCGATACGGGGCTATCGAACAATATCTTCGGAGGCAGCATGTGTGTTGGCCGGGTCCCTACCGTGGGATTTGGATGCCAGGGCCCATGCGTCAGTGTTCTTCTGGCGGGAGGAGGCACATGCCCGAGACTTCTGGCCAACACCACAAGAAGTCCAAGCCAAGCACGACGTGTACCGCCTTAAGGCGATTGAAACGTGGATAGGAAGGCTAGCCCAACCAAACGCTGGGCTGAGAACGGTCCAGGCACTCCGCCCAGTCCTCAAACAATGGCTGGAGCGGCGCCACGGTGTGATGACGTTTCGGCTGACGCAGATCCTCTCGGGGCATGGCTGCTTCGGGCGGTATTTGCATCGTGTAGCCAGAAGAGAACCGACGGCAGAGTGTCACCACTGTGATGACTGCCCAGAAGACACGGCCCAGCACACGCTGGAGGTGTGCCCAGCCTGGGAAGAGGAGCGCCAAATACTGGGCAACTACATAGGTCCCGACCTTTCGCTGCCAACTGTGGTTCGCGCTATGGTGAGCAGTGAAGAGGCATGGGCAGCGGTTCTCACCTTCTGCGAAAGGGTGATGGAGAAGAAAGAGGCAGCCGAAAGGGAGAGGGAGACAACGTCCCTAGATCCCGGCCGCCAACGGCGTATAGGGCGAAGACGACGGGCCTACAACCGCAACCTTCCGCCTTAATTAGTGGCCAGGGGTGGCAGATTTGGGGAAATCTGTCACCCAACTAACCTATCTGGCCACAGAGGGCGTCGCGCAGTGTTTCCGCGCGCATCTCTAAGCCGAAGCAGATGTGGGACTGCTCTCACTCGCAACTGCGTACGTGGAAGGGGCCACCATCAGGCCAATCACCGGCGGGTCGTGGAGGATTGCCTCAGTGTACCCATAACCCGCCACAAAGGTGACGAGACGGAGCACCTTGGGGTTTTACTCCGTGAGAGTCGGAGATACCCCCCAGTCTCCCCCGGGCTGGGCGGGATCCATAATGGATTTCCCCAAGTAAAAAAAAAAAAAAAAAAAAAAAAAGGTTGGGGCGTGGGACAGGTAACCTCCTCGAGTGTCTGGGTTCTTCTCATTCCTCTTGATCCTATGGATCCGCAGGAATCGGGAAGAGTCTTGGCCGGTGCGCCCTGGAAGCAACGGTAAGTGATTTCTTAGTGGACCCTAAGTGATCACTTGCCGGTGCTACTAATAACCTGTCAGGGGGGGATTGGGGGTTCCGCACCAGGGTTACAGGACTCCCCAGGTGCGGCGGTGAGGGCACAGGTCTCCGAATCCTGTATAAAATTCGGACCCGTAACCCCGACTCGTCGGGAACGGGGGCTCCTGTCTGGCTGACGCCGGACAGAGGCTGTGAGGAATCGCCGTTGCCTCTATAAAAACAACGGCCCCGTAACCCTGACCTTTTGGCGACGAGGGCCAGATGGGTTGGAGCGGGAGCGTCACCGGGCCGCCGCCGGGTGATTGCTGCGAGGGAGGAAACCTCTATAAAAAGTTACAACCCGTAATCCTGACTTGGTTGGGAACGGGGGTTCCTGGTGCGGGACCAGGGGCTGTGAGGAATTGCCGTTGCCTCTATAAAAACAACGGACCCGTAACCCTGACCGCTGGCAACGAGGGCCTTTTGGTTAGGAACGGGGGCCCCTGTCAATGGCCGACGCCGGACAGGGGCTGTGAGGAATCGCCGTTGCCTCTATAAAAACAACGGACCCGTAACCCTGACCTCTTTGGCAACGAGGGCCACATTGGTTGGGAACGGGGGCCCCTGTCGCTGGCCGACGCCGGACAGGGGCTGAGAGGCAACCCAGTTGCCTCTATAATAACAGCGGCCCAGTCTTCTGTCTCCCGTTAACCCGACTTCAATGGCAGGGTGGCCAATGAGGAATGCCACGATGATTGGGGCTGGGTGCAGAGGATTGGAATACTGCTGGACAGGAAATTCCGATACTGTATAAAATTTCGGACCCGTAGCCTCGACCATGGACCTCGGCATGGTTGGGAGCGGGGGCGTGACTGTCAGGCCGGTGCCGAGTGATCGCTACGAGGGAGGAAACCTCTATAAAAAGTTACAACGGGGACCTGAGAGACTGAATTCGGTGGTTTTCACTCTCTCCCGGTGTGGAGGTCCTCGATACAGGAGGTTCCGATCCTGTCTAAATAATTCGGACCCGTAAGCCTGACTTCGGTTAGGAATGGGGGCTCCTGTCGCAGGCCGACGCCGGACAGGGGCTGCGAGGCAACACCGTTGCCTCTATAAAAAATAGCAGCCCAGTCTTCTGTCCCGTTAACCCGACTTCAATGGCAGGGTGGCCAATGAGGAATGCCGCGATGATCGGGATTGGGGCAGAGGATTGGAACACTGCTAGACAGAGAATTCCGATACTGTATAAAAATTTCGGACCCGTAGCCCTGACTTCGGTTAGGAACGGGGGCTCCTGTTGCAGGCCGACGCCGGACAGGGGCTGCGAGGCAACATCGTTGCCTCTATAAAAACAGCGGCCCAGTCCTTTGTCCCGTAAACCCGACTTCATGGCAGGGTGGCCAATGAGGAATGCCGTGATGATCGGGACTGGGGCAAAGGATTGGAACACTGCTGCCCGTAGACTCGGCCGCAGTTAGCAGCGAGGGCTGACTCTGGCTGGGGATGCGATGACGAGGGACAGGAAATCCCGATCCTGTATAAAATTTCGGAACCGTAGCCTCGACCATGATCTCGGCATGGTTGGGAGCGGGGACGTCACTGTCAGGCCGGCGCCGGGTGATGTCGCGAGGGAGGAAACCTCTATAAAAAGTTACAACGGGGACCTGAGAGACTGAATTCGGTGGTCTTCACTCTCTCCCGGTGTGGAGGTCCTCGATACAGGAGGTTCCGACCCTGTCCAAATAACTCGGACCCGTAACCCTTACTTCGGTTAGGAACGGGGGCTTCTGTCGCAGGCCGACGCCGGACAGGGGCTGCGAGGCAACACCGTTGCCTCTATAAAAATAGCGGCCCAGTCCTCTGTCCCGTTAACCCGACTTCAATGGCAGGGTGGCCAATGAGGAATGCCGCGATGATCGGGATTGGGGCAGAGGATTGGAACACTGCTGGACAGGAAATTCCGATACTGTATAAAATTCGGACCCGTAGCCTCGACCATGATCTCGGCATGGTTGGGAGCGGGGACGTCACTGTCAGGCCGGCGCCGGGTGATGTCGTGAGGGAGGAAACCTCTGATAAAAAGTTACAATTGGGGACCTGAGAGAGTGAACTATGGGGCACTCACTGCTCTCCCGGTGTGGAGGTCTCCAGGTGAGGATCCGACGTGAGCTATTTACCGGCTCACGTTTTGAGGGACGGCTTCGGCCGGGCGGCAGGTGGGGTTCGCGGTAGCCTAGTCCCGTGGCCTCGCCATAGTGCCGCTGAGGGTAAACCGTGGGGTTTTAGTCGGTAGTTGGGACCTTTCCCAGAGCCCGGGATTCCGGTCATTCAATGACTTTACCTGCGGCCCCAGCAGGCGGGATGCGTAAATGCATTTCCCCACGTAAAAAAAAAAAAAAAAAAAAAAAAAAAAAAAAAAAAAAAAAAAAAAAAAAAAAAAAAAAAAAAAAAAGGTTAGGTTAGGTTAGGTTAGGTTAGGTTAGGTTAGGTTAGGTTAGGTTAGGTTAGGTTAGGTTAGGTTAGGTTAGGTTAGGTTAGGTTAGGTTAGGTTGGGGTGCGGGCTGGGTTCCTCCACGATGGCTCGGTGTGTTGCAGTTCCCTGGGGGGTTGGGTGCCGGACTCGGTCCGGGGGGAAGGGCAACACACTGGGCTGGTGCACCCTGGGCAACGGTTAGCAATTTCCCTTAGGGGATATTACTAGCCGGTGGCTAATACCCAGCATGGGGCGGGATATCGTACACCCCCTTGGGGGAACGAGGGCGCCCACTCTTTACAAGTGGGTGCCGCGAGGAAGAAAACCTCTATAAAAAATCACCTGGGGGTAACCTCTTTTGAGGATTTTGAGGGGGCCTTTTCCGGCCACTGAGGTTGTGTCTTGACACGAGGGGTGGTTCTCCGTTGAGAATCATCATAGGGGGGTCTACGCCAGCCCCCCTTGAATCCCGTAACCTGCTGTGTCTTCCAGCGATCCCCAGTTGTGGCGTTAATGGGGTACGGATGATACAGCAGACCGGAGGTCTCGCCTTAGCCGGCCGGACCGCGAGGAGTAAACCTCTATAAAAATCCCTAAACCCCGGCGCAGTGGTACGTGGCGTCGAGGTTCTCCTGTGGTGGCGATCGGGGCATTGTTTTTCGCGTGGACTTCTGGGGGAAACCCTAGATCTCCGCACGCAACGCAGTTTCCCGATCGGCACCCTGAGGAGTGGCTGGGTAGGTAACCCAGTCGCTAGCGGCCAACCCTGCGATACCGCCCGACCTCGCAGTGTATTAGGGCCACTTGGGTATGCGGATCTCTGCCCAAGTGGAGCTTTTTTCTCCGCTACTCGTGGGAACTGTTATGGAGTCTTTTAAAAATGGGGAACTGGGGGGGAACTTAGAAAAAACTGGGGGGGAAACGGGGACTTGCGGCCAGGTCGGAGGTAGGAGTGCCGCACAGGGGGGGAAGTCCAAAACCAAAACAAATACTAGGGACTTGGGGAAGATGTCGCTTGATGGACAATCAGGGGAGGGGGGTTCGGCGCACGAATCTTACGCCAGTGCGTCGGACGACGAGGGGAGCCTGCCCTCACTGGAAGGGTGGGGGAAGCCCGAAGGGGCCGGAGCCTCGGGCTCGAAGGGGGGCTCGAAGGAGGAGGCCACCAGAGCGGAGGGGGGTTTAAGACTGAGGCTCTGGCGCGCGCCGCTGCCCGAACCGGACCCCCTAAGCTCGGACGATGAGGAGGGGGCAGAGCTGGGGGGAGAGAGGGAACCGGATGTCGAGATGGTCTCTTTGCTGGGCAAGAGGCCCCATGGAGAGTCTGGGGAAGACTCCCCACCCAAAATCTCGCCCAAGGTGAGCACGGCTCGGAGGGGGAAGCCGCGCGCTAGCCACGCCGGGCCATCCCAAACTAGGGCTAGGGCTCGCCTCGCGGACCTCGAGGAAGAGGACTTCCTGCGTCTGTCGGAGGACGAGGCCAACGGGGGCGCACCGCCCCAAACGAAGGGGAAGGCGAAATCGTCTGGGAGGGGTAGGGAGCGCAGCCCCATAAGGGCTAAGGAGAACGAGGGCGTGCCGCAGGACCTGCTCCTGGATGAAGATCACATCCGGGCCGCACGTGAGGCGGCAAATTGCGTGAGGGTGGAGGCCGCCAAAAGCGGCCATCTTAAGGGCGAGGTGTGGGGCCGCATCAATGCGGCCTGCAGGGCCATCGGCGCAGCAATGGACGGCCTTGAGGAGCAACGGCAGGAGGACGAGCAGATGCGCGCCCTCAAGGCCGACAACAGGCGGATGCGGCAGGAGCTCGCCGTCCTACGTGAGGAGACGAAGGCGCTCAGGAGGGCCTTCTCCGAAAGGGGGACCCAACAGAACGCCCCCACTGGTGTCGAACAGGGCCATACTGATGTGGTGGAGGCCCTTGCTCAATTCAAAGAGCAGCTCACGAGGGACCTACTCCTCACAGTGGGGGAGATGGTCAACGTCCGCCTGGGGGAGATCAAGAGCCTCCTCCCCCCGGCGCCGATAATCCGCCCGCCATTGGCAGCGGACAGGAGAAGGGCACTGCCCACACAGTCGGAAGCCGCCCAGCCCAGCTGCCCGACACCGGCCCCGGAGAGGGAAACCACTAGGGCTCCCAAAACCCTGGCGAAGGCGAAGGCGGGCAGAGCCCCCCAAAATACTGGCACCACGGGGGCGACCCTAATGCCCCCGGCGCGGCCCGCCCCAGCTCCTAGGGCCCCTAAGGCGAAACAGGCGAAACAGGCGAAACAGGGGAAACAGGCGACCGCCAAGCCTCAGTCCCAGCCGGGCCCCTCAGGGGTACCACAACCGAGGGCTCCCCCTCCAGCCAAGGAACGCTCATGGGTGGAGGTGACAAAGGGGGGCAAAGCCAAGAGGCCCACCCCACCCAAGCCGGCACCCCGGCAATCAGTGCCAGCCGCGAAACCCGCTGCTCCTAAGCTCGTGGCGCCGAAATCGGCAGCGGTAGTAGTCGCCCTCAAGCCAGGGGCTGAGTGCGACTACAAAACATTGATGGCGAAAGCCACGTCGCTAAAGCTGGCGGAGGTGGGGGTAGAGCACGTGCGGGTGCGGAAAACGGCGGCCGGGGCTCGCCTTATAGAGCTCCCAGGGGCCCAGAGCGGTACGGCGGCCGACGAGCTCGCCGAAAAGCTGCGAGGCTTAGTCGGGGAGGTGGCCGACGTGTACCGGCCCGTCAAAAAGGCGGAAATCCGCATAGCCGGGTTTGACGAGTCGGTCACCGAAGACCTTGTGAAGGCCAGAGTCGCCGAGAAGGGCAAGTGCCTCCCTGACCAAATAGAGGTTGGCAGGTTCCGCTGGCTGCCAAACGGCACGGGCGCCGTTATAGTGAGGAGCCCAATCACGGCGGCTAAGCTGCTGGTCGAGGGCAAGAGGCTGCTCCTGGGATGGACATCAGCCCGGGTAGAAGCCCTGGAACCGCGACCCATGCGGTGCTTCCGCTGCATGGGCATCGGTCACACCAGGGCGATGTGTCCGTCCCAGGTGGATAGGAGCGGCCTGTGCCACAGATGTGGTAAGACGGGCCACATGGCCAAGGAGTGCCCTGCGCCCACTCCTTGCTGCTCGGTGTGCCAGCAGGCCAAGCGACCAGCAAAGCATGTGATGGGGGGACCCTCGTGTACCCCCCCACACACAAGAGGTAGGGAGCCCTCCAGAACAACCCAGGAGACCCCCAGGCCGCAAGGGCCGCCGGCGACGACCAACGATGAGGGTGACGTAATGGAGCACTGATGCCAGCACAGCCTACACCGCAAACGTGGGAGGTTGTGCAGTGCAACGCTAACCACTCCGCCCGCGCACAGGATCTACTGTGCCAACACATGGCGGAGTGGGGCATCAGTGCTGCTGTTGTGTCGGAGCCCTACCTCGTCTCCCCCGAACCCAACTGGGTTGGAGACAGCGACGGCCTGGTGGCGGTGGTCGTCCCAGCGATGGGCGGCCACCCGCCAATTACAAAGGTGGCAACTGCTCAAGGCTACGCAGCGGTCAAATGGGGAGAAACACTGCTGGTCGGTGTGTACTTCTCCCCCAACAGACCGCTGTTCGCCTTCGAGCAGTTCCTGGAGGGCCTGGGGAGGGTCATCGGAGCTGCCGCGCCGTCTCCGATCCTGCTCTTGGGGGATCTCAACGCCAAATGTGCGGCGTGGGGCTCCCCCGTCACGGACCCGCGAGGGGAAGCTCTCAGGGACTGGGCGGCTGGTTTGGGGCTGGTTGTCCTAAACCGGGGCACAGCCAATACCTGCGTGCGCCGGCAGGGGGGCTCGATCGTGGACGTCTCGTTCGCGACCCCTGCCCTAGCCGCACGCGTCTCCGACTGGCGTGTCCTGGGGGACGTGGAGACCCTCTCGGATCACCTGTACATCAGGATGAGGGTCTCCAACCAGAGGCGGGCCCAGACACCTGGTCCCGCAGGAAGGGGGGGGCGGAGCACATTCCCCAAGTGGGCTCTTGGCAGTCTCGACCGCGACGCGGTAGAAGAGGCTGCCCTAATAGAGGAGCGGTGGGGTCGCCCCCCGGACCAGGGTCCGGACGTGGAGGTGAGGGCGCGGCAGTTTCGGGCGTCGCTACACGCGGTCTGCGACGCGAGCATGAGGCGGGCGGGAAAGCCGCCGGCCAAGAAGCGGGTGTATTGGTGGTCCGACGAGGTTGGGGCCCTACGTCGGACCTGCAATGCGGCACGGAGGGAATACACCCGATGCCGGCGGCGAAGGCACACCCCAGAGGAAGAGGAGCTCCTGCACAGGGCCTTAAGGGAGGCGGCGGAGGCCCTGTGCATCGCCATCGCGAGAGCCAAGGACGCCGCGCACGAGGCGTTCTTGGACACTCTCAACAGGGATCCATGGGGGAGGCCCTACAAGGTGGTGCGCAAGAAGATGCGCAACGGGCCCACCATGGATTCCCTGGAACCGGAGCTCCTCACAAGGGTGGTGGAGGGTTTGTTCCCGCCCGCGGAGGGAGGGTTTGTTCCCCCGGCCATGGGCCCGCCGGAGGAACCAGAAGGAGAGGTGGAGGTGACGCCGATCACGGACGCCGACGTCACCTGGGCGGTGCACCGTCTGAGGGCCTGCAAGAAGGCCCCAGGCCCGGACGGTGTGCATGGGAGAGTCCTCCCGATAGCGATGGCCCACCTCGGAAGCCGCCTCAAGGACCTGTACAACGAGTGTCTTGAGGTGGGGCGGTTTCCGGGCTGCTGGAAGGAGGGGAGGTTGTGCCTCCTTCGTAAAGCAGCCCGTCCAGCAGACTCTCCATCGGGGTGGAGACCCATAGTCCTGCTGGACGAGGTGGGGAAGATGCTGGAGCGGATCCTAGCGTCCAGGATCCTCCAGCATCTGGAGGACACGGGTCCCGACGTGTCAGACCGCCAGTTCGGATTCCGAGTGGGGCGGTCCACCATCGACGCGATCGGGACCCTGAGAGGGTTCTCGGAGTACGCGGAGGGAAGGAGAGAGGGAGTGGTGGCGGTGTCCTTGGACATCGCCAACGCGTTTGGTTCCCTCCCGTACTCCGTGATAGGGGAGGCACTCCGGTATCATGGAGTGCCCCCGTACCTGCGGCGCATCGTAGAGCACTACCTGACGGACCGGGTAGTGCTCTACGAAGATAGGGGAGGGCAGAGGAGGACGCGGCCCATGGCATGTGGCGTACCCCAGGGTTCCGTGTTGGGGCCCTTGTTGTGGAACCTGGGGTACGATTGGGCCATACGCGACGTCCTCCTCCCCCGGATGGCTGTCATCTGCTATGCAGATGACACCATGGTGGCCGTCCGGGGGCAGGGGTTGGGGGAGACCCTGCGGAGAGCAGAGGTGGCGGCGGACCTCATAGTCGCCAGGATCAGGTTGCTGGGCCTGAAGGTGTCCCTCCCAAAGACGGAAGGAATAATCTTTGGGGGGAGGGGGAGGGCCTGGCGACCTCCCGCAGGGTGCTCCCTCAACGTTAGCGGGGAGGCGGTCCAGGTGAGGCCGCATATCAAATACCTGGGCCTCACCTTGGACCGCAGGTGGACATTTGGGGAGCATTTCCGCCAGATTGCTCCCCGAATAGTGGCGACGGCCTCGGCCCTGGGCCGGCTGCTGCCCAACGTGGGAGGGCCATCGAACGCGTGCCGCCGTCTCTATGCCGGTGTCACCCGGAGCATGGCCCTGTACGGGTGCCCGATATGGGCGGACCGGCTGACGGCGGCAAACAAAGCCCTGCTACGGAGGCCACAAAGGGTGGTGGCCCTACGTATATGCAGGGCATACGTGACGGTGGCCGGGGCAGCAGCGTGCGCCTTGGCTGGGACTCCCCCTTGGGAGTTGGACGCGGAATCCCTAGCCGAGGCGCACCGGGAGAGGGTTAGGAGCAGGGCCACTGGGGTGTACCCTGCTCCTGAGGAGGTGAGGGCCGCCCGCAGCCAAACCGAGCGAAGGCTGCGGGAGAGGTGGAAGAACGACCTCGAGGACGCCCCCTATGGCCACCGCACCATAGGGGCCCTCCTCGGGTCGTTCGATGAGTGGTTGGAGAGGCGCCACGGCAAGCTCGGGTTCCGGATGACGCAGGTAATGACCGGACATGGCTGTTTCGGTCATTACCTGCATCGTATTGGGAGGGAGCCCGGACCCGCTTGCCATGAGTGCGGCGCCGATGACGACACGGCCCAGCACACGCTTGCGGAATGTGTGCACTGGGCCGACGAGCGCCGCACGCTTGTGGCGTCTCTCGGAGTGGGTGATCTCTCGCTGCACAGCGTCGTGGCGGCCATGCTGAGCAGCGAGAGATCCTGGGAGGCGGTGGCCTCCTTCTGCGAATCAGTTATTTCGCAGAAGGAGGCCGCGGAGCGGGAGCGCGAAGAGAGGGTGGATGCGCTCCCGATCCGGCGTAGACGGAGGGGTCGAGCACGTGGGCGGTTCATGAACCGCATGCTCCCCCAGTAGGGCCGCGGGTTGGGGAACCCGCATTGCACGGCCCTACACGTCTGGGGGGAAGGCCAAGCGTTTCTGGTCTTCCCCTCCTTTGGCGCGGGTGCCCTGGCGTAGGTTAGCCAGGGCCGCCGGGGGGCGTCATGGTTGCACATTGTGATCCCAGGACGCCCCTGTACAACGGCAAGGAGAGGGAAACGCCGCTGTGGGTTTTAGTGGGTATACTCCTCCCCCCCTCTGCTTTCAGAGGGGTGTGAGAGGAGGGAGTCCCACATAACCCCCCACCAATGGGCCTACCCAGCCCGGGGGGTATGCGTAAAGCATTTCCCACAGCGACAAAAAAAAAAAAAAAAAAAAAAAAAGGTTAGGTTAGGTTAGGTTAGGTTAGGTTAGGTTAGGTTAGGTTAGGTTAGGTTAGGTTAGGTTAGGTTAGGTTAGGTTAGGTTAGGTTAGGTTAGGTTAGGTTAGGTTAGGTTAGGTTAGGTTAGGTTAGGTTAGGTTAGGTTAGGTTAGGTTAGGTTAGGTTAGGTTAGGTTAGGTTAGGTTAGGTTAGGTTAGGTTAGGTTAGGTTAGGTTAGGTTAGGTTAGGTTAGGTTAGGTTAGGTTAGGTTAGGTTAGGTTAGGTTAGGTTAGGTTAGGTTAGGTTAGGTTAGGTTAGGTTAGGTTAGGTTAGGTTAGGTTAGGTTAGGTTAGGTTGGGGTGCAAGTCAGGTTCCTCCACGCGTGCTCGAGCTTTACCAATCCATCTTGATCACGGTTTGATCCGCATGGAAGGGTACTGCTTGGGCCGGTGCACCCTGGAAACAACAACAAGCAATGGCCATTGCTTGTTGGTGGCTAATACCTGACAAACCGCTTGCAGTTTTCCCGAGGATCCGGGGAGTGTGGGAGAGGGGTCTCGGGGGCCTACGGGCAGGGGGGGGAGGACATGGATCTGGAACCCACGGAAAAGGGCAAGCACTCGGCCGTCGGCAATGGGTTGGAATCGTCCTGTGTAGACTTTTCCAACCCATCGCTACTTCTCGGCCAGCGAGGGTGGGTGGTTGAGTAACCTAGGTGTTGCCGATTGCTCCCGATGTCTTGTGTAATGGGTACCCCTCTCGTCTAGACCAAGACATTGGCTGCTAATGGGCAGCATCTGGGCTGGGCAAGGGTTAGAACTGTCGACGCGTTGCGTTGACTTTGCTAGCCCTTGGCCTTACTTTCGGTTGGCCAGGGATGCGGTAGGCAGAGGGCCTATGATCCGGTCCCGGAGGCTAACCCTTCCACCCTGACGGTCCCTCGGCGTGTCCTCTGCAATAGCAGAGTTCACTGCTGACAAGGGATGGGGGTGTAGTGGTGGTTTGGTTGAAGGGACGTTTTCCCGGATACCATCCCCACTACACGTGGTCACGGGGCAGGGGCGTTTGTCCTCCCGTGGCGGCGAGGGAGGGACCGGGACACCGTGTGTCTGGTGCCGGTCCCTGCTTCCCCGGGGGACGGCCATTTGGTCGGGGGGGAGCTGGTGAGGGAAGGCACACTGGCCATGCTACAGTGTGCCTTTTTCGGAGAGGGTCCGCCCTAGGGCGGAGGTGCTGGTGATGGCGTGGCGTTAGTAGATTCCCATGCCATCACCGTGAAGGCACAGGTGTCGGTAGCATCCCTGGGTTTTAGTGGGTAGGCCAATCCCTTCAGGAGCGGAGAGCCCCACATAACCAATACGTAACATCTGGTTGTCACCCCCGATAGCCTTAGGTTACGTAGTGGTATGCAGTTTTATGCATTTCCCGGGGTCAAAAAAAAAAAAAAAAAAAAAAAAAAAAAAAAAAAAAAAAAAAAAAAAAAAAAAAAAAAAAAAAAAAAAAAGGTTAGGTTAGGTTAGGTTAGGTTAGGTTAGGTTAGGTTAGGTTAGGTTAGGTTAGGTTAGGTTAGGTTAGGTTAGGTTAGGTTAGGTTAGGTTAGGTTAGGTTAGGTTAGGTTAGGTTAGGTTAGGTTAGGTTAGGTTAGGTTAGGTTAGGTTAGGTTAGGTTAGGTTAGGTTAGGTTAGGTTAGGTTAGGTTAGGTTAGGTTAGGTTAGGTTAGGTTAGGTTAGGTTAGGTTAGGTTAGGTTAGGTTAGGTTAGGTTAGGTTAGGTTAGGTTAGGTTAGGTTAGGTTAGGTTAGGTTAGGTTAGGTTAGGTTAGGTTAGGTTAGGTTAGGTTAGGTTAGGTTAGGTTAGGTTAGGTTAGGTTAGGTTAGGTTAGGTTAGGTTAGGTTAGGTTAGGTTAGGTTAGGTTAGGTTAGGTTAGGTTAGGTTAGGTTAGGTTAGGTTAGGTTAGGTTGGTCTCCAGCCAGAGGCGGGCCCAGTCGCCTGGTCCCGCTGGGAGGAGGGGGCGGAGCACATTCCCCAAGTGGGCTCTCGGCAGCCTCGACCGCGATGCGGCAGAGGAGGCTGCCCTAATTGAGGAGCGGTGGGGACGCCCCCCGGACCAGGGTCCGGACGTGGAGGTGAGGGCGCGGCAATTCCGGGAGTCGCTGCATAACATCTGCGACGCGGGGATGAGGCGGGCGGGAAAGCCGCCGGCCAAGAAACGGGTGTACTGGTGGTCTGACGAGGTTGGGGCCCTGCGTCAGACCTGCAACGCGGCGAGGAGGGAGTACACCCGATGCCGGCGGCGTAGACATACCCCAGAAGAGGAGGAGCTCCTGCACGGGGCCTTAAGGGAGGCGGTGGAGGCCCTGTGCATAGCCATCGCGAGGGCCAAGGACGCCGCGCACGAGGCGTTCTTGGACACCCTCAACAGGGATCCATGGGGGAGGCCCTACAAGGTGGTACGCAACAAGATGCGTAACGGGCCCACCATGGATTCCCTGGAACCGGAGCTCCTCACAAGGGTGGTGGAGGGCTTGTTCCCGCCCGCAGAAGGAGGGTTTGTTCCCCCGGCCATGGGCCCGCCGGAGGAGCCATTAGGCGAGGTGGAGGTGACGCCGATAACGGACGCCGACGTCACCTGGGCGGTACACCGTCTGAGGGCCTGCAAGAAGGCCCCGGGCCCAGACGGTGTCCATGGGAGGCTTCTCCCCATAGTGATGGCCCACCTCGGAAGCCGCCTCAAAGACCTCTACAATGAGTGTCTGGAGGTAGGGCGGTTTCCGGGCTGCTGGAAGGAGGGACGGTTGTGCCTCCTTCGGAAAGCAGCCCGTCCAGCGGACTCGCCCTCGGGCTGGAGGCCCATAGTCCTGCTGGACGAGGTGGGGAAGATGCTGGAGCGGATTCTAGCGTCCAGAATCCTCCAGCATCTTGAGGACGTCGGTCCCGACGTGTCCGACCGCCAATTCGGGTTCCGAGTGGGGCGGTCGACCATAGGCGCGATCGGGACCCTTAGAGGGTTTTCGGAGTACGCGGAGGGAAGGGGAGAGGGAGTAGTGGCGGTGTCCTTGGACATCGCCAATGCGTTTGGTTCCCTCCCGTACTCCGTGATAGGGGAGGCACTCCGGTATCATGGAGTGCCTCCGTACCTGAGGCGCATCGTAGAGCACTACCTGACGGAGCGGGTAGTGCTCTACGAAGATAGGGGAGGGCAGAGGAGGGCGCGGCCCATGGCGTGTGGCGTACCCCAGGGTTCCGTTTTGGGGCCCTTGTTGTGGAACCTGGGGTATGATTGGGCCATACGTGGCGTCCTCCTCCCCCGGATGGCTGTCATCTGCTATGCAGATGACACCATGGTGGCCGTCCGGGGGCAAGGGCTGAGAGAGGCCCTACGTAGGGCAGAGGTGGCGGCGGACCTCGTAATAATGAGGATTCGGTTGCTAGGCCTGAAGGTGTCCCTCCCGAAAACAGAGGGAATAATTTTCGGGGGGAGGGCCTGGCGACCACCTGCAGGTTGCTCCCTTACTGTGAGCGGAGAGGCGGTCCAGGTGAGGCCACATATCAAATA